>OY747134.1:30581390-31781390 GCA_963556465.1 Berberis vulgaris
TTAAAACTCTGTCTCTCTCTCTCTTTCGGGTTTTAAGTTTCGTCGTCCGTTTTGATTTTACTCATCATAATCTCTCTCTCTATTGGATTTGTGAGAGTTCCTGTGGTTACTGCGGAACATTTCTAACGTTCTTCTGAGGTATGTTTTCATTCAATGGAGATTTTTTGTGGTTATATACAGTTGTATCTTCAATGTTTGATTATATGATTCTGCCTTTGTTACTTAATTTTGTGTCTCTTTTGCTTTGTTATGTTATTGCATTTGGTTAGTTAACGTGGGTTTTGATGGAATTAGTGAAACTTATTTGTTTAGGTTGCTGCACTTCAACTACAGGGGATTAATAGGGGATAAATAAATTGGAGGTTTCATTGTTTGTATTGGAGTTATATCTTTTCATGTTGAGTCTTTTGCATGTAGAGGAGAAACAGGAATACCACGGCTTTTCTTTAATTTTAGTTTTGTTTGTCTATCTAGAGGAAAAAGTTGCCGAGTTTGTTTGCTTATGATGTTAATTTTTTTTATAGTATGAGATAGTATTCTGTTTAGGTGTTTGAAATGAGTGCCTGGGTTATCTTTTTCTAGCTATTTGTTGATGAATGGGTCAAGAATTAAGACTGTTACGTTATGGTCATTGGTCGGATCATGTGATCTAGATAGTTCAGTAGATACACATTCACCCATCATTTGTCATTGTCTTTACTACTAGTAATCTAACTCGATTTGATACCCATTTGATACAAATTGTTTGATCCTAAACTCCTCTAAACTGGGATGAGTAACAAGTGTGAGCTAAATGATTGATATGGGTTAGTCCAATGCTGTTGATTGTTGTGAGTTGGTGAGTGTGCTACGCACGTGTTAGAAATTGAGTCAGTCTTCATTATAATCAAACATAGAAGGCCAAAAGGAGCTTTGCTGTTTACTTTTTGTTTTCACTGGGGTTAATATTAATCCATGCAAGGTGTTGTTTAACTTCTGCAAGCAGAAACTACCATGTGGTTCAGTTAATGATAGCTTGTCAATGATCAATCCCCTAACATCTCCTATTGAGCGTGCTTTAGTTGGATCAGCTAAGAAACTCGACATATGTTGTAGGAAATTTATGGGACAATCTCGACCGAGCTAATTAAGGAAATTTATGGGACAATCTTGACTAAGCTAAATAACATTGTTTGTTGCAATGTTAGTGAATCGTATAGTAAATCGGAAAGGGTAAGATTTTGATTTAATCGTAAATCGAATCGTAAATCGTAAGATTTATAAAATTATAAATATATGTATTTAAATTAATAAATATTAATAACTTATACTAAAAAAGAATCAAAATGTAAGAGTGCACTTTCGTTGGTAAGTTCAAAAGAAACTCCCTTAAAAAAATAAGTCCAAAAGAAAATTACTAATTAAATCAAGCCCAAATGAAAGAATGTAACTAAATTAAGCCCAAATGAAACCCAAAGTCCATTCAATTTCATTTCAGTTTCATAAATTTCATTTTAATCTCATTTAATTTCATTTCAATCTCAAATTAACTTTTAATTGGTTTTGATTTTGATAGTTAGGGAGCAGCAGGGATGATGAACTCAACACCATCGATGAACTCAATATCATCACTCATCGCTCTGAAATCCTCAAAGACTCTGATCCTTTTCTTCTTTCTCGTCAAAGTTCAACAGTTGAAGATGACCCCCTTCACTTTGATGAAGTAATTTGAGGCGGAACGATGAAGATTTGAGCAGAACAGATGAAGATCTGAAGCGGAACCAACTTGAAGAACCAATCTTAGCCGAATCTGACGTGGATCTAAGCCGGTATGTTTTTCTTCTTCCTTTTTTTTTTTTTTTTTTTTTCTCCTGTACAAAGCATAAATCGACGATTGCTTACCTATCGCGATTTAGCGATTTCATCGTTGAATCGTCACCGATTCAGTCCGATTTAGGTAAGGCCCGATTTGTTGGGCGATTCACATCGTTTGTGTACCAACTCGAGTCAGCTCGACGATTTGACTTGCGATTCTGAGCGATTCATACAACACTAGTTTGTTGTTCTTGCAAGTTATATAGGGTTAAGTTTGGTAAGAAACTTTTGACGTTGAAAATTTCTTTCCAAATTTTGGGTCTCCCTAAAGATGTCCAAGCACAGAGTATGCTACCAGTCGCAGATCTATATACCTATTTGTTAAAGTATGACACACCCATGGTTTAGAGATATCAGTTGCATAATAGGGGTCCCAAGACTTGGGATTTGTTTGCTTTCTTTTTGGTGCACCAAGGTGTGTTTGGTTTACCCAAGTTAGGGTTACATGCTGATCATCTTATAGATGGACTCCATGGCAGCATTTATTTTCCAGATTGTTCGAGTTTAGGGACCCATTAGAATAGGAGAATGATTGAGGAATTTTATTTTATTTTTTAACTGGATGTGTGATTCAAAAGCATCTTGAATGCATTGCACATGCTTGGGTAAGCGAACACAACTTTCATAAATTTCTAGACATTTGTATTGTTATTCTTAGGTTTTATTTAATTTTAGCAGTTGCTTCCTTTTTAGGTTTAGGTTAGCTTGTTTTGCATGTTAATTCTTAGGATGAATTTGACTTTGGTCTCTATTCATGATAACAAAAATAGGTTTAACCCCTTTTTAATTTTAATTTTAATTTACTCATAATCCTTCTCCATCACTTCTAGTTTAACTGAGTCATGCGACAAGCGTCATTAAAAAAGATTTTAAAAAAATGGTTTTTTTGAGTTTGACACTCATTAGTTTATACCTATTAAAGTTTGACACTCATTTTGAAAACTATTTAAGTTTAACACTCGTTTTCTGACGAAACCATTAAGTCCACGTCATTGACCGATAAAGATTAATTTTCAGACCCTTTTGCCCTTACCTTATGTTAAACTAACAAATGAGATTTCGCTTAAATCACAAAACCATTTTTCAAAACATCCTCCCCCTCTCAGTTGCGACGAAGAGGTTCCTCCCTGTTATTGTAGTTGGGGCACCTTCCTTTTGCATTCCTAGGGATTCAAAAGTTTATCAAGTTCACAATTTTCAACCAATGTGGAGAACAAAGAATGTGCATTTTAGCTGGACATTGAAATAATGGAAATTTTTAGTGTTGTATGAATCGCTCAGAATCGCGAGCGAAATCGTCGATCTGACTCGAGTCGGTACACAAACGATGTGAATCGCCCAACAAATCGGGCCTTACCTAAATCGGACTGAATCGATGACGATTCAACGATGAAATCGCTAAATCGCGATAGGTAAGCAATCGTCGATTTATGTTTTGTACAGGAGAAAAAAAAGGAAGAAGAAGAACATACTGGCTTAGATCCGCATCAGATTCGGCTAAGATTGGTTCTTCAGGTTGGTTCCGCTTTAGATCTTCATCTGTTCCGCTCAGATCTTCATCGTTTCGCCTCAGATTGCTTCATCTGAGCTTCCTCAGATTGGTTTATCAGAGCTTCATCAGATTGGTTCCGCCTCAGATTGCTTCATCAAAGTGAAGGGGGTCATCTTCAACTGTTGAACTTTGACGAGGAAGAAGAAAAGGATCAAAGTCTTTGAGGATTTCAGAGCAATGAGTGATGATAATGAGTTCATCATCCCTGCTGCTCCCTAACTATCAAAATCAAAACCAATTAAAAGTTAAATTGATATTGAAATGAAATGAAATTTATGAAACTGAAATGAAATTGAATGGAATTTGGGTTTCATTTGGGCTTAATTTAGTTACATTTTTTAATTTGGGCTTGATTTAATTAGTAATTTTCTTTTGGGCTTATTTTTTTATTAAGGAAGTTTCTTTTGAACTTACCAATGAAAGTGCACTCTTACATTTTGATTCTTTTTGGGTATAAGTTATTAATATTTATTAATTTAAATACATATATTTATAATTTTATAAATCTTACGATTTACGATTCGATTTACGATAAAATCAAAATCTTACCCTTTCCGATTTATCATACGATTCACGATTCACTAACACTGGAAATTTTTATTGACCTCGGGCATGTCGACAGAATATTTGATGTCATCAAATGTGAGGGAATGTGGTGTAAATGGAAGAACCACCCCCCTTCTGTTTTGGCTAGCTTCACCAACGAATTCTGTTCTAAAAGTTTTTGAATGACCACTGGTCCTTGTAATTTCTTACCTGTTCTTGCAAAACTCCATAATAAATTAGATGATAAACACATGGAGGAACTATGAAACTTGGCCAAAATGACACTTACCAGAAGTGGTCGATCTCTTCCCCTTGGACAATAGTTCTACACCATCAATTTCACCAGGTCTGTTGGCATGCTTCTCTTTCAAGGCATCCTCAGATAGAATTGCTTAATTTTGTCTTGAGATTTTCCAACTGTTAACAATTTCGTCCAAATACATATTCATGAGTTATTATTAGTATAATCGTTGTTATTATTACTATGATATTCAAATTCAATAATAATACACGATGATAAAGCTACTCACCATTCAAATAAGCAAGTGCGACAGTGACCAAGACGTTGAGGAGTATAACATATCCAACCAATCCCCCATCTCTTATCCAAAACCATTATGAATTTGTAAAAATGCCATGAACCTCTAGAATCTCAATTCCCAATGAGGAACGTCTTCGTCGCAGCGGGGAGGAGGGAGATAACCTCGAGGAGGAGGAGCAAGTTCCACAAAATGGTTTTGTAATTTTGGCGAAATCTCATTCGTTAATTTAACTTAAGGTAAGGGCAAAAGGGTTTAAAAATTAATCTTGACCGGTCAATGATGTGGACTTAACAGTTTCGTTAGAAAACGGGTGTCAAACTCAAATAGTTTTCAAAATGAGTGCCAAACTCTAATCGGTATAAACTAATGAGTACCAAACTAAAAAAATCCCTAACTATCCCAAATGTGAGACTTGTGGACAATATGTGAAATCCTATGTGTATTACGACTTATGTTCTCAAACAAAGACCCGTTAAGTGAGTCAAAGCAAAAAGCACGTAACATGAAAAAGACCACGGATTCCCCTGCTCAAGAGTCTCATCCAACATGAATAATAAATCTACGTGAATTGCCACTTAAGTGCTCTCAAACATTTAGATTTGATCATACAATTATGATTAGATGATAGGGATCCAATCGATCAGATTAGCAGTTACTCTTCTTCATACTAAGGTTTTATAAGAACTAGTTCTAGATTATTAAAGTATTCTAATCTTGTGGACCTCTCTTTGAAATCTCTCCCAAATAATTGTTCTCTCTGGAACACATCGTGGTCAAATTTGGTATCTGGTATGAATCTCTCAAGGTTTTCAAACACAAAACACCCCCCTTGACACACACACACACGAAATTTTTTTTCCAAGTTTATTTCCTTCAGAATCCTAGATTGCTTCTACTCCATTGTTCTTCCAATGTCTGTACAAAAGAACAAGCATTTAAAACCAGTGGTAGTCCACATATTGTCCATGTTGGATGTCTCATAAACCAACCAATTCTCCCAAAAGCTCGAGCTGTCCAGGAGGGGAAGGTTCATGACTAGGATCGTGACATTGCTCCATGCTTCCAAAATCGGCCCGATGTAGCTTCACTCACTACCAGTATGCAACAATTTAGCACTATGCCCATACATAATGCTAAATTATTTTAATCCAGCCGATCGCCCCCGTCAGGAATCGAACCTTGGATGTGGAGTTTGACTCTGATACCAATTGTCATGAACCAACCAATTCTCCCAAAAGCTTGGGCTATCCAGGAGGGGAAGGATCGTGACATGATGCCTCTATCTCGATTGGGGGCATTTGTTGTCTTTTTTTGTGTCACGTGTTTGTCGTGTGACTCACTTAACGGGTATTTGGAAAAGGGAGTGGCAGAAGGGGACCATGAACAAATTAAATATTAAAGTTAAGAAGGGACTAAACCTATTTATGCTATTATGAAATAGGGGCCAAAGTCAAATCTTAACTTATAAATAAGCCACATGGCCAAATAATTGCTTACTTCATTCTTTAGCCCGTTGGAAGTTGAGAAAAAACCCTTTGTTTTGTTCAAAATTTAAGTTTACTTTTCATATTATTCTCTTTGGTAGTGAACTGTGGTTGTTTCACATCACTTAGTCAGTTGACTTAGTGGTAATACAAATGTGGATACAAATGCCAATTGAAGTATACAGATATTTCACATCGCATATACATTTAATAGTTCTCGTCATTGTGGATACATGGACTATAATCGGATATCACTTAGTCAGTTGACTTAGTGGTAATACTCAATACTCTTCAATTCATACTACATTCAACAATCTGGTTGTGTCATTTGGATCAAGACCACATGCAACTCGAATGCAATATGCAGCTTGACTAGGGCTTGCAGCTTCACTACATATGAAAATTCAATTACCTCATGAAACTCGGTCGTTATACGCTCAGCTACAATGGTGTTAACTCTATTATGAGCCACATCCTATGAGAAGTTGGCATTACTCATCATAGTGGTAGTAACTTTTGATAAGGATGATTTAAAACATTGCATGATAATTACACAGGGTACACGTATGTTGCAACACATGTTGCAAGGTGATATAAGGTTAATAGGGATTACACAAACTAGCAACATGCTTTCGATTCACGGCTTATAAAAAGGATCCAAAAATTAGACAAAGGGGATCTTCTCTTTCTTAAATAGGAATGAATTAACTAAGTTACGTTTAGTTACATATTCATTACCGAAGTAAAAGTTGGACACCCGAGTTAACTTTCGCAAAAAACTTCGAATCAACCAAGATGTCGAGTTAACGAAATAATAGTTGGATACCCGAGTCAACTAAACACATAAATTTCGAGTCGACCAAGATGTCGAAATAAAAGTTGGACACCCGAGTCAACTTACAACAAAAAACTTTGAATCAACCAAGATGTCGAGTTAACGAAGTAAATGCTCAACAAATAAGTTGACTTAACAAAAGGACTTCGAGTTGACAAACACAAAGTTAGATTTAGAGGAGCAAATCAATATGATTCAAAGAAGTACAGGCAAAAACAACTCTTTGCGACAAATCAAGAAGGACAACATTGACCAACCATTAGACGAACGATGAGCCTAAGCACAAAAACAGCTATAAAAGAATTCAAAGCAAAATCCACGACAACTACAACAAAACTGAAAAGAAGAAAAACAACAAAAGTCAATTTTTATTGATAATACTACTCTCTTACATCTGGATAAGGAGATAAAGAAGTGGGAGAAGAAACATAAGCAATGGCAGGATCATCACTTGTTGGAATATGAGAAGAACTCTTTTCTCGAGAGGGGAGTAATAATGGCTCTGAGGCACTCAATGGTAGAAGAAGCGATGGCTCCTCAGCTGCTAAAGCAGATTCTTCGATATCATCATCTTCGAAAGCTTCACCAACTAGGTGACGATATTTGGACAAATTTTCGCCGAGCTTCTCGATATAATCAATAAGTTCAACCCGTTCGTCAACAACTTGCTTCTAATCTTCAGCTTCGACTATACAGAGCCTATCCTTAGCAGCAGCGAGTTCATTTTTTGCCACAACAAGCGCCCTTCAGTGGTAGAGAGCATACCGGAAGCATCTGCCTTGACATCATTAAGCGCAACAGTTATCTGTTCTACCCGCCTCTCAGCGGTATCACACATAACGGATTGCTCCAATTCAGCACGAGAAGCTTCATCGAAAGTTGTTTTCTCAGCGGATAACTCTTTTTCCACATCACGTAAACGGGTGCAAACCCCATCTAACTTGGCTTTCAAAAGGTCAAGCTCAATAGCAGACTTATCCCGCATATTTTCGCCTCCATCAATGGCTTTCGAGCAGCCCTTGCAGCTTTCTCCGAGTCCGCACATTGCATTTTTAACACATCAAATTGAGAAAGAACTTGAGAAAACACCAACAATAACGCCGCCAATCTCCTTTCCAACAAAGCCACTTGATCACGACTAGCTCGATAGACCGAGCCCATCACCCCTGCGTAGGCGAGATGATTCATCCCGTCCATTATCTGCTCAAGACCATGGTCAATGTGATCAAATGGGTCAAGTACGAGCATCAAAGGCCTTTCCACCAACCGCCTGTGCCACTCATTTACCAACCTACGTGCACTATCCTACACGTCAAGCTGAGTGAACCAGCAAAAGTTGCCATTCGACTTGATACGGATATCCTTCGGGCCAGGCTCAGTCCAACCAACCCGTGGATGAAGGACATGAGGATCCGGGAACACTGAAGAACCACCCCCGGCAGTAGAAAGAGCAGAAGGAATAACAGTAACAACGAAAAACCATGTTTACCCTCCCGTCAAGAAGCATCGTGGCAAGGGCAGGGCTAACGGTAATATCGAGAGTAGGAGAAACCTGACGATTAAGAGAAGAAACTAGGAACCCGGCTGCTTCGTTGACATCAATAGAAGGAGAATGAGAGTGATCCCTGAAACTCTGACCACCACCAATGTCTTTAGATTGCTCCACTGCTAGGTGAAGCATCTTTTTATTAATGACCCGGGGATCATCATTAGACAACTCAGCAGTGTCCGAGACACCAGTAAAAAAAAAACTTCATTTCATTATCGTCTAGTGGACGAGCAGTCTCCTTCTCGTTCCTTTTCAACATGTCAACATGAGCCTCAACTCCTCAGCCTCGAAAGAATCACGATCTCCTTTTGCAACATCGTCGTGAGACAGACTTGGGCGAGACATGTCACGCCCCGATTTTCGAGAAAAACGAAATTCTAAAATCCACGTAGGATTATTCGTTTCCTCAAAACTCGGGACATGAAATTCAATAACAACAGAAACATTTAGCAGCAATGACAGAAATATAGTTCAAAAAATAGGAACAAACTAAAATTTATAACAAAACTCTAACCAGGAAAAATTGACGTCGCTAGCCCCACTAGCGGAACTCCCGTAACGCTGCTCAAAAGTTTCAAAACCTGAAAAGCTAATCGGCTACATTCCCAAAGGAATGTACCCAAGAAGCAAAAGCTCACTTGGCTCAACAATAAAGCTGGTGAGTAATTTTCACTCCAAAATCAATAAACTTGCACGTGATACACATCAAGCTAAACACACACACAACAAACCATCATACCAATAAGTAGTTCCTCAACGAGGCAAAGATGTCATGCAAGAAACGCAGTTCAAAGAATTTAGTTCCTCATCGAGGCCATTATATCACCATCTCAATTAAGTAAAAATGTATTTACTTGTACTTACCCTATAGGAGTCGACTATGGCAAGTCTGACCTGCAAAAATATTAGTGAACTTGCCATCCTGCATGAAGAAGGATTAGAAACAATATAAACGTAGTTTATCTATTTTTATTTGAATTTGTTTCATCTTTTAACGGATTGATCACTTAGACGATACCACATTCGCACCACCTCCGTGCCGAACATACATGCCCGTATGCCTCTCTCATATAAAGGAGGACTACTCCGTCATCCATGCCCAAGTGGGGACATCACATACAGGCATGCATCGCGGATACCCCTAACTATATGAGTACCAAAAGCCACCCTTGGGCTATCAATGCGCATAAACTCACGTCACATTTTTTACGGATAAATATCAAAGCCTATTTTAGGCATACAAATTCACCTCATTTCTGCAAGACTAACCCGAAGGTTATTTTAGTTTCTCTAGTAAGAAATGGGTGCCCCAACTCCGCAAGACGACCCACTGGTCATTTAGTTTCTCTAGTAAGAGAGGGGAAATAATAAACAAAAGAGGTGTGGTAGTTCTAAGTGATACAAGTCCAAGTGGTTTATACTTTCGGAAATCAAGGTTTACCAATATCATTTATTTTTGATATTTCAAAATTCATCCACGATGACATTTGTCATTTCTGAATTGATTCACAATCGTATCCACCCACATTTTTTTGGGGAAACATAGCATATTCATAAATCATGCTTTATAACAACATGACGATCAAGTGACATTTTGTCAATCATAAGTAAATCAATCCATCCATTATTTTTGGGAAAATGTAATCATTTCAGATGCATACATACAGAGGAACACCATTAATCTTAAATGGTCCTACATCAATAGAATCAACGAGACATCCAAACAAAACAAACCATATTGCAAAATCAAACACTACTACACATAGTACTCTCCATATGAATGTGATTTTAGGGATAAACACATACCTCCTAGTTTGGCAGAAAGTATCTCAAAAGCTTAATCCAACAAAGCCACTACATGAAATCTCCGAAAAGACAATTTCAATACATAAACATGAAAGTGCATGACAATCATGGGTGAACACTAACTTACACCAAAGCAACTAGCCTCATTCGGCTCCAAACAATATTTTTCTTTACATCAAATGCATCTCAAGACACCCCAAGGCAGACCCTAAACAACTATGTTCCCATCCCAAAACAGTCAAACAAATAACCTTACCAACAACACCAAAATGAACAAGCTGTCCTAACCGGATAGCTTGACCAATCATCACTCAAATGTACATAACTCTCACGTTAGAACCCCAAATTGCATACCGTTTGGGGCAATGAAACGTAGACACCAAGAGGTTTCTAACCATATAAGGCATACCCCATGATTATTTATATAACAATACAGATTTTACAAATAAAACAGGCCATATGTCAGCCTTCAGCTGATTTACCTGTTGTCACTAAAATGAGTATATCTTCCTGTACAAAACTGAGATTATGATACCGTAAAATCCTTTAAAAACTAGACTCAAACAGAAAACTTTTGGTATATAGCATGATATTGTACTTACTCAAAACCAAAATCAAAACCCTTGTCGAAACCTACACAAAGTCAGTCCAACTACAAAATGCCTGCTCAATGTCGGGGCGTTACACATACGGTAGAGTTCCTCAAGAATACAAGCATAAACCAAGGTAACTGAGAAGTTCCAACAAAATCTACCCAAGTCGAGTATCTCTACTAGTGTCAACTAAAGCCTCACTTTAATTAGCTTGAATATAGCATGGGGAATAAGAAGGCATACTAATAAGAACACAGCCATACAATGTAGGCTGAAGCTTTAGCCTTGATTGGTGGAACATGAGATTATTCTAAACCCATTCAACTTCATCAACCACAATAATCAGAGCCTAAATTGATCATTTCCATTTGGATTCACAGAAATAGTTGACAACAAAGAAAACCAATTGAAATATCAATCAAATATGCAAATCCAATCAAACCAAAAGAAACCCAAACACCAAACAAGACTAGAAAGAGGAACAAGAATGGAGAATGGGAGAACACACGCACTGGTTAGCACCAAATAACTCGACATTTTAGGAGTGAAATCAGCTCCAATCAAACATTTTGCACCATTAGGCATGGCATCGCACAACCATCGTCATTATATAAATTCCCAAATTCTAGATGGCTTCTCTATGTATTTATTTCAGCTCATCAAGCTTCTCCTAGTACACATATTACTTAGACGAGCTGAGAAAAAATATGTTTATAAATAGTTGGCTAACATTCTGATTATAATCTCATAAACTAAATAAACAAAATCACGTGACAATAGAAGAAGAAATGCATACATTAGAATTAGACTGCTAGTGTTTAAACTAGATGAGCACAAACAACAATTACAAGTTCATAATGCAATACATCAGGGTATTTTCTTGGTTAATTAGACATATCCCCGAATTGTTGACAAAAACCTGACATACCCTTTTTTTCCAAGTGTGTCAAATAGATCAAAATCAAATTTTCAATTACATATGGCAGCAATTCAACAAGGATTGTATACTTAAAAACTTTTAAACTTTGATTACTTAATGGACATAAACATTCAAGAAAATATTATTCAGAGAGAGCAAAGTCAAGCAATTTTGCAAATAAGAAGGGATATTAAGCAAAGGTTAATGAAGAAAACTCACTCATGATTTCCCCCAGCTTGGTCAAGTTCCCTTCATCATCCAACGCACCTAGATAATTTAAGACCTCTAATGCCCGCATCAGTGTCTCGTGGGCAGGAGGATCCATAAAATCAAGACCAGGTCATCAATACCAAGTTTCTTCAAGGTAAGAATTGTGTTTGCAAGATTTGACCTTAGTATTTCAGGATACATATGTGGCTGAAGATCATTATTGAAACTTCTCTCGGTGTACAGTCTGAAGCATTTTCCAGGTTGTGTTCTTCCAGCATGCCCAGATCTCTCCAGTCAGCTTATCAGAACATGCTCGGATGACACCAAATTGCCCCCAACCCAATTGCTCTCCCAAAGAGTACCTCTCTTCTATCTTAGCTATCTGATCCGAATCCAATATGATATCAGTAAGGTCTATGACTTTAAAATAGTTGCAAGGAGTAGTAGCCAATTCTGCCCCACTGCTGTCTCTCTGGGCAACAGCCATAACCCAAGCTCTAACACACACCTCCCTCCCTCTCTCGATTGTCTCCCTGCTACCAAGCAGACCAAGAGCACCACCATTCCCATCGCCGCCATCGAGAAGAAAACACAAGGAAGGGAAAGAGAAGGAGAAAAAGAGGAAAGGAAGAGAAAAGAGGTTTTCTTCCTCTTTATAGGGTGGGTGGTTATTCGCCCCCACTGGACTTCTGAAAACACCCACCTTCTAAACTCACCAAATAAAACCCTAAATTTCGAAATTCACATTCAATTAAATGTAACCCTATTTATTTAATTCAAAATAAAATAAATTAGTTTTACGAAATTCAGGGGTGTTACAAGACACAACCCTCGTAACATCCTAAACAGGATTTGGACGGGACACAGTCCGAGCAAAACCACGATTAGAAAGTTGTTTCTTCCTCGGAACCCGACAAGGTCTATCGACAATCGCCTTGACGGACTCGTAGACTTTGCAAACTTTTTCTTTTTTGAAGCAGGGACTGTGATATCAACAGGAGCATTGAGATCCATAACGCGTCGATCCGAGCTCACTTCCCAATCAATGCTAGCATCACTAACGCCAGCGCGAGCAGCAAATGCCTTAGCATGGGACTCGGTAAATAAAGCTTGTTCCACTTCACTCATGGTGTACAAACCACTACACTCTAGGATACCCTCGAAAAATGCCTCCACAGGAAAACAGTGAAGCTTTGAGAATCGATCACTGATCTTTTGCTCCTCAGTAGTCAAGTGAAGATTCTTCCGTTTATTGGGAAAACTTAATGATCGAAAAATCAAATGACCTCGCAATTGGAAGTAACCGAAATTCACGGAATCATAAAACCAACATCGTGACTAATCACGAATCTAAGTTTCTCGAAACACTCTGGAAAACAGAGAAATCAAATATCCTTGTTCACCAACATACCAACTAGTGAATGCAAAACCTTCACAATCAAAGGAATGCCTGATAGAATAGCCCTCGCATTAGAAATGACCATCACCTTCCAACCATTGGGACCCATTTGGGCAGTAGGAATACCCAGGAAGTTCATATACTCCCAAAACAGCTCCAAAATCGGAAACTGAAAGATAGAGAAAAACATGCACGAATACAGTATGATGTACCTAGCCATCGGATTAAAAGGGCTATCATCCTGTACAGGCAGGATAATTTCGAAGTTGGGCTAAGAAGCACTATTGGGAGAATAATGAGCCTCACACAGAGTTAGCGATTTACCACTTAGCTTATCACCAACAGACATCGTGAGAAGAAACGAGAACAAAGAAGACGAAGGGATGAACAAACCCTAAATTCAAAGATAGAGTGAAGAGGGAAAATGAAGTCGTCACATCTCCTTTTATAGAGCCAAGCAACGAAGGGATGATTCGTGGGACAACGTGCAAGATATGATAACTATGCGAAATCCCAAAAATGTGCGCAAAAACAAATGGGCAAGCAAAGAATCGAGACACCAACTTGCGAAAAGTTACTGACAACATTAAATACAAGGTAATGATGAAATTGAAAGGCAAACTGTCACGGAGTTAGTGGCCACGTCAGCATGCCCACAAACTAAAGGGTGGGGGGGTATCTGATGATACATCAAAATAGACCGGTCATCACGATCGTACGCGTGGCATAAAGACCTATCACGAGAATACAACGCCCAATCTATTGGGCCGGCTCATAAAGCTCAGGAAGAATAAAGTCAACTACAGAGACCCAGACGAGGCCCACCATTGAGGAGACATAAACAAGGCTTGAATCCAATCCCAAACAAATCAGAGCTCGAGTCTAAGTCCGACACGAGTTATCTCATAAGGAAGAAGAACGTTGCACCAAAAAAAAGCCGTGGAAGGAGTTACGCCTCCTCGAACGCATCTCCATTAAGGAGGAGACTGTTACAATAAACATCTCCTTCCGTTGCGCCTCACATGCTTAAGTCACACAATGAGTTAACCATGACCATTATAAAAGGTAAAGAGAGCATTCGACACAGGTATGCAACTTTAACTGAATTTTTTCCAGATTTATTTCCTTATTCCAACGGAGTTATTGACTTAAGCATCGGAGTGCATTCGGCCACCGAAAAGGTGGTCTTTGACAGTCTAACAATTGTTTTGAGGTCAAACTTATAGGACGATGATTTTTGGACACATTACCAAAAATGGACAGAGTGTGAAATCTATCCCATCGCAGCGGATGCTACGAGTATGCTTGTCCCATTCCCAGCATCCATTGTGATGGGACACATTTCACACTCTATCCATTTTTTTAATTTTCTGTACTTGAATGTTTTTTTTTCAATTTCAATGGCTTGCATATTTGATTTATTTCAAAACCCCAATTTTGAAAAAAAAATACAATAAATAAAATCAAATATGCCAAGACGGTATCTAAGCCATTAAAATTGAAAAAAAAATTCAAATATAAAAAATGGACAGAGTGTGAAATCCGTCCCATCGCAGCGGATGTTGCGTGGATAGTTGACATGATCACATTTTATGATGTGATTGGTAAACTAAGGTTCACAGTTTCTGTTGCATCTGGTATATTACGCAAACATGATTGTGATGTCTGGTACTGGATTCGCAACAACTTCTGCGAATGTTATTATCCCATCAGCAGTGGCTCGTGCGTTTGCAGCCAAAACTTTCTATTTTGACAAAATTTTCTGTTATTTGATAAAAAAAATTACTTTTACCTGAATTACAGTTAACTTTGTAACCATTACTGAGATATACATAAATACTTATGAGAATCATAATTCATTGCATAAACGTGTAACCATTACATTTTCATTAGCTATAAAGATTACTAATGCGTCCAAATCTTGTCTCTTGGAAATCCAACCTGCAAAACAAAGGTTAGACTGCCAAATACCACTTGTTTGGTGGCCAAAGGAACTCCAATGCTTAAGTCAATAAATCTATAGGAGAAAGAGCTTAATCTGGACATAATTTAGTTAAAATTCTATACATTTGTCGAATGTTCCCTTTACCTTATATAATGTTTTTACTCCCCAGCGTGACTTAGCAGGTGAGGCTTAACGAGGGGAGACGTTCTATGTAATAATCTCTTTTATGAAGATACGTCATTGGAGACTAACTCCTGCCAAGACTTTTTTTCTCTGTAACGTTCCTCGTCTTTAAGGGAGATATTTGTTGGGCCTGGATTTGAGCCTCTAACTATGATTTGTTCTGGTCGGCCCTTTTGAGCTTTTAATAGCTGGATCTGCTTTTCTGGGATTTGTAAGTTGGCCTCGAATTGAGATACTTGGCCCTTATGATAATTGATCTTTGTCACGTGTATGATATTCATATTGATATATCATCAGCTACTCCCCCTTAGTTAGTGGGCATGCTGACATGGCCACTAATTATACGACTGCTAGACTTTCAATTTCATCATTGTAATGCATTTAATGTTGTTAGCAACGGGTGTTATTCTGAATTTTCACCTGTTTGTTCATTTCTACGCATTTTTTGGGATTTTGTGCAACCATCATGTCTCGCACGTTGTTCTATTAGTAGGCTCTTTGTTGCTCAGCTCTATAAAAAGGGGTGTGTGGTTTTATTTTTCTCTTTACGCTATCTTTGATATTTGAACTTACTTTTTCCCATCTTCTTTGCTCTCTTCTTTGTTGAATTTATTTCCCATGCCTACTAACAAGATTCTAGATGGTGAAGCACTTGCCATCTGTGAGGAGTTCTTTTTGCCTAAGAAGACGTCGCAAGCTACGTTAGAGAATGTTCGTGCTAAGTACTCCTTACCATCCAATCTTGAGATTGTTCTCCCTAGGCATAACGATAGTTCTTGTCGTCCAAGACCTGGTTACATTGTGCTTTATTTGTGCATGTTTAAGTCGGTTCTTACGTTTCCAGTTTTGGAGATCTTTTGGGATTATTTGGATTTTTTGGGTATTGCTCATGCTCAAATATGTCCCAACGGCTGGAGGGTGATGGTTTCTACTTGTGCGAGAGCCATTCTTTCTAGCATGTGTTGAGATTTTGCATTATGTGGTGGAACTTGTTGTGAGCAATAATAATATTTGTTTTCTTCACTCCCCTTCCTGTTCTGGGAAACTCAATGATGATTACAGGGACTAGTCAAGGTTTTGGTTTTATGCTTCTATCGACTCTGACTACTTTAAGTTGTCGGGTCGACGGATTATGAGGTTGTGTCCCCAATAAACGGAAGGATCTGCACTTATCTGCAGAGGAAAAGAAGATCAGTAAACATTTTTTTAAGCTTTCTCGAGTTGTTGTGGATTTGTTCCTTGTAGAGCGTAGTGGCTTGTTCACTATGAACGATGCGGAGCGAGTGATGTTTACTGAAGCTCGAGCTATTGAAATTGTTGCTCATGTTGATCTTGTTGATGCTAGTGATGCTAGCATTGATGAGAAAGTGAGCTTTGACAAGGTAGTTATGGATCTCAATGCTTTTGTTAGCATTGGTGGTGCTGGTTCGACCACTAGAAAAAAGGAAGCTTCATAGGCCTGCTTGTCCATCGAAGCAACTGGCGATAAGCCCTAGCCATGTTCCCAAGAAGAAACGGCTTGCTAATTCCACTCATGGTACTACTCGGACTGCTCCTCATCCAAGGTTATCTGATAAGGAGGGTTGGAAAGAGGATCGTCCATCTTTTGATGAGGTTGAGGAAATGAATCAAGCTTTGGAGATGAGCAAAAATGAGGTGATCCGTCCATTGGATGAGAGTGAGAAGAAGCTCTTTTCTACTCATGGTGTGCTTGACCTTGTCGAGTGGTCCGATGATGACCCTCGTGTCATCAACAATAAGATGTTTCAGCTTGTTGTGGTGCAGTCGAATGATCTGAATGTTGTGAAGGCCCTAGCTGACTTTGACTTCAACCCACTGTGCGAAGAAAAGGTCGTCGATCGTGGTCAGGGTTCTAAGACTCCTCCTCCTCCTTCTTCTCCCACTCGTGCTGATGACACAGTGAGGTTTCTTGCTTCTCCACCTGCTCGTCACATTTTTGTTGTTGCTACCACTACTGCTTCCCCCACTCTTGCCACTACCGCTTCGCAAAGCAAGAGTTGTTTTTTCGTTATCACTGCTACTCCAACCGTTTTTCTGGCTGTTGGGGTGGAGCTTCAGTACTCCCTAATCCTCGAGTTCTTCATCCATTGATTGGTTGGAAGGAGCCCAACTCGGAAAACATCCGTATTAAGTTAGATGGAAAATTTAGTTGGTTTACTGAGATTGACGTGCATGATAGTGCACGCAATTTGATTAACGAATGGCATAGGCAGTTGGTGGAAAGGGCTCTAATGCCCGCGCGGGAGCTTGTAGTCATCTCGACCACGACCTTAAGCAAATAATGGAAGGGATGAATCATCTCACTAATGATGGGGTGATGGGGTCGGATTATCAAGCTACGCATGGTCAGGTGGCCGCTCTTGAGAAAAAGATGGCAGGGCAGTTACTAGTGTTTTCTCACGTTCTTCGTAATTGGACTCATTGAAAGGGCAATGTGCGGAATAAGAAAAGGCAACTGATATGGCCCGGGCTTCTGTCAAGGAGGTGGAGGTTGTGAGGGACAAGTTTGCTTCTGAACTTGAGAATTCAGGGATTGATTTGGACAGATATTGCTAATGATTGGATGTTGTAGAGAGGGAATTTTCTGTTGAGTAGGTTGGTCATGATGAGACCATGCATTTTATTATTGAGCAATCCGTCAGCCGTAAGGGTGCCGAAGAGCGGGTGGTGCAGTTAACGATTGAGCTTGCTGGTGCTAAATCGGATGCTTCTGCCATGCTAACCACTGTTGAAGGAGAACTCATTTAAACCAAGAACGAGCTTGTAGTAATCAAGGATAAACTGAAGATTGCAGAAGCGACGTATTGGAAACTAGTCGGTGATGGTCAAATTGACCTTCTCGACTTCATGGAGGGAGAGGGCCTTGATTTTCCTAGATATCGTGGTCTGTTGATCAAGTCTTCGAGGACGATGATGATGAAGAACAAGCTCCGGATCAGCCAAGTGATCCAGTTGATGAAGAACGATCGTCTCATATTCCTTCTGATCTTGCTCCATCATCTGTTCTTGTTGTTGAAGATAGAGCTTCATACCCTCCTACTACTGATGTCATTGTCCATTCTCCTTTGAACGTTCCTGCTAGTGATGCTCTGATCACTTCTATTGTTTCCTCTCCAACCGTTGTATCTTCTTCTTCATATGTAACTGAATAAAGCTATGAATGATAAGTTTTTTATTGATGTTTTTATGTTTTGTCTTTTTCGCATTTATTGTTTTTCGATCTGCATGTCTTTCCTGCTAGATTTTGTCTTCGTAAGTTGTTGTGATCATAGTTTTATTGTCTTGATCAATCACGATATCTAGTCGTGCACAATAAATGTGCGTTGATCCTGCTACTCGTCTTTTACGTATCTTAGTAATTTAGTTTTGACTGAATTTCTACCTTATCACTTGTTTCTTGGCCATCTAAAGCTTTCATTTATTTTGTCTCATCTTGAGTGTATTTCGTGGTTCGACTTGTTAGTTGGGCCAGGAGGCTTTGCGCATAGGTATGATTTGTGCATTCAAACATTTGTAAGTATACTTCCTAATCCAACACGTTGGTCGGGCCAGAAGTTTTTACGAGTAGATCTGACATATACGTCCAAACTTTTGTAGATTTATTTCATTGTTCGACATATTGGTCGGGTCAGGAGATTTTATGAGTTAGTCTGATTTATACGTCTAAACTTTTACTTCATGGTCCGACATATTGGTCGGGCCAGAAGGTTTTACGAGTTAGTCTAACTTAAATGTTCAGACTTTTGTAGATTTACTTCATGGTCCGACATATTGGTTGGGCCATAAAATTTTACAAGTTAGTCTGACTTATACATCCAGACTTTTGTAGATTTACTTCATGGTCCAACATATTGGTCAGGCCAAAAGGTTTTACGAGTTAGTCTGACTTATACGTCCATACTTTTGTAGATTTACTTCACGGTCTGACATATTGGTTGGGCAAAAAGGTTTTACTAGTTAGTCTGACTTATACGTCCAAATTTTTGTAGATTTACTTCATGGTTGATCAGACCAGAAGTTTTATGTTTACGTTTGACTTATACGTCTTAACCTTTTACTCGTAGCTCGATATGCTGGTCATGTTAGATGTTTTACGAGTAGACGCATAGTTTGACTTTGATGTCTTGACTGACTTGATTGTTTGAACGTAAGATGGAAAGTTTGAATTTGGAAGTTTTATTGATAATCCTGGTTCAAATGCTTTATGAGAATCCTTAACTTTAGAATTCGTCATCCAACTGGTGAAATTTTGGATTTCTCTTGGAATGGAGGAGGCGATGCTGAATTTTATCGTTTTTCCAGTATTATACCTTCTTAGCTACAATAGGACTATCCCCGTTCCACTTTCCCTTCTCGTTGGGTGTTCCGTCTCAGCATAGGATCCATTTGTGAATAGTTCGTGCGTTGCGTCTTTCAATTTGATTGTTGCTTGGTTGATGTCTGCCGACGTCATTTCTCCTAATAGTCCTGGTAGGGGGCTGAGTCTTGTACACCCTTGTCATTTGAGGAGTACTTGTATCTGCTTTAGATGATCAGCTTTGATTTCGGGTTGTCTCGAAGTCCGCTTTGATGTTGTTTTTCCTTCCTGTTGTCTAGTGTTTGGTTGATCTCCTGGATTGAATGCCTTCAACTATGTATATGACTCGAGCTTTGAATTATAGCGGTCTTTTCCTTTATCGATGAATTCATAATGTTTCTTAATCAAATCCACGAGTCTGCGTTTATCGAGTAATTCCAACTGATGACATTTTCAACAACAAGATGAGCTGAGTAGAACTCAACACCGAATTGTCCAATCATGCTCACATCAGCTCCAGCTGCCAAGGTATTTATGAATTCCCTGGTTTACGACCTTGCAATGGTACCGAGATACTTCACCAAATTGGATTTGGTCTTGCCAAACCCACTGTCAGTGATAGAGAAGGTGTTGTTGGCCTTGTTGGGAATAATGCGGATAAAGAGCTTTTGGTTGGGAATCGAGCCCGCATTTGTCAGTGAGACTCTCGAACCTGATCAGCTGGTTGATTTTCACCTGAAATGAAAATGTCTATGTGTCCCCCGTTGCGAGTTGCTATAGTGGCTTTTTCGGTCTCCTTCGTTGATACTGGTTCTCTTGCTTCGATTTAGATCAGCTCGAGTGGGCAGTATTGTTGATCGCTTCTTTGATCGGTCAGATTGTTCTTTTTCTCCCGCTATGCCGTGTAGGGAATATATCAGTTTTTTGGGTTCTTCTTTTGATCCTGTAGTGGTGTCTATCTTCTCTTTTCCTTTAGACTGATTGTCTGGCAACTCGACGAATTCCTCGAGTCACCCTCTTTGAATCCAGAGCTCAATTTCGTCTTTCAAATTGTAGCAGTCATCAGTGTCATGCCCGTGATCCTTGTGGAAAGAGCAGTACTTGCTTTTATCTTGTCCATCTGGGTCTCCTCTCATCTTGAGTGGCCAGTTGATATCCTCCTACTTCGTCATGGACTTCATGATGCTTCCTCGACTTGTTTTCAAAGCCGTGTACGGTTTATACGTCTTATTTACTACATTCATTACATGTTCATGTCCGCGTCTTACAGATTGCAGCTTATCGGGTTCTTACTAGTGTTATGCCTATTTGACTGACCATTCTCCTCCTGTGGTCCATCGTCTCTCCTTCTTTATTTACTCATCTCTCGGTTTGTTGGCCTTTCAGATTCGTTCTTCTTCTTGGCAGCCAACATCTTTTCGAGGACGATGTATTTTGAGTGGTCTTCAATAAGGTTGTCATATTCTTTGGAGGGTCTAGGTTCAGAGAATTGTAAAATGGCCATCTCTTCAATCCAAAAGTGAAGGTAGAAATGGTCGTGTCATCGCTGCAATCGTCAATCATGGTCAACTCGTCAATAAAACGAGTGACGTACTCCTTTATGTGTTTATTAAGTATTTTGCTTGACGTGAAGTAAATAATGTGGACCCTTTCTCATATGCTGGCTGCCAATGAACTTCGTGATGAAGGCAATGGCTAAGCTTGAAAAGAGTATATCGATCTAGGTGGTAGACTATTGAACCAACTTATCGTAGTGGAGGTGAGACTGGTCGAAAATGTTCTGCATAGAATGGATTTCGAGCTTTCTTTCAATGCCATCATGTGGTGGAAGTGTTGCAGATGGTCAATCGGATTGGTAGTGCCATCATACTCTTCAAACTTTGGGTAATGAACTTCCTTGGTAGAGGAGTCCTCGTGAGTGCGTCAGAGTATGGTGGTCTGATAATTCATACAATATATTAGGATTTGTGACTCCGATCCTAAATGGAACTTGTGTAGGAATTCTATCGTTTTGGATGTCATCCTCTTGTGGTTCGTTGCCTTAAAGATTCCCTTGTTGAAGTTTTGCATGAACTTCTTTATTTTCTCGGACACGGTTGGCAGAGTTATGTTACTGTGGTTTCTGGACATGGTCGGCGGATTGAGCACGCTCCTGGGTAAGTTTGTCAACAACTTTAATCAGATGATCCATCTAGGCCATGAGCTGATCTACGTGGATCTGTGACTGTACCGCCAGATGTCTGAGATAATCGGGCTATCACTTTACCTTGTAATACTGTGATACTTGGCACAGTTAACCCGGTTGTTGTTGGGTTTGGAACATGCACTATTCATAACTCGGCTTCACCAGTGGAAAGGTTGCCTTGCTTGTTGTGTTGAGGGTTTTTAGAGTGTTCCATTTGCTGTAACTTTTTATCGCTAAATAGAACTAAGGAGGTTTCCAACTACAAACTCTCTTTCAGAAAGGAAACTGTCGTTCCCCATGGACGACGCCGAACTGATGCATCCAAATCTTGTCTCCTGGAAATCCGACCTACAAAACAAAGGTTAGATTGCCAAATACCACCTGTTTGGTGGCCGAAAGCACTTCGATGCTTAAGTCAGTAAATCTGTAGGAGATAGAGCTTAATCTGGACATAATTCAGTCAAAACTGCATACCTTTGTCGAATGTTCCATTTACCTTATATAATGGTTTTTTTACCCCTCTGTGTGAGTTAAGCATGTGAGGCTTAACGAGGTGAGACGTTCTCTATAACAGTCTCTTGCTCTCCTCTTTTGTGAAGATACGTCCTTAGGGGAGTAACTCCCACCACGACTCTTTTTCTCTGTAACATTCCTCCTCTTTAATAGAGAGATTTGTTGGGCCTGGATTTGAGCCTCTGACTACGATTTGTTTTGGAGGGCATTTTGGGCTATTAATAGCTGGATCTACTTTTCTGGGCTTTGTGGGTTGGTCTCGAATGAGATACTTGGTCCTTATGATAATTGATCTTTGCCATGTGTACGATCGTGATGATAGTCATATTTAATTTATCATCAATTATAACAACCAAAATTTGAATATCAAAATTGTATACATCAAGTCCTCTTAATATTTTTACGAGGTCAAATTGAGTGATATTCTTCTCATGCCTTTTCAGCTCTTCTTCGTTCTGCCCTCACTTCCTCCACCAACAAGAACTTCTTCAATCTCATCATTACCACCACCACCCTTTCCCCTACGTCTACCACCAGGACCACCAGTACCAACACCACCATCACCCCTTTCTCTACCACCAACACCACCACCACCATTAGACCTTCCTCTACCACCAGCACCACCAACACCATCAGACCTTCACCAGGAGTACCAACAGCAGTAGCACCACCACCCCTTCCTCTACCACCAGGAGCACCAGCACCACTAATGCCATCACCCCTTCCTGCCACCACATACACTATCACCACTTGGACCTATCTGTTGCTCTTTCTCAATGTTTTTTAAGGCGACATGCATAGACATTTGTCTTAGCAGGTCACCTACTTTCTTTTGCTTCATGAGCAACACAACTTTATCCACATTCCCTCATTCTTCAATAGAGGCGTCCACCAATTGAAGAGCCTCATCAACCAACTTGATTTGCAAGGAAAATATTGATCTTAGTAAAAAAACAAATCAATTATGTATTTCAAATGTTTGCAAATTTGTTAAAGTATAGATCAATTACCCGATTGTGAGCATTGAACAATTGATTTCTTAAGGGACGTGTTCTCCTAGTCGTCAATGGTTGGATGAACGGATGGCTAATGTCATGAAACTACTCCAAGTAGTCCTTGCTGAAATCCCATAAAAGTTTTACTGGCGCACCTTGGTTTTCAATTGACATGACACGAGATGATTATGCCAAGTTGTAGTGAACGAAGACAATATCTCGTGCTTCACCAAGTAGTTGTGGCCAAATCTACCTCTATTCTCCATTTTAGCTTGAATGAGGGGATTTGAAAGAACTTGTACCCTTCCCAGCTGTCAGGACTAATACCATTGGTCAGGTAAATCAAGGTTCAGAGGCCTTTCAAGACTTTCCTAATGGTCTCAAAACTCAATGTTCCCTTTTGAAAAGTGCCCAAATGCTTAGCATCTGTATTATAGGGGGAAGGTTTGATATCTTGACTGTGAGGACGTGTTGCCTCCATTGCATAGTCGGGCCAGACTGTACCGCTAGCATTTTTATTGTTTTCTTTGCATTGCTTTTCAACTTCAAACTTGTATTTCCATCGATCGATAACATCGAACTAGTCTTGAGCAACGTCCTTCCGAACGTTCCTCCCCATTGTAATCTATTGAATGTTAATGAGAGCTTTTGCTGACTATTGTGCATTGTTATATTGTCTACAGATTGATATTGTGCATTCTCAAGTTAATATTTGTGCCCGTCAAAGTAACTACTCATAGGCTTACTAGTGAACTGGATAACTAGTGCCGCACGAATTGCTAGTCCGTGACAGTTGGTATCAGAGCCAGAGCTTGTTGAATGCAAACCAGGATGCAGGAACTTAGTGAGCGCCTTAGCGCTGTGGAGGAACGACAGGCTAGTTGAATGCATAGACTAGAAAGCAGAATGGACCAGTTGAACACTTTGGGAGAACAGATTAGTCGGTTGGATGGACTCTTTTCACTGGCAGACAGAGTGGATTCGCTGGCTGAGCATGTTGATAATTTAGAGGGACGGACAGTCGCTATGGAAGAGTCGCCTCACCCCACAGCTCAGGTGATGAGTGACTTCCAATTACAGCTGGAGGACTTATTTGCAAGGGTTGGCTTGCTGACTAAGGCCACAGGGACGACTGATCACCCTAGGATGAAAGTGCCTGAGCCCAAGTCATATGCGGGGGTACGAGATGGGAAGGAGTTAGAGAACTTCTTGTTTGATCTGGAGCAGTATTTTCGCGCGGTGAACCCCGAATCAGAAGAAGCCAAGGTCACCATGGAGACCATGTACTTAGCAGGTGATGCGAAACTATGGTGGAGAACCAAATATGCAGATATGGAAGAAGGTCGCATCCTTATTAGAACTTGGTCAGACCTCAAGAAGGAACTCAGAAATCAATTCTTGCCTGAGAACACTGATTTCTTAGCAAGGAGGAAGCTCCACACCATCAAACAGACGGGCAATATTCGAGACTATGTCCGACAATTCTCAACTTGCTTGCTAGATATTCGAGACATGTCTGAGAAGGACAAAGTTTTCTGCTTCATGGAACAAGCTCAGCCGCTTCTACAAGCAGAATTGCAAAGGCAGAAGGTGACAGATATTACCAGTGTTATTGCGGCAGCAGAAAGGTTTAGCGATTATATGCCCATGGTTGGATCCACTTCGCTCAATCACTCCATAGCTAGAAATGGCAGTACCAATTCAAGCTCAGGGTCGAATGCTCGATCACCTCACCAAAACTGGGGAAACTCGAGTCAGAACCGAGGAAACTACAATTCTTGGCCGTCCAACCAGAATTGGAGTTCCAACAAAAATTGGAATGCCAGCTCTAGCAACTCAAATTACAACAATAAAGGAGGGCAAAACTACTCTGGGCAGTGGAGACATCTGCACCTGCCCCATGCATTCTTTGCAATAGCAGGGATCACCCAACAGGCAAATGTCCATCCAAACCAGCTCTACACTCATTAATGTCCTTGCTTCAAGCAGAACCTTCTAACTCGACTGCATCGAGCTCGAACCCCACCAACAATGAGACCTCCCAGATGGGAGCTCTACGCAAGCTCAATGTTGTCAAAGGAGAAATGTATGAGCACCCACACAAGAAGGCTTTGCAATACATCGACATCACTATCAATGGGCTCCCTTCCCAAGCATTGTTGGATTCAAGAGCGACAGACAATTTTATTGCCCCAGATGAAGCTCGACGTGTGGGTCTGAACTTAGAAGGAGATGTGGGTAAGTTGAAAGCTGTCAACTCTGAGGCAATCTCTATTAATGGTATGGCTAGAGCTGTGCCACTACAGGTTGGTCCATGGGAAGGAAGATCAAACTTCTTAGCCGTTCCACTTGATGATTTTAAGGTGATTCTTGGCCAAGAATTCTTCCGAGGAGTTGCAGCAGGACCATTACCTTTCATGGACTCCTTGGGGTTTTTCGGACCCAGACTACGCATTGTACCAACCTCAATTCGACCAACAACTCATGATAGAATATTGTCGGCGCTTCAAGTCAAGAGAGGCTTGGCCGAAGGAGAAGATACATACTTAGCTGTGGCAAAGCTAGAGATGGAAGATGATACTAGCAAAATCCCCGAGGAAGTTGCCCAAGTTATTGCTAACTTCGGCGAAGTGATGCCGAATGAATTGCCAAAGAATCTACCTCCCAGAAGGCTCATTGATCACGAAATTGAGTTAGTGCCTGGTACCAAGCTGCCCGCATGTAGTCCATATCGCATGAGCCCTCCAGAGCTGGCCGAATTGAGAACACAACTAGATGGCTTGTTGGAGTCGGGATTCATTCGGCCATCTAAAGCACCTTATGGGGCACCTGTTCTTTTTCAGCGGAAACATGATGGCAGTCTTCGCCTTTGTGTTGATTATAGAGCCTTGAACAAAGTCACTATAAAGAACAAATACCCGCTGCCGCTCATTGCAGACTTATTCGACCAACTTGGATCCGCCAGATACTTCACAAAACTCGACTTGAGATCAGGTTACCATCAGGTCCGCATTGCTGCTGGTGACGAACCAAAAACTGCTTGTTCTACTAGATATGAGTTCCTAGTAATGCCCTTCGGCTTGACCAATGCTCCAGCTACATTTTGCACCCTTATGAATGGCCTGTTCCGTCACCTTCTGGACAAGTCCGTGGTTGTCTATCTTGACGACATTGTGGTTTATAGTGGGACGATAGAAGAACACCTACATCATTTGCGATAAGTGTTCCAAATCCTTAGGGATAATCATCTCTTTGTCAAAAAGGAAAAGTGCTCATTCGGCCAGACCCAGATCAATTTCTTGGGTCATGTTATTGGCAATGGCAAGATTCGGATGGACATGGAGAAAGTCAAGGCAATCCATGATTGGAACTCTCCAAAGAACGTGTCTCAACTACGTTCTTTCCTTGGACTCGCAAACTATTATCGTCGCTTCATAAGGGACTACTCTAAGAGAGCTGTTGCCCTGACAAATTTGTTGAAACAAGACCGAACATGGGAATGGGATAGGCAGTGTGAAGCTTCATTCCAAGACTTGAAATTGGCCGTGATGAAAGATTCAGTATTGGCCTTGCCAGACATCACCAAGCCCTTTGAAGTACAAACAGATGCATCTGATTATGCCTTAGGGGGAGTTTTACTTCAAGATGGTCACCCGGTAGCATATGAGAGTCGAAAGTTGAATGATACAGAGTCTCGTTACTCAACTCAGGAAAAGGAATTGCTAGCCATTGTACATTGTTTACGGGTGTGGAGACACTACCTCTTGGGATCTCAAGTCCTTGTTAAAACGGATAATGCTGCAGCAAGCCATTTCCTTACTCAGAAGATGCTAACCTCCAAGCAATCTCGATGGCATGAAAAATTAGCAGAATTTGACTTAGTATTGGAATACAAGCCAGGGCGCACTAACAATGTAGCTGATGCACTCAGTAGAAGGGCAGACCTTGCAGTGCTAACCCATACTGGTCCGAGTCACACCATCTTGGAGAAGATCAAAGTAGGCCTACTGACAGATCCACAAGCGAAGGCGATTACAGAGTTGATCAAGCAGGGCAAAACTCGACGGTTCTGGATAAAAGATGGAGCAATACTCACAACTGGTAATCGCCTCTATGTTCCAAGAACTTCTGGTTTGAGGAAAGAACTTTTGAGAGAATGCCATGACACCCATTGGGTGGGACATCCAGGTTGGAGACGAACACTTGCATTGCTAGAGAGGGGGTACTATTGGCCGCAGATACAGGAGGATGTAATGGCCTATGTTCGAACATGTCTTATTTGCCAGCAAGATAAGGTTGAAAGAGATCGACCAGTAGGCTTACTAGAGCCCCTGCCTGTTCCAACTCGTCCTTGGGAAAGCGTTTCCATGGACTTCATTACTGGGTTACCGAAAGTGGAGGATTTCAGGAGTATCCTTGTAGTTGTTGACCGATTCTCAAAGTACGTGACCTTTGTGCCGACCGGACTAACTTGCACAGCCGAAGATACGGCGCAATTGTTCCTCAAGCATGTAGTGAAGTATTGGGGACTGCCCGAAAACATTGTTAGCGATCGTGATGCTCGATTCACAGGAAAGTTCTGGAAGGAGTTGTTCAAGCTCTTGGGATCCAAACTTAATATGTCGACAAGCCAACATCCCCAATCTGACGGACAGACTGAGCGCTTTAACTCTATGCTTGAAGAATACCTTCGTCATTTTGTAAGTGCAAACCAGAAAAATTGGGTGGGACTACTTGATGTTGCACAATTCTGTTTCAACTTACAAAAGAGCTCAACTACTCACTCCAGCCCCTTTCAGTTAGTCATTGGTCAGCAACCATTGACACCACATACAGTGCTGACCGGATACCAAGGACCCAGCCCAAGAGCTCTTGAATTTGTCAAAGCCTGGCAGAAAAACATTGAAGTTGCTCGAGCCTATCTTGAGAAAGCCTCCCGTCACATGAAGAAATGGGCCGACAAGAAACGACGGATCGATCCTTTTGAAGTCGGGACTTGGTATTGGTGAAGCTAGATATGTTCAACAAGTATAAACGGACAGCTAGAGCACACAACAATCTGTTTCGCAAGTATGAGGGACCGGTACAGATTATTGAGAAAGTAGGCAAAGTCTCCTATCGCGTCAAGTTACCACATTGGCTCCGTTTCACCCATCCTGTCTTCCATGCAAGTAACTTGAAGTCCTACCATGCAGATGCCGCTGATCCCACAAGAAATGTATCTACCCGAGCATTGCCTAAGCATCCTACTAAGCTAGATCGAGAAGTGGAAGAAATCTTAGCTGACCGCCTCATCAACAACGCAGGCCCGGATAGAGAGTATTTGGTCAAGTGGCAGGATGAACCTCCTTCAGAGATCAGTTGGGAGCCAGTCGAGCATCTGCTGCCATACCTCTCAAAGCTGGAAGAATACTTGGAAAAGTTCGTTGCGAGGGCGTCAGCGAATTGAGTGTGGGAGAGTGTCAGGACTAATACCATTGGTCAGGGAAATCAAGGTTCAGAGGCCTTTCAAGACTTTCCTAATGGTCTCAAAACTCAATGTTCCCTTTTGAAAAGTGCCCAAATGCTTAGCATCTATATTATAGGGGGAGGGTTTGAGCTCTTGACTGTGAGGACGTGTTGCCTCCATTGCATAGTCGGGCCAGACTGTACCGCTAGCATTTTTATTGTTTTCTTTGCATTGCTTTTCAACTTCAAACTTGTATTTCCATCGATCGATAGCATCGAACTAGTCTTGAGCAACGTCCTTCCGAACGTTCCTCCCCATTGTAATCTATTGAATGTTAATGAGAGCTTTTGCTGACTATTGTGCATTGTTATATTGTCTACAGATTGATATTGTGCATTCTCAAGTTAATATTTGTGCCCGTCAAAGTAACTACTCATAGGCTTACTAGTGAACTGGATAACTAGTGCCGCACGGATTGCTAGTCCGTGACACCAGCTGTCTCATTACTAGATGTGGGTAATAGGGTTCTTCGACGTTAGGGCATAACAAACAGCCTTGGAACCATGTAATGGTGTGAAGTGGAGTTTTTTGCTTGGATTCCGCATAAGGGCCCCAAATAACCTTACAATACAAACATGAACTTATAAATTATGGATGAAAAATGAAAACAATTACCTGAGATGAAACATGAACTTAAATGACTAGCTTTTACCTCTTCAGGAGACATGTCATTGGTATGCTCCCTAAGAGTCAAGATTTTTTTCACTCACGACCTCTCTAAGTTGGGGGCAATCCCACTTAGCCATGGTAGGGAGACAATCCTTCCACAAAGCTCAGGCCGTACCCAAAGCCTAAAGTGATCGTATATCCAACACTACAAAGAAATTAAACATATCAATATATTAGTTCAATATCTAAAACACTAAAAAGATAATTAACTGAATTACTCCAAAAATTATACCTCCAAAAGCGGCAGATATCCAGGTATTTGTTTGGTGCCCACTTTGCTAGCACAACCAAGTTGGCGATAAAAGAACACCAAAATACCAACTCCCCATGCGAACATCCCAACATCATCCACCTTCATAAGCAACTTCAAATATTCAGTGCGAACCTTGGTTTCAGTCTTATCAGCAAAAATAGTCATGTCCAGAAGAAATAACAAGTAACCTCGTGCAACTTTTTTTTAAGAGAATCACTTGTGCTTACTTTCCCACAACAATGCTCCTTAATAAATTAAATCTCCACGAAACTAAGATTCTTATGGACATGCTTTTGTGCTTCACTCTTTTGTATCCCCAAACTATTCACCAACAGTTGCACACATTTCTCTGTCTTCATTTGAGTTTTTTCACGAGTTTTTTCACCATAACCGGTTTACCAACAATCGTCAAATGAGTGATACTATAGACATCGATGGAGATAGTCATTTCTCCAAAAGGGAGGTGAAAAATGTTGGTCTCAGGTTGCCAACGCTCGATAACAGTACAAAAACTGTCAGCCCATCGATATGATCCTTACAGTGCTCTATCAATGGTCAGAGTTCACTCTTATAGACCATTGAAATTACTTCTTTCAGCTCGTCACTCAACTTCCAAACTATAAATTCTTGTGTTGATACTGACATCTCAACTCGCCTTGTTCCTACACAATAAGAAAAACCAGTCAGTGTCAAGTTCTGCATATTTTAACTCGCCTCGTTCCAACTAATGTAAAAACAATAAGTACTGCATATTTTTAAAAAATTGAAAATATTATAAATACATCCTCACCAGCCCAAATGGACTGAGAAACATGACCATCATAATCTTCTAACATAGAAACATCTTTGGGACCACCAAGATAAGAAACTTTGTCAAGTTCTTGATTTTTATCGGAACCAGGTTCGACAAAAACAACCGGTTCCTCTTGACCTCTGCATCCCCCTGACCCTCCTCATCACCCTCACCCTCCTAATCCCCTCACCCTCCTCATCCCCTTCACCCTTTTCTGTTTTCTCAACCTCACGAATAACACCACGTTGACTTTGCGTTAACAATAGGGGTATTGTTGCTTCATCCACATCAATCAAATCATTCCCCTTTTTATCCTCTCTCTTATTCTTTTTCCCTCCATTTTTGCATTTTTTATTTTCTCATCTATCTTTTTCTTTAATTTTTTTTCGAAAAAGACATTTCTCAAAGACGTCGTCATTGAGCACCAAATCGACACCAAATCAGAGAGAATCACACACCAACTAAGCCCTAGAATCATACAGAAACAAAATCGCACACCAACAGATAGAATTGCACACCAATAGACCTCAACTTGTGCCCAAAACCTCCAATGTTTGTATCGCACAGTGACGGTAAAGGGAAAGGGTAGAAAGTAGATAGTAGAGGGAGAATGGGGGTGAGAAGAGGGTGCGAAGATTCAAATTTTGGAAGAATGAGAGACCATTTTGTTTGGGAGAGAAAAGGAAAATATTTTGATTTTGGGAGGTTAAGGGTTTATATTGGTGGTATTCTTCAGTAGGTGGTGGTTCCCTTCAGCGAAAATGGTGGTGGTATTTAGTCATTACCATGACAAAATGGCAAAACCTTCACGCTTTAACCACTATGAAAGGGGTGGGTGAAAATGCAAATTTGAGGATGAAAAATCTCAATAATAGCTATTCCTTTCCACTCATGGGTGGAGATGCTAAGGATGTAAAAGTTTTCAAATAGTACTGATGGTGATTAGGTTTGCTAAAAAAAAGCATTTTCTAATATTCCTCGATCTTAAAACCATTTTGCCTCCTATTTTCTCTTCCTAGCTTTGTTTTTCCACGCACCATTTTTTTTTTTCTTTGAAACACTTGCAAATAAGAGGCATAGAAACATACTTGCAAATAACAAGCATAGAAAATTACACCAATCCCTTGTTTGAGTATAACCTACTATTTAAAAACAGACTTTCTTCTGTATAAAAATTACTAAAAAGTCTTGGTTTTAATTAGGTTCCTTAATCATCTTGAACAACAAAAACCCAACTGCAGAAAATGGGGTTTTTTCATCATGCATTGCGTGTGAGTAAGATTTCCCCTTTTTAATTAATTCTCTCCATTCTCCTTACCTCACATCTCCCACATTCTTTCACTTTCCTAATATCTCTATCACATTCTCACATTTTTCCTCGCATATTCTATCTAGAACTTCTTGCTAAACTATCCCCAAAATCTCTCCACTTTTTACATAATATCGATCTTCTTAGCTTCATTCAAAGACATTAGTAGTTTTTCAAAGACCCTTCCGAATATCATATTATTTTATTTGATGCAGGTTACACTCGTTTTCTTCGCTTCCGAAATGTTTCAAACCATACCAGAACGGTTTTTACTCATTTCATCCCAGTCCTGGACCGGTTGGAATTGGGACGAAACTAGTTCCAGAAATACAATCCCGATTCATCCCGGTTTCTGATTTTTATTAGCAAAATGAAATGGTTTGTAAAGTTGGGTCGGGGTTGTGAAAGTGAAATGGGGTTTCTCTTGTGGATCTACTGTTATTAAGTCTCTGATTCCAATTAGGTAGGGTCTTCAATGGCTTGTTTGTAATTTCGTCATATATTCATTCATCTATCAGCGCAATTTTTCTGAATTCTCGTTTTATCTTCTTGATTTCATTTCCTTGGTAAAGTCTGTGTAGAAGATTTTGTTGATTTTAATCTTATGAACCTTTATTGAGGAGGAAATTCGTCAACAGTAGTGAATGGTCAAGGATGTTGATTCCATTAATAGTGAAAGTAGGATATGTATCAACTCATCATCTATTGAAATCCATACTAAGCTAATTGGATTGTTGATTTACCACATCTTATTGATTGAGACAAGTTTGGTATGGCTTCAACGAACACAGTTCATACATGAATTCCATCATGTTTTTCTGCACTGCACTCTCCCCAGTTGTCACGCCTCGACCCGCCACGAGACCCGCAGCGTGCCGACACATGAACTGAATTCATAATCTCATACGGATCGTAACTAGACACAACATCATAATATAACATATTCTTAAAACGAGAGGCAAAACAAAAAATAATCAACTACGATAAAATTTCAACAAAATAAAAGTATTCAATTCGCCCAGCCCCGCATCATAGCGACAAAATCGATATATACAAACATCCGATATTTAACAAAGTATATAAAAATACAATGAAAGCAAAACATACCCACACATGGTGAACAAGATTAAACAACATAAAACAAGTCTACAACTAGATACTGAATCTAAGCGGATCATTAGGAAAAACAACATTGCCTACCTCCAATAGAAGCACACCCCTTGCGGGATCAGCAAAGTACAAGGCTAGTTGTGCAAGTGAACTAAACACAAACATCAATACACTATATAGTAGGAAGCCATGCCATACAATAATGAATAACTGCGTAATTCTAGATGCATGACTCATAACTAGTGTTCTAAAAAATGTTAGGCGGCGAGCAAGTGCCTAGCACCCAGAGGCCTAGGCGGCACCTAGGCGGTCTTAGGTTTTGTATTATAACTTTAATAATTTACAAAAGTTAAGCTTAATACCTTATTAATTACTTACAATTTAATGCCCAGATACATATGCAAAATTTAAAAACATGGAAAATTAACAATCATGAACAAAATTTATTAAAACTCAAATGACTGAAGTTGGTCATGATGGGTACTTTATACAAAGTTGAATTTGTGGACAAATATCCAAACCTACTCTTTTATTTTTCTTCAAATTGCATGAATAACCTCAGTCATGTTTGATAAAATCTACATTACTAAAATTGGTACCGGCAGATCCTTTGAGAATTCCATTAAGTAATCATCATTTGCTACATTTAGACATATACTGAATAAAAAAATAATTAAATTGTTTATTTCTAAAAAAGAGGAAAGAAAAAAAAAACACAATCAGCCTTATTAAAAAAAAAAAAACTCGCCCAGACCGCCTAGGCTACCCAGACCCCGCCTAGACCGCTCAGACTGCCCAAAACTCGTCCAGAACCTGCCCAGCCATTAATCTGGGTGTTTTTCTACCTTCTAGCGCCTAGGACGATTTTTAGAACACTGCTCATAACATAAAAACAGTGTCCTTATACCAGTTTCTAGAGTCTGAGTCACACCATGTCTCTAAGGATAACGTTTCTAAGTTCATGCACCAACAACAAGGAATTCAAGGCTAAACAGTAAATACAAGTTTCCAAGAGGTGTTAGTCATTTCAAGCGATTCGAACATAGTAAAAATATTGAAATTGCAAAGTCTGATAAATATGACAATCAAGTCGAAACCATAATAAATCCCTATGTAAGTGTCTCATATAATAGGTATTTGCACACCCTACAAATGTGTCTCACCCAGACACATTCCACAATGAGCACCAGTACCACTTCGGGCTTGTCTGTATCCCAATGGGGTGTCATCTGCCAGGATACAAACTCTAATGTCCCGAACGATTGGCCTAACACGACTAACCTAACACAAATCAAACTCAAGCGTGCTGGGAGGGAAAACGAGTAATCTCTTAAGCACGTCCTCCGGGACTTGTCCTATCACACTCTCTAGTGGAAAGCGTGTGCCGGAGCTCACCGCACCTCAACGAACATGCCACATGCGATAGCATTCACAATGTCCATAGGTGCGAGTCGTCTCAAAGCACCACCATATTCACGATGTGAGCAGGCTCCAAATCATCAACACAATATGCATTACAGCGGGGTAAAGAGACTTACACTAATATCAGTATGCATGTACTACGAGTCTATATAGAGTCTAACATAACAGATGTGTAACAATAATCAACTAGACAATACTCACAAGTCCACAACTACACTAGGGTCCCAACATGACCCAAATCACTATAATAAAGTCCCTCGAGTCGAACAGTCATACAGATTCAAGACTTGGTAAATTACATTAAAATACACGAACTGATGACGTTGGCTTTATTACCTAATTCTTTATGAGTCGATACAATTTTGCAAATAAAATCAAGCCATTAGCTCTGGACACTAGTTTGACCGTGTCATTTAAAGTAGATTCTAAAACACTGCGTATAAGCCCAAAAGGTGTCATGTCAAAGTCTAATCACATTTACATTCCGCCACTATTCCATTACATCCATAAATCATGATTTCAAAAAAACTCAGGTCATACATCCATTCACTAAGGAACCAACATAACAATCAAAATCTCTAGAACCTCGTAAGAGTCAAATACCTTAGGTTCAGTCTCACACAATCACATGCATAATGTAGCAATTCACTTCCAGATTTTTAAATAGATATTTCTCAAAATAAACATTATAATTAGTTGGTCGAAGCATGACACCAGCGCTCTAACACAATAAAAACATGATTTATTAAAGTTTCTAATAAACAGATCAAATGGTGAAATTGATGGAAGATCATGAGATTTTTACATAATCGATCAAAGATCGAATGGAAGCTCTTGGACTCGGGAGTTTCCTCAACTCAGCCAGCAACACAGAGATAATTTTCTCCCCTTTTTCCATCTCCAATTCGTTGTTCGCCATGAATCATATCTGTAACTTGTAGTATTTTGTTCTACATTTGTCAGTGTTAACAGTTGCGGAGGAGTAGAAGAGGTCGGGTTCTGTATTTCCATCACCACAGACTCCCAATGCTTCCATGGCAGTTCACGACACATGCTAGCAAAAGCTCCTTCCATGTCCCCAAACATGTCGTAGTAGTGGTGGTGGTTGTTTCATCCATCTCCTTCATATCGTTCGACATCATTTGACAAACACATGTGAAAGGGGAAAGTGGAGGGCTTGGACTCGAGCTGAGTTTGGGCTACTTTTTTTTTAACCGAGATGGCATGGTCCCGTCCCGGTTCAAACTGGGTTTGCCCAGGAAAATTCGCTATCTCACACTACACCAAATTGGCACTTTTGTAACAACTCTCAAAATAATTTCACTTTTGAGATGTTACAATCCACCAAACAATTTCAACTCAAAACTAAATTTAGCCAAAAAAATGAAAAACAGTAACACAAAAAAAAATGATACAATAAGTTGGATCACCATGAATAGTATCATTTTTATAACCACACTCTTCATGGTGATACAATTATTGTATCATTTTGTTTTGTAAAAATGTGTAAAATTGTTAGGTGGATTGTTACACTTCAAAAGTGATACTGTTTTTGGGGTTGTTAAAAAAATGTCAATTTGGTGTAGTGTCAGACCATTTTGATACCATTTCACTGGACTGGGACCGGTATCGAAACAAGCCCAATCCCAAACGATCCTAGACTGTGCCCACCCCTACAAATTATATCTAAGAGGGCATTTGGCAACCAAAAGCACTTGCCCTCTCTACTCATACTAGTAGCACTATTTTCTAATTAAGTAGCATTTGTTACCTTGTCTTACATTTGAACTAAACCTTCAGAATCAAATTAAGTATTTAGAGAAAACTAATAATTTCTTGCTTATGTTTAAACACTGAAAATATATAATTGTTTCAAAGCTTCTATTTTCATCTAATATAATTATCCTTAACAAATAAATGAGTCCAACAAACAATTTTTTCAGTCCTGATATTCAACATTCATAATAAGCCCTCAGTATCAGCTTTCAGCGCAAGCCTTCACTTTTAGTGTTTTTAAGTTTCAATGTAACTTCTAGCACATCAGAAAGTGCCACTGACATCGTGAAAATTTTGCAGAAAAATCCATTGTGACATAGGATACTCTTGTTGTTTGAGGATTCAACCCCTACATGCCTACAACTCGACTTGAAGTTGCAGTCTTCTCTACCCTTCAGTCATGTTGGCTGGAGAACAATTTGAGCCATTACCGATGTAACCTGCATATATAGAGAATGAAAGTATTAAGTAAATATCATTGCAACAAATCAGTGGATCGAGTGATGATCCAGGTTGGCAGGAAAAACAAAGATCCCCAAAGGCCTGACTGTTGAAAATTAACATAAAACTAGGATTATGCATTAACACAACTGATTAATAGAGCAAGGAAAACTGGTCCAACTGCTTTCACATTCAGAAGTTCTCCTTACACAAGTTTGTCACAGAATACGATCTTCCCTTTACCATACTATTCAAGCCGTGCAAAGCACAAAACCTGGAATGCAATGAAGAAAGAAGAGCAGCAGAGTTTTATGAAATCAAGTACTTCAAAAAAAGAGCAGAGTCGTTACTCATCACCGGCTTTTGAGCATGCACGCCCATACACTTTTTTGTAATGACATCTGCAAACAAAAATATAAATAAGAGTAATTCTTGCTGGCCTGGGCCCAGCTGCCTGGTTGCTGGCCTGGGGAGCGAAAATACACTTTTGCCCTCCTCTTTAAACCTCTTTTTTCAAAAAGTGTTAAAATGGGGGGCAAAAGTGTACATTTGCCCCACCCAGGCAGCAAACCTCGCCCCTTTCCCAGGCCAGCTAGAATTGGGGTATAAATAAACCATGAGCTTACTTGCAAACTTTAATAACCTTCTTAGTCCACCTTGGCACCATGCAAACTTACATAATTTGTTAACTCCCTGCCCCATCCTCATTGTTTTCCCATTGGTTTCAACCCGGGGCAAGAGATCTTTATGCGCCTCTTGATTTTCTCCCAGACAACCTTCTTCGCCTATTTAGGAAGCCAAGAGTAACCAACAGACTCCACTGTAATAGTATAATTTACATATGCAACTTCAAGGATTGGCAACACTACATCCACTATTGTGATTTAACATGTTGAAAACAAAACTGAAATTAGTATAATCAAAACTGAAATTATAATCCAATTATCTATATCAAAGTTATAGCAGTTACCATACCAGTGACCAAGAGGAAGAATCATCTATCTTAAAGTTTTGTCCCAGTAATAGAAATTTATGATTAGTAATAAAGTTGATGGTGTAGTTCCACACATACCCTTAAACTATCAATATCTATACTATTAACTACCGCACCCTTTTTATGTTTTAGACTTGGTCAATAACTAGATTAATTGACATGGGCACTAAAATACACAAGACAAACAGAGGATATATAGCCTGTATAATATCATATGAAGCTTCCAAGAGAAGTAAAAAAAAAAAAAAAAGAGTACATGACTCAGAGCAATGGGGAAGAAGAAGCATCCAGCCAAAGTTTGAAAAAAAGGGCAGGAAAATGCACAATAATTTACTTGTAGACTTTGTTATCCTGGGTGCTATGATCAGCCAAGCTATTTTTTTAGAATTCATAAGCCCATGTAATTATATAATATATATGAACAAAAACTCAAAGTTGAACCATGCATATGCATAACCCAGGAACCATAAGCAACAAGAAGACAACGACCGTAAACATAAAGTTTAAACATCATTCCAAACCAACCTAAAAAAAAGGCCATTACCAACTAATTTAAGTTGTTTTTTTTAATCAATAAAATAAAGTATTGTATTCATATAATGAGCTAGCAATCTATGGGGAGAAAAACCACATAGAGCTAGACCAAAAGGTTTACAACCCAAAATATGAAAGTATACATCTTATGTCATGAATTTCTATTTTGGACTATGTCCCCCAGTCAAACATAAATGAGGCAAAATCGTGTCCTTTAAAAATGCCTAAGGGATGCCCCCAACCCATTGGGTACCCTTAATGTCTATCGATAAGCTATGTACATCTTTAGATGAGTTTTTGAAAATTGTGTTATTTCTTCCCCTCCAAACTACCCAAAGCAAAAGCATGAAGAATCTGCCCCAAGTGCATTTACCAATAGTAGACAGGTTGATAGTTCCCACATTGTTTGAAGACCATGATTCAAACCATTGAAGAATGCAGGGGGAGATAGAAGCATGAATTCTGAACTCAGATAACCAGCTCCTCCAGATTCTGTGTGTGAACTCAGAAGCAACTAGAATGTAATCAGTGCGCTCTTGAGCTGAACCACACAATACACGTGATTGAGCAGCACCATGCTGTCTAATGTGAGTAGCTTGCCATGCAAGATGGTCCAGACCAGAGGAGAAAACCAGCCCTGGAAGGGGCATCTTTCAGCCATATGAGTTGATGCAGGATATTTAAGGCTATGTAACTGTACATCTGCTTCAGAGAAATGAACTGAAGGATTGATTTTGTAATAACAGCCCTTAACAGTGAAGGCATTGCCTTTCCTAGCCCATAACCATGTATCACTTTCAGCATCCAAGTAAACATTTCAGTCAGATGAAGTTTGCCATTTGTAGCGACTCCCAATCATTTAGGTTCCTTCGAGGTGAAAATCCCCCTAATTGTGCCCACCAGCAGTGTCATTGGAGATCCAAAGGTCTTTGATTTTGCCATGCTTATTGTTGCAGCATTATAAATGGCTGGGAAAGACCATTTTAGGGGTTGTTCCCCCATCCATTTCTCCTCCCAAAAGCAAATTCTTTCCCCATCATGAGATACAATTCTCAAGAAGAGATTTGCTGCTCATTATACTCTTCCACACTGAGCAACCATGTGTAGTAATGTTGATTTGAGCAAACCAATCAGCAGGCTGTGCACCATATTTGGAAGCTATAACTCTCCTCGAAGAGCAGCAATTTCTATCCCATATTTCCAAATCCACTTCATGAGAAAGGCTTTGTTGAACTCCTTTATCCTTCTAATTCCCAAGATATCCTTTTGTTTTGGTTGGCAAACTTTTTTCCAATTAAGCAAGTGGTATTTTCTCTTAGTAGGAGAGCTGGCCCAAAGAAAGTCGCGCATAATCTCAATTATGAACGCTTCTTTAGTAGGTATAGTGGCTCAACGGTTGGAGCTTGGCGGATGGTACCACTTGGTCTTGGGTTCGAACCCAGCTTGCGGCATCTTTATCAGTTTATGGTGTGTTGACCGGTTCTGGTCTATAATGGGTTCTGGGATCCTATTTCCTTCCAAAAAAAAAAAAAAATGTATTTCTTCTTCCATGTGTTAAATCTCCCTTCTATACGCTCAAAAGTTTCCTCCCAAACATGTGTCTTTATATCTAGTACCAAGAGGGAGACCTAAATAAGTACAAGGAAATGATCCAGTACTACAGCCAAACATGGTGGCCCAATGATTGAGTCGCGGTAATTCTCCAACAACAAACAATTTGGTAGAGTAGTTCACCTGTAGACTAGAACAGAGAACACTCCTGAAACCAAAGCAAGATCTCCTGATAACAATCACAATCACTTCCTATTCCTCTGCCTCAAAAAATGAGGATTGTATCATCAGCATACTGAAAGATGGGAATGGACGGGGCCTGATTGGTCACCTTAAAACCATGTATCATGTCCAATTCTTCTGCTAGGACAAAGAGAGAAAGAAACGAGGAGAACGGGGGTATCCCTGCCTAGCACCCCTGCTTGGTTTCAAGTGGCCAGTTGGGGAACCATTCACTGAAATAGAGAAGGATGCAGTAGTGAGCAAAATGTGCACCCAGTTGCTTCATTTGTTTCCCATACTAAATTAGTTCATCATGTCCAGTAAGAATCCCCACGTAACAGTATCAAACATTTTGAAAAAAAGTCGACCTTGAGCATAAGGCCAGCCTTCTCTTGCTTCAATCTGGAGTCAAAGATCTCATCACCTTGAAGAGCTCGGGGAGATAATAAAGGAGAGTGGAGTTTACCTTGAAGAAAGCACCTTAGAGATACACTTTCAGATGGAGATGATGACACTAATGGGTCTAAAGTCCTCTATTCTGATGGCTTCCTTCTTCTTTGGGATGAGTGTGATCAAGACAGTATTCAGCCTCCATTCAAGAATCCTCTGTTATTGAAATCTTCAACAACCCCCATAACATCAGCCTTAATAGTATCCCAAGTGTTGGAAAAGGAGACTACATGGAAGCCATCAATGCCAGGAGCAACATCCATCCAGAATGCATGACTGCAAGGATCCCAGTTTGAGAAATATTAGATTGGAGTTGAGCTTTAAGGTCCCTGCTAATACATGGGACTGCAAACCATCAAGAGTTGGCCTCTAGAAGTGTTTTTCTGAATATAAGTCTTTGTAGAATTGAGTGATGCATCTAGAACTCAATTCTTGATCAATGATCTCTCCTTGAATATACAGGAAAGAGATGGAGTTGGCAACCTTCCTGAAATTGGCAAACTTGTGAAAAAGTTTGGAGCGGTAATCTCCATTTCCTTCCCATTCAATACTTGCTTTCCTTTTGGTCCCTTTTCAGTAGCTTAATTAATTATGCTCTGTCCTTGGCCCTCTGTCCCCATTCAGCATCAGACAAATCCTTCTCTTCTTCTATCAGATCAAGAGTGTACAAGGAAACCCGAGCTCTATCAATCATGGACTGAAGTTGGTCAAATATATGAATGTTCCAGTCCTTGAGGAAACTTTTCAGTTGCTTGAATTTGTTCCTAAGCTTAAACCCTTTTGAACCAGGAGAGGAAAGAGTTCTCTGGTGATTGTCCATATCCTGATGAGTGTGGGGGTACTCAAACGACATTCTTTCAAACTTAAAAGGGTCTAGAATCAGAATTAATCATTTTTGGGTTGAGAAGGATTGCACTATGATCAGACCCAAATTTATCTAGTAGCTCATTCAATCCTCTAATATGGTCTCCCCAATCATTTGAGCAAACGAAACTATCCAACCAAGACATGGTGGGAACTCTGATTGTTAGACCAAGTGTATCAACCCTTCTAAGGCTATATGAATTGATGAAGTCTCTAAACTTCTCCTCCTGGCTGCTATTTGTCTCAGCCCTGTCATCGAGGTTGATGACAACATTCAAGTCACCACCTTGTCACCACCCAGAAGCTAGGGCTTCTTCTCAATTCTTCCCAAAATTGAGTGATATAGCTTCTATCAACTGGACCATAGACATTGGAGGGCATCCAAACAAAATCTATCACAATTATTTCTGAACTTGATGAGCAAAGAGAAGCCCCCTTAAGTACTTCAACTTCATCAAACAGGAATCTGACCCATATTGTAAGTGTCTATGAGCCATACAATAAGCAATGCTCCTGATCTACCCTGAGCTTCAACATACTACCAAGACACTGTATTGCCTTCCCAAACATTGCGAATGAGATCATCAGAGATGGTCTATTAAAAAGAGATGTCTGCCTTCACTTTGGAGATTAAGAATTTGAGATCAGCTACTCAGTCTATGGAGCTAGGCCCCTGCAATTCCAAGAAAGTATTTTAAGCTCCATGTAAATCCACAATCCACTCACCTGAGAGATCATTCCAGAATGTTGGTGGAGTAGTCCTCCAGCCACCTCAGTGATAAGTTTCACAACCATGTCTCTATTGGGACCATGAGACTCCAAGCCAAAATCCAGTGTTACTAAAACTCTAGTAGTCTAGTCCAGTTACTCATCATCCCATAATCGAGCCCATCATATTCGTGACCGCCTGACCAGAGAACCATTGTGCATGTTGTTGAGGAAGGAATGGATTTATTGGTGTTTATTTAGACGATCAGCCTAATGGACAACGCCTAGGCAAAGCAAAAATTTTAGAGAGACGCCAAGGCAAAGCAAGACGTTTAAACTTTAGAGAGACACCTAGGCAAAGCAAGACGTTTAAACTTTTAGAGAGATGCCTAGGGCCGCATAGTGAGCCGTGAAGCGAACACAAAAGCGGCTTAACCGATTAAGCCCAGTTGAAACACGATGACAGCACTAATTAGTCTCCACTCTCCACAACAAGCTCATTACAATAATCTCTATTCTAAAAGTTCAAATCAAAATCCCATATCCTTGAAGCAATGCTTGGCAGTTTAAAAAGATAAGGAAGGGCTTGTAGTGGCTCGGCTATAATAAAAACAAGAAAAATAACTCTATTACCCATAAAATGAGTTTAAAAGGCATCATAATCTTTCATAATCAGCACCATATATGCTCCTACCTTACACTCTCCCAGCTAGTTACTACCATGGGGTACTGGCTTGTTCCAAAGATACTGGTTTGGAAAAGGTGTTTATAGAGAGCGGGGGGTGGGGCTGGTTTCCCAGGCTAGCTAGAATTGCTCCTCTAAAAGTAACGATACTTTTGCGGAAATTTATCAACCCCTAGGAGACAAACTAGTAGAAGAATGCAACGGTTCTTTAATTTCACTTCGCTGTGCAAGCCCAAAACAAAGTTGATTAGGCATCTCTATGTAGAAGGGCAATTGGCATCTCGTATTGGGCATGACTTTGAATTGGTTTTGATTTTCATATAACAAGTACGGTTGAAGTGGAGACCATTTTTCAAGTATAGTTTCTATGGTTGAAATCTAAATCCTTCACCTATTGGACGGTTGCCTAGCATGTGGGACACATCCACACATATATTGCTAAACACCTTTCCCACACAGCCATTTTTGTTGGTTATTAGGATTTACTATTTGAGTTTTAGGTGGTTATTAGGATTGTTGGTTATTAGGATTGTGCAGTTTTAGGTGGTTGTTTAAACATGGGTAGTTATTTGGTTTTATCCTCTTGTAACTGGCTCTATATAAGCCTGCTGTTTGCATTCAATAAATACAGAACATTCATTTCAGTCTTTTGCACTGCAGCAGTATCAGACTGTTTTCAACATATGGTATCAGAGCCCCATCAAAAGAGCCAAGTTTTGTGTGAGTGAAAGAAACAACAGTTTCTTGAGAGTGTGGAGTTGAAAGGGGTGGCATGAGAGAGTAGTTTCGTGCAGGCTTCAATTCCGAAATTTGATGGTCACTATGACCATTAGTCGATGTTGATGGAAAATTTCCTTCGTTCAAAGGAACATTGGGGCCTTGTGGAGAATGGGATACCTACAACAATCTTCGGCGCTACATTGAGTGAAGCACAGCGCAAAGCAATCGAGGATGCTAGGTTGACAGACTTGAAGGTCAAGAATTACCTTTTTCAAGCTATAGATCGGAATATTATGGAGACTATACTTGACAGAGACACAGCCAAGAGTATTTGGGATTCCATGAAACAAAAATACCAAGGATCTACCAAGGTGAAGAGGGCACAACTGCAAGCACTTCGGAGGGACTTTGAGACTCTCCACATGAAGGAAGGAGAGAGTTTTGATGATTTCTTTGCTCGTACTCTCACTATAGCCAACAAAATGAAGGCTCATGGTGAGAATATGAGTCAAACCACCATTAATGAGAAAATTTTGAGGTCCATGACAACAAAATTTGACTATGTGGTTTGCTCCATTGAAGAATCCAATGATTTGGACACACTGACCATCGACGAGTTGCAGAGCAGTTTGCTTGTCCATGAACAAAGAATGAATGGCCATCGAGGAGAGGAGCAGGTTCTCAAGGTCACTCAGGAAGATAACACAAGCAGAGGAAGAGGTCGAGGGATGGTTAGCGGCAGAGGAAGAGGTAGAGGAAGACATACTTTTAACAATGCTATTGTGGAGTGCTTTAAATGCCACGAACTGGGGCACTTTCAATATGAGTGCCCTAGTTGGGAGAAAGGAGCCAATTATGCAGAGTTAGATGAAGAAGAGCTGCTGTTAATGTCCTATGTGGATCTGAATCAAGCAAAACAGGAAGAGGTGTGGTTTCTTGACAGTGGATGCAGCAATCACATGAGTGGAAATAAAGAATGGTTTTCGGATTTGGATGAGCGCTTCAAACAAACAGTAAAGCTAGGCAACAACTCAAGGATGGAAGTTGTGGGGAAGGGAAATGTCAGAATGCAAGCCAGTGGGATCACTCAGGTAATCTCTGAAGTTTACTACATTCCTGAGTTGAAGAATAATCTGTTAAGCGTGGGACAACTTCAAGAAAAGGGTCTGGCCATTTTGATCCAACATGGACAGTGCAGGATCCTTCATCCTTCAAAGGGTCTGATTATGCAATCCGATATGAGTGCGAATAGAATGTTTGTTGTGCTTGCAGCCATGATGCCTAAAGCTCCTACGTGTTTCCAAGTTGTGACAGAAAATGCAACTCACCTGTGGCACTGCAGATTCGGGCATTTAAGCTTCAAAGGGTTGAGAACTCTTCAGTACAAACAGATGGTCAGTGGCTTACCTTCACTTAGAACCCCTTACAAAGCTTTGCACAGATTGTCTGGTTGGTAAGCAGCACAGGGAATTCATTCCCAAAAGGAGTTTGTGGAGGGCTTCACAAAGGTTGGAGCTTGTACATGCAGACATATGTGGTCCTATAAAGCCTGCATCAAACAGCAACAAGAGGTATTTGTTAAGTTTTATCGATGACTTTAGTCGTAAAACTTGGGTTTACTTCTTACATGAAAAGTCAGAAGCTTTTGCTGTTTTTCAAAGTTATAAAGCATGTGTTGAGAAAGAGATAGGTGCGTATATTAGATGCTTAAGGACCGATAGGGGTGGAGAATTCAATTCAAATGATTTTGTTGAGTTCTGTAAAGCTAATGGAGTAAGCAGGCAATTAACTGCAGCCTATACTCCTTAGCAAAACGGAGTTGCTGAGAGGAAAAATAGGACAATGATGAATATGGTATGTTCCGTGCTCTACGAGAAGCAAGTCCCTAAAGCCTTCTGGCCTGAAGCAGTGAGGTGGAGTGTGCACATTCTCAATAGATCTCCAACTTTGGCAGTACAAGATAAAACTCCAGAAGAAGCATAGAGTGGCATGAAACCTAATGTGGAGTATTTTCGTGTATTTGGTTGTGTAGCTCATGTACACATACCAGATCAAAGGAGGACCAAGTTGGATGATAAAAGCTACAAGTGTGTCCTTCTTGGTGTGAGTGATGAATCAAAAGCATACAGATTGTTTGATCCAGTATTAAAGAAAGTAGTTGTCAGCAGGGATGTTGTATTTGAAGAAGATCAAAGCTGGAATTGGGGCAAAAGCCAAGAAGAAGCAAGGCTCGACAACCTGGAATGGGGTAACAGTGATGCTGAAAGTGATCAAGAAGGGAATGAAGCTGAAGAAGAAACTAATGAATATGAAAATGGTGGTGCTTCCAGTGGAGCCGGTTCGAATGATGCTGGCTCATCCTCTAGTGAGTCACCTGCTGAGAACTCACCAAGCTCAAATGAAAGGAGGGTGAGAAAAGAACCACCCTGGATGCATGATTATGTAACAGGAGACAGCTTGTCAGAAGATGAGGGTCTGAATGCTATGATGATGCTCACCGAGAATGATCCAATCACATTTGAAGAAGCTGTCAAGAGCAAGAAATGGAGGGATGCAATGAATGCAGAGATTGAGTCAATTGAGAAAAACAAAACTTGGGAGCTGACTAATCTACTTGATGGAGTGGAGTCTATTGGAGTTAAATGGGTGTTTAAAACAAAACTCAACGAGAGTGGAGAAATAGATAAGTGCAAAGCGAGGTTGGTGGCTAAAGGATATGCACAGCAGTACGAGATTGATTACACCGAAGTTTTTGCTCCGGTCGCAAGGCTTGACACCATTCGATTGATACTTGCTCTAGCAGCTCAACAAAGTTGGGATGTTTTTCAGCTAGATGTAAAGAGCGCTTTCCTTCATGGTGAGCTTAGTAAAAAAGTATTTGTGCAACAACCTCAAGGATACGAGAAGAAAGGTGAAAAAGACAAAGTGTACAAGTTGAGAAAGGCATTATATGGGCTAAAACAGGCGCCACAAGCATGGTATAGCAGGATTGAAGCTTATTTTGTTAGAGAAGGCTTTGAAAGGTGCAGTAGTGAACACACATTGTTCACAAAGTCGAAGGAGGGAGGTAAACTCTTAATTGTTAGTCTTTATGTTGATGATTTAATTTATACTAGCAATGATAAGAGTATGTGTGATGAATTTAAGAAGTCAATGATGTTGGAGTTTGATATGTCTGATTTGGGGAAGATGAGGTATTTTCTTGGGGTTGAGGTGTTACAAAGTTCAGATGGAATTTTTGTATGTCAAAGGAAATATGCTCGTGAAATTTTGGAAAGGTTTGGCATGGACAAGAGTAAACCAATGAAGAATCCAATGGTTCCAGGTACTAAGCTGACAAAGGACGAGGTAGGGACTAAAGTTGATGCAACCTTGTTTAAGCAGGTGGTTGGGAGTCTTATGTACTTGACTACAACCAGACCTGATTTGATGTATGGATTGAGTGTTATTAGCAGGTTCATGTCTTGTCCTACTGAACTTCATTGGCTTGCAGCGAAAAGAATACTCAGGTACTTGAAAGGTACAACTGAGTTGGGGATCTTTTACAAGAAAGGAGGCTGCAAGGATCTCATAGCTTACACTGACAGTGATTTTGCTGGGGACTTGGATGATCGGAAGAGTACCTCAGGGTATGTATTTTTACTTGGTTCGGGAGCAGTGTCATGGTCGTCCAAAAAACAACCTGTGGTGACTTTGTCTACTACTGAGGTTGAATACATAGCTGCTGCCTCGTGTGCTTGTCAAAGTGTGTGGTTGAGGAGAATTCTGGAGAAGCTTGGTTATATGGAGAACAAGTGTACTACTGTTTTGTGTGACAATAGTTCAACTATTAAGATATCCAAGAATTCTGTTTTGCATGGTCGAAGTAAACACATTGATATTCGCTTTCATTTCCTTCGTGATCTTGCAAGAGATGGCATTGTTGAGCTAGTGCACTGCAACACTCAAGAACAGGCTGCTGACATAATGACAAAGCCTCTGAAGTTGGAGCCATTCTTGAAGCTTCGAAGTATGCTTGGAGTTTGTGAAGTTCCTGATGTAAACTGAATACTGAGAAGTGTTCAGTTTAAGGGAGGGATTGTTGGTTATTAGGATTTACTATTTGAGTTTTAGGTGGTTATTAGGATTGTTGGTTATTAGGATTGTGCAGTTTTAGGTGGTTGTTTAAACATGGGTAGTTATTTGGTTTTATCCTCTTGTAACTGGCTCTATATAAGCCTGCTGTTTGCATTCAATAAATACAAAACATTCATTTCAGTCTTTTGCACTGCAGCAGTATCATACTGTTTTCAACAATTTTCCCCTTTGGGGATTCCTAGTGTCGCGAGTGTAGAATTCGTAGCCCTCTCGGAAGGGTTAAAAGCTTGAATACTTTTTAACCTTACTAATGTGGTTTCTCAAACCGTTTTGAGGTTGTAAAATCACGTGACATATCCTTACTCGTATCTGGCAAGAGGTTTTCAAGTTATCCAACAAACAACTAAACTATCAATGTATTAACGTCTATAGAGAATTAAATGCAAGTGGTGATTTCTCTGCAGACTATACTTAATTAATTTCAGAAGTCATCCAAGCTGTCAAATGGATATACGCTTTCAAGAAAGCCGAAGGCATTTCTTCTAAATAATGTTTGTTGCTTGCGGCACATGATTGCGAGAGGCGTGGGATGCAAACCTAGTGTGATGCTATGCTCCTTCACTTATGCAAAGATCTATGAATTTCGCATAATCAATTTAATTTTCGAGGCATTTTAATTTTTTTAGTGGTCAAGCCATACGCCCCCTATGTATCTTGTTAATCAATTTTTTGTGAATGGACCACTTGGTCAACTTAGCCCCCTTCCCCTTTGGAATGTTTCTCCACCAAGAAAGAAAAAATGGAAAAGCTGATATCAATTTTCTTTTCCTATATCCCTTAAGTGGTAACGTCAAGATTTGCATTAGATGTAGAAATATATATGTTGCGTTTATCTGAAAATATTAAAAATTATCCAATCATGGTAATGTATTCTTGAAGTTTTCCATGACATGAGCTCTTACTTTGCATGCTAATATCTTCTTGAACTTTTCCTTGCGTGAGCTCTTACTATGCAGATTTCCTTTGTTTGCAAGCTTGGTCCCAAAGAATATTGGCAACCAAGTTGACTAACCAAAAAACATATGAAAGAGGAAGCTTATAAGCAAGCAACAGTAAGTTATTGACTCTCAACTAATACATCTTTGCTCCTTGTATAAATGACATGCGAAATTATTTTAGAATGATCATTTGAAGAAAAAAGAAAAAGAATGAAGAAAGAATTGGTTGTCCTCTCGTGCTTTGGTTTAAATTACGCATATCTGCTACGTAGTCTGCGCATGTTGGATTTGTGACGCAAATGTCTTTTAGCTAGATCTTATTTAATAAGTTCAAAAGTGTTTCTTCATGCGTCAAAAGCTATGAAGCTTTGATTCGCTGTTTGATTCACTGTGTCTGTCAGAGACGACGATACTTATCACACTTGTCAGATACTCTTTCAAAATGTCTACAATTGGCTTGGTATGTCCCAAACATTTCTTAGACACCCAAGCACTTTTGTTTCACTCCCTCAAATATTTTTCTCTATCTTTTTGTAGACCAATTAAAAACAAATTAAAGGAGCGAACACGACAACTAGACCCCTTCTCAGATAATTTTTGTGTGGATGTAATCGTTAGAGGTTAGACAAGTTAGTTGAACAATGAACTAAATATAAACAAATTATGAATCTATAATAATTGTAATGTTTATATAATTTAATTAAAAATATTAGATCTTTATAAATTATAAAATAAATTTGAATTTATGTGCCTACGTCGTGTCAGTGTCCTACTTTTGAGTTTTTATTTTTAACTTTTTTTATATCATTGTGCCTGTGTTGTGTTGAATCTGTGCTTCCCAAGTCAAGAGTCACTATTGTGCGTCTTAGCTCAAGTATCAAATGATCTTCAAAATGAGCAATTCTAGCTGGCCTAAACACCTTTTCCAAAAACGGGGGCAAAAATGTCCCAAGCAGGAAAACCTCGCTGATTTTCCAGGCCAGCTAAAATTTCTGCTTTTAGAGAGATGAAGTTTTCATAACTTCTTAAACACCAACCCCACCAGTTTACAACGCTTAAAAACAAAATCTAAGGGCTCGTTTGGTTATTCGATGGAATGGGAATGGGAATGGGAATGAGAATGGTAATAGGAATGGTAATGGTAATGGGAATGAGAATGGTAATGGGAATGGTAATGGGAATATGTATGTTTGGTATACTTTTAAAATGGTAAGGTGGTAATGTAAAATTTATTTCCAAAAATACCCTCACTTAGTTAAAATGGGAGAGGGTGAGGAGGATAAAAATGGTCATTATTTAACTTTGACCATTACAATGGGAATGGTAATGGCCATTCATAGGGGAGGAGGTAGGAATGGCCATTACAACCAAATCTGTAATGGGAATGACCATTACGATGGTTTTATGTGATACCAAACGCAGGAATGCCTTTGACCCATTACATTGTAATGGTCAAACCATTACATTACGACGGTCAATGAACTAACCAAACACGCCCTAAATGGGCAATCGTTTTCAAGGGTTCCAAACCTATAATCTCATTCTATATAGAAGACTTTTCAACTTTTGTGCACTTCAAGGACAAAAAGTAATTGCACAAAAGCCAATGAAAATAGGGTTTTACATTGTTTACACGTTTAATACGCACCACTAACACCCATACAATCCTAATATGACAATGAAAATTTTGATCTTCGCTCGAAGCTTCCATCATTGACCACCATCCCAATCCAGGGGCGGACCCAGGATTTTAGTCGAGCGGGGGGCGAAATGGAAAATACTTATTAGTTGATAATAGTAGTTATCAATGGTAAAACCAAATTTTTTTTACCGAAGCTAGTAATTAATAAAAAAAATTCAACTATAAAAAATACAATGCATATATCAAATTGGATCCAAGTGTAGTCAATTTTAAGCCAAAATAAGGTCATTATTGATAACCTTAGCAAAGAGTAAACAAGCATAATAACTAGAATATATAACTAATATCACAAAAGAGTTTGTCTAGGTAGCCAGACTTTAAAGCCATTTTTTTGCCAGGCTAGAGCATTTTTACACATTTACTCATTCTCTTTAAAATACAATCACAAACATTATCTATAGAAGGGAAAGAAATGTAAAAAACTTAAAACCTAACCAAAAAGTGGCTATAAAGCCTGGTTGTCTAGAATTGAGAATCACAAATATTTTTTAAGACTAAAATATATACTAAAAATATTTTAAAAGTTGAGGGGGGGCAGCTGCCCCCCCTCGCCCCTTAGTAGGTCCGCCCATGTCCCAATCCATAGGTTGCAGCCAAAAAAGCGGATTAGTCAAGGACCTATCACGTTTTGACACGTATTTGAGGAGCATTTGTCGAATCAGGCTGCACTTACATGCTTTATTCGTTAGTTTAATCCGCATATTTCTATAAACTTTCAACTCAAACATGACAACGTAAAGCATAGTTCATGTGCAAGTTTGTCTATTTTTACACATATTTTGAGGACCATTTGTTTGAATTGGGGTGAAACCCATACACATTATTCATAATGTTGATCCACACAATTCCTCACATTTTTAGCTCAAACGAAATAGCGAAAGTACAGGTGCAACTTGGGCGAGCCAACTCGAACCCAATCTGAAAAGTTTGGCCCGGGTTAGTAGAATATGAAATAGGATGGATTCTATGCAACCGGGGATCGTAGCAATCTGAAGAACTGCCCTTAATTATGTGATAATGTATTATGAAAAGGTGATAAAATTTGAAAACAATTGTATGTATTTGGGGTAAAAATTGCACTTTAGATGGACCAACCCAAGTTCAATAAAAAATGTTTGGCCTTTAAGTTGGCGGGCTGACCCCTCAGAAATTTGGTTGGGCTTGGACATCCCCCTAAGTCACCCAGCGCTCAAGTTGCAACCCTAGTTCATGTACAAATTGGTTTGGATTCGTCTTTGAAATGCACAAAACCAAATTGTCTCCTATTTGATGTGCCATAATGGCTTTGGAGGCTTTGAAGCCAGTATATTCTAAACCTCCTCCATGATACCCGAACTCGGATATGGACAAATAACCAAATTACATCTTTCCCCACCATCAGAACGTTTCCATGTTCGATCTTTCTCCTCCACGTCATTGCCCATAAGATGATTTCATCTTAGGAACTTGCACACCTTATTTGAAAACGACAACATGTTAGGATACCAATCTTATTTAGTATTTACTTGCGATTAGAATGTCCTAGTTAGAACAATATTCTATTTTAGGGAATATTAGCTTGTTTTGAATTAGGAGTTATTGTTTGATTAGAATTAGGTTTGAATTCAATTAGGAAATATTATTTCTGCTTTCAGCTATAAATACATATGATGTAATAGAGTTTAGGCAAGCAATACAAGTTTTATTTAGTTTATTTGGTGGCTGATCCCCAATCAAAGGATCTAGGTGGTTTGATCTCCAATCAAAAGGTCAAGGTCTCTATTATCTGGTATCAGATCATTATCGATTCTGAGCCAAAAAAAAATTTATTCCTTCACCATCGTCCAAAAAAAAAAAAAAAAAAACAACAACTCACCGTCACCACCCTCGCAACAGCAACCGTCGTCCAGTCTCCACCTCGCCATCGCAACAACCCCCATCACCTCACCGTCCAGCATCCACACCACTTCGTTCTCCCACCATCAGCCACCACGCACACCACAAGGTCCACGAAACAGCGCAGCCACCGCTCCTCTCCCTGTTTCTTTCTCTAGCAGCCACAACCGCAGACCACCACCTTGTCCGCAATCACCCGAGCACCACCACCATCCACCGTCTTCCTCTCCGCCACCTGGAAACAAGCCGGACAGCACGCGACCAATCTCAACCGCAGCCCGAGCAACAGCCAGCACCGAGTTTTCGTCTCGGCCTCTCTTCGTCTCGCCCTCCGACCACACCTGCGCAGACCCAACCATCATCACTGGAGCATCCTCTTCATTGCACGCCAGCAGCTGCAACAGGTCACGGACGAGAGTAGCACGACGCCTGCGCTCCCGCCTTGTGTCTGATTTGAATCAGGAGAGAAAGGATTAGCAGCTATTTGCACCCCGACCACTTACTCTATGTACTACCACAGTAGCAGAAGCTGAAGGCTATTTGCACCCACAGGATTGTTCAGAGCATCCACAGTTGTTGAATTTCTGTGAAGCAACAGTAGCAGAACCACGTTATTTGCACCCACAAAGATATTCCCACCTGAATTACATGAGAAAGTTGATGCGCTTACTGCTCAAGTTATCGAGATCTCTTCCCACTTCCATACACTTGAGACCACTAATGCCACTATTCTAGAGGCATTAAGGAATCTCCAGCCATATCGCCCGGCACCATACGTTCACCCGAAACAACAACGGCCAATTATTCTTATTTCTGGCAAGGCCCTTGATGAAGCTAGACCCAAAAATGTTGATGTTGCTGTTTCCAAGGCACCACCAACATTGCCCGCCACTCCAAGGCGCAATCCTGTGCAGGGACCATTAATGCCACAAAAAACAGATGGGCTTGGTAGCCATAATCCTTGTCATAAACCCCCACCAGCCCGTCATCCGAAAGCGGGTATTGATAAGCGTCACCGTCCTTCAAATGGCGTGTCACCCTTTCCTGTAACCATACCTTCTCACCTACCACCAATGTTGCCTGTTTTTCAACCAGTTGTACCTGCTCCACACATTCCAGTTCATGAATATGCTTACCAACATTATCCTGAAAACTTCGATCCTCATATGTTAAGATCTCCATATGGAACCCCCGTGCATACTTTTGGTGCACCACTTGGTCATGTTGGTGCTATGAATTATAATAGAAGCTTTCAACATCTACCGAGAGCAACCAATGCATATGCTGACCATTTTGCTAATCGGAGACACGTTGTACGAGAACATGCTGCTCGTTTAAATAAAATACGGCGCCATCATCCAGCATTCAATCTGAGAGAAAATATTAGCATGCAACAAAGTGGAACACGACCTTTTGTGTGGCCCCCTCCCTATCTTGGTCCTAGTCCTGGGCTTATGGGGGGCCCTTGTTTTTCTGGCTCTACCCCTGTGTATCATCATCCAAACGAATTAAGAGGTCCTCCTCTTCGCGTTATTCAACATCCTCAACATCCTTGGATTCTTGCCACTGCCTCGGAGACGTTGCCTTTGAGGGCTAATATTGTTAAGCAAATTGAGTATTATTTCAGTAATGAGAATTTGCAAAAGGACAATCACTTGATTTCTTTGATGGATGACCAAGGATGGGTTCCGATATCCAACATTGTTGACTTTAATAGAGTGAAGAGAATGACTACAGACATTCCTTTAATTTTGGATGCAATGCATAGTTCTCGTAAGGTAGAAGTTCAGGATGATAGAGTACGAAAGCGTGATGGCTGGTCAAAGTGGCTTTTGGCTTCTGGACAAAATGCATCTTCAAATGATCAAAAGATGCAAGCCGATGTAAAGGCTACTATGACAAGGCTTAGTGAGTGCAATGATGACGGTGACAACAGTGATAGCAATGCATTAGACAAAGATTCAACTAATTTACTTGCTCAGGAACAAGTTGGGAAGTTCGATACCAACTTCCGTATCAGATCTGATGTTGAAACTGTTGATTTTATTGAACCTCGAACTGGGAGTCTCTCTTGTTTGACAAAGCCAAAGTCACACAATTCCCAATCAAATAAGCCCCGGAGAAACTACTTGATTAAGGATTATTTGAAAGCAATAATAAGCCCATTACACGTTGGCTTAACAAGGGGACCAGTCGTCCTGTGGAGGAAGCTACTTGGGACGACTACGAACAGTTTCGTGTCCGTTTTCAGATTTTCAGGCTTGAGGACAAGCCTTGTTTCAGGCGGCGTGGGATGTTAGGATACCAATCTTATTTAGTATTTACTTGCGATTAGAATTTCCTAGTTAGAACAATATTCTATTTTAGGGAATATTAGCTTGTTTTGAATTATGAGTTATTGTTTGATTAGAATTAGATTTGAATTCAATTAGGAAATATTATTTCTGCTTTCAGGTATAAATACATATGATGTAATAGAGTTTAGGCAAGCAATACAAGTTTTATTTGGTGACTGATCCCCAATCAAAGGATCTAGGTGGTTTGATCTCCAATCAAAAGGTCAAAGTCTCTATTACAACATCTGAATGGATGCATAATCAACAAGTACCTGCGCGACACACCTAATCCTTCAATTTCTCTCATTATTTTCCGATGGATCCTCGTCCTCAAGGCTTTTAATCAATTTGCCTTTCTTACCCATGGATGTGATAATGAGTAATCTAGCTTAGGGGTGGGCATCTCATCCCGCGATCCCGTTCCTGTCCCGATCCCGTCCCGTCCCGATTTTTTCGGGTCTTAATGGGATTGAATAATTTCATCCCGATCCCGTCTCGATCTATAATGGAATGAGATGAGATGAAGATTTTCAATCCCGCCAATCCCGTCCCGTCCCGAACTAATTTTTTAATATTAAATGTTCAGGCTTTCAGGCTTCCAGCTTCCAGGCTTCCAGGCTTCCAGTCCCGTCAATCCCGTCCCGTCCCGTCCCGAACTTATTTATTTATTTTATGAACATTTGCATAAAATGTCCAGGCTTCCAGCTGCAGCAGGCCTTCCAGCAGCCTTCCAACAGGCTTCCAGCAGTCCAGGCTTCTATTTGATATGTCCAGATTAGCACGCTGATCCCGTCCCGTCCCGAACCCGTTTGGGATGGGACGAGGTCGGGATGAGATTTTTCCCATCCCAATTTTGTATGAACGGAATGGGATAGGGATGAGCATATCTCGTCCCATCCCGTCCCATGCCCACCCCTAATCTAGCTTTGTTCAACAACTAAATGGCCTCCCTCTGATATTTTCTTCCACTCTTCAATGAGAGGTTTGATTGGTCTTATCACCCATAACGAGCCCACCCGCTGCAGACTGGCTTAGAAATTTGGGGTTGGAAGAAACATCATCTAAAATAATGTCTTGTAAACCTAACATCAAAAGTCTCCATCAATGACAAACCTATCTTGTGTGAGCAAGATCACAAACATCAATTTATTTTAAAAAAGAGGGTCAATTACCAAGGGGAAAAGACTCTCAATGAGCCCGTGACTACGCCAGACACCAAAAGAACTCAGAGATCCAGAAGTTAAGCCTATTTGATTCTTCATCCGCGATGGAGATCAAAACATCCATAGCTATCTTTGTCCATCCCGCCACTTGCTAAAACTTTCCAGGGTCAGATCTCAAGTCTTCTTTAGAGGTAAACTGCCAACGAATTCTAAAATACTATTGGGATCTTGTTAGGTTCTTATAATGCTACTTAAATTTTTACATACTCAAAAATATCTTATTCAAAAAAGATAATGTTGATATTTCTTTTGAAATTCAATGAGTTCACACCCTTCTGCATAGATTACTCATCTCCAATCTTACCACCCCCACTACAGAAAAAGTGCGTCCAGTTGAATGCAACACCCTCACCACCACTTGTTGCTATAAAACTATTGTTTTGCTACTGTCTTTTGTTTAGAATAAGAAATCAGTTTGTAAAAACATACTAAAACTTTTCTTCTTTCAACAAATAGTCACAACATAGAATTTTTTGAAGTAGAATGTTGACATTTCAATCAAGTAATACAACAAAACCTCTTGAAAAAACATTAGACTATAGATAGGCACTTAAACATTTTTTAAACTTATTGTTGGGAGTTATATTGACTTTGACGGAATGCTACCTAACCTTGATTTGAAAGAAAAATGTTTCCATAATAAGAGCGTAAAAAAGAATTTTCTCTGGGGACAGATGGCTCAACAACGAGTTTCTACCTAGTTATGCAAGCCCAAAACTATGGGTGGTTTGGGAATCAGAAGTCTCGAGCATTTAAATGAAGCTCTATTATCCAAATGGATGTGAAAATTTGGTAAATAAGAGAATACTTTGTGAAAAAAGGATAATCAAGGAGAAGTATAGGTTGCATGAGAGAGATTGGTTCACCAACATCAATATAGCTTTCTATGCTTGTTTTGATGGTGAGCTATTATAAAACTAAACCCTCAATTTGTGAAAGATCACCTATGTCCTGGGTAATGGCATAAAAATAGTCTAAATAGATTTTTCTGACAATGTTTGGTGTGGTAACTGATATAACTTGCAGTTTGAACACTGTAATTCAGGAAGTAAGCACAGAAAGAAGAGAATACCTGGTTGTAGGAGCAATGCAAATAGGAAGCAAATAGCACAAAAGATAGAACCAAGAAAGGATTGTATTGCATTAAGAAAACAGGTTGTTCGAGAGACCTGGAACTCTCCTCAGGAGCAAATGCTCTTGTACAATTGTTTTACAAATTGAATCAATGAATCTGTTAACTCCCCTATTCCCTACTTATATAGAACTGCCTTCCCACTTGTTGACTTCCACTTGCATCTTCCCACTTGCAAATGATTTTTATCCACTTGCTGACATTTTAAACTAACTAACATATTACAATGAAACAACATTTATTCACAGACACTTAACAGAGCACTAACAGTTGTTAACAGAGCATTAACAGTTGTCTAACAGAGCACTGACCTCATTTGCATGGACACTTAACATAGCACTAACAGTTGTCTAACAGAGCACTGTCCTCATTTGCATGGGTTCTGTTTAATCCAACTGAGCTCTTACATTGCTGAAATTCTGGTGCTTGCATCTGCTGCAGTTCTGGTGTTTGCATCTGCTGCTGATGTCTACGCCTACTGTAATCTTTATAAAATAATAATCCTTGTCGCAACTCAAACCCAACAGGTGTGTTACTTCCCTCCTGAATATTGCTTCGTATCTGCTGAAGCTGATCATCAGCTTCCAACTCAACCCGCAATTGATTCCAGTCCCTCCATTGGGGAAGCATTAAAATTGAGCATTCGACCAAGGTTTGAACCCTGGATAGCGCATCAGCTGCGGTATTGGTTTTCCCGGCCTTGTAGTGGATTTCGAAGTTATAGCTCATGAGCTTGAAGATCCACTTTTGATATTCTCCTCCAATTACCCTCTGTTCCAGTAGAAATTTCAGGCTCTTCTGATCGGTTCGTACTATAAACAGTTGCCCAAGCAAATATGGCCTCCACTTAGCTATGGCAAACACTATTGCTATTAATTCTTTTTCATACACCGAGTTTTGTCTAGTTTGTTGCCCCAACACTTGGCTAAAATAAGTAATAGGCATCTGTTTCTGCATTAACACTGCACCCAACCCATAACCAGAAGCATCAGTATCAATTTCAAAACTCTTGAAAAAATCAGGCATCGCCAAGACAGGAACTTCGGTCATATGTTGCTTCAAGGCTTGAAAAGCACCCTCGACTTCCTTATTCCACTCTAAACTGTTTTTTTTTTAATTGTTGAATCAATGGCCAAGCCACATTGCTATATCCCTTAACAAACTTTCCATAATGCCCTGTTAACCCCAGGAACCTCAATTCTGTGATATTCCTAGGGGTTGGCCACTCCAACATTGCCGCGATCTTTGATGGATCTACCAACACCCTTATTAGAAATCACATGCCCGAGGTAAGCCAACTCCTGCTTGCCAAACTCACATTTCTTTTTATTGGCGTAAAACTCATATTTTCTAACAGGGCCAACACTGTTGCAAGGTGTTCCAAATGAGTTTCTAACCCCGAACTGTAGACCAGTATGTCATTGAAAAAAACTAAGACATAGTTCCGCAAAAAAAGCTTGAAAATCTCATTCATCAACGCCTGAAAGGTTGCGGGTGCATTTGTTAATCCGAAGGGAATTACCAGAAATTCATAATGCTCTTCGTGGGTGCAGAACGCAGTCTTGTCCTCATCTCCTTCCTTGATTTTGATTTGATGGTACCTCGACTTCAGATCCAATTTAGAAAACCAGCTTGCCCCATGTAACTCGCCGAGAAGTTCGTCGATAATTGGTATGGGAAACGATCAGGAACAGTCTCCTTATTTAGTGCTCTGTAATCGACACAAAACCTCCAACTACCATTTTTTTAACCAACAAAACAAGACTTGAAAAAGGGCTCTTATTTGGTCGTATAATGCCTGCCGCCATAATCTCCCTTATCAACTTTTCAATCTCATCCTTCTGAAACTGAGGGTACCTATAATGCCTGACATTCACCGGAGAAGCCCCCTCTCGCAACCGTATTGCATGTTCATGACCCCGTAACGGTGGTAAACCTGGTATGGCACTGAATACTGTTTGGAACCTCTCCAGCACGTTTCTAATCTCTTCACTCAGTGCTCCTGATCCCTTACTGGATGCAACCATATTCCCCAATTCCAACATCACTCCCTGCTTTTCTCGGCGGAGGGTCCTCCACATCGTTTTCATCAACACTAAGGATTTCCCATATGTTGGATCTCCTCGTAGTGTTTTGGTTACTCCTCCAATTTCGAAACTCATTACTTGAGACCTCCAATCTGTGTAGGTGGTTCAAAGCGTAGCAAACCACTTGATTCCAAGTATCACATATGAACTCCCAAGATTCAAGGGTAGGAAATCCTATTGAACTTGCATCTCTGAGAGTGCCAGACGTACCTGCTTGCAAACTCCCTTCCCATCACTGATTCCCCAATTCCCATGGTTACTCCGTATGAATCAGTGGAGGTAACCTTCAATCCCAATCTCTTAACCAGGCAAGTCGAAATAAAATTGTGGGTAGCTCCACTATCCACCAAAACTACTACTTCTTGCTCACAAATCTTACCTTTGAGTCGCATTGTTCATGGTGTGGTCCATCCTATCACCAAGTTCAAAGAAACCTCCACCCTGCCGGGCACTTCTGCGGCTTTTAGTTCGATACCTTGTTCTATGTCCCCTTCCTCCAAGATCTTCTCCTCTTGAATCACCAACACACTGAGTTCCTTCTTTTTACACCGATGTCCCCGCCCGAATTTCTCATCACAATGAAACCATAATCCCCTCTCCCGTCGTTGTCGAAGCTCTTCCTCAGTCAACCGCCAAAAACCCCCTCTACTAAGATCGATTTCCCCTCTTCGAGCTCCCGAGAACCCTGATGGCTGCGTTCGACTTCCCATTTCATCTGATTTAGGGTTTTCATTAACCCTAGATCGATGAGTATTTGGGCTTGGGTCTGGACCCAAACCTCCCTTATTGAACCCATTCAACTGTAATTTTTCTTCAATCCGCTGTGCTAAAGTCATGGCCCGGCCCAGAGATGGAGGTTCCATTATCCTAAATTCAACTCTGATTTGAGGCTTAAGACCATTAACAAATTTACTGATGTATACCTCCTCGGGAAGCTGGTCTAATGGCGCTGCTTGAGTGATGAATTGGCGTCTATAATCTGACACATTACCTTCTTGTCTGAGTGCCAGAAATTGTTCACAAAGTGTTCCTTCATATGTCGATTGGAATTGTATCAACAACAATTTCTTCAATTCTTCCCACAATAAGATGGGACGTCTCTTGTGCTCCCACCGATACCAAATCAGTGCGTCTCCCTCAAAACCTACCACTGCAGCCTAACGTTGCAATTGAAAGAACCTTACCCATCATTGATGCTTTGTGTCCTAAAGAAATTCCTTCGGCATCCTTGGATTGCTCAAAAGAAGATGCTACCCTTGAAGATTCCTCCCATAACTTTACTAAATGTTCTAATTGCTGCCCCATGGCTTTAATTTAATCTCTTCTCTGAGTGAACCATTATCTTGTTCTATCGTTTCGACCCTGGCTGCCAAATTGGCTGTTCCAGACTGAATTGCGGATTTTCCTGTCATTCTAGATCTATGCTCTGATACCAATTTGATATAACTTGCAGTTTAAACACTGTAATTCAGAAAGTAAGCACAGAAAGAAGAGAATACCTGGTTGTAGGAGCAATGCAAATAGGAAGGAAACAACACAGAAGATAGAACCAAGAAAGGATTGTATTGCATTAAGAAAACAGGTTGTTCGAGAGACCAAGAACTCTCCTCAGGAGCAAATGCTATTGTACAATTGTTTTACAAATTGAATCAATGAATCTGTTAACTCCCCTATTCCCTACTTATATAGAACTGCCTTCCCACTTGCTGACTTCCACTTGCTCTTCCCACTTGCAAATGATTTTTATCCACTTACTGACATTTTAAACTAACTAACATATTACAATGAAACAACATTTATTCACAAACACTTAACAGAGCACTAACAGTTGTTAACAGAGCACTAACAGTTGTCTAACAGAACACTGTCCTCATTTGCATGGACACTTAATAGAGCACTAACAGTTGTTAACAGAGCACTAACAGTTGTCTAATAGAGCAATGTCCTCATTTGCATGGGTTCTGTTTAATCCAACTGAGCTCCTACATTGCTGAAATCCTGGTGCTTGCATCTGCTGCAGTCCTGGTACTTGCATTTGTTGCTGATGTCTGTGCCTATTGTAAGTATGGTAAACAGGAGGCTTATCAGTAACTGATGGTATATTATTATTAGTATTATCTATTTATTTTAATTATTTTATTAATTGGGACGGTTCAATGTTAAGCCCAAGTAGGAGATCAATAAGTTTAGGGTTTTGTTTTGTTTTGATTAAATAGGTCGGAAACCAAGTTTATAATTAGTTTTGAAGTTAAGGAATTTTTATGGAATTGTAGAAAATTTTTCAAGTTATCGCTTCCGCTATTAAGCTGTAAGAGGGATCATCACTTCTCCTTCGCCATAAAACCTTGACTCCCTTGTTTAACACAGATTTTCATGTTTGATCTTTGATTGGGAGAGTTCATTTTCTTTGTAATTGCCTCATGGATTTGTTCTTGTTTTGTGACTTTCTCAATAACACTGGTTTTTTTTTTAATTAATAGGGGATTGGGCTTGGAGTCTCTCAATCTCCTAATTCATACTCAGCAGGACACTCTTTCATAATTTTACATTTTGGGTCCCTAGCAAAAAAAAAAAAAAAATTCACTCGTTTGAGCACTGTACGAGGTGAAATTTTCTGAAAAATTACACATTACCGATAGAAAACAACGCGCCAAAGTTTTGGACCGTATTGACGTAGTTCCTCGAGATACGTCTTTAGGTCATTGTCATTAAATATCTTGATAAACGTTATTTATGAGTGTTTAAAGACCACCCAAGTAGTCTTGGACAATGGGCGTTGGTCGGCGCATTGGACGGCTTGTGCCACACCCTGGGTAGTTAAATCGCTTCGCGGTCCAGGACCGAATTACAATTAATTGAGAATAATCGGATTTAATCGGTATATTTTTTAAATCATATATTTTAAAAATTTAATCATAGTCATATACAAAATTAAATAATTAATCAAAATACTATAAATTTGCAATTATATTACTTCACTAATTCATACAATGAACTTAATTTTGCAGGTTGGAACTAGTTACCTGGGCTGCTTGTTTAGGAACAACAACAAGAAGTAAGCAATAAAAACAACAAGTCAATCTAATGCTCACAAGCAATTGAACATGCACAACATTTTGCAAGGAATGGGCAAATTTGAACATCAGAAATCAGAACATGGCATACCCACAAAGCAAATAAAAACACTGAAATGGGGGTTCAATCAGAGGCTCGTGATGCTCAAATTACAGAAAAAAGGAAGAAAAAGAGATCTGAAATAAAGAATTTTCAACATCAGAAATCAGGCATGCTATACCCACAGAGCATGGCATACGGTATACCCACAGAACATGGCTCGTGATGGATAAATTTTACCGAAAAAAAAGGAAGAAGAGATCCAACATGCCTTTTGATTTGGTTTGAAGGAATGTAGGAAAAGGGAGAGCCATCCTCATCTGCTTCTTCTTCTTTGGTTCTTCTTCCCCTTTCTTCTTCAGTTCTTCTTATCTGCGTATACCCGTTTCTTCTTATTTTCTTCTCGGTTCTTCTACAGTTTACTTGGAGAAAATCATAGAGGAATGTCAATCCCCTTCCCGACTTCAAATCCAATTAGGGATTTGAAAGAAGAAGATATCTGAAAGAACAAGAAGGGATTTGAAAGAACAAGAAGGGATCTGAAAGATGAAGAAGAACAGATCCTTCCATGGTACGTTCAAATCCTTCAGCTCCTTTAGTTCAGTTCAGATCCTTCCAAGGTACGTTCTTCTTCTTCTTCTTCTTCTTCTCAATCTTCACTTCTTCTTCGGCGTTCATTCGTTCTTCTTCCTTCATTCTTCTTCTTCTTCTTTCAATCTTTGGAAAAATGAAATCGATTAGGTTTTTTGTATTTTATTTATAAAGACGATAAATCGACGCGTCAACTCGGTCGATTATGCGGTGACTCGCCGATTTTGAGCTGATTTATCTGAGTTCGTGAAGGCCTAGCGAGTTTACTCAATTCGAAACGGTCTAGTCTCATTTTTTGATTAATGGCCGATTTAATAACACGTCACACCCAAGGTGGGCCCTCGCTCGCTTTGTGATATTTATAGAAAAACTTCTTTTATCCCACTTAGCGTGAATCTCGAGGCAAAATAGTTTGACACATTGTTTCTGATGTTGGTATTTAATTTTTCTCAAAATTTCAACTCAGACGAAATAGTGAACGACTATAAAATTAAAAACGTGTTTGGCACAATGCAAAGCATGTGTAGTTTCGGGGACTTGAATTGGAAAAAAAATAATAGGTTGGCCTGCAGAGTGCATATTAGTGCAAATGAGGGTCTTGAGGTACTATTTTCATAATTATTGTATCCCTTTTTGTTTGACTGGTGAAAAAACGGGGAGAAAGGGATGTTTGTCTGCAAAAGAGGCAGATGTTTCCATTAAGCTCGTTCAGTTTAAAATTTAAATGGAGGTTATAATGCTTATGGAAATTTTGTTAAATCTACAAGGAACTCCTAGGGTCAGCCCTGAGCTTATCTTTGGGAACATGAGGACCTGTTAAAAGAAGTGCAAGAAATTATTTCTTTATTTACTTATTTATTTATTTGGAAGAAACAAGCAAGGATTGAGGGACCCCACCTTGGTTTATATGAAAATAAAATCAAGAATACATCATTTGAATATGGTTAGTGGTATGGTTTTGTGCAAGGCAGTCAAAGCGTTGAAGCGAAGGCAAGTGAAGACTCCTCTTACTGCTTTAAGCGAAAAGTTAAGCAAGCACTTTGTGAACGTAATAAAAAATCATAATAAAATTTTATAAAAATGCAAATAAATCAGTCTACTCATATTTAGGCTTTTAAATAGAAAATTAAAGTTATATTAAAAATAACTAGTCATGTAATTTCTTATATAATTTGCACTATAATAATAATTAAAATTTCATCTATAATCCTCAATCAATACAATCACTAACTAAAGCAAGAAAAAAAAGTAAACAATTTTAAATTTATTTAAAGATATCTAAGTAACCAACAATTTTAATAAAGATTTTCCTATATTAGTATCCTATGTAGCAAATTAGAAATAGAGTTGTATGTTAATACTTTGAAAAATAACTATTTAAAATAATAAATAAATAAAAGGACAATGAAGATAACCAATCTTTATTATAAAAATATATAACCCTAATGATATTTCTCATTATCAATTTTTTTTTAAATTAGAAAAAAAATAAAAAATAAAAAAAAGATATATATATATATATATATATATATATATATATATCGCCTTTTTGCTTTCACCAAGGCAAAGCATGTTGTCACTGCTTCTTGCTATAAGCGGTCGCTTTGACTAGACTGGTTTTGGGTAAATCTTTATTTAGGCTTTTTTGCAACAATGATATGAAACTCATGCTCATTTGAAACTGATTTAGACCTAGATGAATTAGAAGAATATTCAAGCTCGTACATTTAGGAAAAAGACCATTAATGATGGAGTGAATGAATAGAACAAACCAGGCTTTAGATACTCATTTAAATAACTGGACTTACAGTAGAGATACCAATGAAAGAAAAGATTAGACGAAAATTGTTGGTAAAACCATTGCTCTGGCACAACCCTGCTACTGGCATTGGTTTGGGTTCTACTCATGTCTTCTTTTTGCCTTTTCTTCTCAGGCCAGATCTGTTGCAAACAGTCTCCGAATCAAAGACATGCAAGTCTAGCAACCTTTTATAGTAACCTTGTTCTATTTCCCCTTCCCTTACCTGATGAAGCAGAAGGGTTTCAATTATGAAATCTTCTAAATCCATATCACCCATGTTTACATTCTGCATCTTATCGGTTCTAGTATCTATCAGTTCCAAACATTTTTGAACTTCATTATCACGTAAATTACTCTTTGGAGGTTGCATAATCTCATTAATTCGGAGCTTGGCAGCATGTATCTTCTCTCTCATCCTTTTACAAGCCAAATCCCCAGCAATAAAGGATGGCGGCAAAGCATCAAATCCAACATCCTTCTCCCATATTTGTTCGAAAGAAAGCATTTTGCTCAGATCTGATTTACTGGTCCACCACTCCCTGTCGACATCAAGACCACACTTTTTCCTCTTTGTTCTATGATCTTCGCCACTCTCTTCAGTGTAACTAACCAAAGCACTCTCATTTGTAAACCTTGCATATATTTTAGCCAAACAATCTTGTGAAATCTCAAAATTCTCTAAATCACCAAAATCCACACTAGAAATCTCATTTCTATCTTTGCACTCAAAGTATTGAGAATCATATTCCGTGATATGGTCAATAGTACCATATTCAACATCTTTCATCAAACACCCACCAACCAGTTCCTCCAAATTAAACCCAAAAGAATCAGATTCTTTCCTCTTTGTACCAGGCTTCACTCGTGACATCATTTCCATATATTGTATCACAAAAGGTGCATTGTTCACTATGTTCTTAACCGTAACATCTTTTCCCCAAGGTAACACTTGGGCAACTTTTACAAGAGCCTCTTTAAGCTCCATGCACCGCTTCTTACACGTAGGCAGTCCTCCATGTAATTCCTTTGCTATATCTCCAATCCCAACATTAACCTCATTCAATTCAGCCACAAACACCAATACAACTACTACAACCGGAATTGGTTGTCTCCCTGTGGTCAAGAACCACTTAATTGCACATTGCAATAGAAACCTTCCCTACTTAACCATCTTATCCTTCTTTTCATCTGAAACCTCATTAAAACTAGGGCAATTTTGAATTGCTCGTTCCAAGGAAAACACAATATCAAACTGGGGCAAATCCAAAGTAAGAAAATGTACAACATGAACTACCATCCTACCAAGTTCATGGAGATCATACCCAATAGCCTTGGCAATTTCCGCCATTGATATGGGCATATTATTCATTCTCATTACAACATAAGAACAAGCACCAATAAAAACAGTAAACCAATTACCTGTACCGAATTCTCCCTCTATAATCTCTTCAATCATTTGTCTCACTTCTGAAGTCCTTGCCGATGAAAACCCTAGATCTGAAGTGATTTCTTCGATCTTTTTCCCAGCATGATAGATTTTGCTCTCCTTGTAATTGAAGTCACTGTAGTTACCAGAGGAGGATGGACCAGAAGAGCCTACTCGAACGAATGTTCCAGTAGGACCATTGATTCCACCAAAACTAGCTTGTAAGTTATCGTAACCCTGCTCTATTCCACACGATTCGCACACCGAAAAACCAGTCACCTCATCTCGAACTACTAGTTTTTTGTTGCAACTCTTACAACTGATGTGAGAGACCTCCATTGATAACAATCACAACGATGACGATTGAAACCTACCAGTATACCAAACCAAAACACGGTGGTGACCGAGCGAGATCGTAGTTGCTAATAGAGAAACAAATGTAACATACCCAGTGTATTGCTGCTACTGTGTTTGCAGGATCACCACCGCTCCGTAAGGAACCCTAACCCTAAAAATGGTGATGTTGGGGGTGGAATTGGGGATTGCAGAGGAGAGAGGTTGGTAAGAAGATAGAGAGTGTCTGTGTGCAAGAGAAGGAGAGGGAGAATTGGGAAATAAGCAGAACCGGGTTGGAATTGGCCTATTGTGTTTGTATGTCCTAATATTCAGTTGCCCAAAATTTCTTCCCAATACTATCGCGAACAAAAAAGTGTTTGTGATTTTAAATAAAAAAACACTATTACATTTTTTTTACAATTTTGCCCTCTCAAATTAAATTTTTTACGATCAAACTCAGTCCCTCTAATATTTATTCATTATAACTAAGTTACTATCATAATTTATTCGAAAAATGACTTTTAGGGCCTACTTTTTCACAAAATAGACAATTTAGATACCATAGTTGATGTAATGGCTAATTTGTGTTTAATTTTATACTTTTATGACTAATAAGGACTTTTTTTTATTAACCTAAGTTAACCCTTATGGTTGTATGACATTTTACCCTCCTAAACAAATAGAAAACCTAATTTTATAATTTTATTACCAACAAGGACTACAAAAAAGAAATAAAATTAAAATAAAACCTTACATTAATTGTTATTGAACAACAATTTTAGTCACTCTTTGTTATTGACCAACAAGGACTACATGAAAAAAAAAACCTATGTTAATTGTTATTGACCAATTTTAGTTACTCTTTGTTAGTTTTATTGATCAACGAGGACTACAAAAAAAATCCTACGTTAATTGTTATTGAACGACAATTTTATCAACAACTACAAAAAAACAAACATTAGCATGTTCACTTATCTGAAAAAGATTAGGATTTATCATATGAAAAATTAGAATTTATAATAAAAAATTGTTATTGAACAACAATTTTAGTTACTCTTTGTTATTAATCAACAATGACTACAGAAAAAAAAATCCCTACGTTAATTGTTATTGACCAATTTTAGTTATTCTTTGTTAGTTTTATCGATCAACAAGGACTACAAAAAAAATAAAAAAAAATAAAAACCTACGTTAATTGTTATTAAACGACAATTTTAACAAGGACTTTAGAAAAAAAACATTAGCATGTTCACTAACCTGAATAAAATTAGGATTTATCATATGTTGTCCATTACTTTCAGGTCAGTGAACAAACAATTTTTTATTTTTTTTGTAGTCCTTGTTAAAATTGTCGTTCAATAATAACTAACGTATTTTTTTTTGTTCTTCTGTAGTCCTTGTTGGTCAATAAAATAGTAACTAAAATTGGTTAATAACAATTTTTTTTTCCTGTAGTCATTGTTGGTCATAAAACTATAAAATTAAGTTTTCTATTTGTTTAGGAGGGTAAATATGTATAAAAAAGAGTTTTCTATTTGGTCATAAAAAAGTCTTTGTTAGTCATAAAAGTATAAAATTAGGCACAAATTGCCATTACATCAACTATGATATCTAAATTGTCTATTTTGTTAAAAAGTAGGCCCTAAAAGTCATTTTCCCTAATTTATTTGAAGCCCTCTAAGTATTTATAAATCATAAATAGGCTCGGCTTTCCAATTTTACCTTCTACATTTTATAATTTTTACAAAGACCCCTTTCAATCCAATCCCTCTAAAAAATTGATTAATTTTACTTAAGTTCTAATATCATACTTTATTTGAAGCCCTCTAATTATTCATTAACTATACAAAGGCCCTTAAATTATAAATAAAATTATTTTGTTTAAAAATTCAATAATAACGTTTAATTATTATTAAGTTGTTGTAGTAAAATAAAATAAAAATATTTAATATCCGAGCATGTAGAGCGTATGCACACCCTAGTATAGTAAAAAAAAACTCACCATTCTAAAGTGGGATAAGTTATGTATTGTTTATCATTAGATCAAACTTCAATCACATTAATTGTTTATCATTAATCCCCCAAATCACATAATATTGTATTATTTGTCATCACTAGGGTGACACGCGCTCTATGTGTGCGGATATTCAGTACTTTTTTAAAATGTGTAACAATATTTTTCATTTGTAAGGGCTTATTTATAATTTTAGATAATTGAATGGCTTCAAATAAATTATGTTAGGGGCTTAGGAGTAATTAATTAATATTGAGAGAGGCTGGGTTTGATTATAAATAATTTGAATTTGGGAAAGCAAAAGTGTAACAAAAAATGTAATAGTATTTTTCAATTAAAAGACACAAATACCTCTGAAACTATTAATTGATCTTTGGTTTTATATGTAATTATTAAGAATGGGGACGGCAAAATTGGAAAGTAAAGTAAGAGTTGAAGACATACTTTTTTACTATTCATTGGTCTTTGGTGTTATATGTAATTATTTAAAGTATGGGAGGGCAAAATTGGAGAGTAAAGTTAGAGTTGAAGACATATTTTTTTACTATTCATTTGAGGAACCTCAAATGAGTTATATATATATAATTGCAATTGGGCAGCTGCCTGGTTGTAAGTTCGTGTTTTCTGAAATCTCAAAATTGCCCTCCAAATCTCGAATGAAATCTCTAAATCACCCTCCAAATATCAACAATTCACTAAGCACTACAAACAAGTGTCCAAACAAAGCATTTAAAGCTACGTTTGTTTGGATTCTCTCACGCTAACTAATTGTTGTATGGGTCATTACCATATTTTGCAATGCCAAAAGTGTCCCTCAATTCAATAAAGCCTTCATCTCATCTTATGGTTACTTCGTAATTTCCTAAAATAGTGGAGACTCACTAACACCCCACTAAGTGAGAGATTGGTCAAGTTTATGCCATTTTAAGTTTTACAAGTTTATGCCATTTTAAGTTTTACAAGTTTAGATTATTACGTAGATATATTGTGTTGGTGATCTAAGCATACGAATCACGATAAAATAAAAAAAGGCCACTGACTAACTTTGATTTTTTATAACCTACAAATTTGATTTTTTATATTTTTCTAAATTAAAGTGGGATAACCCCACTAGCTAAGTGAGAGTTGGTAAAATAATTTCTTATCATTCATGTTGAACAAGTTTAGACTGTTTTCATGTTGTTTGTTTTGGTGATTACATAAACTCAAAATTCAAGGAAATTAGAAGGCTACTAATTTTATATACCATATAAAGTCAAGACCGTATAGTTATGTAATTTATTGATTTTCAGAAAAATATAATTTTTGTAATGGTTTCAAACCAAATTTGGGCGATTGGTGCCAACATGCGTAAACACAACACTCGTAAACGATTTTGGTTAAAGAAAAAAGAAGCTCTTAATGTGGGCACGTGTACATGGTATGTGGAAATTGTATACCCAATGACCATGTTATCATGCTGAAGGCACGACACGGTTGGTACACTAGTTATACACAACATCAATTGAACTTCCCTTTTCAATTGTTGTGTGTGCGTGGTTTCATTAGAAATCACCAAAAACCCCTCCGATTTTTTCAGAAAATTTTACTGTTCAATTGTTGTATGTGCGTGGTTTCATTAGAAATCACCAAAATGTCCTCCAAAGTTTTTTGAAATCCCCAAAAGCCCTCCTAATCTTTTGGAAATCCCGAAAAAGACCCCTCCATCCACTCAATTATGAAAATGTCTGTCCTCGGGACTTTTGGTTTTTCAAGAATGCCCCTTTTCTCTTTTAAGGCTAGTTCAACCTAATTACATATGGGCAAAATTCTGGCCTACAAGCCTATAAATTCAGCTCAATGAAGACAGGGATCCAATAGCAATATAATTTTTGAGTTTGATCATCTTATTAAATCAAAGTAAACATTTTTTTATGCTTTACAAATGACATGATTTATTGAGCTAAGGTAGTTAGGACAGTCAAATTGACATGGAGCAAAGCCCCAGCAAAGAGAAGGTGAAAGTAGTATATTATAATGATGATGCGTATATATAAATTATAATAGTAGATCAATGAGAATAAAAAAAATCAATAGTTTGGTAAGCAATGTCGCATCTTCTCGTCTTCCTGAGTAGCAGGGCGAGAATCGCCCTAATGGCTCTTATTTGAAACCGCAAGATGAAGGGCAGTCGGAATACCCCTCGCAATAGAACCTGACCCTACATGACTATTCTGTTTTGATGGCCAACCAGAATCGATCAAACCACTCATAACCTTCCTTTTGGGAGGACTGACAAACCTAGGTGCCCTCATCTTCTTCATGGTAGGACTAGCACCACCAATGTTAACAAGAGTCTTCTTCTCTGTAGTCAAACTATCATCACCAACGCTAGTAGCAGGACTCCTAGTCCTCGTGGTCAGCTTCGCACCCTGACCACCAACGTTAATAGGAGGAGCAAGTTGAGCAACAGTAATACCAAAGTCACGTTCATAAACAACCAACGATCGTTCATGAACACTAAGGTCGTAGAAGCCACTCTGGTCAATGATCTCCAACTCGAGCACTTCTTCGAGAGCCATCCAAGAAAGGGAAAAGAATTGACCCTTTGTATCACTCTTCTGACGTCAGTTGCAAGTGTTCGGGTTCCTGGGAGTCCTAAACGACCTCAGAGTGGGGTTGTGGTCAAGGTTGAAATTCCCAGATTCCATGGAAGCATAGAACGATGTCCTCTGCCAGAACTTGAAGTCATCTTTCGGTTTGCCTAGACAAGCAGGAGGAAATAAATAGTAGACAACATTCTTGTTGACCTTCAATGTCATCAGAAAATGCAACACATTCTCGCTCAAACGGATCCGAGCCCGTAAAGCCTTCACTAAAGTTCCAACCAAAACCCTCCAACCATTGGGACCCAATTGGGTAGGAGGAATACCGATCAAATCCAAATAAGCCCAGATGATCTCCGAAACTGGGAAATGGAGACCAGCTCTGGACATTCCAAGTACATGTATGTACCTAGCCTTTGGCTGGATAGGGCTATCACCATTTTTTGGCAACACGAGATTCAAGTCGGGTAATCTAATGTGGCCTAGGTTGCCAGCATAGAATCGAAGAACTCTACACAACGAGCCAAATGATCGTCACTCAGAGATCTCTTGAGAGCCATGGCAAATAGTTTGTTAACTAAAAAAACAAGCAAAAAAAAGAACAAATAAGCTCTGAAAATGAAATATGGCATAAAGAAGATAACACAACTCTCTAACGCCCTCATATAGGGTTGGGAAACAAAAAAACAACCAATGGGAGATCATACAGAAAATGATGGCTGCACAAAACCCTAAAATCACACCAAAATGAGTTGATTGATGGCGTAGTGGAATAAAAGTCGAATCATGGCCATTGGGTCGATAACTGTTAGTGGCATTTAATGATGCATAGAGAAGTAATGATGAACCTCAATAACCAACTGCCGAAGTGTTAGTTGCCACGCCAGAGAGCCTGGTGACTAGGAGAGTAGATGATAATACATCAAATAGTTATTCGATCGCAACCGTACACATGGCACAAATCATCCCTCATTAATTAAGGACATACAGTTCAAACTAAATATGGATAACGGGTCCAGTCAATAAAGCCTAAAGAGGCATTTATTAACAGACCACGACCAAGGTTAAAGGGCCAATAAACCTTTCCCCTCAGAGGACATAGTCGTTATGAAGGAGACAAGTCATGGCGAAAATCTCTCTCCCAATGACGTATCTAATGAAGGGGAAGACCGTTGTGAGAAACATCCCCCTTCATTGCACCATGCATGTTTAAGCCATGCATATAGTTAATTACTCTTGTTATATAAGGTAAAGAAGGGATAAGGGGCAGGATGTACACAAATACATCACAATTATACTTTGTCCAAGTTCACTTTATCCTACCTTAATTGACTTAAACATCGGAGGGTTTTCGGCCACCAAACAGGTTGTCTTTGGAAATCTAACCTTGTTTTGCAGGTCAGATCTTGACCAGAATAAATTTGGACGCATCAGAAATACCAAGAAAGTTGAGGGCAAGTAAACTTTGGGGAGTTGGACTTCTTGTCTGGATGGTATGGCGATAATGATATAATCGAAGACGTAGAGAAGAATTATGAGAAAAAAAATTGGGAATGGCTTTGATTTCATTAATTCCTTGGCAAAAGAAATTGTGACATACAAAATCGAGGAATTGTTTTCTCTTATTTACTCCTTAGGTCAGTGTTCAACGGGAGGATGACACGTGGCTTGGAATGCTTATATTGGGTTTCCTGATTGTAAAATAAATGAAAAGTTTAAATAAGAAAGTACGGTAACTACCCAGTAGTATGCCACATGTCATGATTTTATTGGACAATGATGCAATGGGACATTTCCCCCGTGAACTCTGTTTTAGATCGGAGTCACCTAATGCATGAAAAGGAAGGCGGAGTAAAAAATCCATTCTGGATTCAACCCCTTGCTAGACAAAAAGCCAACCTTTGGAATGAAGAACCAGTATGGTATGTTATGTTGAATGAATGAAAGCCATCCATCTGCTTACCCTTTTCTAACTCTAAAAAGGATTCAGACTCTATCTTATTCCTATAGATGGGGTGGGGCATGCACTCAACTGCTGCTTGTTCGGCTAATGGGATGGAATGAGCTTTTTCTGTCGTGTTGTCCCTAAATAAGGTATTGGTCTTGCTATAGTGGTGGTGTTCTAGTTAGACGTGATAGTTGTATGAGGTAAGAACGTTCAACGTAGAAAGTTATAATTGCTAAAGGATCACCTGGGGACCAAGTTTCTCTGGATGAAAGTTAGGTTAACAGCAGCCGCAAGCGATGTTTGGAATGGAACCCTGCTTATAGTCCCGGACCTTTGAAGGAGAATTTAAAGTAGTACCTCTTAGTAAACCCTAACAATGATTTCACAGTGTGTTAAGGAGCTCTGAAGAATAGGTACTTATAGTTAGAGCATGATAGAGAAGCGACCGTTCAATAATAGTAACTTGTCTAAGCTGGAAGTAAACCAGGAAATCAATTTTTGAGTCAAGTCAAAGAGGTCAGTCAGTCATTACTTTAGTCTTTCGCCATGTTTGTCGCCCTAGGCTCAACATTACTTCATTTCATTATATTGATCTAATTTCGTTCCGTTAGGGTTCTAGCTCCAAATAACATATATATGGAGTTATGTCGACTTACGTACATCTCGTTGACCACCCCGTTGAGGCAATACCTGGATATGACGTTTCCGGTGCCATTGAAAGAATGCCCTTACTACTAATGGTTTTATATCCAACTCCTTATGGACAGATTGAATTTGAAATTTCATAAAATAGGATAAAAAAATCATATATGAACGTAATTTAAAAGTAAATGAAATAGTGTATGAAATATGCCTAGTGACTCCCATGCTTTCCCTTAAGACAAAAAATATCATATATAACAAGTGGAATTCTTTCTTTCATCATCTTCCTTCTTTAATCGATTGAGAAACCTAAGGCCCACTAGTGCCGAGTCCCCGAGGGGATGCTAGCCGGTAACCTGTAGGCCTAAGATCCTAAAGAATTGGTATGAAGTTAGTGAGAATTCACACTTGACTGAATGTTAAATTTTATTAGTGTTCAGTTTAATTCAATAAATCTTCAATTATGTCTTTCTTTATTCATTAGAGTTTGATAGTTGATCAAGAAAGCTATAACCCAATAGTGTTCAATGTTATACATGCGAGTCTTAAGCATCCAAAAAAGAGTCACACTATTTAAAAGCCCTAAGAAATAAACTTCAATAATCGGTTCAAACCCGATAAGGGCTTCTTTATTTCGGTATACCGCTCCGCGAGCAGAGCGATTTCCACTATCATGAATATCCTTTGACCCTTATCTCCTCATCTTCCTATTTATAAGCCAAAGCTAACTTCGACGTTTCCAATTTCCCGTAGAATATCGAGGGCTTTCCTGGCCACTATAGCGACCCCACCCCCAACTATAGCTGAAAAGCGCCCTCCATCCACTTCCCCTTTTCCGTGTGCCCAAAAGCCCACCTAGTGGCTGAGCCCCTTTCCTATTCCCTCACCCAAGAAGCAAAAAAATTCCAGAAAATCACACTTCAAAAAGATATATATCTTCTCTTTCCATTTTTATTCCTACATTCTCACACAAGAACTAAAATACATCTTTCATTTTATTTTATTTTTTTCGTTTTTAACATGATGGTACAAAGAACACGGTTTGCATGTTTTATACTTTCCAATTTCATTCTTTCATTCTTTAAAAATGTTGGAAGAATTTGATCATGCCAAGAGTACTCTAATATGTGATTAAAAGTAAGTCATAGAGAGAGGAAGTGTCTTACATGCAAAAGGAGTGAAAAGTAGAAATGTCTAACTCGTATATAAGATTTTTTAAATGTCTTACTCGTAATACAAGATTTTTACAAGTGTGATTTTGGTGCTCGGATTGCTCGAAATTTTTAAATAGTTACTAACTTCACTAAAAATACCTTTGGAATTCAGAAGTCAATGAAGAATTGAAATCAAGGTTTAAAAAATCTTAATTGGGAATTGAGGTGTGGCTCTTTCATGAGGCATGAGGCATGAGGCATGAGGCATGAGGCATGAGGGGGTAAGCCTCACTCAATCAGTGTATGATTTAATAACAATCATTGGGATTATCAATTGTTGAAACACCTATGAAGCGTAAGCCTCAGTTCGTTAACCATAAGCTTCGCATTGAGGCAAGCCTCATATCCTAGCCTCACAACGTTTATTTAAACCATGACCTCGATAGGTCAACCCATAGCCCACCAAACCAAACTTAGGCCCCAGCATAACAACCCAGTCTAACCCGAGTATGATTTTGTGCTAGGATTGGAAATCGGGATGCATGAATTTCTCAAATAGTTATTAATTTTTTTAAAAGAACTATGGAATTTGAAAATCAATTGGGATTGAACCCATGACCTACTAGAACTTGGTGCAATAGCAGAATCATCAAGCTATCAATTGTTTGCAAAAAAAAAAAATTACATTTAAATAATTTTATAAATTACTAAATATGAATAATAAATTAGAAGACTATTTGAATTCCTTGGGTTGCTCGGGTCCCAATACCCTGGCCAAACCCAACCTGGATTTTAGTCAAGTTGGAAATTTTGAACCCAAGGACTGCCCATTTCATATTTCAATAGCCCATGGGCCAAATTTTTTGAGTTAGGCTTAGGTTGCCTCGCTTAATTTGCACCCATACTCATGGATCTCATTCTTAAACTCAATTACATGACAACCCATTTTTTTTTAATCCAAACTCTTTCATCTTTCTCTCATCAAAGTTGTCTTCTCTCATTACCCCAACGTAGGTTAAACATATGATAGTAGCACTTAATTACAAGAATCTTCCATGTTATCTTCCCAAAGGAGTTTCGCTACCTTTCCCCAACTCAAGATTTTCATTAATAGGCAATAAAGAATATGAACTTGTAGTGCTCACTACTTGGTTTCGGGGATCGCTTTCCCCGATGACTATATGTATTTAAAACACCTGCTAAAGTAATAGGGTTGAGCTTCAATCCTTGCATCACCATTGAGTGAAACATCTTGACAACTTCTCCCCATCCATAGCTAACCTTGTGATTATTGAATTATACATGATAACATATTTGCTTCCAACTTATCATTGAAGACTCATCTGGCTTCTTCTAGACTATCACATGTGGAGTACATTGAGATTGGAAAAGATCTGGTGTAATGAATGAGCTCGATGTTAAACTTATCCATGTACGAATCACCCATCTTCTCGGCTCCAATGCTCTTAACTGAGAACAAGTTGCTAACAGTCTCCCTCTGCATCTTGTTGAAAATCTCCAATGCTTTGTTCATTTCCCCATTTAAAAAAACACATTAATCATTGATGTCCAACAATTGGTGTCATTTACATTGTCGCAATCAAAATCCCAGTAACATCGTTTTCCAAACTCTGATAGAAAATAGGGGTTATAAGTGTTTAAACGACAAAATCTCTATTGAGTATTCAAACGAAAATCGTTCTGGCATCACAAAGTTCCCCACATTTTCCTTACAATCTTTTAACCAATAACCAAATGATACATAAGCTTGTACAAAATTTATACGAAAAATATTAATCAATTAGAAAATATCGTGGACAACACCCAATATCAAACTCAAGACATGCTAAAATATTTGGCAAAATGAAGTAGCATGGAAATCAGTTTTGTAAAATAAACAAATTTCTCTTTTTTTCGATATTCTTAAATATCTACAAAGTAATGCACTTGAGTAGTAAGTGTTGAAGAAACTCATTTTGTAAAAAGAAAACGAATAAACTAAAACAAACAAAGCAAGTAATGAGTTTTACTATCAACTAGCCATTAAAGCAAAACAACGAAGCAAAGTATGGCATAACTTTTATACTTACATAATCAAGTGTGTTTTAACTCAAAGATGGTAATATCCTAAGCCTCAAATTCACTGAATCACACAATATAGACAATCCAAGAAACAACACTTATCATATCGAGCGATGGTTCTAATGGGCTTATATCTTAAAAGGCCTTCCAATGTGCCGCCAAGTCCCAACCCCTAAGCCTCAAATTCACCGACTAACTCTAATACCACTTGTTAACTCTTATACTAATTGTTAGTGCAGCCAAATGCTCTAATACCACTTGTTAGCACTGATACCAATTGTTAGTGTCGCCTACTGTAATTAAGAAATCCTAAAAATGCTTGTAGTTGTTTTGTATTTTTTATCTTAACCAGAAAGAAGATGAAAACAACAGCAGTTACTATGACGACATGGAAGCGTATAACCTAAAAAATATCATGGAAGGTTGATAGGAATTTGACATTTGTCACCAAAAGGTTGTCGCTCATTTGCAGTGATTCCAACATACACTTTAGCCAACTTTAACTTTACCATGATCAAACTTTTAATTAGTATCAAGCATCTAGTCAGAATCAACAATGTTCGCGATAGAAACTGATGTCAGCTTGGTACTACTTACTAAGTCAACCAAAGAAGATATCGGAAATAGACTTTGTATCATTCACACATTTTAACAGCCTAGTTGGTCAATACAAGAACTGGTTTGCAGAATAATAGTATGTGTGTGCCAATCTTAGCCAACAAGAAGATGAAGACAACAACAATTAATATGATGACATGGATGGCATGGAGGCACAACACCTCGAAAATATCATGGAAGGTTGATAGGAATTGTGAAATCATTCACCCAAAGGCTGCCACCATGTGCAGTGATTCCAACATCAACTTTAGCCAACTTTAACCTTTACTAGCAACAAACTTTTAATCAGTGTCAAGCTAATCATCAAGTTCGTGATAGAAATTGATGTCAACGCAGAAGGATGGGGCACAATACTACGTACTAAGCCAACCAAAGAATATAGCAACAATCTAGAAATACCTTGTAAATACGAATCAAGTAAATTTAAAGAAAGAACTTTAACTAGTTTAGATTACGAAATATTAGGAGTCATTTATGCATTAGAAAATTTTAGGTTATTTTTAAGAAAATAATTTACTATTAGAATAGATTGTGAGGCGATAGTTAGATTTTTCAAGAAAAGTAACAACAAACAATAACTCTAGCAGATGGACTAACTTTATAAGCACCATTGTTGGTAAACGGCTTAAAAGTAGAATTTGAGCACATAAAAGAAAAAGATAATAAATAATAGATAATTTATCTAAATAGCTTTATTATAGTAAGAAGTGTTTTAAATCCAATGGTGAACCCTCGGATAATGAACTTTAGACGTACCTCATTAAGGGGGTTTTCCCTTTTGGGTAGTTCATTAAAAGAAACAAGAAAGTGGAAAACTTATTATTAATGCCTTGAAAGATAGTACAAATCTTCAAGATACTAACTGGCAAAGAAGGACCACAACAAATAAGACTTCTACTAGTTTTTGTTGAGTTCTGGGAACTTCGCAAAATTTTTGATAATCTAAGACGAAGTTGATCAATTATTGAAAAAGGTAAAAGGTACTTTACAAGTTGTGGTTTGGAGAGCCTAATATTTATTGAGTGGGTTCTCATCTACTTGATTGATCTGAGGTGACATTTGACTTGGGGAAAATTCTCTTCAGTGGAGTAATTTGCAGGAATTTTATCGTGAACACTGTTGATTCTAACAAGATTCTGAATACCAATTAAAAAAAAATTCTTGATAAAAATTAAAGCTGACTAAAGTTGATCTTTGTATTAGTGCACATGGGCGACAACCTTTGGGTGATAGTTGTCACGATTCTTATCAACCTTCCATGATATTTTTTAGGTTATACGCATCCATGTTGTCTTGTTTATTTGGACATTTATTTACTAAATAATTATGATCACCCAGATGAAACAACTGCACTTATCTTCAAATTTCACCAATGAAGTTTTCTATCCAACTCAGCACAAGATCATAAATAAGGCCTTATCTAACAAGCCAACATTGTGCACCTTAGAAGTTCAATGGCCTTGTGACAGATACGCCATTGGAGAGCGAGAACCATAGCCATAAAATATGACGTGAACGAAATCCATATTGATTTCGGCGCGAAAGTGTGGTGATGTGATCAGGTTTACAAAACTTTCTCGAATATGGGATTTACTATTTCTAATGTATATTAGAGTTGCGGTTTTAAGTAGTTTAGTTTTTTTATTTTATAACTCTTAGTTTTAATAGGGCATATTTGGATAGATCGATATGTGAGTTTTTTAATGAACAGAAAGTCCCAACCCCTAAGCCTCAAATTCATTGATTAGTTATGACACCACTTATTAGCTCTCATATTACTTGCTATCTCTGTCAAAAGCTCTGATATCACTTCTTACCTCTGATACCACTACTTAGCACCACCAAGTCCTAGCCTTAAGCCTAAAATGCCTCAAATTCACCAATTATTTTGATACCACTTGTTAGCACTGCCAAGTCCAAGCTCTTATATAATGACCTTATTTTTTAAAATTGATAAAATTAAATTATCTCTGCATTGGACTTCCAAAAAATTAATATTTTATTTGCATTTAAATAGTCTCACATAGTGTATATTTATTGCCATAAATAATGCATGAATTAACTAAAAAATGACTTTGGTGGTATATAGAATTAATAAATGCATAAATATTAAGGTTTGGGCTTATGCCATGTTCTATTGAGTTTTGTGGTTAATAAGGTTTTAACTCATTTGACTTAGGTTTATAGGTGAATGAAATAGATAAGGGGCAACTATTGTTGCATGGTTGTTATAGAGTTTTAACAGAAAGGAAAGTATTGTAAAATGGAATGATAAGATAATAGAGTAAAAGACAAAAGAAAACATGGAGAGGAAACAAAAGAGAGAAAAAAAAAAGAGAAAAAAAAAGAGAAGAGAAAATAGAGGAGGAATCGAAGAGAAGAAGGTGAGTTCTTCATTCGCTTTTTTTATTTTTATTTTATTTTTAATTTATTTTTAGATTAAACTATGAAGTAGGGTAAGATTTTATTAGTGTTGGAAAGTCTTCTTTTTCGATTGAAAAATTATGTGTATCTTTCAAAAAAAAAAAAATCAATATTGTTGTTCTGTCTATATGCTATAGTTGTTCAAGGAGTGTTTAGGATGATGAAATGGGTAATTTTTTCATGTAATTAATCCAAATTATTATAATTTCATTAAGTTGATTAAGGGGATCTTTTAGCTTGCCAATGGTAGGTTTTATGCTAAATTTGACTTTTTATTGTGAGTTTTATCATGACTCAAAGATAGTCTTGTTCTTACACTTTGCTGAAATATCAAAAATTTCATGATGAAATGGGTCGTTAGGTTTGAAATTTTGTTTATATGACTATGGATTTCCTAAATTGATTTGTATGATAGAAAGATCTTGTAATTAACTTTTCAACGGTATATAGAATGTATAATTTGGTGAACAAACAAGGATTTTGTGATTGAGTGAATTTGGTGAGTTCATCAAATTGGTCTGCTATGTTAATTGAATTCTCTCATCATTTTAGATTGTGACCTAGTCTTTGACTATGCCTAAAACGTAAACCGTAACTCGAATTTCAGCACGATTTTCACCGTTAGAATCCTCGTCTCGATATCTACTTAATGAAAGTGTAATTTTCTTAAATTGGATAAATTATGTTTTACCCCTGAACTCCATTATGCACCGATATGTGTGTTTTTGACCTATTATTGTATCTTGAAGTATGATGGTTGTGGATTCCTAATGATCATGTGGAATTAAAAAATATATTTGTAGCTAAATTATTAAAATATTTATTATGTGAAAATTAAGTGAATGCATTATGTAAAAGTTATATGAATATAATATTGATTATATTATTATGATATCATGGGTATACATGATGAATTGTGATAATATTTGCAATGTAAATTTTTCTATGTGTTCACCTTAGTTGATAAAGTTGTTATTTGCTACATTGGGAATAAATTTGAGGATTCATCCTTTAATGAAATGAATTTGGGTATTTGTATTGTTATGTGAATTGGTATTTGTATTATTATATTATGACTTGAATTTGATCACTACAAGAAATTGGCAATTTAGCGGTGGTTATTTAGCAAGGGTTTGGAAAAATCGCCACTAAATACTTTATTTAACAACGATTATTCTAACATCATAGATTAATATTATTTAATGACGGTTATAGTTAATTGCAACGGTTTTAACCGTCGTTATAAATAAAACGTCAATTTTTTTAGCCAAATGTGAAAACTCGCAATATGGACCGGACCTTTCATTAACTCGCTTGTCCGGTTCTGAGCCCAGCTAGCGAGGGATCAATTTTAGAAGTCATTTATTGTTTAAATAGTATTTTATTAATTTGTCTCGTGGTTTTAGATATGAGAGAGGTGTAGACGAGGGTGGACAATATTTCAAGATCGGTTGGATGATGCAGAAAAGGCATACTATAAGGAAATGGGAATTGAGCCACCCAACGTCACATCTCTTATAGATTAGCACACACAAGGATGGGAACCAATTATACAACAACTATCGATGTTTTGGTCTGAATCTGCAGAGAAAGAGACGACCCCTACTGATGTTTTGAGCCCTTTGTTGACAACTACAAGCGTTACATCGCCAAAAGAGGAAAGCCCATACCCGCTGTGTTCGAATCTGATGTTGAAGAGTTCATCAATTTGATCTTGTTCATGGCCCCACTATAATAATCTCACCTTTTCTCTGCACCCATTTTCATCATTTTCCCTTAATTTAATGGGTTTATCACATATTCTAATTTGGGTATTGATTACTTTATTCTTCTCAATCAACCCATCTGAGGGGTTTGGTTGATTTAGGTGTATTTGATTAGATTTGGTCTTAATCTTATCTCAAGTGATTAATTTGGTTTTTTTATCCAAAAGTTCAATTGATTCAAGTTCCGTGATGAAATTATTGGTTTGGGTATCTTTTATTTTGCTTTCTTAATCTGTCTTAAGTGATTATGTGTGAAATGTGTGAGAAGTTGTCTGAGTATTTTTATTTTGTTTCTTTTATGCGAGTTCGATCAATTTAAAGTTCCATGTGGTGATTTGTGCTCTGGGTATTTGTTGTTTTGCCTTCTTAATCTTTCCAAGTGTCAAAAGTGATTATGTAGAAATTTTTTTATTCTGCATGACAATAACCAATCTTCGTTTATTTGTAAAACTATTGAGTACTTTTTTTTATGCCCTTAACCCATCGCAAGTGATTGTCTAAGTGAAAGATTAAGTATTTTTTTATTATCTTAAGGGGGTGTATGTTTTTGCCTTTAAATCTAATTAGAGGCTTGAATTTTGCATATGATAGAACATTTTGAAGGAATTTCAGGCCTTGAACTAGACAAAGAGGGAAAAACATACATTCCCTTGGATTTTTGTTGAATAAGTTGGGCTATATTTGTTTGATTTTTGTATGAGGAGTTTATAGAACTATTACTTTGGGTGTATTGTGTACTTAAGCCACATTTAGTGGTAAACTAGAGTTGTGTTTGATTGCAAAGCAAAAAATTAAAAGGTGAAAAAATAGTGGATAGAGGAAAGAAAGAGGGAGGGGATCAAAACACAAATCACAAATTTTCTATCTTTTTCTCCCTCTGGAAAGCTTTCATCGGATCGATCGACTCGGATCGCTAGGGTCTTTGGATCTTCGTCTCCATAAGGATGAGTTTTCTCATTCTCGATCTGTACATCTGATTTCTTCATTTATTGTTGTTTTCTCGATTCATACTTGTTGAAACGATTGATTGATATCTATATCTAGTAATTCTAGCATGTTGAGTTATCGTTTATATAGTGATTTATTTCATATCATATCAATTGGTCGTGTGATCGCTCGCCATTCATTTGTTCACCGCAAATCAAATCAGCTTGAGATTTCAATCTTGGATTTGTTGTTTATGTCCTGATACAGAGTTTGAATACAAGTTTAGATTGAGCAATTCCTGTTGTTTAAGTTCATCGATACCGAGTTTGAAGGAAATAGCTTAGCTATTTGTTCTGACATACATATTTCTACATGTTTTTGCTTTGGTTTTTGGAATTGGAGAAGTTATCCGAGTGAGTTAGTGTATTTGGGGATTATGTGTTCTTGCATTGTTTTTTTTTTGTTATCCAAATGATCATATGTTAACATATATTGTTCTTGCAGGTTATTCATATATAGAATTTAGAGGATTGTCATTTTAGTTAGATATTTCAACAACATCTGTCCCAAGTAAGTTAATGACCTACACACCTTCATTTTTTCAAGGGAAACATGTCAAAGTCATTTTATTTTTTAATTTATATATAAGGTTGAGTGGGAGACCTGTGAGTAGGAGGAGGTGTATATTGCAACACAAAAAAGGACAGTTGTTATGTATGACGAATCCAAGCAGATAAATATAAGTAATTTAACTACTTCCTGTCGATTGAAATACATTAATAATGCTTGGATAAATTTTGAATTCAAAGTTTGATGGCCTCATTCATGTAGGAGAAAATTTTAGAGATTGAGAGTGAAGATTTCACGTATGATCCATTTCACAACAAGATTCACTTGCTAAGGTGCTAGGAAAAAAGCATTTAGGCCGAGTTCGAGTATTTGGATTCAGACCATGTCTATATCAAGTCTTTGGCAGCACCCTAGTAGTTTTAGCGCGATGATGTTGTCCTCACAACCATTACAAAACACTTTTGATCCTCAATTGCAACAAAGAGTTCACCTGCTGGAGTCACAGTTAGAGACAGAGACATTTAAGAGAGATATTTGAAGGAGCATTGACATACATTTTTAAAAACTTGGATGAAAACGTGCCTACTTAGTTTGCAAACCTATTCACTACACCCGTATGTTCTTTTGCATTTACATTATTGACTCATCATTTTCAGGCACAAGACAAATGATGGGGGCAAGCTTCACCAGCAACTGCAAGACACTCATCATCTAGTCAAAATAATAATAAGGATCTTCATCGACTCCATACTCCATAGCATTGTCTAATAATTTCTTTCAATCACATGGTGATGACTTGTATCATTTGCTATAGTAAATTTGACTTCATCTCTAAACTATCAAACTTCATGTAATTCTACATTTACTTTGATATTTTGTTAACTTTAATGACAATATATTTCAATAGAAGTTTTGTTGAATGGTTTTTGCATAAAACAACTGTATAAAATTGTGGGTTGTTGTTGGATATAAAAATTTGATTACAAGTTGAAAAATGTGATTACAGGTTGAAAAATGTTGTTATATATACATTTTACAATAGTAACGATATTGATGACCGTCATTAGCGGCAGTTGTAACCGTGGCTAAAGAGCCTATTAAAGTGAATTTAGCGGCAGTTACAACCGTCGCAGCGTGTCTCATGGAAGAATAAAAAGCAATTTTAGCGGCAATTCTCAACCACCGCAAAAGGCAAGTATTGGATCATTCCTCAATTTTTTACCGATGGGTGAAACCGTCGTAAAGTGCTAAAAACTGACGTTATGCGTCTCTTATTTAGCGACAGTTACAAATCATCACTATATTATATTAAGCGACAGTTGTTCCAGCGGTTGCCTAAAATTGTCACTAAATGACCTCAAGACACCTTTATTAGCGGAGGTTTTGTAACCGCCACTAAATGCCTTTGGCCACCATGACTAAATACCTCATCTATTGTAGTGGATTGGATTGTTATCAAATTGATTAGTTAAGTAGTATGAATCCTTAAATTGAATGAATTTGATCCCCGTTTGGTTACAAAAAAAATTGTTTATGAAAATGCTAGTAGCCCCAAAATAATAGATGGATATTGCGGTGAATGTATTTCCTATAGAAAAACTAAGTAACCTCTAGGTTGGGTCTTGTGGAGTACAACACCGCTTTCTTATATATAAACTAAGTAACCTTCAGGTTGAGTCCTGCGGAAAGGCGATGGTTTTGTAATGCTTAAAAATGGCATGATTATTTATCCGTAAAAAATATGACGTGAGATTTTTTGCGCATTGATAGTCCAAAAGTGACTTTTATGTTACTCATATAGTTAGGAGTATCCGGTGATGCATGCCCATATATGATGTGTTCTCACTTAAGCACGAATGACGAAAAAGCTATCCTTTATATTAGAGAGACATACGGAAATGTATGTTCGGCCCGGAGGTGGTGCGAATGTGGTATCGTCTAAGATGACCAGTTCATTAAAATGAATAATATGTTTAAAACAAATAATGTATGGGAACAACTGTTTTAATTGATAAATACCAATTACTTGAGAAATTATATTCATATTGTTGCTAACTTTTTCGGGCAGGATGGTTAGCCTACTAACATTTCTGCAGGTCTGACTTGTCATGGTCAACCTTCACAATATAAGTATAGGGAAAATAAATATCTACTATCGTTGAGGAAGCACACGTATTTGAAATGTTGCTTTCTTGTATATATAGTTTATGTTATATGTTATTTACTAGAGTTGAAGATACTCATACCAGCTAAATCGCTAACCCAAGTAAGTCTATGCTTTTTGGGTAAGTTCGTATTTAACGTAGCCAATTAGCCTTTATCATGAAGGAGGCCAATCAATCTTTTGCACCCTCAATAAAAATATTTCTAAGTCAACATATTAAAAGCAAAGTTGAATGAAATGCAACATTACTTCAACATAAGTTCAGTAAAAAGTCAGGAGATCCATGAAGTATGAGGATCATAAAAGTAAAGAAGACCCACTACTTGACATGAAGTCACCATCCACTCCAAAAGAAATTCACAGTCTCACTAGTAGAGCAATAAGTTTGGATCAATTCTTGAGTAGATCAACAGACAAATCTAGGAGATGACCTATACATCTACTTGGCGGTTTCAAATGTAGCAGCTAGTTCAGTTCTCATCAGCGAAGAGCTGGGGGCACTCCTTCCTCCCGGATGCTTGTAAAAAACTCATGAAATTCGCGATAGAGTTGAGTCAATACGACTTGATCTACTAATCAAGGACAACTATAAAGGTTCAAGCCTTAACAGATTTCATAGCAAAATTCGCTCACTCCTCAACTGAGGAAATAAAGTTAGCTAGCAGATCAGTGTTGCGTACTTCAATGAAAGAAAACTCCTCAACTCGTGTTGGAACAGGGACATGTCAGCCCAAAAATATGTGGCATTTATGTGTGGATGGATTGTCAAATCACAAAGGGTGTTGGAGCAGGACTTGTTTTATTCACACCCAATGGAACCATGGTAGAGCAAACTATCACACTTGGTTCCAAAACCTCCAATAATGAAACAGAAAATGAGGCCTTGCTTGCTGGTTTACGCCTAGCAAAGGAATTGCCAGTTAAAACATTAGTCATCTATTCTGACTTTCAGCTTCTAATCAGTCAAGCATTTGGGGAATATATGGAAAAACACCTAAGGATGATCCTCTACTAAGACAAAGTCCAAGATCCTCAGAAAGTATTGTGTATGATTCATCCAGTAGATCACCTCATCTTCAACAAAATACTTTGTAGACAAATCATTTTGTCTTCAGTAGATTACATTTTTGCAGCAGAAGAAACTTCAAGTCTCGCATATGGCTCCCACATGACTAAGGAGGTAATCGAAGAAGTTTTATTTTCCCTCCCCAACATAGGAGTCGACCTCAACTCTAGCAAATTTTTTGGAATTCCATTTTGTCTTTAAAAACTCTCGGACTAGGCATAGAGACGGATAAGTCAGCAAGGTCAGGGGCATTCTACTTCTATTTTTGGCGAGACTACTCAGTGATAATATATCTCCACTGCTTTTAAATATGAAGAAAAAAACGGTAAGCTCATACGCAAAGAAGATGAAAAGCATTAGAAGGAGCCAAAAAAATCCTTAGCCAGCAGGATTAGAAAGCCCAAAAATTTGGACTGTTCCCTAGAAGCCTGGAAATTGTCCACGAAAGATATACAACCTAAATTGGATACAAGTATAGAAAGCCCAAGTCTAAGCGCAATGCAACTCGGCAGAATACTATTTTCTCAGCAGAGGAATAATGTTCGACGCTGACTACTATGGTCAACCATCAATGGGTTGAGCACACGAACCTGCATGAGAGGTCTCTCTAAACAGGAAGCCATAATCATCAACGGGCTGAGCACACAAACCCGCATGAGAGTTTTATCCAAACGGAAAATTATAACCATCAATGGGAAGTTACAACTGTCAACGAAAGTTACAACCATCTATAGAAAGTTACAATTGTTGACGGAAGTTACAACCATCAATGGGAAGTTAAAACCATTAATGGTTCCCGACCTGCCACATGTCTCACTCGTTTATGAGCAGTTGGCTCCCGACGTGTCATGTGTCTCACTCATCTGCGAGCAATTGGTTCCTCTTGCCTCTATAAATAGCCAAACACAAAATCATTTCTGGGTAACACTTTCTTGAATCTCAATTCTCTCTAAGAACATAGATAAATAACTACTTTTCTGATAGACACTGTTCTAACTTTGGCATTAGAGTCCCCATAGTAGACACCACACCAGTGTCAAGAATCTTTCTTCATCTTATGTAGATTACTCCGCTTGATCAACATATGATCTGGTGAAAATTCGCAACAAATGATTTTGTGAGTTATGCATTATTTGTTTATTTTGACGCAAAAAAATCAAAACGGTGGCGGATTTAAAGTGTTTTGAAATAAAAATCAAATAAATGAGAGTGGTGAATTCATAATTAATTGGAGGTGGATGTGGTATCTTGTGTTAGTTTGATAGAAGGAGGAAAAGATAAAACAGTAATGATATAATATATTATATACGCGTGCCACAACTGGTGTTGTTCTTATGTTTTTAACACTCGCATAAATACATCAATTTTAAATAATATAATTTTATTTTTAGTTTAGCTTTCATTCAATTAGTTTTAGTATGCTACCTGTTCAATTAGTTTCAAGACTATTTAATTAGGAAAAAAACTCAAAACTCAATTTTGGCTTATATTTCAACAAATTGAATCAAACACTCACATTTCAATATTTGTGTCTCTTGCAGTGTAGCAATGATAATCCTACTCTTGATTATCATTTATGTCGTGCTTGGATTTGTCTGTCATGGAGTGACTCTTCATTTTTACATGAAGTGATGATGATATTCTATGTTCCATGTTGAGTGATATTTTGGTTCTTTTAGATGGACATTTAATTGTTGTTCTTATCCATTCAATTGGTTGCTTGGAAGTGTTCACTAGTGTGCGATGTCATGAGAGCATGACCTAAAATAGCTTATATATTTTGAAGTTTATTTTCATCTCAAGATAATATATGACAATTGTTTTCATCCTATCTAATTTTTTGAAAAATTAACTACTTTTGCCTTTCATTTTTTTCTGGTGTTTCTCCTTATAGAAGCTGCAATATGCTCATTCAAATCTCGTACCCATGCTTGATACCGATAATTGACATGAAACATTTCAAAGTTGTTTTATAGACTGTAAGGAAATTGCAAAATGCACCACTAATGTATCATTAAAAGTCAAACCAAGCTCTCTAAAAGTGTGGATCAACTTAGAAATCTTAAAAATACCTGTAAACAATAGAGTTTGGCTCTAAATTTGAATTTTGGCTATTCATTAATTGCTTTTTTACTTGTTAATTATTTTTTACTTGTCTCATTTTCACCCATTTTTTGGTCCACCTCCTTGGACATCTTCAACCATCTTGGACTTTTAGTCTTCTTGAAGTTTGAAAATGCTTGACCGATCTTCACTATTTAGCTTTGATATTTGAGTTGACTTTGGTCTTTGGTTGGCTTTAACTGACTTATTTTTTATTTAATTTTCTTGAAAATGTGTCTTCAGTTGAGTCTTCTTGTTTGCATTTGAATGATCTCACAACCCGTCATATACAACTTTATAAATCAATCATATATATTAACATTTATCGCTCCACTCATATAGACTTTTACAAACTTAAACCAATAATGGTGTTTTTGATAGCTGATAAATTATTTTCTCAGCTAATCCTTCAGTCATACATTTAAACATTTATCACTCCTCTCAACCTATATCGGTTTTATAAACTTAACCAATAACGATGTGTTTAATAGCAAACAAAATTATTTTCTAGGTTAAATAACTTTTTTATATCATATATTTTAACATTTATCATTCCAATAAACTTATATTGATTTTATGAAGTTAACTAATAACGTTGTTTTGATAGCCAAAAAATTGTATGTTGGTTAAAATAAGTTTCCTGTGAAAAGGACTAAGAAAGATAATTTACTAGAAACATTATTTTTTGTGTTTGGTTTCATCCAGAAAATTATACTAAAACTTATTTTTGTCATGGGTATAGTAATTTTTTTGTTACAAACTTAGTATTGAATGAGGTTTTGTTTGAGAGTTTTTTTTTCTAACAATAAGTTAAACTAGAACTTGATGCTTGAAAACCATTCTTGGCCAATATTTTAAAGGGTTAATTGCTAAATTCCCCTATAATAAATAGCTAACTGAGATGTGCACCCATCATTAATCACTATTGCACTCAGTCCCAAAATTAGCAGTTAACGTACATTGACTGTTTATTTTCAAATTAAATGACTAAAATGCCCTTAATAAATCAAAGACTGAGATTGAATGTTTAGTATATCGAATATCTCATCTCGAAGAAAATCGTATAGCTCATTTGAAAACGCAATCGTATCTCGAGAAAAATTCAACAGTTGATAAAAAAAATTGTATCGCAAACATCTCATCTCGAAGAAAAGCGTAAGATATAGTTGAAGTCATAAACAAATCTCGAAAAAATCATAGGGTCCATGTTCGGAGGAGGAAAGAAGAAAAATGAGGGAAGATGAGGGTGATGGGGGCTGCAAAACAGAAGAGGTAGAAGGGGGAGAAGGAAGAAGGGGAAAGTTTAGTTTTTTTAAACAACCGTTAGATTTTTCTCCAGATGAGAATATTTAATTTGGACCCTATGATTTTCTCGAGATTTATTTATGATTTCAACTGAACCCTACGATTTTATTTCAGATGAAATGTTTGAGATTCAATTTTTATCAACTTTTGAATTTTCTCGAGATACGAGTTCAAATGGGCCATACGATTTTCTTCAAGATGAGATGTTCGAGATACACATTCAATTTCAGTCTTTGATTTATTAATGACATTTTCGTCATTTAATTTAAAAATACAAAGTCAATGCATGTTGACTGCTAGTCTTGGGGGTAAGTGCAATAGTGATTAATAACGATTGCACATCTCAATTAACTATTTATTGTAGGGGATTTAACAATAAACCCTACTTTAAACTAACCATATTCCAGTTCCAGTTCTTCTAGTTCTAGTGTAACTCCACTCCTCCGCCCATTGGACATTGGAAGTGGCGTCACACAATACAGAAAACCAACGAGTGGCTGCCTGAATGCGAAGATCCAAATAACCTGGACGCCAAGCATTTGCCCAATTCCAGCCTATAAATCGTGTTCACATCCGCAAAGTCTCCTCCCTCACTAGTCTCTACTCACTCTCTCTGTCACTCCTTTTATCAACCCCTGTCTCTCTCCTCATCGCTTCTCAAGACCCTCTCTCTCGAATGAAATGAGGAGGCTCCATCAGTTGCACAACTGAACTGAACCACAAAACTCTAAAAACTCCACCTTTCTCGAACTCCCAAACCCTAATCATGGCGTCCCGCAAGATCTTGACGTCTCTTCTCCGATCCTCACGCCGATCCGCATCCAAATCATCGATCCTCAGCCCTAGGACTCCATCCCCCGCATCTCGCCCATCCCCCAAGGGTTTCCTCCTCAACCGCGCCGTAGACTACGCCACCGCCGCTGCAGCAGCAGCTCAAGCGCCTCCATCGCCACCCGCGAAGACTAGCGGTCCCAGTGGTAAGATCACTGATGAGTTCACCGGTGCCGGTGCGATCGGTAGTGTGTGTCAAGTCATCGGTGCTGTCGTCGATGTTAGATTCAACGAGGGTTTACCCCCCATTTTGACGGCCCTTGAGGTTTTGGACAATTCCATCCGTTTGGTTCTCGAAGTCGCCCAGCATCTGGGAGAGAACATGGTCAGGACGATTGCTATGGATGGGACTGAAGGTCTTGTTCGTGGTCAGAGGGTTCTTAACACTGGTTCTCCAATCACTGTAACCTTTCTTTCCCCTAATACATTTCTTTTATTTTATTATCCAAATCATACTAGACGCAACTAACGTAACAACATTTTTTTTAACTTGTTCATACATAGGTAATGAGTGACAATGGCCAAGTTGAATCTTTTAACTTGGCTATTGGTCAAAAGGGGCGAGGAAACCAGCGAGGGGGAGGGGTTTTACCACTCACCCCCTCGAGATTCGTGCAGCTGCGCATCTCGAGGGTGCAGGCGCGCATCTCGAGGGATGAGCGGTCACACCGTCCCCTCACTGGTTTCCTCGCCATTTAGAATTTCTGTAGTCAAAATCGCATCTTCTGATTTGTACATTTACATTTGATTGGTCTGAGGATAGTTCATATGTCTATTAGTCAAAATCGCATCTTCTGATTTGTACATTTATATTTGATTAGTCTGAGGATAGTTCATATATACATATTTGTAATTTATAAATGTAATGTTCGTCTGATGAGCTGTTGATACATGATCATACAAAATCAACCTTTTTAGCTTGTTGATAGATGATGATGATAATGGTCAAAATCAAATCTTTTAACTTGGGTATTAGTCAAAATTGAATTTTCTTACTTGTATATTCACATTTAAAAAAAAAAAATAATCATTTGATTTGCTAATGTTGACAAATGCATCTTCATTTTGCTAATCCGGTCGATCAACCTCAGTTCACTTTTGAGTTTAGACTAATTGTGCGTGCACAAGTAGACTTGTCAATGATTGGCTATAATTTTTTAGATGTTGAATACAGTTCTTTGATCTGTGAAGTGGTGTGACACACATACCTATGCACATTTGATGATGTCCATGGATTTTCGAATTGTTGTGTTGCTATTTGATTTTTGGGTGTTGGATTAAGGTCTTTATATGTTTATTTTTTCATCTGCACTTGCTTTATTATATGCGATATGATTGTGGTTGTACTTGTAGCTGATTCTTCATCCTTTTGTTTTCCCCTCTTGGTGATCTTCAGGTGCCTGTGGGTAGAGCCACCCTTGGCCGTATTATGAATGTTATTGGAGAGCCTATTGATGAGAAGGGCGATATCTGTAAGGAATTTTAATACCTATACACTGTTTCTGGATTGTTTTGTAGCTTTGTTTGTTGAATGTTCTGACATTATTTTTTCCCTTGTAGCAACCGACCACTTCCTACCCATCCATCGTGAAGCTCCAGCTTTTGTTGAGCAAGCCACCGAACAACAGATTCTTGTCACTGGTATTAAGGTATAGCTGACTCCCCGGACATACTTCTGTGTTAAACTTGAGTTTTATCAGCTCTGCATTTTTACCTTGCCAAAAAGTATTGATGATCTTTTGTTTGACGTGCAGGTTGTAGACCTCCTTGCACCATACCAAAGAGGAGGAAAGATTGGGTTGTTTGGTGGTGCTGGTGTTGGGAAAACAGTGCTTATTATGGAGCTGATTAATAATGTTGCCAAAGCTCATGGTTAGTTCATATTATACAAAGACTAACCGATAGCACTGTTCATTATTTTTTTATTATGTTTACATTATTTCAAGTTTTGCTGCAGGTGGTTTCTCTGTTTTTGCTGGTGTTGGTGAAAGAACTCGAGAGGGTAACGATCTTTACAGGGAAATGATTGAAAGTGGTGTCATTAAGCTGGGTGATAAACAGGTTAACATTTATGATTATGTTATTCTTGTGTTTCACATACCGTCTTCTCATGTCTATGGCATGTATTCACATAATCTAGTATATCAACTTTCAGAGTGAAAGCAAATGTGCTCTCGTGTATGGTCAAATGAACGAGCCCCCTGGTGCCCGTGCCCGTGTTGGTCTTACTGGGCTCACTGTGGCCGAGCATTTCCGAGATGCTGAAGGGCAAGATGTGCTTCTTTTTATTGACAACATTTTCCGTTTCACCCAAGTAAGCTTTCTTGTACAGGAAGTTCTCAACATCTTTGTTGTTGAATGCTCGAGTTCATGACATGCTGATTTATGGGATTCTGTGCAGGCTAACTCTGAGGTGTCTGCATTGCTTGGTCGTATCCCATCTGCCGTCGGTTATCAACCAACTTTGGCTACAGATCTTGGAGGCTTGCAAGAGCGTATTACCACAACAAAGAAGGGATCCATCACATCTGTACAAGCTATTTATGTGCCTGCTGATGATTTGACTGATCCAGCTCCTGCAACCACCTTTGCCCATTTAGATGCCACGACTGTGTTATCTCGACAGGTGTAATCATTGACCTAATTTAATGGAGGCATGTTATTTTATTAATGTCAGTATTATTTACTTTTTATGTTTTCTGATCATGACTATGGTGATATATTATTCTGACCAGATTTCTGAGCTTGGTATCTACCCTGCTGTGGATCCCCTCGACTCTACTTCTCGTATGCTCTCCCCTCATATTTTAGGAGAAGAGCACTACAATACAGCTCGTGGTGTACAAAAGGTTCTTCAGAACTACAAGAATCTTCAAGATATTATTGCTATTCTAGGTATGGATGAGCTCAGTGAAGATGATAAGCTTACTGTTGCTCGTGCCCGTAAAATTCAAAGGTTCTTGAGCCAACCTTTCCATGTTGCTGAGGTGTTCACAGGTGCTCCTGGAAAGTATGTGGAATTGAAGGAGAGCATTACTAGTTTCCAGGTAAGATCACGGTTATGCTACCCCTTAATTTATTTATTTTGCATTTAGGTTATCTTTATTTTGTTTTGTGTTATTGTTTCTCTGCTTTGAATTATTTCGTTGTAGATGTGCATTCACACTGTTATGTAGCTAATTACCTTGGAATTAAAAGTTTTCTATGAGTTATAATGCTCATAAAATAATATCAAGTATAGGACATATCAAATTGTAATAGTTTAGCCGTTTTTATTGAAGAAAGTTCTTTTTAGTGGAAAATAAAGGAAAAGTAAATTGACACAAACATGTACCTGTCAAGTATGTTAACCACACTGTATTTAGTTTAAAATGAAACCAGTAAAGCATTTAACAGCTAATTGAATCAGTTCTGAGTGGGACTCCTACGTAACTTTTTTGGTTTTATACACATTCTTCTCTAGTAAAATGAAAAATCACAATTTTTTCGGCTTTTCCTAAAAAGTACAACATATGCATAAATGACTGCTATTATTATCCTCTAAAGCCATGTTTGGTTACTCAATGGAATGGGAATGGGAATGGAAATGAGAATATTACTATGTTTGGTTACTCAATGGAATGAGAATGAGAATGATAATGATTTGTGTGTTTACCATTATGCCCTTAATTATCAACCATGGATTTTGAATCTATGGTGGGTAAGGAGACATCTATGTAGGTAAGGAGGGCAAATAAGACAAATGGAGTGCTAACCATTATAATGGACATTCGTAGGGTTTTGAGAAGGAATGACCATTACAATGAAATTGTAATCGTAATGGTCATTCTCATTTCGCCATTTTTATACCCAACCAAACAAATAATGGCTTAAACTGTTGTAATGGTCATTTCCACCGAGTAACCAAACATGCCCTAATTGTTCAAATTTTATAAAACTGAAAGTTTTTACAATTCTAAGTTCAAACAAAGATCTAATCTAAATGTTTTGTAATTTCGAGTTCTAGAAAAATCAAAATTCATCAAATTTTAGATGCCCCACCATTAGTTGAAACTTTGGATTCGGACAGAATTCAATATTCATCAGTCTGCAAAACTAACTGCCGAACTAAAATATCACAAAAATGAAAGGTGCAAAACCCAATGTCTCAAGTTTAATGGCTGTCACTTAGTTTAATGTGGCTGTTTGAGAAAAGCTGAAAAACAATTAAGTGACGAGCTTGTTCCAGAAGCTTTGTACGATATCATAGTGGTCTGTGATATTGTTAGGGGAGAAAATGATACTGTTTCCATTGTTATCTAATTAACAGAATTAATGAAAAAACAGTTGTAGGATTGCTTTTCGTGTTGGTAGGGACTTGGGCTTTAAGGTTATGATGTTTTAGATGCCCTTATTTATCAATGGGATTTGATTTCGAGATCGAGACCGAGTTTGTTTAACTTCTGCAGATCTGACTAGTTGGCAGACCTTTATTCTAGCATGTAGAAAAATTGTACGCACATATGACTTGCATGCTGTAGACATTATTTAGGGCCTGTTGCTATTTTCTAGCATTCAGTACAAATTCCTGAAATCAATAATAAATCTGCAGTCTTTACTCCAATGCCTTTGAACTTGATACTTGAAAAAGTTACTCTTGTAATGAGGCTGATTGGTAATCCTTGCAGTATTGAACATTGCATTATTCCCTCTCTGTTACTCCATGAGTGCTTATATTTTGTATCGATAATGGAATGTTGTTCATAGTTTATGTTGTGTTTTGGCAGGGTGTATTGGATGGAAAATACGATGATCTTCCAGAACAATCGTTTTACATGGTTGGAGGGATTGAGGAGGTCAATGCCAAGGCTGAAAAGATTGCCAAGGAGAATGCTTAATCACTTCTCGTGTTTCTTTTGTCCCTTTTCTCACACAAATGGATTAATAAGTTTATGCGGGTGAGAGCATTCAAGTTTCGGGAATTACATTTTTCCTTTTATGAGATCAATTGTGTATCAATTTTCTTTTTGGCCCAATGTTTTGGGATTGTGGTAGGTTTGTATTTGAAACAAGCCCCTCTTGTCCTTTTTATTTTTTTTCCTTTTTCCAATAAGATAAAAGAGGAAAATAGGAAGTTAATCTTTTTTGCATTCCATGATTCTAGGGATACAAGCTATGTTTGCAAATTTGTTAAGTTGCACATTTGAAATGGGAAGTAGATGCTGCTGTTGTGGGTTTTATTTGTCATCTTCTCTAATCAATTCCTAGTTCTTGCACCATATATTTATAATTGGAGACAGGCACATTGTTACCCTGAAATCGTTTCATGTCATGAGATGCCTTTCTAAACTACATAACGTGTGCTCCCGAAATTAACAAGTGCATGTATGTCATCGGCTCTTTAACTTTACTTTCTTAAAATGCCCTCGACCATATTAAACAATCTCCGTCATATCCCCGTGTTCTCCTTCTCCCCCTCTCCCTCCCTTTTTTCACACTTAGAAATGCACCACAACCCTATTGCCAGTTCCTCTTCCTCTCTCCGTCCAACCATGACCACCACTACAACGCCCCTTTACCCTTCCTCTTCCTTTCTTTGTTCGACCATGATAACCACTCCTTGCCCATCCTCTCTCACCACCACCGACCCGCTCTCCTTCCTCCCTCTCAGTTCAAATCGCTTGACCCCGACCGCCCCATACTCCAAGGTAGGTGAAAAGTCGCATAGGTTTTAAAGTATTTCAACAGATCGAGTAATAAGAGAAATCGCAGGAGAGTCGATCGAAATCGGATCCAAGTCGCTTCATAAATCCTTCTCAGATAGTTGAGGAGATTTGGTTGTGTGGTTGGATTTTAGATCTGAGGTAGTGGGGGTGTTTGGTGGTGGGTGGAGGTCGTGGCAAGATCTGGTGGTGAAAGGTGGTTTTCAGATCTGAGGTGGTGATGGAGGTGAAGGTGAAGGTTAAGTGATCAATGGCCATGAACATTCAATATAAATTTTTTTGAGAATTTCTTTACAATTTGGACAATGTTTCATCATCCCATTGCAATTCGTTCCACCATTCGCTCCTTATCTACAAATGCTTTCAATTTTGGCAATTTTTTGATGACTGGATAATGTAGTTGGCTTTCCATTTTTTGCCAAAGATCTAGTAAATATTGTTTCTTCCATCTCATCACATTCAGTTAATGAAAGATATATGAGGAGAGGAAATCGTACAAACCACATAAGGCAACCATCAATTTAAACGAACAAGATTTTTGAAGTGTAAATTCTGAGGTGGTAAAGGTGTTTGGTGGTGGGTGGAGGTCGTGGTGAGATCCGATGGAGGAAGGTGGCTGAACAACAAAATGTAGTGAAAGGGCCAATCTGGGCTTGAAGGTGGTTGGGCCTACAAATGTAGCAAAAGGGCCAATCCATAATGGGCTTGAAGGTGGACAATGTAGCAAAGGGCCCAATCCAAAGTTGGCCCGCTCTATTTATATTTTGTAACAAAATGCCTTTACCTTTATTTCATATTCCAAGTTTTCTTTGAATAAAAAATTTCTAAAATTTTAAATTTACACATTGATTTTTTAAATAAAATGAAAAATACTGAGTATCGCGCGCGTCCACCTCTAATTTATAATAACAGTGGGTCTTTTTTTACTTGTTTATGTTCTGGTTATGAACCTCCTAGTTTCTGAAACCTGTAAACCTGTGTTCTAAGCTTTTCTTTGGATCCCGCTGCCCCTTTTCCAATGTGTATCATCAACATGTACATCAATCCTTGCCTACTGTTTGGAATTGCTGTTTTAACTGTTGATATATGGAAGTTCTTTTTCATGTACAAACTTCCAATGATTTTGATCAACAACTTGCAACTTCAAGACTTTGGGGTTTCCCTTTATCTCACGGTTGATTGTCTTTGACTTCTAGGAGTACCACTTGGCAGCCACAGGGTGTGTAGATCTATTATTAGTAATATTAGATGTATACTTTCTTTTCAGACTTACTGGTACTCTAATTATATTAACCGAGCTTTGAACTCGGACGCACATGCCCTAGCAACTTTAGCAGGGCACCAATACTATACTAGTATTAGTAAAGTGAAGTGCATTTATCCGTTTAACAAAAGAAACCGCAACCAACATTTTCGCCTTCCTAACCCTTCACAGAAAAAAAAATCTTTTGAGCAATATATTCAAAAATTTTATTTTGTTTTTTAACGAAGTAATATATAATTTTTTCTCTTCTATATTCTGTGTCTTCGACCAATTATTTGAGCAAATCCACTTTTAAGAAAAACGTGAACCATCGCCTTAGTGGATTATTCCCCTTGTTTTGTTTGGGTTAAAAATTCCCAAATGCAACCGTATAGATTTTTTTTGCATCATCCAGGGTTGGGATTGAGGTAATCTTGAAACTATATTGATCTACTATTGGAATAGTAGGCCAGAGTATTCTGGATAAAGAAACCAAGAACACTTTATTTAGAAGCTGAGATGCAAAAATAATGACAGTGTAATAAGTCTGTAATACACGAACTAGGGTTTCTATGCACTCTGTGTGCATGGATATTTTTTTTACAAAATTTAAATAATAAGTAAAAATTATCATTGAAATTCTAAACAAAATAATTATTTATAATTTTATGAGTCTATGTATAATTTATAAATAATTAGAGGCTTCAAATAGATTATGTTAAGGGCTTAGGTATAATGAATTAATGTTTGTGAGAGGTCTTTTATAATTTATAGAAATGTAGATGCCAAAATCGAAAATAAAAATGTTAGGTATAAGGGTAATTTTATAACTTATAGATAATTATGAGCTTCAAATAAATTATATTAGAGATTAAGTATAATTAATCAATATTTGAAAGGGGCGGGTTTTGATTGTAAAAAGTGTGAAATGTCAAGGGTAAAACGAGAATTCAAAAATTATAATTGAGGGGTTTAAGGTAAATTATGTTACGGGCTTAACTATAATTAAAAATATTTGAGAGGAGCGGGTTTTGATCGCAAATAATCCAAATTTAGGAAGGTAAAATGGTGTTTTTATTTAAATTACAAAATACCCCTGGTCACTATTCACAAACATATTGAGTTTTCTTATAAATATGATAGAATTGTATGGGTAGTGTGGAAAATGAAAATTAGAGTTGAAGACGTACAATCATTGTTCATAAGGGGAGCTGTCGTTATACATGAATAAAGGAGCAACTCAGGTCCAATCTATAGATTTAACTTAGCTCGTAGTCTACCGGTCTAAAATTGTGTCTAAAAAGGCAAACCAAGCCCAACCCAAATGTAAAATTTCTAGTTTGGGTTACTCAATTTTAATCAGGTTTATCAGGTCAATTTAGGTCATTCCGATCATTCCTTGTTTGAAAGAAGTAATATTATTTTTAAATGATACTTGATGGTGTTGAATCATGTTATATTTGACCTTGACCTGCACAGGGAATACACATGAGCCAAAGACTACCATTGTGGTGGTCGAGGGCACTCCGATGCTTAAGTCAAACAAGGATTGAGAAATGTGTAATGCGGTAAATTGGGTTATGTAGTGTACATTTGTTCCTCAATCTTGTGGCCTATTTATCATGCGAGAGTCCTTGTTCGGCTAGGCCTTTGGTGGCGTAGTTTGGGGAAAAATATCTTGCTAGAGATCCTTTACTATTAGGAGTCGTCCATGTAGGAGAATTTCCTTACACGACTTGTGTTCCTAGATCTGCGGGAGATTCTTCTTTGGTGGAGTGTTGTCCATGTAGGAGAGTTTTCATGCACGACTTATACCCCGGTATTTGTTTCCTGATAGGAGTCGGTGTATTGTTGGCCAGCCTACCTTAGGTCGATCCCCTATACTTGCCTTATTAGATCTTATGAGTGTTGGGCTTGACCATGTGATGTATGGGCTTAATAGGGTGTTGTAGTTTGGGTCCAACCTCTTGAACCCTGCCAAAATGGGCTTAGTGTCGCTTGGGCTTTGCAAGATTGGGTGGGCAATCACACCCGCTTTGCTATGTTGATGAGATCATCATGACACGTGTACGGTGCGGATTACTGCACAATTTGGTGTATCATACTCCCCTAGAGTTAGTGGGTCAGCTCGTCAGTCCACTAAGTCATGTCATGAAGAAACTAGACTGTCATGATGATTGAGTCTGAATCATCTCTTCAAGCTGCGCGCATCATTAATTGGGTATGCAACTGCTAAAAAAAGGCGAAATTCCTTGTTTTCTATATAATCCCCTTTTTTGCAGAGTTTAGCTTCTTTACTCCTTCGATTCCAGAGACTCTGCTTTGTCGTTTCACTTTCTATGCTTTTGGCTTTGTTCAACTTCCGCAATTGAAAGTTTGGACATTCTTCCATGGCGGGCCAAAATCAACTTTCCGATGAGTTGTTCGCTAAAGGGCGTAAGTTTTTTTGAGGAGAGGTTGATCTCCTAGTTGAATCTGAAGGGCTTTCGCGAGAAGTATGGGATCCTTGATGATCTGGTGCTCTTCACTTTGGGTGCTGGTTAGACACCATTGTCTCCCCCTGAAGGATTTATCTGATTGCACCGAGGTATGTTTCAATCGTGCAACGTGCACGACATAGATTGCGAGATGGTTTAGTATTGGTTACTCCTCCAAGTTAATGGGGCTGCATGCAGTGCCATTAATTTAATGAATGTGGACTCGTTCAGTTGCAATTGAAACCTCACCTCCCTATTTCCCGTACGACATTTAATGCTGACATAACAGCTGGGTGACTTCGTTTCGTGAACTGTTGCTCCTATATATAGATTGGTATTTACCATTTCAAACATTGTCATGAACGCTGTAGAGCATGTTCTTCAAATGCATCTTTTCGAAAAATAGGCTTTGGATTTTCCAAAGGCTAAATGAAAATCTTCGTTGTTGGAGTCTTCGAATGTTTTGACATTTGTAGCGATGAGTCTTGATAAGACTTGCTACTGTGTGATGCCACCTAGTTTGGGTGAGCATCCAATTGGTTCCATGGACCTTGTAATTTGTTTTTACATTGCGTAGAAGAAGTACAAACTCCCCCTCAAGGGTCAAATTTGTCTTCCATCTTCCGATGCTCCCAGGGCAGGCATCTCTCGCCACATGGTTTCGGAGATGATACCCGCAACCAACTCTTAGTGGTTGCACCTACTGTATTTACTGAGCTTTACTCGAGTTGCCAAAATCGGAAGGCAGATTGGCGGAGCGGAGCTCTATGGACGTGAAATGCTGTCCAAGGTTGCTAATTACGCATAACCCCAGACATCTCTTTCTTGAGAGGCATCCCCATCGGTCTATTTTTTTCTTCATTACCTTTGCAAGGCAGATTGGCGGAACAAAGTATCAAGAACGTTCCTGCAACCTGTTTCTGGTACAGTTGCTTTCACTTCCGAGTCCTCTTTTGGAGGCAGATTGATGGAGTGAAATCTTGACGTACGTTTCAGCGGATCCATACTCGCGTCGGACTTAGATACTTGTATGTATGAAATTTTGTACTAGTCAGTCGGGAAAGCTTTGTAACAACTTTCTTACTAATCAATGGTCTGTTTTCTATAATCCACATTTTATTCCTTGAATGAATCTGTATCATATTGGCTTGTGCGAACAATTCTTCTAGGTTGAAAAAGAAAAGAAATCAAAACAATAAGATAGTTTAATTTTGAGTGGGGACTAAGCTAATCTGGCCCTGAAGGAGATGTGCATGGTCCTGGCTCAGACTGTGTAGCTCCCTTGGCAAAGTGTCACGTTTCGCCAATGACAATGAGATCACATAAAAGTGAACTTTGAGCGAGCAAGCCATTCCTTGCTGGTTGTTAGCTCTCGTAGTAGACGTCCGTTTGTCGAAGTATTGCTACTTAGCTTTGTATTGAACTAGAGTGAGAGATGGATGGAATTTCAAGTTCGGATTCTGACTCGTCATATAGTTGAGTCTTGGTTGTCGGAGCTTTGTCTTTGTCCGTATTAGCTTGGTTGTGCTCGGAGGTGGCTTTCACGCTCTGATTCATGTGAGGGAGTGAAGGGTTATTTTTTGTACAAGCCTCATCCTAGCTTGTGCAATCTGCATAAACTCCCCATTTCCCGCATTTCTTTTCCGCCGAGGTGGCACTAGCCAGTCTGCCTGGCTGGCGGACATTGGGTCTTCCCCTCGGACTGACTAGAGTTTCTTCATCCATGCGGGGTGATTCTTTCCTCTTATTTGGGCCCGGTCTCTGATATGTCTGTCCCGCGGGCCTGAGCTAACAATCCAGCTATTTCAGCTCTGCATAGTGGCAGTCTCTGGTTGAAGGTTGGTCTCCTCAATGGTTCTTTCCGCCTGATTGGCAGTGTACTTGATGTACTGGTGAAGAGTGGAAACTACCGCCTGCATCTGATGGAGCCAAGGCCTTCCCAAGATGATGTTGTATGTGGATGGGTCATTGACCACCATGAACTCCTGGAAAAAGACTTTCTATAGTTGTGGCTCTCCCACCACTACTGTTAATATGATCTTTCTGATAGTGTAGCACGTTTCTCCGCTAAACTCGATCATTGGGTGATTGGCGGGTGTCAAGTTCTCCTATTTGAGCTACACATTACAGAATGCGTTGAGGAATAAGGCGTTCAGAGAGCTTCTTGTGTATATCAAGGCCCTTTTTCATTTTCCACTTCGCTATGAGGATCGAGATGACCAGGGTGTCATTGTGAGGAAAATGGACGCCTAGGAGGTCCTTGTCCGTGAATGTCAGTGGTGGGATCGGGCTCTGAATGCATGCATATTGCACTTGTCGGTCCTCGTAGTTGGGCTGCGTTAGCATCTCGAGGAGCATTCTTTTTCGTAGCCGATCTCATGAAGGACATAAATGATGTCGGGAGCTTCTTTTTCTATCTCTTTGATCACATCTTCCCTTTCCGTTTTCCGATCATGCCTTTTGTCTGGGCTAAGGAATTATTTGAGTTTGCCCTTCTTGATCCAGTACTCAATCTCACTTCTGAGACTTTTGAGTCCTCAGTGTCGTGGCTGCCTTCCTTGTGAATGGAGCAATATTTGATGTTATCACGCTGGGAGGGATCGCCTCGCTATTTGGCAGGCCACTTCACTTCTCCCCAAATCTTGATGGTGTTGAGGACGTCAGACATGCTGGAGTTGAGGGGAGTGACGGATTTGGATCTGACGAAGTTGGAGGCCTTATCTTGCCTTGTGCGGCTACATTCTGGTTTGTTGTCATTCCACTTCCTCTTATTTTTGTCACCGTCCTTGTGTTTCTTTCCCTCCTTGTCTTTGGGATCAGAGGGTTTCTATTCAGCTTCTGCTTCCTTTTTGGCAGCCAACATCTCATTAAAAGTGATGTATTTCTAGGCGCTCTTCAGCAAGTCCGTCATGTCTGTCGAAGGCTCCAGAGTGAGGAAGTTGTAGAATCGACTTCTCCTCAGACCCGAGGTGAAGGCTCTGATCTAGGTGTCATCGCTGCAGCCGTCGATGAGAGTTAGTTCATCATTGAAGCGTGTGACGTACTTCCTTAGTGTTTTGTTTGGCTTTTGTTTGAGAGTGAGCATGTAATGCGGGCCCTTCTTGATTTGTTGGTTGTTAACAAAGCGGGTGAAAAACGCTTTGGCCAACGTTCGAAATGAGTGAATAGAATTTAGAAGGAGACTATGGAACCAGGTTATTGCTAGGGAACGTCCGGTACATTATTGCCGGTAAGGAACGTCTAACACATTACTGTTTTAGAGCCTTCTTTGAGTGCGATCGCATGCTGGTAATGGCATAAGTGGTTGGACGGGTCTGTTGTCCCATAATAAATCTCCAGTTTTGGTGGGCTGAACTTCTTCGACAGTGGTTTGTTCATGATGTGGTCCATGAACGGGGGGACAATGATGTTGTACAACACGTCTGGATTGGTGGCCCCAAGCCGGAGGGGGTTCCGTGAGGCGGGTTTGTCGACCCTAGATGTCGGGTCTCTATTGGCCACTCCTCCACCCTTGGTCCACTGAGAGCTGATGGGGACAAAGTTGGTCTCCTGAATGTGTTTTTTGGTGTTTTCTAGAGACAGGGTTCTTCGCGGCTCTCTGTCTCCTTCAACGGGTGGAAGGTTCCGCTAAGTGACAATCTCCACCGCTCGTGCAATTTTCCGCACTTGGGTTGACAGTAGATCCACCCTAGGGTCTGTCGTGGTTGCTGCAGGTGCGGGGGTCTGAGGTTGTCCCCCTCCTGTGGGGTCGACACCACCAATCAAGCGTTTGAAGGCTCAACGATTTCTCCATTATTGCGAGATCTCGTGGTCACTATCTTTCTAGACTGTAAGGAAGGGTGATATTACCGTGTTCTTAGGAACTTTGTCGTTTCCCACGAACGACGCCAAACTGATGGTGTCAAATCCTATTCTCCTCGACCTTGACTTGCACAGGGAACACATGTGAGCCAAAGACCTTCATTGTGGCGGATAATGACACTCCGATGATTAAGTCAAACAAGGCTTGAGAAAGGTGTAATGTTGTAAATTGGGTTTTGTATCGTACCTTTGTTCCTTAACCCTGTGGCCTATTTATCATGCGAAAGTCCTTGTTCGGTTAGTCATTTGGTGGTGTAGTTTGGGGAAATATATCTTGCTAGAAATCATTTCCTAGTTAAGAGTCATCCATGTAAGAGAGTTTCCCTACATGACTTGTGCTCCTAGATTTGCGAGAGATTCATTTCTGGTGGAGTGTTTTCCACGCAAGAGAGTTTCCATGCACGACTTTACCCTGGTATGTTTGTTTCCTGATAGGAGTTGGTGTATTGCTAGCCTGCCCATCTTTGGTCAATCCCCTAGATACTTTCCTTATTAGGTCTTACGGGTATTGAGCTTGACCATGTGACATATGGGCTCGCTGCAGTTTGGGTCCAACCTCATGGACCCTGCCAAAATGGGCTTAGTGTCGCCTAGGCTTTGCCACATTAGGCAGGCAATCATGCCCGCTTTTCTCTGTCGACGAGATCATCATGACACGTGTACGCTGCAGATTACTGGACTATTTGGTGTATCATCAATACTTAATACCGAAAAGTTAATTCTTTATTTTTCTAGACATTGAGATTTTTCATGAAAGAAATGTTTTAATTTTTGCATATTCTTAAAACAATAAAAATGAACAATTTTGGTTTTGGGTGCTCGATTATGATCCACTTAGTTTTCATTTGAGTTTTGCTTGGGAGCCAAGTTCTTGCAACTAGGTTGTGCAACCAAGGTGACGAGACATTATATGTGATGATACACCAAAACGGTCATGACCCTAAGCCATACACGTGTCATGATGATCTCGAGGAAAGATAGGCCCTAGCGTTAGTTCAACACTGATCCGGTCTAAGTGGTTCTAAGCCCGCCCAATGCAGCATGCCAAATGGACCCGAACTCTTACAACTCGCTAAGCCCATGCGTCTCACAACTATCCTCAATACTGTAAGTCCTGCTAAGGCAAGTATCTCGAGAATCAACTTTGGACAGACAATTACAGCAGCTCTCCGCTTCCAACTAGGAAGCAAATAACAGAGTACATATCGCACATGGAAACTTTTCCCTACGTATTACTCTCTGGTTGAGAACTATCTCCCACGTATCTAGGAGCACATGGCTAACAGGGAAATTTCCTTCTACAGCACAACTCCTAATTAGATAAGGATCTCCACGAAGATCTCCTTCCTAAACTACGCCATCGATGGCTTGGTCGAACCGGGACTTTTGCACTATAAATAAGACATGAGGTTGGTAAGCTAAGGTACGCTACAAAATCTCTATTTATAACATTATACCTTCCTCAGATCCCTATCTGACTTTAGCATCAGAGTGCCATCGACCACTACAACGGTGGTCCATGGCTCACGTGCGTTCCTTGTGCAGGTCAGCAGGTTTGCAGGTCAAGGTCAAAGCAGGGAGGTGAAAAATGACTGCATCAGTTTGGCGCCGTCCGTGGGGACGACAAATTTCCTAACTTTTCACTAGCTTCATCTCCCTTCGAAATACAGAGAGATGGTGACCACTAGATCACGCAACAATGGAGAACAAAGGGACATGTCAAACGCTCAGACTGACGCTATACCGCCGCTCTTAGCGGTAGCAGTTATACATGGGTAGCAGACTTATGCCCCCGCACCAGCAACAACAATGACGAACCCTAGGATAGATTTACTGTCATCTCAAATACAACAAATCGCCAACGCGGTGGAGGCTCTCGCATGACAAAACCTTCCACCCGCTAATGGAGATTAGGATCAACACAGGTCTCAGTCTCCTGGGGACGATATAGAGCAAGCACGGAAGAGTCGAGCACCTGCTAGTTCTCACTGGACTAGAAGAGGTAGTGCAGTTAACACGGAACTGATTGCCAGGGCAGAGAGGTTCGACCCTTAGAACCCTTTCCGCAAAAGGGCACACGACCAAAACGTGTTATACCATCTCTCAGTTCCACCATTTGTGGACCATATTATGAACGAGACCCTTCCAAAGAAGTTCACGCCTTCGAAGCTCGACTTCTACGATGGGACCACCGACCCATTCGACTACCTACGCTATTACCAACACGTAATGGCCCTCAAAGAAGGATTCAAGTCTGTGATGTGCAGAACTTTTCCCACTAGCCTGAAGAAGTTAGCATTAATGTCTTGAATTCCATGAAAAATTGAAAAGATCTGAAGTGGTCCCCAAAGTAGCGTGGAGACCCCTCCAAGCCTGACAATAATAAGTACTGCTCGTACCACAAGGAGGGTGGCCATGATACCAACGACTGCAAGAGTTTGAGGTATGAGATTGAGTACTGGATCCGCAAGGGCAAGCTAAAGGAATTTTTGAGCTCTGAGAAGCGACCAAAACGATCCAGGGACCGAAGGAGAGTCAGTCAAGGAAATAGAAAATGAGACTCCGGGCATAATCTATATCCTTCATGGGGACGGACCGGACGAAGACCAGTCGATCAGGTCCCGCAAGCGGACTCCACTGGAGATGCAGACACAGCTCGCGAATGAGGACAAACGTGTTTGCTACTCGAGGGTGCAAAACCCCATTCCCACCTTAACTTTTACAGACAAAGACCTCGAAGGAGTTCGAGCACCGCACAATGACGCCCTAATCACCTCGGTCTCCATTGCAAGGTGAGAGGTAAAGAGAGCTCTGGTAGACACAACAGGGAGCTCACTCAACTTTTTGTTCTACAATGCGTTCCGCAGTATGGACCTTAAGGAGGAGAACCTGACGACTTCAGATTACCTGCTGATTGGATTCAGCGGAGATAAATGCTTCCCATTCGGGAAGATAAGGTTAGCAATAGTGGCAGGGGACTCGCAACTGAGAAAGGTCCATTTTCTAGACTTCATGGTAGTAGATGTGCTCGTCTACCTACAACCTTATCTTGGGAAGACCGTGGATCCACCAGATGGAAATAGTAGTCTCCACCCTTTACCAATGCGTTAAGTACACAGTTAACCACTCTGAAGGAATAATACGTGGAGGCCAACCTACGACACGAGGCTGTCATTATGCTGCACTGAAGAAAAAAAAATGTTCCCAGATCCAACTGAATCCCACAGTGCAATTTGAACCAGAGCCAGGCCTAGTGACTGAAGGCGCATCGCTCCACTCACACGAGATCTCAATAGCGGTGGCTCACTTTAGAAAAATGGGACAATCAAGCGGTGTAGGAGCAATCTGCTCTTCAACCCAGCAGAACGAAAAGATCAATGTAAATAGGAGTATGACCCCCTGACATTCCGTCGGAGCAGAGACTAAGTCCCCCACAAGGCTTACTCTTCAGTAGCCTCTGTGACATCAGCGAAGCTCAACAATTGCTGAGAGTATCAACGATCCAACAAGGGCTATTCGAATTCAGTTCAGGGCCAGGGTCAACCTTTTTTCGTTAACAGTTAGTCTATTTTAGTTGTTTATTTTCCTTGCCATAGTCAATGTAGAGTGATTTGAAATCATTTAAGAAATAAAGAACGAATTACACAAACACACTCTATTGATTACAGGAAAGATGTAACAACGGGCGTCCAGAGGCGGATACAAAAGACTACATACTACAAGCATCTAATCCGATGCGACATGGAGTAAGGACTTGCTTAAACAGTCTGACTACGTAAAAGATCCAAAGAAACTCCAAGTAAACTTTGCTCGACCCCTTCCAAAGATCAAGGACAAAGGTGTGAGAGAGAGCTGAGAGTACAGAGCAGCCGTCCGCTCTTCCGAACAACCCTCGGAAAGTGACCCGACAATGACATTGCAGACCTAGTAACGAGTTGCAAACTTTATCAAACGAATTTCGGCCTCCCGAATGAGGAAGAAGAAGGCAGATGAGATGGCCATGAGCGATGGAGCGGTCAAGGTTTCACAATGTTGTCAAGTGAGGACACTTTTCCCATACGCGGTACTCGGGGTGACTGAGAGATGCCACCCCCGGAAGCATCACACATCTGCCTACACTTTGATCAACCATAAGCTAGCAGTAGGAACCACATACATGCGGGCATAGCGACACAATGTAACACCGAAACGCTCTTTCGAACAGCCCTTGGAAAGAGACCCAACAACGACAACACAAACCAAGTAACGAGTTGCAGACTTTTTCAAACGACTTTTGGCCTCCCGAACGAGGTAGAAGAAGGCAGATGAGGATGGTCGCGAGTGATGGAATGGTCAAAGTTTCACAATGCTGTCAAGCGATGACACTTTTCCCATGCGCGATACTCGGGGTGACTGAGAGATACCACCCCGAAAGCATCACACATCTACCAACACTTTGATCAACCATAAGCTAGCAACAAAAATCGCATACATGTGGGCATAGTGGCACAAGGTAACACCACACGCAGACGGATAAACGACATACTCTTCCCTTGGAAGAGAGTGCGTACTTATTCTCTGCAATATGAGATCTCAGCAAACCAACTACGTGCCCATCCAGAATAGGTGACCACGCATAACAACGATTATCATCGTGCCCGACCGGTGCAAATGTTAGAACGTTCGAAGACTCCAATGATGGAGATCTCCTTTCAGCCATTGGAAAACCCAAATCATTCTTTTCAAGCAAGACCATTACAAGAGATACGCTATGCAGAATATAGTGCCTACAACGTTTGAGAAACACCATTATATAAACATAATGGTTTACCAAATGGACGCTTCAGCATTAACTATCAGCATAAAATACCGTATGGGAAACGAGGAGATGACAATTCCCAAGGAAACTGCACAAACCACGTTCATCCAATTAATGGTGGTGCACGCAACCCAATTAATTAAGAGGGAGTGAGAAATACTCAATCATCTTGCAGTCTACACCGCACACGTGCTACCATGCAATCTACGTCGTATGCGTAGAGTAATTCATGCAAGAAACCCTAGATCTCCCTCTGCTGGCCCATGGGCCTGACCCACTATTCAAACAATATTCTACCACATGCCTGACATGAACACTAGAAATCCTGGTCAATTCTGACAAACGAATCATACCTGCAAATCACCAGATGATTTAAGGTACTCACGCTTCTTCAAAATTAGTTTTGTTCGCATAATGCACTATGCACTATGCCCATGAACATAGGTTCGCACGCCCTCAGTAGGTGGAACCTTTACCTAACCAGGTAAGCATAGTCGACCGATGTTGATGACGACGACTTCTGGTTCATCCTGATACCTAGTCTGCCTAGCACGGATCCCGATTATTTAGGAAGTGGGAGTCTAATCAGCGCTATCACGCCTGGTGACGATGACTTGCCAGGGACTATTGCCCCCTTCACGAACAATGGTCGCTGAACCCAGTCAAGTAAGCCTAGTTGGTGACGACTGGCAACGACAACTTCTGATCAAAGCCCAGACCTATAGTCCCCACTGCACGAGTGTAGATGGTTTTGAAGGTGAAAGCCTAGTCAGTCCCAAATTGATTTCGACAACTCACTGCGGGACTACCGCTTTTCAGCCTGGCCGTCGAATTACCAACCCTGAACTTGTAGCCTCCACTGCGTGGGTGTAGATGGTTTAAAAGGTGGGAGCCTAGTCAGTCTCGAACTGATTCCGACGGCTTGACACGGGACCATTGCTCTTCAGCATGGTCATCGAAAACCCCCAAATTTATAGCTCGATACGGGTGTAGATGATTTGGAAGGTGGGAGACTAGTCAGTTCTGAACTGATTTCGATGGCTTGCCACGGGACCACTGCTTTTCAGCCTGGTAGTCAAATCCTTTCGTTTCGAAGTTTTAGCCCCCACTGCACGGGTATAGATGGTTTGAAAGGTGGGAGACTAGTCAGTCCCTGACTAATGTTGACGGCTCGCCACGGGACCACTGGTCTTAAGCATTGTTGCCAAATCCTTGTTCCCCGAACCTGTAGTCCACTCTGTTCGGAGATAAATGGTTCGGAAGGTGAGAGCCCTAGGCAGCTCACCACGTGACCACCACTCTCTTTCGAAATAGAGGTCGCAAAAATAAATCACAGCTCAATCAGTGTCTTCACGCTCAAACGAGTTGGCATTCTATTATCAGCAGAGGCCACTTATGTCAACACATAAAACGTCCAGCCAACACGCGGACATGCGCTGCATAGAATGCCATCCCAGAGCTTAACATGACTCGATAAAAATGCTTGAATGCATGGCTCGGCTATCACAATTCACTCATGCCAATGGCCGCAACCAACATTCAGACAAGCGAGATAAGCCCCCAGCTCAAGAATGGTCCAAAGTCGGGCAAAATAGCCGGCTTCTGAACCTTTCACGGAATCCCCACTATTGGACATGACTATACAACAATGACTGAGTCACTCGCAACGCACACGGTCAAGTTCTCAATAGCAAACATACCACTTGACTTCCTATTGATCCAGGCAGCCTGTGCCAAAGTAAAACGACAAGGCGAAACAAAAAATGCACAATGAGGACAACGAGCAAAAACGGATACGGAGCGTATTTAACATAAACCTATTTTCGTTAACAGTCGAAATAAAAAAGGGTACAAGTATACAAAGTTTACTCCTTATCGGGAGAAGGTACAGAAAGAGCTATGCTTAACAGAGGAGGGAACAGGAGTTGCGTCCGCACACGCCACAGCCTGAGCATCAGAGTCTGTATTTCTCTCTTCATCTGATGACGTTAAGGCAATGGACACATCAATAGACGACATCTTCTTATAGCGATCAAGATCCCATTCCGGATGCTCCTTCTTTATTAGTGCCAATAGCTCTAGTCTGCCGTGTACAACCCAACATAACTCACACTTGCCTTGTTCCTGCAAAAGCTCTTCTTCGCGCGCCTTCCCGTTAGCAAGTTCACATTCCAACAACTCCAACTTGCCTGTCAGCACATCAACCTGAGACTGCTCTGTAGCCAAACTGCTCTTCATAGCACTGAGCTCATGTTTCTCCAATTCGAGCTAGTCCTTTGCCTTCCTCGCCTCCTGAGCATTGAACTCCACATCAGACTCCAACTGTTGTTTCTGAACAACCCAGTCAGCCTTCTTCAAGGCATTCTCCTCAGCGTCGGACTGCAGTTTGGAATGCGCCTCAACCGCAGTTTCTTGTGCAACCTCTAGATCACAGCGGGCCAAATCCAACTCTTGCTGGAACCTGTCTCTCGCGGCCCTCCCTTTTGCTAAATCAGACTCAAGGGCGTCTAGACGAACTTCTGAGCCTCAGTAGCAATGATCGACAGTTCCAGCCTCTTCTCCTTAGCTTGCTTCCTCAGCATCTCAATCTCATAAAGCGTATCAGAATACAAGACTTGCATGTGTGAGAAGACACGCTCCATGGTGTACACCCTCTCACAAGCCGCCTCGACTTCTATCCTAGCAATGACCACCTGGCTCAAGTGAGACATCTCTAGCATAAAGTACTTTAAACCCTTATCCATACGCTCTTCCAGCGAATCCTCCTCGAGTTTTGGAGCGTGATCCATCAGCCAGCTATGACGCCTGCATATATGCTTATTCGAAGCATAGTCCACATCGACTTCCTTGTGCTAGACCTGAGTGCTCATATTTACTAAGTGATGCAGATTTTACAAACCTAAATTAATAAGCTAATAAACCCTACTTATTATACCGCAAGTGCACAACTGTCTAACTAGTAGACAGTGGCAAATATGGGTCGATCCCACGAGGATTAACGAGACAACCAAACTCTAAAATCTATTTAAACTAGTCTAAAGTGGGGTTACAACAGTTGGAAATTTCTAAATTAAGATAACTAAATTGAACAACTAAAATTTAAATTGATAAGATGATGAAGGAGTGGACCGAGACATCGAATCCACCACAGGTTCTTCGAGATTTGTGTAACCTAAATTACTGTTTTCGAGAATTACTACGACTAATCCACATTCACAATTAATTTCTGCAAAGGCCTAAACCCGTAGCATTGCATGTCTTTCTACGGCACACACAATCACAGGTTTAACTTAATTAATCTAAACAAGCTTTGAATATTAACAAAGAGAACTTCTAACTACCGATTACTCTAGATTACTATACTGGATATAATCAGTGAAAGTAAATTATTAATAATCAGAAATCAATTGTATGTAACACTGAAGCATAAAGAAAACATTAACTCAAATGCAACAAACTCTAGGAAACCCTGTGGTTTCATCTTTGCCTCGTCGCGGGGTCTAGAAACCCATGGTGGTGGTGGACACAACAGTTGCGCAAGCGAAATCCATCAAATCCTCACGAATGCGCATCGCGAAAAGGCTGCTAGTGGCATAGAATAATGGTTGGGGTGTCAATAGCCAATTATTACAAAAAAAAAAACAGTTGGCTCCCTCCTTCCCTTTTCTTCTTCTCCATAAGGTTTTTCCTTGTCCCTACTTCTGCTGTGTTTTGTGCTGTGACTGTATCTCCGAGAGAGAAAAAAAAAAGAGTGAGGAGGGTGAAAGGAGAAAGTGGGGAACGAGAGAGAGGAGGAACATGGTAGGAGGAGGCGAGTGGTGGTTGCGGTGCGACCTCTTCTGTTGCTGTTGTTGTTCTCCGTTCCATCTCACCTGCAAGAGAGAGAGAGGAAAGGGTAAGGAAGACACGAGAGAGAGAAGCGAGAGGGAGAGATAGATAGAGGGTCGGGAGAGGAATAGGGGAACATGGAGCTCGAAGTGCTGCCCTGTTGCGAGGATGATGATGTGAATGATAGCTTGTGGTTATGTTGTCTGCTGCTATGTTCCTCCACCTGCTGTTGTTGGTTGCCTTGGCTGAACAAGAGAGAGACAAAGTGGATGAAAGGGAGAGATGAGATGAAACAAAGAGTGTGCAAGGTGGTGTCTGATGAAGAAGAAGAAAAGGAAGCAGAGCGTGAGATGGTGATTGGTTGCGAGGAGGTGGTTGGCGGTCCTTCTAGCGAGCAATAAGGATTACCGGTGAGGGGGGCGTGTATGTTTCAGTGACTGCAGGAAAGAAAGAATGAGGAACAGGGGATGGAGGTGTGGAGAAGGTGACGAGGTTGGGTGGCTTCTAGTTTTTCTATCTAGCGAGAATTGCCGGCAGGGTGGACGTGATTAGGTGTTGTTGATGGTTGGAAAAAGAGAGGAAGAAAAGAGGCGTGGAAGAGAGGAGGGATGCCTCCAAAAGGGAGAGGGGCTTTGTGTGTGGCAGGAAGGAGAATTAATAGAATTTGGGAATCTAGGTTAAAGCTTGGGCTTGGGTTTAGGTTAAGATGGGTTTTGGGTTTAATTGTTCCTCCTAATTTCACTCGTCACTGTCACTTTGTATCACTTTGGGTTAGTTCTTCCAAACTCGTCGTGCTAAGGCGATTTCATCGTTTAAGCTCTAATTTTTGCTAAAAACACGAAAACAAAATAATTAGAATAAAATATAATATTCGAAACACTAACAAATATAAATTAGAGGATATTTTATGTAATAATTATGCGAATATAAAATACCCCCAAACCTATATTTTGGTAGTACTTTAAATAAAATAAAATCCTAACTCACTTTTGCAGGAATCATCGGTTGCTCTTACCTTAAACGTGCAACAAGGCTTTGAACCCCTAGATTGCCTTTAGTAGACGAGTTATAGTCTCGTGAGGGTTTCCAAAAATGTTACCCACAAACATTACTGACTCAATCAATTTCAAAGACATGGTTACATAGTCACTCTATTTATTTTCCTCATAGTAGTAATTTAATTGCCAAGAATTTCAGAAAACAACTAACAGTGTCACGGTAATATATCAAAGAGTTTAACAACAATTTAATAGTACCCAAAGGTTACATAAATTTCATTAATCATTCTCAACTCAAAGTGTGTGCACATGGCCTTATCAACATAACTCTCCATTTCAAAGTGGAGACACAACTAAATAACCTTTAGAAAGCACGCTTCAACTAAAAATCTCTTTTGCCACTCAGAAATGAATCACTCAGAGATTGGTTATTTATCACTCAATTTATTGTGAGGAAAAAAAATAAATTATGAAAAAACAAACATCTCATATATAATTGTCATGAAAAACAGACTTTTCAAAAAATGAAATGAATATGATCGCATGGACAAGAATATCAATTACTTTGAGAATGTTGAATCAAACACCATAGTTTTTGTCTATTCAATCTCCACATTTATTAACCAGACCTTTACTTAGGATCAATTAGGTCTTCATTAGGTTGTAATGAAGCTAAGATTATGGTTAACAATAATGAAAAAGGGTGCACAAAAATTCTCTGAGAATGAATAAACTCATGGGCACTGAAGAATAAACTTTGTTTCTCAGTTCTTCTTCATCATATATATATATATATATATATATATATATATATATATATATATATATATATATATATATATAATTTCTGTATAATCAATGACATGCTTTCCCCTTCTGCACAATGAAACATTTCAGTCCTGGGGATTCATGGAATATTTAGTTTCAACTCTTTCATTTGCATATTCCAAAAATATATCAACCATACACATTTTTAGAGAAATTGGGTAAGGATAAAAATAATATGGGGTATTACTCCATAATTGGAGTAGGTAACGGAGATGAGGTTAGCAAAAAAAAAAATGTTATTCAAAGGCTCAAAGGGTTACAAACAGATATGTATTATTGAATAGGCTAAAGAACGGTACAGAAAAAATGCCTATATCATTTCCTAAGCTCTAGTTGGTATTATGACATCTCAACTAAATAAACCAAGAAGGTCTAGTGTAATAATTCAATTTTAATATCATTCTCAAAGCAATCAATAAAAGAAACAAGAATAATGAGATCATCAACGAGATAATGCGGACTCAAGAAAAGTCAAAGTTTATTTAATAACCCTCAAGAAAAATAGAATGTTTCGAAACTCACATTGGTTAAGTCTCCACTATTATTCTAAGGCTTTTTAGTTAATATCTTACTCATCAACTTCAAAACATGCTAACTTGGCTTATAATGCAAGAATAGTCGAGGTGAAAAATCTCATGAAATATATTTAACTTAAAGATAATATCAAACCTTATGGTTTCCAATTAATATATCAATGTGACAAGTGATAGCATGTATTTCTCAAATTTAAAAGCATACTTGAAAGCACATTCTCTTCATCGGAAAAGAACTCAGATTTTGAATGCATTTTCAAATCAATTTTTTTTCACACAATCATAATCTTCTATGTATTAAATGGAGATTGAGTAGAATACAATAGTCAATTATGAAATACATTTCAGTTCAAAATTTTGAAAAATGCACAAAACTCAAAACTTATAAAACCTCACTCCCAAACCTAAACCAAAAATTGTCCTCAATGTATAAAATAATGATCATGAAAAATGCAGGAAAAAGAAAAGATGAGGGTTAGAGTGATATTACCATGGTGAAGTTATTACCAATTTTGACGAAATCATCCACCAATGAAAGCTCACAAACATTAGAAATGTGGACTTATCATGAGAAATTGATAAAAACACATACAAGATACAAAAGAATGTACAAAAAAACAGAATACGTGTATTAGTTGTAAGTCAAAATTGTTACGGAACTAACGAGTATGAGTGGACTGCAACTAGAAAGAACTCGAAAATTAATCTAGTCTAACCATAACGACACAACTGAAGTTGGGCTGCCTCCCAGGAGCGTTTGGTTGAACGTCGTAAGCCCGACGCATATTCTTCCTCATAAATGATGTACCGTAAAATGAAGATAAAAAACATAGTGAACACCCTCCTCCAAAAGTGTTAAAAAAAATTCTATAGCAACAATCTAAAAAGTTGAGGATCCGTCCAAAAAAAAGTAACAACTACATGTGGCACAACATCTACTAACCCACCACAAAAGTTACGAAGACACCAAGCAAGATCATAAAGAAAATGGAAATGAGCTCGCATTCCTAAGAAATCCGTAGGGGCCTAGAGCATAAAGGTGTCACAAATAGTTATATCCAGCAAATGACTCTTGCCTACTCCTAAAAAGGGACATCCTAAGTCAGGTGTCAAATCAGAAGATTAAATGTGTTGCACAACAGGATGGTCAAAACAAAAATTATCCCTTAAAAATAAGGGATCAACATAAGTAGAGTCAGTTGATGTGAAAGGGATGCAAATAGGTATGTCTATAAATATATCGGGTGGTACAGGCTCATCATAACAAAATGAATTACAAAAAGATGATGAGCTAGACAACTCAACAACACCTCCAAACCTGGAATCAACACTACCTATGGCATGTACCCTCTCCTTAGATGCGTTTTCCGATAATGCCTTGACTATTTCTTGAATTATGGGGCCATTCGTATCGTGAAAATAGTCGATGCTAGACGTCAAATAATACTGAGAATCAGACTTTATGCATGAGTCGCTAGGAATGCATTCGTCTAATGAGTCAACATGAAAATGTGATGAGGGGGATGGATTAGGAAGCAAAGTAGTTTCAATCAAATTATCCTCAAAGAAATCATTTGACTCGGGTTCCAATGTGCTACCAATTATGAATTGACTCTCTGGGTTTTGAGCAGGGTGACTAGGAACTCTTTCTAACTCTCTCTTAGATAATGCCCGAGCAATATGACTCACTGCTATCTCAAGTCTATTGATGGCTTGAGATTGGTGTTAAGTTGTGGCTTTTAACTCTAATATAGCATGGAAATCATGTTCAAGCATTCGTTTTGTGCGCTGCATAAAACGGCTAATCGTTTCCTCTAAATTGGATGTGTTGGATGGAGGAACTTGGTTAAATTGAGGCATAATAGGATTAGGGTCTTGAGGAGCCTAGGAGAAAATATGTCCCCCTTGGTGTGAGCTATGAGCCTAGGAGAGATTTGGATTGTTGGCGAAATCGGGGTTGTAGCAGTTGGACTTTGGATTATAACTAGGTCGCCAAATAGCATTAAAAGAATGGATTTGCTTAGTGAAATATTAAGGATAATCATATTGCAAATCACAATCAGCTGTGGAATTACTAGGACTCGAGCATGCAACACAAACCTCAGATGAAACATTAGTAGAAGGTAGGGGTTGAGTCAAATTCATAATTGCATCTATTTTCTAAGCCATAGTCATAAAAACTGTTTCGAGCTTCAAGGTAGAAGGGGAGAAGTATTCTTTAAAGGCTTTCTCCTCAGCCATCTCCATAATATTTTTTTATGCAAGCCTAACCTCTATATGAAGATGACCCAACTCTAAAATAAAATAAAAATAAAGACAATAGAATGACCTAATTCTAAAAAAAATAAAAAATTAAAACAAGGGAACCCGAAATGACACCTAAATGATGCGCAAACAAAATGAATGACAGATGACCCTAGAGCTTTGTTACTAATGCAGAGCTGAAATTAAATTCAATTTACCTAACCGTGGGATAGGCACATTAGTTTCTTATAAATCCGCCACTACAGAGTTGTTTCTACATCTTTTTTTCACTTTCTAGCTAAAAGTTAAATGCCAGTTCAAGAACTGTTCACAGATAGGATATGTTCCTTCACTCGACCACTTTAAGCTATCAAACTTCCAAAGAGGGTCCCTATGAGCGTCAAACCAGTCCTAGACAATTATCTTGCTACAAATTTTAATTAGTGAAGGCTTAGGTTCTTAAACCTAAAATAAATTGTATTTAACGTATCCGCGGGAGAGGGCATGAAATTTGTAAATCAATCTTGCCACTATTCAAATTTTTGTATGCAGTACTACCTAAAACAACCAAAACACAAGTGATCACACAAAAACCGCGTGCAAATGCGATGGGTGGAAGTTACCTCTAGCGTAAACCTTCATCAAGTTACTTGAAACACTGACTCTGATACCATTTTGTAATGATTGTGACAACCTTGTGTGGGTGGGCTCTGAGGCTGAGGAGCTACCATTTATTGGCTGGCGGTGAGGCTGACAGCTGCTCAGAAGCTGGCAGGCTACCTAGGTGTTATAGTCCCACATCGCCTGGGTGAGGGAAGGGTTTGTGTTATATATGTGCTCGGTTGGACCCCGTTGGTATGATGAGTTTTAAAGATGTGAGGGTGGTTAAGCCCAAAGCAGATAATATCATACCATGTGGATTGGGTCGTTACGGAATGGTATTAGAGCCGGACCCAGCCGAAAGTGTGCCAACGAGGACATTGGGTTCCTGAGAGGGAGTGGATTATGACAAGCTTGTGTGGGTGGCCTATGAGGTTGACGAGCTACCATGTGTGGGCGGGCGATGAGGCTGGTAGGCTACACTGTGTGGGCAAGCTAAGAAGCTGGCAGGCTACCTATGTGTTATAGTTTCACATCGCCTAAGTGAAGGAAGGGTATGTGTTATATATGTGCGAGGTTGGATCCCTTTGGTATGACGCGTTTTAAAGCGGTGAGGGTAGTTAAGCCCAAAGCGAATACTATCATACCATGTGGATCGGACAGTTACAGAAAACTAAAAGTCGAGTTGTCGTCGATCAGAAGTATTGTCCACCTGACAGCTAGCCGACTTCTGAGAGTTTCCTCGAGAATTGCAATCTGAAAAACAAAATTCACAATGGAATATATATGTATTTATTTTTCGTATTCCTTTGCTTTGCTATTTTTTCCCTTTTTGTTTGTGTTTCGCGATGTCTACTTTTCACTTCGTTCCCACTTGAGCTCCTATGTGTGTTACCGCCTCCAAAATAAATGCAAAAATAATTATAACTCAAGCAGATAAAACAAATAAGAAAGCAACTCCTAACATTGTTCCTAAACAAAGAAAATTATACCTCATCTATAAACTGGTAAAAACAAACCCTTGATTTTGATTGTACCGTTACAATCCCCGGCAACGACACCAAAAACTTGATGTAGATTTTACTAACCTAAATTAATAAGCTAATAAACCCTAATTGTTATACTGCAAGTGCACGACTATCTAACTAGTAGACAGTAGCAAATACGGGTCGATCCCACGAGGATTGACGAAACAACCGAACTTTAAAATTTATTTAAAATAATCTAAAGTGGGGGTTACAACAGTTGGAAATTCCTAAATTAAGAGAACTAAATTGAACAACTAAAAGTTAAATTGATAAGATGATGATAGAGTCGACCGAGACATCAAATCCACCACAGATTCTTCGAGACTTGTGTAACCTAAATTACTGTTTTCGAGAATCACTACGACTAATCTAAGGATTAATCCACATTCACAATTAATTTTAGCAAAGGCCTAAACCCCTAGCATTGCATGTCTTTCTACGGCACACACAATCACATGTTTAACTTAATTAATCAAAACAAGTTTCGAATATCAACAAAGAGAACTTCTAACTACCAAGTAGTCTAGATTATTATACCAGATATAATCGGTGACAACAAATTATTAATATTAAAAAATCAGTTGTATTTAACACTGAATCATATAGAAAACAATAATTCAAATGCGACAAACTCTAGGAAACCTTGTGGTTTCATCTTCGCCTTGGCACGGGGTCTAGAAACCCATGGTGGTGGTGGATACAACAGTTGCACGGGAAAAATCCACCAGATCCTCACGAATGCTCGTCGCGAAAATGTTGCTAGTGTCTCGGTGGTGGCTATAATAATGGTTGGGGTGCCAATAGCCAACTATTTAAAAAAGCAGTTGGCTCCCTCCCTTTTCTTCTTCTCCACAAGGTTCTTCCTCGTCCATGCTTCTGCTATGCTCTTTGCTGTGAATGTATTTGCGAAAGAGAAAAATGAGAGAATAAGGAATGAGATAGAAGAGGAACAGGGGAAGAAGAGGCGAGTGGTGGTTGTTGTGCGACCTCCTCTGTTGTTGTTGCTGTTCTCCATTTGAGCTCACCTGCAAGGGAGGGAGGAAAGGGTGAGGAAGACACGAGAGAGAGAAATGAGGGAGAAATAGAGAGAGGGTCGAGAGAGGAATAAGGGAACAAGGAGCTCGAGGTGTTGTCCTTGTGTGAACGGTGGTGTGCAATGGTGTTGTCTATTGCTATGTTCCTCCACCTGCTACTGTTGGTTGCCTTAGCTGAACAAGAGAGAGACAAAGTGGACGAAAGGGAGAGATGATATGAAATAGAGAGTGTGTAGGGTGGTGTCTGATGAAGAAGAAAAGGAAGCAAGGCATGAGATGGTGATTGGTTGCGAGGAGGTGGTTGGCGGTCTTTCTAGCGAGCGAGAAGGGTTATCGGTGAGGGGGACGTGTCTGTTTCAGTGACTGCGGGAAAGAAATGAGGAACAGGAGATGGAGGTGTGGAGAAGGTAACGAGGTTGGGTGGCTGTTGGTCCCTTCTATTGAGCGAGAATCGCCAGCAGGGTGGACGTGATTGGTGGTGTTGATGGCTGGAAAAAGAGAGGAAGAAAATAGGAGTGGAAGAAAGGAGAGATGCCTCCAAAAGGGAGAGGGGCTTTGTGTGTGGCAGGAAGGAAAATAAATAGAATTTAGGAATTTAGGTTAAAGCTTGGGCTTGGGTTTTGGGTTTAATTGTTCCTCCTAATTTTTCACCCGTCACTTTCACTTTGTATCACTTTGGGTTAGTTCTTCCAAACTCGTCGCGCTAAGGCGATTTCATCGTTTAAGCTTTGATTTCTGCCAAAAACATGAAAACAAAATAATTAGAATAAAATATAATATTCGAAACACTAACAAATATAAATTAAAGGATATTTTCTATAATAATTATGTGAATATCTCTAAGTCCGGGGCAAACAGACTTATCCGCACATCCGGATGAAGCTCTCTCGAATGAGGGATTACTCCATCACCACCCTTTGTAGTCATCACTGTTCCCAGGCCCTCCCCCACAACCTTTCCTTTGTCACGAATAGCCGACCCTTTAGTGCGAGACGACTCAATAGAATCTAGAGGAAGGGAACGACGCGAGTTGTCCAACGGACCTTCCAACACCTTGAGATATGGCCTGGAATGAGACGGTGAAAAATGCAAACCATGAGAAACTTGGCCTCTGTCACCACGACCACTATCAGACAACACACCAATGGGACGATCATATTTCAAAACCTCAGACGGATCCTCACAGAAACCTTCTATCGGAACAGTCCTTTGCAGAACGGCGCCAGCTAAAGCCACCATTTCAACCAGCATCAACTACTCACTTAGAGCTTATGCCTGCGCGACACTAAGATTCGACATGTCTTCAACCCTTGCTAACCGCAGGTGGTTCTTCTCCCAACCGGATACATCCCCCTGACGGGCCGATCATACTCACACTCTTTACTTACTATAACGGATATTTTTTAGGACGACCCAGTTCTAATTTGGGACCTCTTCAAACTCACAAAAGAGGCAAGAGTCTTAGATGGCTTCTCCATGTCAGACAAAAAAGGAGCCTTGGCTCCAACGGCTTTCCTCTTCCTAGAAGGGGCCCCATCTTCAGACTTAACTCGCCACATTCGATAAATAGTGGGGGTCGCATGCTAGTTGTCCCACAGCCTACTGCGAATGAAGTTGGGAACGCATATGATGTCCACCACATTCCTCGTCGGCAAGCTATAAAATGTCTCTATTATTTTGTTCCTCTTGGGTAAGAGGAGTAGTTGGAAACCATCCTGCAAAGAAACACATGCATTAGCAAGCATACAATCAACGTAACGGAATCAGAAGAAGAAGTTACACTCACGAAGTGGCCTGAACTCCCGTTCGAGTGGACGACCCTTGAATTGGAAGTACTTTGAATCCGCAGGAGCCAAGAAGCAATACTTCTGCCAGGACTTGAAGTCGTTAGAAAAATTCTCAAAGCAAGCCGGCGACGTCATTTTACAGACATCATTATTGTTCAACCGAGGAGAAGTCAACGACTGGATCACCCGCGGAGTCACGCGGATGCCAGCTTCCTTCACCCTAATCAGAATAAGAAGAACGATCATGTACCCATTAAGCCCCAACTGGGCCGGAGGAATTCCAAGGAAGTCTAAGAAGTCTCATATCACATCCATAATAGGAAAACGAACTCCAATTTGGAGCATCCTGCAGTGCAAGCAGATGAACCCTGTCGGTGGCAACATTGGCTTCTGATCGTCCTTCAGAACAGTCAATGACAGGTCCTCGGGGACCCCGAACTTCATACGAATTTTAGCAAGGCCAGATTCAGAAAGCAACCTGTCTTCAAAAAGCTCAAGGCCCCTGCCCAAGGTTGCGACATCAAGAAGGTTTTATTGAGCCATGAAGAAGATGAACTGTCTTTTCAATAAGAAGATGAACAAAGACATATTTTTAAAAACAAAGAAAATAGAAGAGTTAGTCTCTGCACAACGGATGACCTAAATAGGGATGGGATTCCCGCCTCTTCTCCGCCGAAACGATGCATGTTCAAATAATGAAGCGCACAACTTAAGCAATGATTTAGACTCAATCATCATGAGCGGTGCATCTTTTCAAGAAATGACTTAGCGAACCGATGTGATGGCCCACTAATTTGGGAGGAGTAGCTGATGATACACCAAAACGGTCACGACCCTGAGCCATACACGTGTCATGATGATCTCGAGGAAAAATAGTCCCTAGCGTCCGCTCAACACTGATCCGGCCCAAGCGGTTCTAAACCCACCCAATGCAGTCCGCCAAACGGACCCGAACTCTTATAGCTCGCTAAGCCTGTGCATTTTACAACTATCCTCAATGCCCGTAAGCCCTACTAAGGAAAGTATCTCGAGGACTAGCTTCGGATAGGCAAGTACAACAGCTTTCTGCTTCCAACTAGGAAGCAAATACCAGAGTACGTATCGCACAAGAAAACTTCCCCCTTCGGATTACTCTCTGATTGGGAACTATCTCCCGCATATCTAGGAGCACAAATCTAACAAGAAAATTTCCCTCTACAGCACAATTCCTAATTAAAGAAGGATCTCCACGAAGATTTCCTTCATAAACTACGCCATCGATGGCCTGGTCTAACCAGGAATCTTGTACTATAAATAAGACATGAGGTTGGGAAGCTAAGGTATACTACAAATTCCCTGTTTACAGCATTACATCTTCCTCAGATCCCTGTATGACTTTAGCATCGGAGTGCCATCGGCCACCATAGCGGTGGTCCGTGGCTCACGTGCGTTCTATATGCAGGTCAGCAAGTTTGCAGGTCAATGTCAAAGCAGAGTGGAAAATGACTACATCAATATGGGAAGGCTATCACGTACTTCGAGGATTACATTATCTTCCTAGATCATGCCACACAACTCTGGATTTCAAGTATTTTTCTTTTTCATTTACTTACAAGGATCTTGTGTTGCCCTTGGCCAATATGAGTAGGCACATGATGTGCACATGTTTTGCGGATATACTATTTGAAAACATGATTAACTTTTTTTAGTCAATTGACTTTTATTGCTCTGTTTGAGCTGAAAATGTGAGGAATTTTGCTGATCAAGATAAAAAATAAAGTGTAAAAGTTTAGCTCATTGACATATGCTCATCGAGATATGCATAAAAAGAAATAATCTCTATAAACTTGGACATGAAATTTGCTTTTTGTTCATCTGTTTGAGCTAAAATTTTGAGGAATTACGTAGATTAACACAAAAATAGCTTGTTAAAGTTTCAAGGTCCTTATAAGTAAATGAAAAGGATTGGGTCCTAAAAAATCAGTTAAAATCCAAATTGGTCATTTTATACAAATTCCCCAACAAAATTGAGATCCAACTGAATGCAAATATCTACTTACCTTTAGAACATGAGTATTTAAGTGTAATTTATCTTTCCTGTTAAAATGCAAATTATTAGAGTAACCAATATTACATGGTCAGCTAATAGAAACACGACATGAAGTCAAAGTAAAGTGTAAATCAATTCAGATGGGAGAAAGTTCACCTTACAGTCGTCATTATAATTTGTCGTCCACCATTGAAGCAAAAAAACGAGATTCAGTATCAAGATATAACGATTCATTTCATAAACAAGACCCATAGAAAACGACACTACCTGTGCAACAATTAAGGAGTACCGTACAAATTTCAATTACAAAATGATTGGCACCATCTTGTCGTTATTTTTTTGTCCAACTATTTATGTTGTCTGAAATTACGTCAACATTAATAACCTATGTCAAGTAATTAATATATACATATCAATTAATTTGAGAAAAATATAGGTTCATCACTTTCGATGGATATATATGTTGTGATTCAAGGGGAAAAATAACAAGAAAAACACACTAAGATAGAGAATGAAAAGATAAACACAATGAGACTTTAGAGTTGAAAATATCGTTGAGACTTATGTTTCTTAGATAATCATAAGCTAAATCTCAAATCTTCAACTTTATGCCCATTTCTCTATTTTATTTATTTATTTATTATTATTATTTTTTGAGTTCAAGATTTTTTTAAAACAACAACGATTTGCCAATAAATTGAAGAAAGACAAGTATAATAGGAATATGGTATAGTAATAAATTCAATCAAAATACAAGCAGGTTAGTAATTAATACATTAGCTATTCGGTTACAATTCTAGTAGGCCCCACTTGCGTCTGGATAGAGTTATGTGGCATCTAAATAATAAACCTCTATTTTAGATAACAAAAGTTAGTGCCAAGTGTAACATTTTCATCACGGAATGAGTTGCGCTCTCAAATATAAAGTAGGAGAAACAAATTTTAACATTTGCAAAAACCAGTTTTGCAGTTTCTAAAAAACCTAGCCTTCATTTGCATTTCAGTATAGAGAACAAGAACTTCTTTTATAGTAAATTATTGGAGCCTTAATTAGAGATTTCCTAGTAGAGAGAAAAAAACCCAGCCTTCATTTACATTTTTAGTAGAGAGAAGCAGCCTTGAGGATTTCCAAGTTGAGAAAACAAGAACTTCATTTTAATAGCAAGAAAATGGAGACAATGGCATTGATCGTTGGAGCTGGTCCTTCGGGACTTGCAGTTGCGACATGCTTAAAGAAACATTCCATCCAAAGCATAATCCTTGAAAGAGAGGATTGTGCATGCTCATTGTGGAAGAAACGATCTTATGATCGTTTAAAGCTTCACTTGGGTAAGCAATTTTGCTCACTACCTCATCATCCACATAAAGTTTTTACTCCAACCTTTATATCTAGAGAAAATTTTATAAGGTACTTGGATGATTATGTATCCAAGTTTAATTTGGCTCCAAGGTATTGTACAGAGGTTGAGTCTGCATTATTTGATGCTCAAAAGAATAAGTGGTGCATCAAAGCAAAAAATGTAGTGGAGGGCCAAATTGAAGTTTATTTAGCTGATTTTTTAGTTGTTGCAAGTGGAGAAAATGGGGAAGGAGTTATTCCACAAGTTCCTGGTCTAGATAATTTCCAAGGTGACATGAAACATTCCTGTCAATACAAATCTGGCAAGGAATATAAAAACAAAGATGTTTTAGTTGTTGGCTGTGGCAATTCTGGCATGGAGATTGCCTTGGATCTGTCAAACCATGGCGCACGCTCCTCAATTGTAGTTCGAAACCCAGTGAGTTCTCATACACTTCCCTTTTATTTAACCCTCTTGATATCATTTCTTAGTTTCCTTTTTCATGACTTTTTAACCACTTTTTTTTAGAGTATTTGTTTTATCAATTGTTGTTATTTATATAGAAATCATTATTATATAGATTTGAATTTTCCATTTACAAGGATAATTTAAACTTTGATTTTTTTTTTTCTATTAATAAGGACAATTTAGACACTATTACTGAATTTCTATATATACTTTATTATATAATAGGTAATTGGCCATAAATACAAGGATAAGGATTACAAATTCCAGTGTGCAATTTAGCAAATGTACTTTTGCAATCAGTTGAAGGGCAACAATTACTAGGGAGCCATATATGTTTGGTGGCCACTTTTAAGGTTTTTTTTTTACACTTCTACCATTTTTAAGGATGATATTTGTGGTTTTGTTTCAAAGAGAATGAGTAAAAAGTGTAAAAAAATTATAAGTGACTACCAAACATGACTTCCTAGACTTACTTGTTGAAAGGACATCAATTGATTACAATATTATCAAAGCCCTAGTCAACGTCTCATAAAATCCCCTCTCTAGAGAGTTTTGTGAAAGAAAAAAAATTTGTTTTATTTTACGAAATTACTTAATGCACGACTGGTCAAGGTTTGCCTTTGCGAATCTGCCCCGCTACATCGGTTTTGTCTAAATTAATTAATCAAAAACACAAAATTAAAATGAAAATCCTTAAATACTATTTGATGTGGAAGTTTGATTGGGAATAATTTTTTTTTTTCTTGAATTGTTCAAATTTCCTTTCTAACTTGGGTGGGACCTAAAACAAAATCTTGAACTGCTTCAACAAGTTATCCAGTATTATGGGTCCCACAACAAAACTACCTCCACTATTGAATAGTAAAATATTATTATTTTTTGTTTTTGTTTTTATCCAACTTTTATTTACTATTTACAATTGATTTAGTTTGGTGGTTTCATTGACCACAATGATGTTTGTTTGCAGTTTCACGTTGTGAGCAAACACATAATTTATGCAGGGATGGTTTTGTTGAAGTTTTTCTCACTCAAATTTGTGGACAAACTAGTGATGATATCATCCAAATTTATATTTGGTGATTTGAGTGAGTACGGAATACACCGCCCTAATGAGGGGCCTTTCTTCTTGAAGGTGACGACGGGGCAATCTCCAGTGATCGATGTAGGAACCATTAAAAAGATTAAGAATGGGGATGTCAAGGTGATGTAAACAACACTACTTTGAATTTGATAAATTTGGATACATAATTTCTACGTAATTAATTAACTTTTTTTTTTTTTTTAAAACATTCGAATAATCCAGGTATTCCCAGCTGTTTCAGAGATTGTGGGAAGTGTTGTTTTGTTTGAAAATGGGGAGCGTTTCCATTTTGATGCCATAATCTTTGCGACTGGGTATCGAACCACAATAAACAAATGGCTCAAGGTCATTATATATTTTACAAATTTAAATAATTGATCAAGTAGTAAACATAAAACTAATTCTTTAACTAACAAGAGTTTACTACATGTATGTAGGATTCACATTACATCTTTAACGGGGAAGGTATGCCTAAAACTCGGTTTCCAAATCATTGGAAGGGACAAAAGGGGATCTATTGTGCTGGGCTTTCTCGACAAGGTTTGGCTGGGATTTCATCAGATGCAATGAAAATAGCCGACGATATTGCTAAGAATGTGAAAGAACGGATGGATGTTTAAGAATTTACTTTGTGATCTATGTTCTGTAGAAGCAGGCAATGTGATTTGCTTCTACCTAAAACATGAATGTGTCTTGATGTGTATTCCTGAAAGCTTCAAGCTCAATTGTTACCAAATGTGTGATGGCTCAGTGGTTGAGCAATGGCGGATGGTACCACTAGGTCACACGGGTTCAAACCCACCTAGCCTCATCTAGGGTGGGAGGGGTTAAGGGGGATAACAAAAATGCTCAATGGTGTTAAGTTATGGTCGAATCAAGGTTTCACTAAGACATCCTGACATACAAATATATACTAGCTACTTTTGCTCGTGCTAAGCACATACAATTTTTTTCCCTAATTCTATTTCTATGAAATTATAAATTATGGTACTCCGTAATTTTATGAAAGTTTTAGTAAAAAGTAATAAAAATATTTAATTAGAAAATTAAAAAACACTATGATATAAAAAGAGTGTAAAACCATATATATGAAAATAAGACAAAAGAAATCCATAAAAGCTAGAGTATAAACACAATAATTTACAATTAAATCTTAAGCTAAATACAGTAAAACCTCTCTACGGTAATAAGGAGGTTATAACTTAATGGAGGTGTAGTTACAAAAATTCATGCACTACAAAATTAGGACCCATAATTGCAACTTACAAAGTAGATCAAGAGAATGGAAGTCATTGAAGAGTTCAACAATTTCACTACCCTAATCCAACAGATAATATTAATGTACTTCTTAATCATCTAAATGAGCAAAAAGTTGTATACTCTTTAACTAAATAAGAAATTAGTATGAAAACCTAGAGGATGACCATATGAAAATACCAAAAGTTTCATGCCAAGAAGTTATAAATATGCTTAGGAATAAGCTAGAACATTTTGGCATACCCGCAAGCTAAAAGACGTGGCATCAACTCTTAATAATAAATCATTATTGTCCCATAAAACTTTAGATAAATCTTTTATTTCATCTTAAATTTTATTGTAAAACTGCATATATATATATATATATAACCTTATTAACAATTATTACTGATGATACATCAAATAAGACTGATGTCACAATCGTACACGTGACAGAGATCGTCCTTCACGAGGATCAGGTACCCTAGAACCAGACCAATTCATAAAGTCCAAAAAGGATGAATCCAATCATGAAAGCACATACTGGGCCCGCCAAAATAAACCATAGTTAAAGGCCCAAATACAGGCTCAATAAAGTTCTTTCTTAAAAAAGAGGAACGTTACAGAGAAAAAGAGTCGGGGAGAAAGTTACGCCTCCAAGGACGTATCTTTATGAAGAAGGGGAATGTTACAAAGAACGTCTCCTCTCATTGCGCCTCACATGCTTAAGTCACACAAGAAATTAACAACTACCATTTTATAAGGTAAATGGAACATCGACAAAGAGATGCAACTTTAACTGAGTTATGTCCAGATTTATCTCCATCTCCAATTGAGTTACTGACTTAAGCATCGGAGTGCCTTCGGCCACCAAAAGGTGGTATTTTACAATTTAACATTTGTTTTGCAGGTCACACTTACAGGAGAACAAATTTTGGATGCATCAGTTTGGCGCTGTCCGTGGGGAACGATAGTTTCCATTCAGGAAGAGAGTCTGCAGTAGGAAACTTCCTCCGTTCTGATTAGCAATTGAGAAGCTTTTAGAATAAATGGAACACTCTATAGACCCTCAACCTAGCAATGATCAAAGCAATCCTCCAACTAATGAAGCTGCATTGCCAACATTGCACGATTCTAATCCAGTGACAACTATCGGGCCAATCGCGCCCGACAACAGGGAGCCACAACATGTAATAGCCCGAACATCCAAACATCTGGTGGCTCCACCAAAGTTCGAAGCATACGATGGCACCACCGATCCGACACACCATTTGCGACACTTTCACCACATGATGGCATTAAAAGAGAGCACATAATCCATCTTATGCAGAACATTTCCGATCAGTCTCACCTCCACGACGTTGAGTTGGTTTAACAACCAACCATCAAGATCGATAGACTCCTTCCAGGCACTAGCTACCGCTTTCATTACAAGGTTCATTGGCACTCAACGGATGAGGAAGGGACCACACTACTTGCTTCATATCAAACAAAAATTTGATGAGACAATAAGGGAGTACGTCACTCGTTTTACCAACGAGTTAACAATGATTGACGACTACAACGATGACACGACTATTACTACTTTTACCTCCAGACTGAAAAAGTGACCATTTTTTCTATTCTCTGAACCTAGATCCTTCAAAGAACATGGCGACTTTATTGAAGACCGCTCAAAATCACATCACCCTCAAGGAGATGGTAGTTGCAACGAAAAAGATAGGGAAACCCAATCAAAGAGGCGAGAAATGAGAGAAGAAAGAAAAAGAGACGACATACCTTGGGAGGAGAACGTCCAGTCAAATAAGCATAGGGCAAATGAGAAGTCTGAATTCAACCAGCAAGAATCCAGAAAGCTACAATCAGTAAAGCCTAGGCACAAACAGGTAACAAGTGTGGTGAAGAAGACGTACAAACCATACACGACCTTGAAAGCGAGTCGAGCGAGCATACTGAAATCCATAGAAAATGGGAAGACGTCAACTGGCAGCTCAAAATGAAAGGATACCCGGAGGTGCGAGATAAGAGCAAGTACTGCACTTTCCACAAGGATCACCGACATGACACCGAAGACTGCTACAATCTGAAAGATGAAATTTAGCACTAGGTTCAGAGAGGATGACTCGACAAATTCATTTGGCTACTAGATAAGCAGCCCAAAGGGAAAAAGAAGGGGGACACCACTGCGGGATCGAAAGAGCAACCCATAGAACAGATACACGCCCTACACAACATAGCCGGAGGAAGCAAACAATCAAGTCATCCAAAGAAACGATTAATAACACCTCTCACTGGAGCTGATCTATATCGAAGTAGGAACACCAACGCCATAAAATGAGATAAAAAAAACCACTACGACAACTCACAACGAGAAACTTGCACCTCAAGCAAGGACAACCAACTGACATAATTCGAAGCCCTTACTAATATACGCAAGCTTAATCCAGTTATCTATGACAAGGCCAACAATGCCTCATCCATTACCAACAACGGAACTGATGCAAACAAATTTAACTCAGCGAATAAAATCGATACGAAAACGCATGAGAACCTTGGAAGCTGGTACTGATTTGAACATGATTGGACAATTCAGTACTGGATTCCACTTCGCTCGTTGGCATCACCTGTCAAGAACATACATCCAGGGATTTGATCAAGAAGCATTCCGAGTTTATTACTACCTCATGACTATAATATACGTAACGAACAACTACCAAAAGTATAGAAAAATCACGAAGGAAAAAGTTGAAACGAACGACTTAAGTCCACTTAAGACAAAGCAACACCAAAACATACTCTATGATAATACAAAACCAAACTCGACGATCAGAAACAAATACCATTCGAACAACAAGGACGCGCTGGAACCAACCTCTTATTGTTAAAAGAAACAACATCAATCGAGAAACAGTAAAAAAAATGAATTTGCATATTCACAAACGGATTCTACAACAAAACGTACTTTATGGGAAGAAAATGACAACTACTATAGATTGTTGAACACTCGAAATGGGATTATCAATAAAACTCTGAGTTCAAACACTCCATCTTATTCCCAAGCAATAAGATTAAGACATTAAAGCCAGACAATGCGAAGCAATCGACATGTCAACCCACGAGCAAAAGGTCAGGACACATAAATCAGACCAGAAACTCTGATCAATCACGAAGTAAAAGTTGGGACGAACAAGAAAACTTACTCGTAAAAAACTTCGAGTCGACTAGTATGTCAGACCAACGAAGTAAAAGTTGGGACACACCAGTCAACTTACTCGTAAAAAACTTTGGGTCGACTAGTATGTCAGACTAACGAAGTAAAAGTTGGAACGAACAAGTCAACTTACTAGTAAAAAACTTCGGGGCGACTAGTATGTTAGACTAATGAAGTAAAAGTTGGGATGAACAAGTCAGCTTACTCGTACAAAAACATCGGGTCAACTATTATGTCAGACCAACTAAGTAAAAGTTGGGACGAACAAGTCAACTTACTCGTAAAAAACTTAGAGTCGACTATTATGTCCGGCCAACGAAGTAAAAGTTAGGAGGAACAAGTCAACTTACTCGTAAAAACTCTGGGTCGACTAATAGTCAGACCAACGAAGTAAAAGTTGAGTCGAACAAGTCAATCTACTCTGATTTATATATCGGATCGGGGAATAGAAGTCTGGACGCATAAGTAAGACATTCGTAAGAACCTTCGAACCGACAAACATAACGAATTATGAAGTGCAAGACACACAAGTCAAACTCTGATCAATTAAAAGCATTGGGCCATGAAGCAAAAGCTGGAGACATGCAAGATGGCTTACTCCTACTACAACGTACTCATAAAACCGTCCAATATGATTAGTACGTTGGAACACGAAATACCCTGGCATACAAGCCAATACCTACTCAGTGAGCCTCTTGGAGCAACCAACACACCTGACCAAGAAATGGACACGCAAAGATTTGAACGAGAAAAATTTCTCAATCGACAAAACTAAAGAAAGAAAAATTTCAGATGGTCAACAAACAAGCGCGAAAACAGGAGTATAGGATGGATCCAAGGGGACGTAGCTCAAACTCGAAATTCTCTCAAGAAAGCAACCCAAGACAAATTATGACTACAAAGGAAGAACGTCAAAGTCAAAAAGCGATAAAATCAACTAAAGGCAACACAAGAATATAAAAAATAAAAATAATTTGTCATTGATAAAGCTACTTTGTTACATCGGGAGAAGAAGATAAAGCAGTTGGAGAAAAAATAGTAGAGGCGATCACAACATTGCTAGCAGGAACACTCGATGGAAGGGGTACAATTGTGTCAGTAGCAGGAGGAAATGAAGCTCTCTAGTCAACAGCCAGAATAGATGATAGAGCGAGATCGGAAGGAGAGGGAATGATGATTTTTCGCTCACCGGGTCCTGATCCGGAATACCCTCTTCACCATCTTCATCCTCGAAGACTTGATAGACCAAACAACGATACGAAGACAAATCAACACAAGCTCCTCGATATAATCGAGGATCCCGACTCGTCCGTCAACAATTCTCTTCTAATCTTCCATCTCCTCAATCCTCAACATATTTTTTGTTGTAGGAAGTTCATTCATAGTCAAAATAAGCTCCCTTCCAACGGTGGCAAGCATAGCGGAAATATCCGACTTAACTTCGTCAAGTGTTGCTGTTAACTGCTCCACCCGCTCCTCAGCGATCTGACGGTTGACAGATTGTTAAATAACTGAACGCATGGCCTCATCATGACCATCTTTCTCAATGGATAAATCCTTTTCCACCTCATCCAACCAAGTACGGACTCTGTTCGGCTCAACTACCAAAGACTCAAGCTTAGCTGCAGACTTATCTCGTACAACCTCCACCTCCTTCAAATAAGCCCGAGCAACCCCAGCTGCGGTCTTCTGCTTTGCGCATTGTGCTTTCAGCACATCCAACTGACAAAGAACATGAGAAAACACCAATGATTGTGCTGCCATCTTCCTCTTAAGAGCAGCCGCTCGTTTACGACCAGCCTGATAATCTAATCCTATCACCCCCAGCATAAGTGAGGTGATTCATCCCATCATTATCTGCTTGAGGTTGTGGTTGCGATGACTGCTAAGCTTCCGCACAGGCATCGAAGGTCTCTCCACCAAATGTCTATGTCATTCGTTGATCAACTTACGTGCACTATCATGCACGTCAATTTCAGTAAACCAACAAAACTTCCCATCTGACTTAATGCATATGTCTTCCGGGTTGAGCTCTTTCCAAAAAATCCGTGGATGAAAAACTAGAGGATTGGGAAGCACAGAAGACCCACCCCCAACAGCTGAAAGACGGTGACAACGGAAAAACCACTCTTGCCTTCTCGGCATAAAGCAAGCGTGGCAGGAGTAAGGCAAGCAGTAGTGGCAGCAACAATAGAAGTTGGACAAGTAGGAGAAGAAACTAGGAACTCCATCGCGTCATCAACAGGAATAGAGGAAAAAGGAGGAGGAATAGCCACAAAACTTTGACCTCGATCAGTAACCTCCTATTCGCATTGAGGATCAAATTTGAAGTCGACCATGGTTTTTCTCGTATTTGAATCCTTGGATTGCTCCATTACAAGCTGAAGCATCTTGTTGTCAATAACTCGAGGGTCATCATCCGACCACTCAACGAAGTTTGACACACCTTAAGCCGAGAGGAGTTTTTTTCTCATTATTCTCCAACGAACAAGTTATTTCTTTCTTGCTCCTCTCCACTGCCAAATTCATCTCCTCGATCTCCTTGAGAGAGAGACCATCCTCCTTCCCAACCACCTTATTATAAAAACTTAGACGATGAGCAGTTCGAGTATCACCACGAGTGGAATCAGAAAGTCACTTCTTCTTAGAAACATGGTCAGGGCTTATCACTAATCGCTTTGATGGACTAGCAGGCCTCAAAAGCTTCCTTTTCCTGGTGGTCGAGCCAACGACACCCACTCTAGCAGGAGCATCGAGAACCGTAAGATCCTTATCAAATTCCACTTTCCCATCAATGCTATCATGACTAACACCAGCAGGAGCAGTGCGAGCAACGATCTCCTCAGCTTGGGATTCAGTAAGCAAAGCCAGTTTCGCCTTGTTCATAGTGTAAAAACCACTACGCTCAACAATGCCCTCAGAGAGGAATGCCTCCACATCAACCACATGAAGCATCAAGAAATGGTCTTGATCATCTACTCCTCCACGGTTAACTACAAATCCCTCCGTTTGTTAGGAACTCGGAATGACCGCACAATCCGATGACCTCGAAAGTTGAAATAGCCATAGTCAACAGAAGCATAAAACCAAAACCTTAACCAGTCTTTGATGTCATCGTTAAGCTTCCTAAAACATGCAAGAAAGCGAAGGAAGCAAATATGCTTGGTTACCAGCAGACCAACCACTAAATGCATAACCCTGACAATCAAGGGAATTCTAGCAAGGATGGCTCTCATGAAAGTAAAAACCATGACCCTGCAACTATTAAGGCCCACTGAGCAAGAGGAATGCCCAAAATATCTAAGTATTCCCAAAATATCTCTGAAACTGGAAATCAAAGTCCAGACTGGAACATGCACAGGTATACTGCAATATAATCAGCCCTTGGACGACAAGGACTATCGTTCTTCCTAGGCAGAATGATCTCGAGGTCAGATGGTAGAGAATACTCGGAACAAACACTATCCAACATCGTCTGAGAAGCCATATTGAGCGAGAAGTAAGACTTGCAAGCAGCAAGTACCTCGCCATCTTGTATATCACCGACAGACATAGTAAAGGAATGAAAGAGCAAGGAAAACAAAGAGAAGAGAGAAGAATAAGCCCTAATTTCGAAGATAGCGTAAAGAGATAAACAAACATATCATGCCAACTTTTATAGATCCAAGTAACGAAAAGACCGCTCATAGGACAACGTGAGAGATATGATGGCTGGACGAAATCCCAAATTGTGCGCAAAATGAACGGATGAACGAGAGATCATAATACCAAACCCACCAAAAGCTGCTAACAACATTAAATGCGAGGAAATGATGAAATCAAAAGTCCAACTGTAATCGAGTTAGTGGCCACGTCAGCATGCCCACTAACTAAGGGGGAGTAACTGATGATACATCAAATGAGACTGATGTCACAGTCGTATGGAAGAGATCGTACATCACGAGGATCAAGTATCCTAGAACCATGCCAATTCATAAAGCCCAAAATGGGCGAATCCAATCATGAAAGCCCAAACCGAGCCTGCTAGAATAAATCATAATTAAAGGCCCAAATCCAAGCCCGATAAAGTTCTCCCTTAAAGAGGACGAACGTCACAGAAAAAAAGAGTCGTGGAAGGAGTTATGCCTCCAAGGACATATCTTCACGAAGAAGGTGACTGTTACAGATAACGTATCCTCTCGTTGCGCCTCACATGCTTAAATCACGCAGGAAATTAACAACGACCATTATATAAGTAAAGGGAACATTCGACAAAGGGATGCAACTTTAACTGAGTTATGTTCAGATTTCTCCATTTCCCACTGAGTTACTGACTTAAGCATCGGCGTGCCTTTGGCCACAAAAATGTGGCATGCCTTTGGCCATAAAAATGTTGTCTTTGGCAATCTAACATTTGTTTTACATGTTACACTTACTGGAGAACGGATTTTGGATGCATCAATTATTATGTGGAAGCAAATTTCTAAAGACGAGACCTAAAAATTTATAATTTATTACCCTGTGGAGTCTGTTCCTATTTATAACTAGCCCAAATTGGAATCACAATTTTTTATGACTAAGCAAAGTCCAATATTCCCATCGTATCTATTAAGAACCAACCAATACTCCTCAAAAGCTTGAGCTGTCAAGGAACGAAAGGCTAATTACTTAACTTGGATCATAATACCACAATGCTTCAAAAGTCAACGTGTTTGTTGGCCTACTCTATCGACACTAGCCAGGTGGTAGTCCTCTCCCTTTTAGGAAACTTCACTCAATTACCAGTATTCAACGACTTAGCACTATGCCTATACATAATACCAATATGTCTTAATCCACCCTCTAGATCGCCTATCCTGGGAATTGAACCATGAATGGGGGGTTTGACTCTGATGTCAATTGTTAAGAACCAACAAGTACTCCTCAAAAGTCGGAGTTTTGAAGGAGCAGAAGGCTAACTATTCAAGGCTCCTGCTAAATAACACTACCACTTCTACTGATGGACACCACCAACACCCTACCTTCTGAAGGACACCACCACCTTTCTGAATGACACCACCACCTACTGAAGGACACTACCAATATAAACACTTATAAAAAAAAATTCCCTTTATCTCCCATACGGTCTATCCCTAACATTTGAACTTCGCACACTCTTTTCACCCTCATTCTCCTTTTACTCTCTACTCTCTTGCTTTACTTTCTGTTTTTTCCATTTACCGTTGGTATGTTTGTTGGAGGTTTTCGTGCTCTTTGGGGGCCTGTTGGTGTGCATTAATAGTGTATCAAACCCATAGGAATTTAAAAAATCAAAAAAAAACTTCAAATACAAAAAAATAAAAAATGGACAGAGTTTCTTTTCTGTCCAATCGCAGTGGTCACTGCGAATTGGATTGATATCCTCACAATGACCGCTGCGATTTGTTTTATAATCTTCGCATGAGTCGCTGCGTTTGATGTCAATCCATGTTGATTAATTTTCAGGACACAATCGCAATTTAGTCTGCGATTGTCTATACTCTTGCCGCAGCAGTCACCGCGAAGATGTTTGTTATGTTCGCAGCGGCTTGTGCGATTGGTGTCTGAAATTTTTTTGACAGCAAAATTTTCAGACGTAGTCATCGTTAGCCTTCCATTTTGCAGTCTGAATTTTTTGTTCATGTTTACGTTACTATATGTTTACTTTTACCCATTAGCATGATATAAAGCTTCTATAAAAGTACTCATCCATAAAATACAAAACCAATACAAATTTTCATGAAATGTAAAATATAATTTGTTAATATTTAATGATAAAAAAGATACAAGTCAAGACTACAAAAAATTTGACTTCTCTTACAATTTGATAATCGCATGTATACAAAATTTCATTTACAAATGTACAAAAAGTTACAAAATTTGCTTCAATCATCAAGTAGAACAACCTTTTTCGACTTCTTTTTTGCTTTTGATGCATTGTATTTGTTAACCACACCTAACCTATCTGCAGTTGGTCATCGAACAAAATCTTCCATGAGGTTGCTTCCGAGAACATGTGTGAAGGCTAAGTCGGTACTGTCCGAGGCAGTGGTGGTCTTGGTGTCATATGAAGCAAGACAAAGTGTTTACTCTATGGAAGGTGTGCCATGAAACATATTTGTACATCGTTCAAGTTTGACGCGACGACAGAATATACGAAAAACATGTACTGCTCTGATTCCCATAACACACAAAGACACAACCATAATGGTTGGCGGCCAACTCTAATAAATTTGGTTGAATCAACTTTTTTTTCATCGTCAATGCATGTAGTGCTTTAGGGAATTGTCAGAGCATCCTTCACAAACTTCACCCTTTCATCATTTCACATTCGAACCCCAAAGTCATGGTTACCTTCCAACTCCAATAGTAGTCCATTTCTCACTTGCCTCCAACCATTCTTCTCGTCGTAACCTATGAAGTTGCCTATGCATCTAAATCCACAATTGCCTTAAGAGAGTACCTTCTAAATGTCCTTAATATAATCTTGAATCCACAGAAGAATTTGCTTCATAAACGTAGTTTCCCACTTCAGCGCCTTCTATTTTTGGTTAAAAACACTAGCTTGACTTCTAAGCTCTTCTTGTGTCTTTTCTTACTCATGACTAGAGGGATCCCTTTTGGTGGACCTTTCATGCTTAGACAACTTCAGTTTTTTATGTCTTCCCTTCCCCTTTACAGGTTTAGTTGGTTCAATCATGACACATGAATCAGGACAGCTCAAATCTAACAGCTTCCTCTTCAACACCAACTGCTGATCAGGAGTTGATTCTAAAAATTTTTGTTTGACGGAAGTTTACCACTAGATCTATAATCACTTCCGCAGTTGCATGAATATGTGTTTTGTCAAGTTGCATCCAGTGCTTGTGTAACATAGACAGTAGAAGTTGACCATTAGGAGTGAAATATTGGGCCATTTCATGAGCAAAAGGCAACCCATTAATGGTTCTCAGCACACATCGACACTTGACTGGGTCGACGCCCACAAATTCAGCATCGGACCTACCAATTTCGGATAACATCAAGTCAAGATCCTTATGAGACACATACCCATGAAGTTTTTCAATTAATGGAACAATGTGCTCTTTCTTGACCTTCGTGAGACTTTTTCTCTAGGACATTTCAATTTCTACAGGTAATGGATCATGTCATGCATTTTCCTCCATAAATTATTAAATGTCCCTTGGGAGTTATCCAACATCATCTTCAACCTTGAGTGTGCGCCTTCAACGCGTCCACTTGTCCGTTGACCAAAATGCATGAAATTGTCGGTCCATGCATTCACAAACAACTCCTTATGTGGATACCAAACAGTCCACAAATAGTCCAAACACTTGGGATGTGATGCCCATCTTCTCTCGAACTCAATAATGCCCTTACTCCATTCTTCCTCTATAGCTGATAATCACATAATTATAACATTTTTTACATCTTATTATATTTTTGTTAATCCTTGTTTTTATCTTATTTTAGATTAATTATTAATTTTTTGTGTTTTTGCAGAATGTGGAGTTGTAATGAAGAAATCAGAGAAAAATGCAATGAACAATCCTAGATGGTGACTTCAGAGAAAGTGGAGGTGAAAATAACCTGAGCCCTTTACTTAAATCCAAAACCAAACCCATAAACCCAAATCCAATGCCAAACCCAATCAAACCCAAAGAATATTCTCCCAATTATCCCATATTCAGTTTTGATTTTTTTCCTTAAATCACTCATTGAATCCTCCCCTTAACTTGTCCATATTCATTTTCTTAATTCTCTATAAATACAAGAGAAATTAATGAGAAAGGGAAGGAGGAGAAGGGAATCAAGCCTCAATAGCTAAAAACAAATCCTCTTTCCTTCACAAAGTGATTTTCATCACACCCATCTCATCACCATCCATCTCTCACTCCCTTTCTGTCCAGATCACTCCGCCATCACCGCCACCAGAGCCACCTCCCACCGCCACTACCCACCACGAAACAGGGGCCTGACAACCCTGTTTCACGTCAAATCTTCACCTCACCACCGAGCACCACCATCTGTCCCTCCGCCACCGTCCCTGTTAACGCCATAACCACCTCTGGACATCACGCAGCAGCCGGCCCGCTCATAACCACAACAGCCAGCACCGAGCAGCCACGCTGCAGCTCAAGCAACAGCCATCACTGAGTTCTCTCTCCTCAATCAAAACTTCTCTCGGTCTCTCTTCGTTTACCGGCCGCCACCCAACGCCGGTCAGCTCCGGACGCACACCCGCACTCCCAAGCAGGCCCTGAACATCACCGGATCTTCCGGTGTCTCTCTCAATAGCGATCCTGCAACAAAAGGTGGAGCTTCTCGCCTCTCCCTGTTCAAATCGAAAGAGAAAGGTTGGGGTGCTATTTGCAGCCCACCTTTTAACCGTGTACCACCACTGTTTAAAGAATATGAGCGCTATTGGCACCCAGTGAATCATACGAGCACCCCGTGGTCATGGCCTGACATTATTGACATCCTAGAAATTTGATGTACCACCCCACTGGACCTGGCGTTGTTCGCAACCTGCTGATCTGCTGAGTACCACCGCACCTAGGCGGCGACAAACCAAAAGGGTTGTATAATTTATTTTACTGACTTAAATGCTTAATTGATAATTACAATTTTATTTCAGAAATTTGATAAATTGCTTTCACCTTTCATGTTCGATTAAAACTTGATATGTTTGGTAGTTAGATTCACATTTTATCAATATTCAAAGCATGTGCTTAAAATTATTGAGCTTGAACTTTGATTAAGTGTGCCCTAAAAAGAAACTTAATGCTTGGTAAGAGTTTATTTGCTTGAGATAAATTGTTAATGTTTGACAAAAACTTGATATGATTGGAATTGGATTTTAATGATCACATCTTCGGTGCAAGTAAGGGATCCTCATCCCTAAAGCTTCTCGTTTATAAGTTCAGTAATTTAGATTTAAATATATTTGCTAACTCATCGGTGAGTCCAAACCCCACAAAATCCATCTCATCCATCTTTTCCTTTTATTTTTCTTATTTTTAATTTATTTTTAGTTTAGTTTTAAAAACACAGTAACCCCATTTTTCTGTAAATTAGTTTAGATAAATTCTAAAATTCAATTGCATCCACTTTCCTCGTGGGATCGACCTGTACTTGCCATTGTCTACCAGTTAGACACCGTGCACTTGCGTTTATTACAAGTGGGTCAAATTAGCTTATTTATTAAGGTCATTTAAGCTCGCAACAAGTTTTTGGCGCGGTTGCCTGGGAAGGTAGCGCTGTAATTGAATTTAAGATTTATTTTCACTGATTTAAAAAAAAATTCAGAAAAAAAATTTTATTTTTATTTTGTTAAGTTATTTTTACACTCATTTCGTGTTATTTGTTAGATTTTGCAGAATACACGTGTCTCAAGGAAATTGGACGATCCTGCAAACATCAAGCAAATTTTAATTTTATTTTATTTTGTGAGGGGAGTTTTAATTTTATTTTCACCTCATTTTACCAGTGTGTGGTATAATAATTTTTGTAAACTCTATTGTTTTCCATTTTTAATCACCTAAAATAAAAAAAAACCAAAAATTTTCCAAGTCAAAAGAAATTATAGGGAAACAATTTTAATTGTTACCCAATAATTTTTTTATGATTTAGAAATCCGACTTCTAAGACCAAGACCAGTAAATTTATTTGCATGTGCTTGTGTGTTGAGTGAAACGGATAAAAAGAAGTCGGACATTTTTTTTTAATTGTGCTAACTTTTTGTGCAGAACGGAATGTGCAGACTGTAAGTACTTTTAACTCACGCAATGTATAGCGACCCGGGTGCTTTGTGTAATTGTTTGAAATTGTGTGATTGGTTGTTTAATTTCTGTAATTGTGGATGCTAAACTTTAGTAATTCATAATAAGCAGACCCAACTTCTAAATAGAAACTGGTGAGACTTGATATCCCCACCTCATCACTCCAGCTATGTGCAACCAATAGCCAAACATAATTAAAATCAATTAGCAAGTTAGATAGAGCCATCTTTTTTAGGTACGGTGTTCATAAGACATCCAAGACCAAAGTGAATCTAATAAATTTTGTGTTTGACCAAAGCTAAAAGTGACGATGGGTTTAATCATTCAATGAACTCCGAGAGGCCACTGCCACAGGGGTAATTTACTCGGTATGCTGAGTCATAAGTAAGCTACGATCCACATAAAGAATTGGTGTAACCAACAGTTTTGGTTAGGAACACAAGCCTCAAGTGTACATCTAACGTCACATCGTTCTCACATCTACTAGCTTACAGAGCGGTAGCACAAGGAAGTACTTAATTGGACCATTGTGACCTCTTTCTCTTGTGCGATAATCCGGTTTCTTTGAAACAAAACTCTAGCCTACTGATTTTGAACTTTGTGGTGTAAAATATACACTCTTAGGATCATCTTGTAGCACCCATTTCTCTGATATAAAGATTACATAAGAAATAATTTGTCCCCCAAAGATAAAAAGATAATTAATCTAAAAAATGTTGATTGCTTAGGGAGGCATGTTTCTTGTGCATTTATTGGTTGTTGATTGTGTGCGAGTCTGTGTATATTTTTAGAGTTAGTGATTTTAAAAAAATAATAATAAAAAAATAAAAAATAAAAAAATAATAAAAATAAAAATAAAAAATATATATGAACACAAGGGATTATCCAGCCTATTTTTCCGAGCAAGTCAATTCATTTTATGACATGCGACGACCTGATTATGATCCATATTTAGATTATTACAACCCAGGTTTAGCCTATCATCCTGACTTCTCATGGGCTCATGGTCAGTACCATGAAGGCCTTCTAGACACTCCTCAGACTCCTCAAGCTTTCATTCCTGATAACGAGTTTCAATTTCACCAAGTTGTTCCTCCATCCAACATATCAAGGTTAGAGAATATTTTGAACCTTTTTATAGAGCGAACAGAAGAAATGCTTGAGCAAAATTTTTAGGATATTACAGAATTGACAGTTATTTCTCAACAAAACTCCCAAGCTATCCGAAAACTTGAGATGACTATGAGTCAGATAGCTGAGTCACTTCCTGAGATAGAGTCAGAAAAATTGCCTAATCAACCTATTTTTAATCAAAATGGTCAATTCGAAATTAGTGGCACATCTAAGCAAGATGATGAAGATGTCCAATGCATTAATACCCTTAAAAATGAAAAACTGGTTGAAAATCAGGTAGAAATGCTTGATATGGGTGTCATTGAGTTGTCTAGACCAATATCTCTATGTGATTCATGTGATGAGCTTGTACCACCAGATATATCCATCGTCTCATCTACTTGCATCACATTCCCATTTACTGAGGCTACCTTCACCGATCCCTTGTTCTGTAGTGAGGATTTCAATTTTCACCATCCTGTTGTAAAAATTATTCAATCTTCTGATTTGGAACCAGACCTAGGATGTTCCCTTTTTGGAGCACGCAAGAATCCTCTGTTGTGTATGACTACTGGTTACTTTTGGGATGTCCTAGTGTATTTGGTGCCCCATGTGATTGCTATATTTGGGTGGACTGATCCTCAATTGTTCAGGATGTTGATATATGACCATGGACTAAGTGTTTGTCATGTTCTTCCTCTCCACTTTTCGATACACCATTTTTTAGGAAGAATATTTGTCGGGCTGATGACGTTGAACCAAGCGCTACTGGGAGGCAGCCCAACTTTTTTTTGTAAAGGTGCATGTTGAGTGTTTATTTTATCTATCTCTATTAACTAATCCACAATTCTTTTGTCTCTGAGCTCTCATCGGTGGATAACTTGTGGAAATTGGTAAAATCTTCACCGCGATAATACTGTTCTAACCTCCTCTCATGTACTTATTTCATTCATTTGTCAAAATTATTTTGTTAAACATTGAGGACAATGTTTGGATTAGGTTTGGGGGTAGGGTTCATGAGTCGGTGAATTTTTCGTAGTGTTTTCTTTTCTTATTCTAAATAAAAAATTAAAAAAAATTGTGCTTTTCTGTCAAGAAAACTTGGTCTTTTGCGATTATGAAAATGGATTTTAAATGTTTTATGCTCAAGAAAATGCAAGCCAACTTGACATATTGGTATAGTGATAAAGACTGAAAGTTTAGTATGATCCTTAAGTTTGATCTAGTTCATAAGATTTTTCAACTCCATTATCTTTGCACCATGAGCCATGTTAGCATAACTTGAAGTTGATGAGTGAAGTATATACTAGAAAACCTTAGAATAATAGTGGAGAGTTAACCCTGAAAGTTTTGAACCTTTCTATTTTTTCGAGGGTTATACATAAACTCCGATTTTTTTTGAGTCCGTATTATCTCGTTGATAATCTCATTATTCTCATTTTTCTTATCAGTTGCTTTGGGAATGACATCAAAATTGAATTATTACACTAGAACTTCTTGGCTTATTCAATTGAGATGTCATAATACTGACCCGAACTTAGGAAATGATCTAGGCATTTTTTTTTTCTTTTCTTTAGACCATTAACTAGCCTTTTAACTTACCCATAACATTAACCTTTTTGTAGCCTTTTGAGCCTTAGAATAACTTTTATTTGTTAACCCATTAACCTTTACCCAACTTTTCTGGGAATGTGTATGGATGAATATATTTGGTGTAAAAAGGGCATTAAAGAGCAAAATATGAGATATTTCATAAATCCTCTATGTGAAAAAAAAAAGGGTTGAAGAAAAAAAATGATTCTTCAATGAGGATAAAGATGTGAGAATGAAGAAAAAAATTGATGGTGCGCAACATTGGTTTATTCTTGACAGCCCTAATTGTTCGTTGAATGGTGTATACATTCCTAGAAATTTTTGTTAGAATCCTTTGACATTCCTTATTAACCATTACCCAAGCCCCGTTACAACCCAACAAAGTCCTAGTTGATCTTAGGTAAAGGTTGGTTCCGTAGATGTAGAGATTTAATAACCAAGACCTATGGTGTTTGATTCAACATTCCCAAAAGTAATTGATATTCTTGTCCATGAGATCATGTTCATTCCATTATTGAAAAGTCCGTTCTTCATATTACTATATGTGAGATGATTGTTTTCCATTATTTACTCTTTTCCTCACATATAACCTGAGTGAAATAACAAATCTCTGAGTGTTTTATTGTGAGTGACATGAGAGGTTTGAAGTCAAAACAAACTTTCTACAGGAGATTTAGTCATTATTTTACTTTGAAATGAAAAGTTATGTTGATAGTGCTTTTCACACACACACATTGAGTTGAGAATGATTATGAATTTTTTCTAACTTTTGGAGAATATTAAATTATTTGGAGATTTGTTGATACACGAAAATGACATAGTTGGTTTCTTGCATTTCTTGAAGTTTTAAAATGAACACTGTTTGACCAAGTTTTGTCGAGTCAGTAATGTTTGTGGGTAACATTTTCTGGAAACCCTCACGAGACTATAACTCGTCCCCTAGAGGTAATTTAGGGGTTAAAAGCCTTGTTGCACGTTTTCAAATGTAAGTGCAATCGACTATGCTTGCGAAAGTGAGTTAGGATTTTATTTGTGATTTTCTTTTATTTGTTTTGCCCGAGGACTAGCAAAATATAGGTTTGGGGGTATTTGATAATCACATAATTATAACATTTTTTACCTCTTATTATATTTTTGTTAATCCTTGTTTTTATCTTATTTTAGATTAATTATTAAATTTTTGTGTTTTTGTAGAATGTGGAGCTGTAATGAAGAAATCAGATAAAAATGCAATGAACAATCCCAGATGGTGACTTCAGAGAAAGTGGAGGTGAAAATAACCTGAGCCCTTTACTTAAACCCAAAACCAAACCCAAACCCAATGCCAAGCCCAATCAAACCCAAAGAATATTCTCCCAATTATCCCATATTCAGTTTTGATTTTTTTCCTTAAATCACTCATTGAATCCTCCCCTTAACTTGTCCATATTCATTTTCTTAATTCTCTATAAATACAAGAGAAATTAATGAGAAAGGGAAGGAGGAGAAGGGAATCAAGCCTCAATAGCTAAAAACAAATCATCTTTCCTTCACAAAGTGATTTTCATCACACCCATCTCATCACCATCCATCTCTCACTCCCTTTCTGTCCAGATCACTTCGCCATCACCGCCACCAGAGCCACCTCCCACCGCCACTACCGACCACGAAACAGGGGCGTGACAACCCTGTTTCACGTCAAATCTTCACCTCGCCACCGAGCACCACCATCTGTCCCTCCGCCATCGTCTTTGTTAACGCCATAACCACCTCCGGACAGCACGCAGCAGCCGGTCCGCTCATTACCACAGCAGCCAGCACCGAGCAGCCACGCTGTAGCCCGAGCAGCAGCGAACACTGAGTTTTCTCTCCTCAATCGGAACTTCTCTCAGTCTCTCTTCGTATACCGGCCGCCACCCAACGTCGGTCAGCTCCGGACGCACACCCGCACGCCCAAGCAGGCCCTGAACATCACTGGATCCTCCGGTGTCTCTCTCAACAGCGATCCTGCAACAAAAGGTGGAGTTTCTCGCCTCTCCCTGTTCAAATCAAAAGAGAAAGGTTGGGGTACATGTCCAAGCATGCAATTGCAAAAATCATGAACCTTAGCAAATGGTGGTATTGATTGAATGTGTAAGGGCAAATAGCTATAGGACTTGAGAAAAATTGCAATAAAAAATCGAGCACGGACTTTGGAAGAAAATTTGTTTTCTTCTCCCTCCACGATTTGAAACAGAGTGGGGAGAGGTTTGGGAGGGTTGCAATCTGCGACGAAGAGGCGGGTGGGGTTCTGAAGAAGGACGAGGGGTGGCAAAGGGTACGACGGAGGAATGGTTGTCGATGGTTAAAGACAATCGAGGTATTGTAGCAGTCGAAGGGGAAAGGGTGGTATGCGACGGGAAAGAGGGAGTCTAACGGACAAATTTGGGAAAGATGAAAGGTTTCTTCGAGGACGACGATGGTGAAAAAGTGGGCAAATATGTGGGAATGGGGGGTGGTTTCGAGTGAGGACGAGAAGCTTGAAAAGGTTGTCTCGATCGATTGGTCACACATTTGATCGATGTGGTGCAGGAGGAATTGATCGGAACAATCGAGCTGTTGTTGTGGTTGTGGACGCCGATCAACCTGGGTGTAACACCTCTGTGTAGGCAGATTGTCAAGCTAGCAGGCTACTTTGTGTGGGCGGGCTCTGAAACTGGCAGTTCATTGTGGGGGTAGGCTTTGAGGCTGGCTGACTACTTTGTATGGGCATGCTCAGAGACTGGCAGGCTACCTAGGTGTTATAGTCTCACATCACCTGGGTGAGAAAAAAAAGATGTGCTATATATGTGCGACGTTGAATCCCCTTGGTAATATGCATTTTAAATCCATGATGGTGGTAAGGTCCAAAACGTACAATATCTTACCATGTGGTTCGAGTCGTTACAGAATGATATCAGAGCCCGTCCTAGCCGAAAGTGTGCAAACGAGGACGTTGGGCTCTATATGGGGAGTGGATTGTAACACCCTTGTGTGGACGAGCTCTGAGGCTGGCAGCTCCATATGTGGGCGAGATCTGAAGCTGACATGCTACCTTGTGTGGGCGGGCTCAAAGGCTGGCTGACTACCTAGGTGTTATAGTCTCACATCGCCTGGGTAAGGAAAGGAGATGTGTTATATATGTACGAGGTTAAATCTCTTTGGTAAGATGTTTTTTAAAGCTGTTAGGGTGGTAAGGCCCAAAGCAAACAAAATCTTACCATATAGATCGGGTCATTACACTGGGACTGTGGGCCTGAAGCGCTGTCGTTGACAGTGCTGGAGGAGGGTTTATGTGGTGCTGGTGATGATGTCTGTTCCACGGCCTTTGTGTAGCGTGAAAAGTATTTCTCAAAAATCTGATCCATCTTCTCCATTATCACTCTTTCAATTGCTTTTTTGAACTGCTGAAGTCTCATTTTTTCTATCATCTTCCTTCAAATTTTTTTTCAAATCGAACAAATCTTTAAGAATTGTTCGGCATTGATTCTAATTGATATGTTCGAACTAGTAAATAAATAAAATTGAAATAATTAGAGACTATTAAAAGCCACAAACCTAACCCATGGTTTAAAAATAATTATAAAGACATTCTTACCCTTTAACTTAAGTGATCAATTTTCAAAATTTATTCACTTTCTTAAAACCAATCATAAGTTTACTTTCAGATTTTATATTTTTTTACTTCCAAATTATACAAGTATCGATCAGTTGTGTTTTAGGGACATGAAACAACTTTGTAAAAACATCAAACTGCGTTAAAAGATTGGATATTTTGCTTACTTCAATGTAACTAGAATTTGAATATATAAATAACACCGTGTCAATGTGACTAAGAGTATGGGTATATTTGTCTTTTTTACATATTTTTTAGCGATGGTTTAGGTTGTAACCTTTAATAGTCTTGAATTACAAAAAGTAGGTCTTTTGAGGCATTTTCAATTGTTAGGGTCTTAAGTGGGTTACAATTATAAAAATTAGGCCTTACAAAATAATTTTTATTCAATCAATCGAGTAACAATTGTAACCTACGCAAAACCGTAAACCTAATTGGAAATCGATGGAAATGGTTCAAATTGTCATGTGAGCATTACACACATTATACACAAATGGTTGAGTTTCAATTAAGCTCGCTCTTTCTTCATGTCTTGCTATAATAGCATAAAGAAAAACTAATACTTTTGGTGTGCTTAAATATACTTAAGAGAACAAATCGTGGAAGTTAAATCGCCACATATTGCCTTCAAGACCAAGGTTATAAAGTAGCTATATAAATGGTTCAAGCAGAGGATTCTACAACATCAATGCTTCATTTGTTAAAATTTTCGCTTTTGAAAACTGATGCAGTCGATTTTCGCTTTCAACTTAACTTTGACCTGCACAAAGAACACATGTGAGCCATGGACCACCGTTGTGGTGGCCGATAGAACTCCGATGCTAAAGTCATACCGAGATCTAAGGAAGGCTTAAAGTTGTAAACAAGGAATTTGTAGCTTACCTTTGTTCACCAACCTCATGTCTTATTTATAGTACTGGAGTCATGGTTCGACCAGGCCATCGGTGGCGTAGTTTAGGGAAAGAGATCTTCTTGGATATCCTTTTCTAATTAGTAGCCTTGTAGAGGGAAGTTTCCCTGTTAGACCTATGCTCCTAGATACGCAGGCGATAGTTTCCAATTCGAGTGTTGTCCATAGATGGAGGTTTCCATGAACGATGTATACTCTGGTATCTGCTTCCTAGTTGGAGACAAGGCGTTGTTGGCTTGCCCGTCCGAAACTAATCCCCAAGATACTTGCCTTAATAGGTCTTACGGATATTGGGGATGGTTATGAGACGTGTGGGCTTAGCAGGTTGTAGTAATTTGGGTCCATTTGGCAGACTGCGCTACATGGGCTTGATGCCGCTTGGGTCAGATTAGTGTTAGACTGACAGTTTGGCCTACTATTCCTTGAGATCGTCATGACATGTGTACGGCGTAGAAGAAATGACGTTTTGGTGTATCATCAGCTGCTCCCCTTGAGTTAGTGGGCCATGGTATCGGTCTACAAAGTCACTTCTTGAAAAGATACGTCGCTCATAATGATTGAGTTTGAACCGTTACTTGAGCGGTGCACTCCATTAATTTAGCGTGCGTCGGTTCAGTGAAAAAAGATGAGAAATCAATATCTATTTAGATCTCCATTTCTGCAGAGATTGACTCTTTCACTTCTTCATGTTTAAAGACTCCATTTTGTTCAACTTTTAATTGAAAGCTTGTTCACTTTTTTCATGACTCGCCAAAATCACCTTGACGATAAACTTCTTGCCAAGGGCCTCCATTCGTTGAAGACAGGTCAGCCTCCGAATCGAGCCTGGCTGAGATTTGGAAAACACATGGAGTCCCTGAAGATCTCTCATTCTACACTTTGAGTGATGATCAGACGCCAATGTTTTCTCCAGATAGATTCGTCTGTTTGCACCGCGACATGCTTCGAACTTGTGTTCATTTTCCTGTAATCGACGAGATCTGGGGTTTTCTAGAATTCCTTGGTATCCAACCTATTTAGTTGGTACCGAATGGGTACAAGATTATTCTTCTCATAATGGTAAGGGCAAAGGACGTTGGTGTCCTCGTGACTCCGAGGGTGATTCAGTTACTGACTTCTCCTCGACTAAACGATCACACTGTGTAAGATGAAGTCGTTGGCTTGCTTCAAGAAATTGTTGGATGACTTTAAGTTCTGACAGAAACACTGCTTCTTGGCTCCTTCGAATTCAAAGTATTTCGAGTTCAATAGTCGTCCGCTTGAGCGAGAGTTCAGGCCACTTCGTAAGTATAATTTCGTCATTTGCTTTCGTTGTGCAGATCGTTGTGTGTTTTTTCTGTAGGAAGGTTCCCTACTACTCTTTTCTCGGAAGATGAAACTGCTATGAAGGCATTCCGTGATATGCCTCGAATGAGAATGAAGGATGTTATCTGCCCTTCCAATTTTAGTCGCAGTGGATTATGGGCCTATTGGCATGTGGCTCCCACTCTTTTCAAAGTGTCGAAAGTTATGTCCAAAGGTGGAGCTCCTTCCAAGAATAGGAAGGCCTCTAAAGCTAAGGCTCCTATCTTGTCAGACACAGAGGGGCTTTCTAAGACGCTTGCTTCCTTCATAGGCTCGAAAAGGTCTCACACTGGGGCTGAATCTGCTTCCAAATAGTCCGCTCCGTCGAGGGAGGAACGCGATTCTGACTTGTTCGCAGAGGCAGAGATTGTGGCATCTGATATGGAGAAGGACCATCTGCGGCTAGCCGGGGTTGATGATGCGTCGAAGCTAAGTACCGAGCAGGCAAAAGCTTTGAATGAGAAGCTGGTGTTGGCTTCTACTAATACTGATCGATCCAAACCTGTTCTGCTGGAAGGTTTTGATAAAGATTTGTTGTGATTCCCGAGATCAATCGCCCTGCTGGTGGATCGTCTGACAGTGGTCATTGCAGCGTGGACCGTCCTTCTTACAGTCTGCATTGCCCTCCATCTCGCTCCAGGCTGCATATCAAGATAATGAAGGGTCTGATAGACAATTCGCCTCCTCTCCCTTCGGATTCTACTGAGCCGGCTCGAAATAAAGGGTCGGCTATTGGTGACAAAGGGAAGGCAATAGTTGAGGGCCCAGGTGCGGTGAAGATTGCAAAGGGCAGTACTGGTGTAATTCGGCGTCCAGAAGAGCTCCAACTGGACGCGCAGATACGTCTGTTTGCTCCGAATGTAGTAAAATGAACAATCAGGCTTGGCTCCAGGAGGTTGATATTGATTATGGTTTGAAGAAGCATATCAGCAGATGTTACAGCTGGATGGCGAACCGTGTTTCGAAGCCCGGGGAGAATGCGCTGGAAGAGCGTATGGTTAAGGGGCTGAAACATCTTATGTTGGGGATGTCGCATCAGAGCCATATGGTTGTCGCTTCGACGAAAGTTGAGGCGGGCTCGTGAGAAGGTGTACACCATGGAACACGTCTTCTCAAATATGCAGAAGTTGTATTTTGATGCAATCTTTGAGATTGAATCGTTGAGAAAGTAGATTGAAAAGAGAAGGCTGGAACAATCAGTCGTTGATGCTGAGACCCAGAGGGTTCGTTTGGAAGCCCTTGAGTCTGATTTAGCAGAGGCGATGTCCGCAAGGGACAGATCTAGAGAAGAGCTAAACGTGGCCCACCATAATCTAGAAGTTGCGTAGGAAACTGCGGCTAAGATGCGCTCTGAGTTGTCGTATATTGCTGGGGAGAATACCAGGAAAGAATCTGAGTGGGTAGTCCAGAGAAAACAATTAGAGGCTGATGTAGAATTCAACGCTCAAGAAGCAAGGAAAGCTGGTGAGTAGCTTCTCCAGGAGAAACATGAACTTAGCGCAGTTAAAAGTAATCTGATTAGTGAGCAGTCTCAGATTGATGCACTGACAGGCAAGCTGGAGCTGCTGGAGCGTGAGCTTGCTGAAGTAAAGGCGCGTGAGGAGGGGCTTTTCAAGGTGCAAAGCACGTTTGAATTCCATAGGATTGTGCATGGGAGGTTAGAACAGTTGGCGCTAATGAAAGAAGAGCATCTGAATTGGGACCTTTCTTATTACAAGAAGGTGTCCTTTGCAGACTTCAGAGCGATCTCTGAGTTGTCAAAGGAATAGGGTGATCCGGATCATGACGCTCAAGCTGAGGCATGCGCGGACACAACTCCTGCTAAGCTTAGTTCCCCTGTAATTGTACCTCCTCCTGATGAGGAGTAAATTTTGAACATCTGTACCTTTTGTTTCAGATGTTTATGAAAACAGGTTCTTTTTTAGTACACTTTGTACCCGTGTTCTATTAGGTACTCATGTTGCATAGTTTTCCATTGCGCCTTGTCATTTTATTTTGATGTAGATCTTGTTGGGTTAGCAGGAGCCGAATGGTCTATCCCTGTTGAGAGCTCGATAGTTCATGCCGCGAGTAATACTGACCTGGACTTCTGTGATGTCTCAGAGTTGCTATCGTGTGGTTACTTCCAATAATGAACATTCTGCGGATGGTTTGGTAGCGGGTTACTCTACTCAGGCTAGAACTCATTTTTGAGGTAAGTCGTTGGAAGCTCAAGTTATATATTTGATCGTCGGTTGCGGTCGTTGGCATGAGTAAACTGTTGTAGTCGAGCACATGAGTTGTCGTCTGTAGTTGAGCAAGAACGTTTGGCCCGAGTCAATTTCGTAAGCTTGGACTGGTCTCCCGTGTAGCGTTCGTCCGCGCTTAGCGGATTAGTTTTCAAGTCGACTCAAGTGACCATTGCTAATAACAAGATGTCAACCTATGTGGGCGTGAAAACGCTGGTTGAGCTGTAATCAGATTCGGCGACTACTGTCATTAGAAAGAGCAGTGGTCTCGTGGCAAGTCGTCGACATCAGTCGGAACAGACTAGGCTCCCACCTTCCAAACGATCTACACACATGCGGAGTGGGCTACAGATTTGGGATGAAAAAATTCGGCGACCATGGTCTGTAGAAGAGCAGTGGTCCTGTGGCTAGCCATCGACATCAGTCGAAGCTGACTACGCTCCCACCTTCCAAACCATCTACACCAGCGCAGAGCGACCTATAGATTTGGGATGAGAAAATTCGGCGACCATGGTCTATAGAAAAGCAGTGGTCCTGTGGCGAACCGTCGGTATCAGTCGGAACTGACTAGGCTCCACCTTCCAAATCATCTACACCCGCATGGAGCGAACTACAGGTTTGGGAATATGAGATTCGGCGACCATGGTCTGTAGAATAGCTGTGGCCCCGTGGCAAACCATCATCAGTCGAAACTGACTAGGCTCCCACCTTCCAAACCATCTACACCCATGCATAGCGAGCTACAGGTTTGGGAGCTGACTAGAAGTTGTCGTCGTCAGTCGTCACGGACTAGGGTTACCAGATCGGCTTTGACGACCATTGTCAGCGGAGGGGCGACGACCCTGGCGAGTCATCGTCATCAGGCATGAGAGCCCTGACTAGACTCTCACTTCCTAAGCCATCAACATTTGTGCACAGTGAACTAGGCGTCAGGGAGAACCAGAAGCCGACATCATCAATCGAAACTAACTAAGCTTACCTGGCTAGGTTGGAGCTCCGCCTGTTACGGGCGTGCGAGCCTACTTCCGAAGTCGGATTGCATTGTGTAGATTAGTTTTCACTAATTTCAATGAAAGTTTTAAAAAAGGTACCTTAAATCAGTTGGTGATATGTAGGTGTGCTACGTGTGTCAAGAATGACTAGGGCCTCTAGTGCTTGCGTCAACGCACGTGGTAGAGTGTCGCTCGGATAATGGGTCGAGCCGATGGGCCCATATAGGAAAAACTAGGTCATGTCATAGGATCATGGTGCCACATGTACGATGTAGATTGCATGGTGTCGCGCGTACGACCTAGATTGCGAGACGGTAGAGTATCGATTACTCCCCCCAATTAATGGGGTTGTGTGCAAAATCATTAATTGATTAAACGTGGACCTGTGCGGTTTCCTTGGGAATTGTCGCCTCCTCGTTTCCCATACAGTATTCAATGCTGATATTTAATGTTGACGCGCCTGTTTGATGAGCCATACTATGTCTATATAGTGGCGTTTCTTTACAGTTGTAGGCATTATCTTCTACAGATTGCACTCTTCAGATGCTCTTACTGAAAGGATATGCTTTGGGTTTTCATAAGGTCGAAGGAAGATCTCCTACACTGGAGTCTTCGAATGTTATGACATTTGCATCGATGAGTCTTGATAAGACTTGCTATTATGCGTGGTCACCTGTTCTAGGTAAGCATCCAATTGGTTCGTTGAGACCTTGTAAGTTTTTCTTGTATTGCAAAGAAGAGTTACAGACTTCCTCTCAAGGGACGATTTTGTCATTTATTCACTGGTGCTTTGGTGGCGTCTCGCTCCATCTTGTCTGTTGGTTGGTCGGAGTGTTGGCAGATGCGACAAGTATCACACATAGGAGAAGTGTCCTCGCTTGGCAGCACTGTGAGACCTCAAATGTCACGTCGCCCGTGGATACCCTTGTTTGTCTTCTTCTACCTCCTTTGAGAGACTGGATGTCGGATCGAAGATGTCTATAGCTCGTCGCAAGGCTCATATCATTGTTTGTGAACTGTTCTTTCGGGTGATTCGACGAAGCATTTAATTGGTCGCGCTCTTTCGACTTCTTTTTTGTGCATTTGCTCTTACTCGTAAATCATCTTTTCCGGAGAAATCGCAGAGAGGAACTCTTAGAGGGCACCGTAGTTTACCCTGTGTACCTTTGTTGTCACTTCTGAGTCCTCTTATGAAGTCGAACTGTTTAAGCGAATTTTTACTGTACATTGCATCGGAATTGGATGCTTGTAGTTTGTAATCTTTTATACCCGCCATTTGGTCAATCATTGTTACATCCTTCCAGTAATCAATAGAGTGTGTTTGTGTAGTTCTATTTTATTTCTTAAATGAATGCAAATCACATAAGTTCCTAAGAATTAAAACTCTAAACTGACTACTGAAAGAAAGCTAAACAACTGGATAGATTGACTATTGGCGGAGAGGGGTCGATCCGACGCTGAAGTAAATTAGCATGGCCCTTGTTTGGATCGTAAGTATCTTCGGCGAATTGTCAAGTTTCACCGACGCCGTTGAGGTCATTGAAGAATGAACCTTGCGTGGGAGGGTTCTTCCGCACTCACTTACAGTTGTGGGGTTGTGCTCTCGTTTGCAATGACCTCTCCGCTAAGCCAGACGTTCCGTCGGGCTAGAGGGCGGGTTGCTTCCATAATGTTGGACTGTCCTTCGTTGTTAAGTTGAGCCACTGATGCTGGGTCTTTGTCCTTATCTGGGGCGCGTGACTCTTCCCTGATTTCTGAGTCTAGCTTTCATTCTACTTGTTTGGCGGGCTCCAACTGAATCTGAGAACATTCTATTTGCTTTAGCACAACATAGTGGCAACCTCGTGTCGTTGGTTGGTCCCCGCGAATTTCCCCTCTAAGTGGTTGGTGGTATACTTGACGCATTGATGAAGGGTAAATACTACTAATTCCATGTGAAGAAGCTAGGGCCTCCCCAAGATGAGGTTATAGGTAGACGGTGCATCTACCACCATGAAGTCCAGTAACAGGACCTTCCTCAGTTGTGGCTCTCCTGCCACCACCGCTAGCTTTGTCTTTCCGATCGGAAAATATTTTTCTCCGCTAAACCTTATCAGCGGGTAGCCGAAAGGTGTCAAGTTCTCTTCCTTGAGGTCCATACTGTGAAATGCGTTGTAGAATAGGACATTGAGAGGGCTTCCTGTGTCCACCAGAGCCATCTTCACTTCCAACCTTGCAATAGAGATCGAAATGACAAAAGCTTCATTGTGCGGTGCGCGGACGCCTTCAATGTCCTTATCTGTGAAAGTCAAGGTCGGGATTGGGCTCTGTAATCGTGAGTAATACACGCGTCGGTCATTGATGGTGAGTTGTATTTGCATCTTAAGGAGTGTCCGCTTTCGGGACTTGTTAGACTGTTCTTCTTCTGATCCGACTCCGTGAAGGACATATATAATGCCCAGAGCCTCCTTCTCGATTTCTTTGACCTCCTTTCCCCTTTCCCTAGTCCGGTCTTGCCTCTTTTCTGAACCCTGGAACTCCTTCAGCTTTCCCTTTCGGATTCAATACTCGATCCTGTACCTTAGACTTATACAGTCGTTGATGTCGTGGCCACCCTCTTTGTGGTATGAGCAATATTGTTGTTGTCACACTTGGAGGGGTCTCCACACTGCTTCGAGGGCCACTTTAGATCCTCCCAGTTCTTCATGAAATTAAGGACGTCTGGCAAGCTAGAGTTGAGGGAGTTATGGTCCTGGATCCGACATAGTTGGAAGATTTTTCTAGCTTAGCATGGCCAGAGTTCGACCAGCTGTCGTTGCGCTTCTGTTTGTTTCTATCTTCGTTTTCTCGCCTATTTCCCTCATTTCTGTCCCTAGAAACAGAGGGTTTCTTTTCTACTTTAGTTTCCTTTTTTGTTATTCTCATTTCCTCTGAGGTGATGTACCTCTGCGAGTTTTTCAAGAGTTCTGCCATATCCAAAGGGGGTTCCAAGGTGAGGAAGTCGTAAAATTTTCCCTCTCTTAGGCCCATAGTGAAAGCTATAACGGATGTATCGTCGCTGCAGCTGTCAATGAGCGTCGGCTTGTCATTGAAGCGCGTGACGTATTTCCTTAGCTTTTTGTTTGGCTTCTGCCTCAGGCAAAGTATATAGTGAGGGCCCTTCCTGATCTGCTGGCTGCCAACAAAGTGTGTAAGAAATATTTTGGCCAGTGCCTTGAATGAGTCGATTGACTTTGGCGGGAGGCTATGGAACCATCTCATTGTTGACTTCAACAAGATGGTAGGGAACGTCTTGCACATCACTGATTCAAAACCTTCTTTGAGCGCCATTACGTGATGATAATGACACAATTGATCAAACGAGTCACCGGTCCCATCATAGAACTCAAACTTCAAAGGGCTAAACTTCTTTGGCAGAGCTTTTTTCATGATGTGGTGCACGAACGTGGGAACAAAAAGGCAGTACAACACGTCTAGGTCGTGAGCCCCTTGGCGAAGGGGGTTCTGCGTGGCGGGTCTGTCTGCCCTGAAAGTTGGATCTCCGTTGACTGTGTCGCCTCCTCTAGTCCAGTGAGAACTGGCGGGGGCTTGACTCTCTTAATCCTTCTAATTGTTGTCATCTGGAGATTGAGGTCTGTGCTGCTCCCTATGCAGTTAAAACGGATAACGGACCCATAACGGTCTAGGAGCGTTATAAGTTATAACGGATTATATTGAGATATAACGGTATATAACGAATTATTTTTTAAAATATATTTTTATACCCCCACTAAGTATATTAATGTATTATAGACTATATAGTAAAAAAATAAATCACTAAATATAAATTTGTTACTGCTAGTTTGCCAATAATGCCAATAAACTTGAAACTAAATACTAATCATTGTTCATATTTATTTCAGGTAAACAAATATTTACAGAAGGGAAGCTTACAGAGATCGCAGGCTTCGCAGCAGCAACACCCAGCACGCCAACACGACTAAATCCCTGAACTATGTTATCTACATTATCAAACACACTCAATAAATTTTAGTTGAACAACAGATGTAACTGATGAAATTGGAACTGTTGAAATTGTAATTCACTAATTCAATAAAGCAAGATATTTCATATTATGTTCATAACATTAAGCAAGATATCATAACATCAAGCAAGATCAGCAATGTCAATATCAAGATCAGCAAGATGTCATGTTCATGTTCATAAACATCAAAATGAAACATCATATAACAAGATCAGCAACGCCAATATCTAAGTCTTCTTCTTCTCCTTGGTCCTCATCTTCATCACGAAGTTCGGTACTTGTATTTGGTTGCCACAACTGACTTCTTGTATTTGGCCTTAGATTAGTGGCTCCCCTTGCCTTTCTTACTTGTGCCCAAGTAAGATCATCACCTTCCTTCACAAAGGAAAACATAGAATAAGGAAGAAGCAAAACAGAGAAGAAGGAACAAAGCAAAGCAAAAACAAAGGAAAGCAGAGAAGGAACAAAGAAAATCAAACTTATAGATTGATCGAAAAGGGGCCAAGGGTTTGATCGGGCCTCGATCGACTAGGGTTCTTCCCTTCTCTTCCCTTATTCTCTGTTCGATCGGGGCTCAACTTACTAGGGTAGCACCGTAGCAGCTCGATCGACTAGGTTCTTCTTTCGTTTCTCTGCAATTCTCGGCTCCCTATCAGATCTGCAATCGATTCGAGAACAAAGGTTTAGTAAAAAAAAATTATTTATTTATTTACCGATTCGTTATAGCGACGTTATGAAAAAACGTTTTATTCAAATAACGCCCGGTATATGCCGTTATAACTCCCTCCGTTACACCCTAACGTTTTATGAAAAAACTTAACGCCTCGAGCCCGTTATGAGTTATTTCGGCGTTATAACCCGCAATTAACTACATAGGCTGCTCCTAGTCTCCATCAGCGGGTGAAGGTTTCTACTGAGTGAGAATCTCCACGGCTTTAGCTATCTATTGTATTTGTAATGATAGAAAATCCATCCTGGGGTCCGTTACCGCTACTGTTGGCGCATGGGTGTGAGCCTGCTGCCCTTGTGTCACCAGCAACGCTGGAAGCGGTGTATAGCGCTAGTCTGAGCGTTTGGCATGTCCCCCAATCTCCATTGTTGCGGGATCTGGTGGTCACCATCTTTTTGAACTTTGAAGAGAGATGATGTTAGTGTTTTGCTAGGAACTTTGTCGTTTTTATAAACGGCGTCAAACTGATGTAGTCGATTTTCGCTCCCTGCTTGACCTTAACCTGCACAAGGAACGCACGTGAACCACGAACCACCGTTATGGTTGCTGATGGCACTTTGATGCTAATGTCAGACAGGGATATGAGGAAAGCTTAAAGTTGTAAACAGGGAATTTATAGCGTGCCTTTGTTCACCAACCTCATGTCTTATTTATAGTGTTGGAGTCCTGGTTCGACCAGGCCATCGGTGGCGTAGTTTAGGGAAAGAGATCTTCTTAGAGATCTTTCTCTAATTAGGAATAGTCTTGTAAAAGGAAGTTTCTTTGTTAGACCTGTGCTCCTAGATATGTGAAAAATAGCTCACAATTCGAGTGTTGTCCATAGATGAAAGTTTCCATATACGATGTATACTCTGATATTTGCTTCCTAGTTGGAGACAAGGTGTTGCTGGCTTGCTCATCCGAAGCTGATCCCTGAGATACTTGCCTTAATAGGTTTTACGAATATTGGGGATGGCTGTGAGACGTGTGGGCTTAGCAGGCTGTAGTAATTTGGGTTTGTTTAGCGGACTATGCTACATGAGCTTGATGACGCTTGGGGCGGATTAGTGTTAGACTGTCACTTGGGTCTACTATACATTGAAATCATCATAACAATCATAACACGTGTACGGCGTAGAAGAACGGACGTTTCCGTGTATCATCAAAATTATTTTATCGTTGTGTGAAAGTTATGCATATTTCAACCAAACATGTGAATAACTAAAATAGTTAAACTAAATGCATGACTACAACTGAGATTCAATGTCCTGAATCAATTGAAAGGAAGATACATGGCACTTACAGCTGCATCAAACCGTTGAACTGCAGTGATAGGGAAATAGGTACCAGTCTTTAGTCGATCCTTCAAAATATTAGAAAAAATCAATCAGAAAGGTAACCAATTAAAGTTACCCTAGGAAGCACGGACTCTCGAAAAAACCCTCCGAATCCTAGGAATACGCGTGTCGGATACGGATACGCGTGCGATTCACGTCCGATACGTATCTGACACGCGGTCAACTTGACTTGGTCAGGATACGGCGTTGACACAGTCAGGATTCGGTTGCTAATTTTTATTTTTTTTTGCAGATCTTGATAAGATCAGACGGCTGAGATGCAAAGCCCTAATATTAAAACCTAATCTCAATTTTTGCTTGTTCTTGCTCAAACCACATAACCAGAGAAAAGGAGGAACCAAGGAGGCGAGGAAGAAAAGAAAGAAGGAAGAGGAAGAAGAGAAAGAAGGAAGGGAAGAAGAAGAAAGAGCTTACCTTAGACTTAGAGGAGTCTGTCGGAGTCGATTCTTGCTCAAACCACACAACCAGAGAGAAAGAAGGAGGAACCGAGGAGGCGAGGAAGAAAATATTTCGCGGCTTCGCCATAACCTCATTTGCAGTTAAGCTCCATCCATCTCTCAAGTTCGTCTCTCACTCTCTGTCCTTCTGCTCTTCTTTACAGATCACTCTGGTTTCTAATTTCCCAAATCGAAATCTAATTTTTTGTTGTTGTTGTTTCTATTTGTGTTTGCAGGTTTACAGCTCGTTTCAAAGAAGAAGAAGAAGAAGAAGAGGAAGGGGAAGAGGTGGAAGAAATCAGAAGAAGAAGGGAAAGAAGAAGACTTGCGACTGTGAGTCTGTGACAGTCGATCGATCACTGTTTCAGCCAATCGTATCACTATTTCATAGAAGAAGAAGAATGAAGAAAAATAAGAAGAATAAGGAAGAAGAAGAAAGAGGAAATTATAAGATCAAGTGATTCTCTTCTTCCACTTCATCTTCTTCAATCTTCGTTGTTCATTTTAGTTCTGTTCTATGTTTGATTTTAATACAATAAAGCCAACGAAATGCAAAGAGGTCTGACCACTCATTTATGCTGATTTATTTTCCCAAAACACACACTAAAAGCCTCTTATGAGGTCATTCATGGGTCCCATTCTCTTTTAGAGCTTGCTTACTTTGGTACTGCTACCATACCACCATTAATGTAAAAACACCAATAATATATGTATTCTAAATAGTAATCTGTATTCATTTTACCTAATTAATAACATTGGTAAGCTAAATAATAATAACAATGGTTATATAAATATTGGTCAACATTGGTTAGCCAAATAATAATTTCTGACAATGGATTGGTTTTATTTTTTTTAGGAGATCACATCTGAATCTGATTGTTGTCTAACTTGTCTTCAACTCTTCATTTACTGGCTGGTAGCTGCAGTATTTCTCTTCCTGTAAGTTATTTTCCTGTTTTTTTCCATTTGCCGTAAAATATTCTAGCGTAGCAATATTACCTGCAAGTTTGCAACACGTAAATAATTGTCAGTCTTCAATACTACTTGCAATTTGCGATTATTAATTATTGTTTATGAGTTATGAGATTATGTTAATAATTTTTTAACAAAATATAAAAATAAAAATAAGGTTTGATTGACGTGTCACCGAGTCTCCGAGTCCTAGTTTTTTTAAAATTGCCGAGTCGCCGTGTCGTATCTGTGTCCGATACGACACGCGTATCCGAGTCCGTGCATCCCAGAAGTTACCAAATAATAGCAAGTAACGAAAATAAATAAATGGTTTAGGCTCAAATGTTATGAACCTTAGCAGTGAAGATAAGCATCCATGTTCTTCCAGGAGATTCAGTTCCACCAAGTGTACTCAGAAACTCGGAGGTGTCGACTTTGGCCTTCTTCATCACAGAAAGTGCAGCAAGAACCTCTTCTTTTGGCACTTTTCTGGTCTTGGCTGCATCCTTTAGCACCTTTCCACTCTTTTCAAATTCGTCCTGAAATACAAACACAAACCAACTCAATATTTGTTGTTGATAAAACAAACCAACAACTACTGTGACCCAACAAGAATGAAAACTTACCCTAGTGTTTGATTCTTCTTGAACAAGCTCTTGCAGCTGTGAGGCTATGGGTGGTTTTGATGAATAAGCTCTGCAACTCTTGATTGAAATGTTGGGATTGAATGGTGTTTTGAGGGATGGGAGTAAGTAGTTCTTAGGGAAGGTTTGATGTGTATTGGAAACAATACAACAATTGGTGAAGGGGGGAAATGGGTTTAACTTGAGTGATGCCATTGATGTCTCTCATCTCTTCTTATGTAATCTCTTGGACCTTACTACTAATTTTCATTCGTTAGTTTAGCCATTTTTTTTTTTCAACAGATCCATCTCTCTGTAGAGGGAGTTTTTGCATTTCTTATTATAAGGTTTTGCATTTATTCAGGAATTAATACAGCCACAATTTTAAGTTTGTGTCAAGTTGAGGATGACTTGACCCACACTTCTATGAAGTATGTGTTCTCATGGGAGTCGTGTTATAGATTTACCTCAAGCAAGAAGACCTCAATGTGAACCTCCGTCCTATCCCCCAGGACCTCAATGGGCATTTCAGGCTGTAAAACTGGATTGACCCGGTCTTTTTAATATTTTTTAATGTTTGGTCCTAATAATGAACTGGACCAAAATTCTCACTTTAGTCTCCACAAGGGCAGACCTACTAAGGCCCCTCAATTTTTTAAATATTTTTGATAAACACTTAGTCTTATAAAAAATTTAATTATATAATATATCATACATTATAGTAATTGTTTATTCAATTATTTTTACATGTCTCTTTTGGTGTAGTGGTCGAAACTCTTGGATCGTAAAATTTTTTTATGTATATTGATAATTACTATTCTCCATCATTGTTACTCTTCTAATTTTTTTTCAATACAAATTTATTATTAATTGCAAACATTAAAAAAAATTTGTTTAGTATAAAAACTTATTTTCGGTCCTCTTGAAGTATTGATTTTTTATGGCTATTGACGATTACTATTTCTGTCATTGTAACATATCCCTACTTTTTTGTTTTCAATGTAATTTATATGTAATTGCATACATTAAAATCGTTTGTTCACAAGTGGTATAAAATTTCAAAAAAAATATATTTGAAATTAATATCTAAAATAATAACTATATAATTCAATGAAAATATATATAGTTAGTCAACTCGTACGAAATTTCAGGCTCATATAAACCATTTTTTCTATGAAATTGTATTAGGATCTTATTATGTTTGCAAATTTTAGATTTTTTTAAGCTTCAACTAGATATTTATCCTAATTATTTTGTGATTTTAGTTATATATTCTAGTTATATGTTTGCTTAGGTTATCCATAATGTGACATTATTTTGGCTTAAATTTGGACTACACTGGATTCAATTTGGTATATGCAATGTACTTTTGATAATTGTATTTTTATTAGTTATTAGCTCGGTTAGGAAAAAAAAATTTTGGTTCGCCCTGGATAACTACTATTATCAACTAATAATTATTTGTCATCTCACCCCCTGACTAAAATTATGGGTTCGCCATTGGTCCTTGATTCCAATTTTCAAAACCTAGCGGTTAATCGGCCGGCTCGACCCAATCTTAATGTAATCTTTCATTAACTCAAAGCTTCTCTTCTCCATCATTTCTTCAAAGAGCTACTGAGCATTCTTAGTTGGAACTCTCCGCCATGTTTTCCCCATTGTGATGGAGATATTGGGAAGAATCTTCGCATCTTCCTAACATCATTTCTTGCTCGCTGCATTTATTCAAAGAGCTACTGAGCATTCTTAATTGGAACTCTCCGCCATCTTTTCCACATTGTGATGGAGATATTGGGAAAACTCTTTGCATCTTCCTAACATCATTTCTTGCTCGCTGCACTTCTTGTAATCAAACCCTCTCAAAACCCCATCTCCATTTCTCCTCCCAACACAACATTTTATTTATGCTCTAAATGTTAGAAAATTCCCTTAAGGTGGCCTACATAATTTATATTATTATACGTTGTAGACTATTGAACTATATGTAGTTGGTGTTTGATTAGACCCAATTAGTTGTGAAACATGATCATGGTTATAAACATGTTTCTAATTACATGTTGTTGGTCTTGACATGTATTACTAAATTGAGTATGGAGGTTATCTATGTATAGATACCAATTTAAGCCTTACTATAATTTTGTAATTGATGATGGACCATAATAGAGTTAGGGCTCTATATATACGGTTAAGGTTTCCACTTTAAACCAAATTCTCTACCTTTTACTTTCACATCTAGTTTGAAACAAATATGTGAAATATTCCAGAGGTGGAAGACTTATCTGTTGCGTGTTGCTTGGTTCTGAGGATTGCTACGTGCGAACTCTTCACCAATGACTTTAGGTACAAATTATTTTAAGTTTTTCTGAATTGATTATTGATATGAGGTCTTGGTGTGAATATAATAATATTTCAACAAGTGGTATCAAAACATACTTGTCAGAATCATTGAAGAAAAATATAATTTATTGTCTTGTTATTATTTGATTAATTAATCAATCCTCTAGCATAATTTGTTTTTTTCGACGTTAGTTTTATTCAAATATATTTCGCCGGATCTGGTTTTCTCGATGGTGGATTGATGTTTAGCCGTGCTAATCAACCCCATAAGGTTGTTTGGGTAGTTGATGATAGTTGAAAGACATCGGAAACACAAAGATTCCATACTTTACATTTAAAAAAAAGTGTTCCATAGGAACATGTTTGTTTCTATTTTTGTTTAATTGATGTACAGTAGCAAACATACCTACTCAATTGGGGCATGTTGTGTTTAACTGGGTCTGGACTATTTTATTTAATTGAAGCAAACTGGGCATGATTTAAATTCAAATTGTGTATGTTTTAAATGCAATTTGGGCATGTTTTAAATTCAATTGGGCATGTTTTACTATAGCAATTGGGTCCTGCTGGATCAGTCCAATCATGTTGGACTGGATTGGTACTGTTGGGCCGGTTCAATTTGTTGGGTTGGTTATGCTTTTGGGCATGTTTTATATGTTAGGTCTATATGGCCTGCTGGGCATGTTTGCAATCAAAACCCCTTTTGATTAGTTGTTGATTGACATAAGGCTTTGGTATTGTCTAAGCTCGATACACGGGGCATATGTTGGATTTTATGAAACCTAAATTAGTTGTATTTTTAACTTTTGGAGCACCTAAAATATATTTTAATGGCAATCTAAAATTTAAATTTAGGTAAATTTTTGTGATACGTCGGATAAGTGATCGCTTTCATGAAAATTTATTTGAATTTAAATTTAAGTTTAGTATTTTAGTGGATTGCTTATGGTTTCGTCATGACCCATGCAGATGATAATCAGCCCAAAGGAAGATTGTTATTTTGGTCGGTTCATGGACGGTCTAAGGTAATTAATTTAAGTAATATTTTTGGAATTTTCTTATGCGTTCAATGACTGGCCCAAAGAAAGGCTATTGTTTAGCCAAGCCCGATTATATTTTATTTACAATAAGTTTCCTTAGTTGTTTTGAGAGAACCACTTACATTACAATGCTTGTCCAAAAACTTGAATTGTAATGATGTGTTCAGTTTCTCACAAGGGCCCATTACTAAAGATGTAAATTATATAGTTTTATCTTTATTCTATTTATTTGATTATCGATTAGACCAAATTTTGCTTGATGATGATTACTCCTTATTTATTTTTCTGTTATCATATCATTGCATTAAAGTTGATGGTATGTATATATTATCATGAGCTTATTCTTTTATATTATTTAGTGATTTAATCAACATTCAAGTGCTTAATGGTTCATATTTTGAAAAATGGAAAGAGTATATTATAATCGTTCTTGGGTGTATGGATTTGGATTATGTGATTCGTGTTGATGAACCCATTAAGCCCACTGATTCTAGTTCAGCTGAAGATAAGGCTTCTAATGAAAAGTGGAAGCGCTCTAATCACATTGAAACACTCTATTTCTGAAACTTTTCGTGCTGTAATGCCTAAGGAGGAAAACGCTAAAGATTTCCTACGCCTGGTGCAAGCCAATTTGTTGCATCAAAAAGAGTAAAAGCAAGTACACTTTTTAGCAAGTTTGTCACCATGTGATATACTGGCAAAGGAAATATAAGAAAGTACATCATGGAAATGTCTAATCTTGTTGCAAAAATGAGGACACTAAAATTGGAATTTTCTAAAGATCTCATTGTGCACCGCATTTTGATTTCTTTTCCTACACATTTTGGTCCCATTATAATAATTTATAATACTCAGAGGGACAAATGGACTCTCAATGAGCTCATTGCTCAATGTGTACATAAAGATGAAAGATTGAAATGAGAAAAGATAAAAAATACTTATATGATAGCATTTTCTAATGGAAATTCAAACATCAAGAAAAGGAAAAGAAACACTAATATTAAAGCTAAAGGAATTGCATCTATAGGCACTTGTGCAATAGGAACATGATAAGGTCGCCTCATGTTTCTTTTGCAAGAAAGCGAGATGTGAAAAAGGGAAATGTCTCAAATATCAAAAGTATAATTTTAGTTTTGTTTGTTTTTAATTTAATCTAGCTAAAGTACTGTGTTATTTCTAGTGGATAGATACAAATGCAACTATTCACACTAGTATTTCCATGCAGGATTGAATAAGAGGTCGAAAAACAAATTAAATCAAAAGTTTCATTTACATGGGGATTACAATAAAGGTTGTGTGGAGGCAGTTGGAGTCTTTAGATTAAAATTAGAGTCTAGTTTTTATTTGAAATTAGATTAGACTATTTATATATCGTCATTAAGGCAAAATTTAATTTCTGTTTTCAGTTTCGATAAATGCGGTTATAGTTTTTCTTTTGAAAAAAGGAAGGTTTAGTCTCTTTCAAAATTCCAATATTGTTGATACTGGGATCTCTGATTGATAGTCTATATAAGTTAGACTTAGATGTTTCCCGCTTAAAGTTAAATAAAACCTTGCATGTTAATAATTATGGTACCAAGTGAAGATTAATTAATGATAACTCTTTCATGTTATAACATAAGCATTTAGGTCACATCTCTAGACAGATAATTGAAAGGTTTGTGTTAATTGAAGTTCTTGGTGCCATTGATTTTACGGATTTTACAATTTGTTTAAAGATGTAAACAAACAAACCCTAGAAAGTTAGGTGCTCACAAGAGTTCAAGTGTTTTAGATTTGATACATGATGCTGATATTTGTAATCCATTTCCTACGGCTTCTTGGAATGGTCAACAATATTTTATCACTTTTACAAACAATTATTTTCGCTATGGGTATATGTACTTAATACATGAAAAATCACAATCATTAGATGTGTTCAAGGCTTATAAAATTAAGGTTGAAAATCAATATAATAAAAAAATTAAGGCCGTTAGATCTGACCGTGGTGGTGAATATTATGGTAGATATGATTGTTCAGGCAAATGTTCAGGTTCATTTGCGAGGTACTTACATGAATGTAGGATCGTCTCTCAATACACCATGTTAGGGACACCATGTCAAAATGGTGTATCTGATAGACGAAATCAGACCCTAAAAGATATGGTTAGGAGTATGACTTGTCATTATACCTTGTTAGAATCTCTTTGAGGAAAGGTCTTAAAGACTACAATTTATATCCTTAATAGAGTACTCAATAAAACAATCAACAAAACCGCACGTGAGCTATAGAATGGTAGACGTTTTGTCATTCGACACTTACATATTTTGGGGTGTTTAGATGAGGCTAGGCCTTACAGGCCTAATGAAGGAAAACTTGACTAAAGAACTGTTAGTTGCTACTTTATTGGATACTCAGAAAGATCAAACAGATTCAAGTTTTATTGCCCCTATACTAATACCTTAATTGAGATGGATAATGCCAAGTTATTGAGGATGTTGAAAATAATGATAGCACACAATCTCGAAATATTGGTTTTGAAGAAGAACGTGTTGACATTCCTATGATTTATACTCAACTTGTCAACGTGATCATGCATGTTCTTGAACCAGTGGAAGCAAATTACGAAGATCTTCCTAGATTGCCTTATACTAATCCAAAAAAACCTCAACCTCTCCAATTACAAGTGCCAATAAGGAGATCAAATAGAGAGATGAGATTTGTTATTTCAGGTGATTATGTAGTTTATCCAAATGTGCATGAGTTTCATATAGAAATGAAAAATGATCCTATCACTTTCCTTCAAACCAAACAAAGTGTTCACTCTTTAGATTGGATGAATGCTATGTTACATGAATTAAAGTCTATGAAGGACAATGACGTTTGAGATATTGTCGAGCTGCCTAAGGGTGTGAAACCAATTGGATGCAAATGTGTTTTTAAAAACCAAATGGATTCCAAAGTCAACATCGAAAGAAGTAAGGCAAACTCTGTTGATAAAGACTTTACTCAAAAGGAAGACATTGATGATAAAAAAAAACTTTATTTCCAGTTTCTATGATAGACTCTTTTAGAATTATTATGACACTCGTAGCTCATTATGATTTAGAGCTATATCAGATGGATGCTAAGATTGAATGGAAATGTTGAAGAAACTATTTATATGAAGCAACCACGGGGTTTTGAGATTAAAGACTCAAAATATAAAGTTTGCGAATTAAAGAAATTAATTTATGGTATAAAGCAGACATCTCGTCAATGGTATAAAATGTTTGATCAAATAATTTTTTTCCTTTGATTTTGAGGAAAATCTAATCAATCAATGTGTTTATCATAAGATTAATGGAAGCAAACTTATTATTTTCGAGTGCTATATATTGATGAAATCCTACTTAAAATTGTGCCATAAGTTTATTTCTTTCAACAAAATATCTTGTTAAAGTTTTTTGCTAAAATATGTTTTGTGATAGGCATACAAACTAATTGCACCGATCACATAATATTATTGGTCTATCATATCAGATATTTGTTGCATTGGTACTTGGTAGGATCTTGTACTAGGTGAAATACTCATTACGAGTGATAAGTTGAGTTTGCTCTAATGTTCAAAGAATAATTTATATATGAAAAGAATACATGAAAATTATCTCTCATGTGTATGTAGTAGAGAGTATAATGCATGATAAAGTTTATCCGTATTAGGATATGATGTATATCGTTGGAATGTTTGGCAGATATTTTAGACTGAAGAATGATCACTAATCAACGGTTATTGCAGTATTTTAAAAGAATAAAAGTTTATACTCACATGCTAAAGATCTAATCAATTGGATTAGATATTCAGATTAAATTTTTAGTGTACTGCCCAGATAATAGAATTTTTTGTTTGATGTAAAACATGATATCAAACATTATGGTTAAAGAATTTTTATTTCAAGGCTTCACGCTATGAGTTTCTTTGAGAAATATTATGAAATAAAATCGCTAATTGTATTAAGAGAATGACAATAATTCATTCTAAATTATATCGACGTAAAGTTTTTTATCATCAAAGAAAAAGTTCATAATCATCTTATGACAATCGAGTTTATTAATGAAAATCTCACTGTGAATTATTTATTAAGAATGCACCGCATAAGGTGTTCAATGAGCATGTAGCTCGTTTAAGGAATAATTAGGTTTTATGGTGCTCATAATCAGTAGGAGTCTAAATTACCATGTTTAATTGTCATTTGAGTAACTCTTGGTGATCACCTTTGATTTATTGATGATCTAAAATAAAAAATTCTAATTTTTTTTTTATGGTTGCGCATATATAGTTTGATTAAGTAGAAAAAGGTGACTCAATTTTTGAATCATATGGTAGGACTAGTTGAAAATAGACATGACCAAGGCTCACATTCAATGTCATTTTCATGCTACACATCGATACTTTGATATATGTCATTGATTGTATTGTTATTTGTGACCATGGATGGGTCCAACCACGATAAATGTGGTGAAGGTCGCTATGATCCTATATTAATATTTTCAATGGACCAGATTGTTTAGGGATGACACTTCACAACTCTCGACTATCAAGTTTTGAGTTCATAAGGTTTTACAATGTATAATCTATTAATGATCTATGTGGTCCAAGTGGGAGATTGTTAGAAAATTCCCTTAAGGTTGATCTACATAGTTCACAGTATTATATGTTGTAGACTGCCGAACTATAAGTAATTGGTGTTTGATTAGACCCAATTAGTTGTGATTATTAAGAACAAGGCCAGGGTCATAAACACATTTCTAATTACATGTTGTAGGTCTTGACAAAATTGAGTACGGTGGTTATTTTTGTGTAGATACCAATTTAAGCCCTACTATAATTGTGTTATTGATGATGGGGTAATAATAGAATTATGGCTCTACGTATACGATTGAGGTCCACACTCCAAATCGAATTTTCTACCTCTTACTTTCCCATCCAGTTTGAGAGAAATAGGTGAAAGGTTCTGGAGGAGGAAGACTTATCCGCTGCGTGTTGCTTGGTTCGTGAGGATAATTATGTGCGTACTCTTCATCAATGGCTTCGAGCACGCGTCAGTTTAAACTTTAAATTGTTCTTCATTGATTACTGACATGAGGTCTTGGTGTAAATCTAATAATATTCCAAGACGAAAAAACACTAAATTTTGCAACTTCTTTTTGCAGGGGTGTCAATGAAGTCACCATCTTTGGAAGTTACACATTTGGTGGTGATGAATGCAACCATCTAAACGAGTGACCCCACTCCCCCTTTTGCTAAAGCCATGGCTGTTCGAGATGGTAGGATTATCAATAGCTCATCTCCTCATCTTTCAGCGAATCAATATTTATTTCATTCCTTCAAATTATGCAAAACATAACCCAATCTTGGTTCATGGGAGGTCCAAGCAGCAAAAATCAACAGAAAGGATTGTCTTTTCTCGCCGATTGGAACTCACCTTTTTTAGAAGAGGATGAAATGGTTCTTCAGGAAGGAGGAACAGAGAGACACTAAACCTTTTGGCTTCCGTTGCCGAGCTCCTTTACTAGAAACTCGTTGTTTCTCCTAACGATTTCTTAAATCAAAGCTCCAGGATGCATCGCCATCGCAATATAATCAACCGACTTCAGATCAGATCAAAACAACAAACAACAAACAACAAAACCGAAACACCATTCGATCGAAAATTACTTATAGAAATGAGAAGATTTTAGGGTTTGTTTGTTTGTTTGAGATCTTTCCTGCGAATACTCTCTTTTCTTTTGCCATTGTTGTTGTTGTAGAGAAACAAAGAGAGACATAGAAGAGAAAAGCTGGTTCTTTGGACCGAGACCGGCTCGACCTGAAATTTTGGTTACCCGAGCACCCCGGTTTGGACTCAATCTTGAAAAGTCATATTTTGAAATTGTTGGTCTGGTTCTCGATCTTGGATATTCAGATCGGCCCAACCCTACCCAGAACCAAAGAATGTGATTTATCGATATATGTCGAAATTTCACGAAATATTTTCTATTTTTTAGTTACTAAAATACCTTTCAAAATCAGAAATATCTCAATTTTCGTATATTTTAACATGTATAATGTTATTTTGGTATCAAAAGTTTGATATGCGAGTATTATTATATTTTATTTAGTTTGTATAAAAATATGAGTCATGTGAGATTTTTTATTTAGTATTTAAGAATTTAAAATGCATAATTTATATTATTAAATTTAAAATTACAATCAAAATATTTCTTAAAATCAGGGAATCGAAATTAACTCAAAAAATGAAATCACAACCCTTGCCCAGGACAAATAATAATTACACCAACACTTTCATCTTGGTCAGATTGAGAAGTTGGACGTCGAACCCATAACCATTGTTGACAATAGGGTGGATCCGAGCCAAAGGTTGACTGCATATGAACTCATCTGAGTTGATAAGAGGATAACGTGACACCATTTTCTGAAAACATTTGATGTCTTCACCTTCCCTTTCAAAGAAATGTTTATGGGGGCCAACGAAGACATCTCACTTAATGATGTCATGTTTCGCTGAGCAGCAGTACGAAAAAGGTGCATTTTCCATTATAGATTATCACATTGCTTTAGTTGTCACAAAAACAAGTAAATATGGGTATGCAAGTAATCTAAATTCAACAATTTTAGCAAGCCATGTGTGAGATCCTTGTGTGGGCGGACCTGTGGGGGATGGTGAGGGTTGAAGCCCAATAGACCCAGACCTAAGAAGGTTGGCAAACTACAAAGGGGGGATGGTCTCACATTGCCTGGGTGCGAAAGGGGATGTGCTACTTATGTGTGAGGTTGGATCCCCATAATAACACACGTTTTAAAGCCGTGCGGGCCGGTTGGGCCTAGAGCAGACAATATGTTGTTGTTCGGATCGGGTCGTTACAGAATGGTATTAGAGCCTGACCCAGCCGAAAGTGTGCCGACGTGTACGTTGGGCCCTAAGGGGGGTGGATTGTGAGACCCTTGTGTGGGCGGACCTGAGGGGGAGGGTGAGGGTTGAAGCCCAAGAGGGTTGGGAAGCTACAAAGGGGGGATAGTCCCACATCGCCTGGGTGCGGAAAGGGGATGAGCTACTTATGTGCGAGGTTGGATCCCCATAGTAACACGCGTTTTAAAGCCATGCGGGCCGGTTGGACCTAGAGCGGACAATATGTTACTGTGCGGATCGGGTCGTTACACCGTGTTTGTTAGTTTTTTTGGATTTTTTTACACTTCTACTCCTTCTATAGATAGTGTTTGTTACTGTGTTTAAAAAAAAAAAAAAACTAACAAACATGACTTGCTATACTTACTCATCTAAGTTAACAGTGGAAAACAAATCAGGCTACTGAAATTCAAAGTTTATATTGGACTTTTGAACTCTATTCAAAGCTAGGAGAAACAAGAGCATCAAGCACCTCACTTCAAAGTATACCTATTCAAAACTTTTCTTATCAAAAAGAGTGTCATCGGGGTGAAGAAAGAAGAAACAAACAATGGATCAGGTGAGAGAAAATAGAATAATATTAGGACTAATTCAATTGGGAACAAAAAGTGGGAAACGGAGGTGAACTATGACAAAAGGATTGATAGATAGTCTTCAACCCTCTAATGGTGGGAATGAATTCTTCAATTATCTTCTACCAATGTTTCAACTACTGAATCTTTATCCTAGAAGGCATCTGGAAGTTAATTCTACATCTAGGTCTAAACCCTAGAATCCCCAGAGCAAAAGGGATAGAGTGATTCTACATGGTGAGGAAACGAGCGACGGGAGGAAGGTGGAGGGGGGGGACCGTTTACCCCCCTCGGGATACGTGCTGTCATTTTTTGCATGCACATCCCGAGGGGGTGAACGTAACCCCCCCCTCCCCTCGCTGTTTTCCTCGCCCACTTCCTCGCCATTTAGAATTTCTGAAAGGGATAACCCTCTCAATTTCAACATTGTCAAATTTCTTAGAGACAAATGGAAAGCTAAGTCGTGGTAACTCTACCCCCAGGGTTCAACATATGTAAAAGTAATTACAAAATAAGCTAAATAGACACCCCATCACATAGTAAATGTTGCAAATAAAAATAACTAAACCTAGCATCCATCGTGAACAACACACAAACTTGTGAATTTCGCCAATTACAAATCAATATATCTATCCACAAAACAAATAGAAATCCATTAATGAAGATGAAGGCCCCAAGCGAATGCTGACTTGAACAACCTAACCAAATTACAAAGTATAAAAAGATTCCTCCATCCAGCCAAATCAATAATTTGGAGCTGGGTGAATTCAACAAGTTGGCAATGGATCTCAATCAGTTGAAATAAATCATATAACACGGGGTTTTCAACCAATGGAACAACGCTCTGCCTCTCTGCCTCTCTGAAGTTGGTTTTTCAATTGGTTGGGTTAAGTCTTCAACTGATAGACCTTTTATTACTTCAACTTGCTGTGGAGCTCCTGCAAACACTTGGTTTGATAACTCTCTCGATTTCAACAGTTGGGCTGAAGTTCATTTGAGCCTTTTGGTTTTGCTTCTCTTCTTTACTCCGGCTTTATCCTATACCTGTGTTCCACTTGGATGTAACCCAAATGTTATTCACAACACCTCTCTTAGCTTTGTAAAAGCACATATTATTTCACAAGACTTGACATCCATGAGAAGTGAACAAATCTTCATGAAGCTCATCGCCTCATGAAGTCGGAGAAGATAGCCAACATGCCAAACAATTTGAAACAAGAAGATTTGAATAGATGAGGAGAAACCATAACCACATATATATATATATATATATATATATATATCACATACATATATATATATATATATCACGTGTGCACCGCTAAGAAGAGAACAATGTTGTCATTATGATCCCAAAACCGTGAAACAAAGACCAACCTGCACTAATGAACCATATGAGTGATAAGCCAATTATTAGCATAATGAAGTAAAAGAAAGGATCATATTTCAGGTATGAAATTACGCAAGCACCAGGAGACTTCAAAGACGATATTATACCTACCAGCTATCCCGTTCTCAAAAATTTGGGAAGAAGTGCTAATCCAGAGGTATGAACATCAAAGGCTAAGTGCGAGCTAGTGAACAAGAATACCATCAACGCCCTTGTGCAATTTGTTTGGGGCCATTGAAAAAAGCGGCATTTAGTTCAGCAATAAGGTTATGGGTATTAGGAGACTGTTGATGACGGTTTTGGTAATTCTATAGCATTAGCTATTGTTCCATTTCCTTGTAAGGGGAGTGTAGTTTGAGTCCTTCATTTACATTGGGATAGTATTGTTAGACAGCCATCTCTTCTTACAGTCATCAACTTATCATCCTTGTAATCATCATATATCAAAGTTTTATCAATAAAAGCTTAACCATTAATCAATGAACAATAAAGTGGGACTTACAAGATGGAGATGAGTTCAGCAGATATCTATAGCCCTGCTCCTTGGAATGAGGATGGCAGGTACCTGTACCAGATGTAAAACCAAGCTGAACTCTACATTCTGGGGTCAGGACCAATCTAAGGGTTCATCAGAACCAATTCATATACCAAAGCAGCTCGATGACCTGAGATGCGTCTGTGCAGGCAGTTAAAGAACCATTTTCTGTCATGTTTTTAAATACATGATACTTTCCCCACATATTTTTGCTCCACTAATCATGCCCCTAAAGACAAACTCCAGCAAGCTGTACTGCGTACCACAAACAAACTCCTAGCCCAGTCCCATTCACACTTGTGAGCAAGGAAAATATCTACAGAAGTAATTAGGTTGTTAGGTGAACACCCTCCTGGCTTTCTAATAAGCATCCTAAGGAACAAAAATAAGTAATCCTAATAATTGCATTGGTGGTAATTCCTGTCTTGTCTCCAGGTCATATTTAGTAATTTGAGATTGCAAGGAATTTAAAAGTTCACCGGAACTGATTCAGGCTTCCTAGGTACATAATAAGAAATCACCAAGAAAATTTACTACATGGAGGTACAAATTACAAGCAGTTTTCAAATACTATCTTGCAGAAAACACTAGCATACATCTTACGAGAATATATTCAGTATGCCCATAGATTTCATTTGATTGTACATGATAATCATTGGAGCAAAAAAAAAACATTAAAAAAGAACAGAAAATTAAGTTATACAGTGTATCTTTCTTCTTATTGAGAGATGTATGATGATAAAAGACCGCTCCATATTGGAGTCTAGTTTCTACATATTTGCAACACAATTTGGTGTCTCCTAAAAAGAATTGATTGGTCTAATCAAGCACCACCGCCTACTCTCCTACAGCAGAGCAAGTCTATAAAAACGGTAATATAGAACAGATTGTTTTGTAAAATCTTTCTCTCAAGCAATTTGGAGCTATAAAGTCAGTATTACCAGTCAGCCACTTCATTTGTATATAGCACATAGAAGGAAGTTCGGTGAACAAAAGCCTCACACCCTTTGGGTAATTTAGCTCCAGAGACCCATGCCCCCCTAACCAAACATCCGAGTGACCCAAATGAAATACAGAAGCACAACTGCATTAATTGTTCCTTCCTTCAAAGCCTACAGCTCCTAAGATAACATCATCAAGGAACTTAACTGCCTGCAACTTATGATCTTCGGAGAGGTGCTTGAACAGTGCACTGTGTGTGCATGAATCCGGATGAATCTCATTCTCCAGCATTTGGCTGTACAATTCTAAAGCCTTGTTCCAATTACCCATGTTGATGTTCTCATTTATCAGTATAGTGTAGGTGTATTTGTTAGGGAAAACCCCTTTCTCCCACATCTCTTTAAAATACTCTTCAGCCTGGCCTATCCTCCTTGTTCTGCAGAGAGCATTGATCAGAACATTATAGGCAATCACATCTGGTAAAATACCATCCTTCTGCATATTTGAAAAGAACATCAATGCTGGGTCAAGTTTTCCACGACCCCCATGTGCGTGAATCAAAACTGTGTATGTAACAACTGAAGGCGATAATCCTCTCCTCCGCATTTCATAGAGTACCTCCCTGGCTTCGCTGAGATGTCCATTCACAGAATGACCGTGAATAAAGGATGTATATGTCACATGATCAGGAACATGCCCATCGCTAACCATCTTTTGCAATAGCTCATATGCTTCTTCCAAATTACCTAAATCACAAAGACCATCTATCAAAACATTATATGTGATTATATTTGGTGGAAAACCGTTTGATAGCATTTCTTCTTGTAGACTGAATGCCTTCGATGTGTTACCACTATTCAATTCAACCATAATTCTAGTCGTGTATGCATGACAATCTGGCTGCAAACCTTGATGTGACATCTCATCAAAAAATTCCTTTGCCAGCTCTAGATTGCCCATCTTGCAGAATCCATTGACAAGAATAGTATAAGTGAATAAATCAGGGGTAATGCCTACATGGATCATCTCTTCTTTGAGTTTCTGAGCCTCCTCTAGGTCACCCAATCTGCAAAGACCATCTATTATCGTATTGTATGTAACAACAGTAGGAATTAGGTGCTTACTCAATAACTCATTGAACAAGACAAAAGCCTCCCTTACATTCCCAACCCTACAATACCCGTAAATCAAAGAGTTATACGAAACTACATCTGGGATCAAACATTTGTTCAACATGTTGGAAAACTGCAATCTAGCTTCAGGCACCCTTCCCCACTTGCAAAGCCCAAAAATTAATGTGTTATATGTTGACATCGTAGGAGAAGCACCTCTTCTACCCATCTCCTCCTCAAGACCTAAAGCCTCAACAAATTTACCCATCTTACAATAACCACGTATCAAAGGGTTGTAAGTGTAAGAAGAGATCTTCAATCCCGAGTGCAACATATCACCAATCAACCTCCTGGCCTCGTCTAACTCCCCTTTCTTTGACAACCCATTAATCAAGACATTATAAGTGACATCATTAGGAGCACATCCCCTCTCCTGCATTTCAGACAAGAGCTGCTGAGCTTCTTGAACCTCCCCTCCCTTGCAGAAAGAATCAAGCAATGTATTGTAAGTAATAATCGTCAGGCAAATTTGGTGCTCATTCATCACCTTATAAACCTCTTTTGCTTTTGTCATAAGATCTCTATCTCTAAGAATCCTGAGTATTCTATTACAATTCTTTACATCAGGATATAACCCATTGTTTATCATCTTATGAAAAGTCGACAAACACAACTCAATCATTGAAGCTTTAGTGTAAATCCATAGCAATAGATCTAGAAGCTTAATCGAAGCCTCCACCCTAACAAACCCATCAATCAAATAATCAACAATTCCATTTAAGTTACAATGAACAACCTTCTCCATAACAGAATAAGCAGAACGCATCAAACCATTCTCAACAAGAATTTCCAAAATAGTACAAAACACAAATTCAGACCTTTGGAAGCCCGGCTGAATCTCCGCCCATCGAAAGAATCTCAAAGCCAAAATGGGTCTTTGTCGTATCGAATTAAGAACAAGAAGGAACAACTCCTGGTCCAAGATTACAACTTGAAACTGATAAGAGACGCGAAAGCCTGGCGTGAAAGCTCTTGGGTCTCGTTCAATGGTCCGGGAAATTAGGTTTTGAAAATGGGATTTGGAGAAAGTGGGATGATTGTTGGTCTTGAGATTGTAATAGTGTAAAGAAGCGGAGAATTGGAATAAAAATCGAAACTTTGGGGTTGTTTGTGTAACAGAGAACAAGGTTTTTGAAGACCTGAACCAGAGGGTCATGAGTAGAAGAAGAAGGAGAGGAAAAATTTTGTAGCTTTGGGTTCTCCAGTACTTATACTTGGAGATTTCTCCATGTTAGTGCAATGAAGAAGGAAGGTTGGAGAGATCCCGATTGAACTCCATCAATGGCGGCACAACTCTGAACTGTGTGTGAAGAAAAGAGAGACGAAAAGGAGAGAACTACTCCGCTGTAAACCAAACCAATCTTAGAGGCCCACATGCTATTCTCCACACAACAATTGTTTTGTTCCACTGCATAAGTTGGAAAAATAAATGGAGAAAATGTAACAACGACGAAGTCAAGAAGGCAACGACTACTTCACACCACCACTTCCTCTCTCTCACACCATCAAAACAATTTTTTTTTTTGTTTTTTTTTTTTTTTTACTTTCTTACACCACCAATAAATAAGTTAAAACCTCAGAGACTCAAAACCAAATCAAAAAAATCGCACTCAAAACCCATTCAAATGGTCTCCCTCCCTCATTCAATCTCTCGCACTCCCTGCTGCGGTTCGTCTCACACTCCGCGACCAACTTCATATCCTCGCAAGGTTGCATCCTTCTTTTCTTCCCTATCTCTTCCTCTTCGCAGTGGCCCTAAAATCGTGCAGTTCATCATCTCTCGTCCTCTTCGTCCTCATCTTTCCTATCTCTCCCTCTCCCTTTGCATTTCACTACATTTCATCTTGAAAGAACTTAGTTCATTTCATTAGATGAAAATGAAAGGGTTTAGTGAAGTTGATGATATTAGAAATGAAGATTATAAGGGTTTTCATGAGGGTGAAGAAGAAGATCAATCAAAAGAGCAAGGACAATCATTTTCAATAGAGGTAATTAGCAAAAAAAAAAAAAAATCATTTAATTTGCATGTAAATTTTATTTATTTTGTATTTTTTAAAAATAATTGATTGATTATTGTATGATGCATTGGTGCATAGGCATTTATAATGGATGTAATAGATATGAAGATGCCTTTTAACGATCTTAAAAACCTAGAGACGAACCATTTAGAGGTAACTACCATTTTATTGTTAAGTAAATTAAAATTTTAATTAATATATAAAACTAATTATAAATTGAATCATTATGCAGAAAGTTGATGATAATGTTGATGGAAGTGGTGACAATAACAATGAAGAAAGATCATTGGTACTTGTAGTCGATGATAGTCATTTATTTGTTACGGAAGAGGTATGTAAGTTTTTACTTATTTTCGTTTTCACCATTTTTCATTGTTATAAATATATTGTTATTAAAAAGTTTAAAATATTTTTAGGTATTCTCATCAAGGTCTGCACTAATAGGTTGGGTCCAAGGGATCAGTAGAGATAATAACATGGTCATTACTATCACTAAATCGAAACCGACTAATCAAATAAGGAAGGTAAGAGTCCATTTTGGTTGTGAAACGGGATGAAAATATGATAAAAGGTTAAAGAATCATATTCAATCCAGCAGTACAAAGAAGTGTGGGTGCAAATTTGAGTTGAGAGGGGTCCCACTGGAGAATGACCATTGGAGATTGCAAGTGACATGTGGAACCACAATCATCCTCGATCAGAGTCACTTGTTGGTCATTCGTTTGCTGGAAAATTGAACTTAGAGGAGATTATTTATGTGAAGAATATGGAGAAGTCCTGTGTGAGCCCTCAGAACATCTTATCTCGGTTGAAAGAGAGGTCGCCGAATAATACATCGACTTTGAAGCATATTTACAATCTAGCGTGTCGGCTAAAGGTATTGGAACATACTCTATATTTACAACATACTCTATATTTGTTGAGGGAGCATAAATACATAGAGTGGCATTCTGTTGATTAGGGAAATAGAGCCACCAACATTTTTTGGGCGCATCCTCAATCTATTCAGTTGGCAAAGTGTTTTTCACAAACAATGCTTATGGATTGCACGTATAAAACTAACCGCTATAGGATATCGTTGTTTGAGATTGTTAGTGTGACATCGACTAGGAAGACCTTCAACGTTGCATTCTGTTTCATGTGTTATGAGAAGGAAGAGTCTTATGCTTGGGCATTGGAGAAGCTTCCAGGAATTTTCGAGCCAAACAACCTGCCAAGCGTGTTTGTGACTGATTGTTGGTGTGATGTCGATTGGGAAAACCACATTTTGACTCAGGACGCGTATGTTTCATGGCACACTTGGCTCAGAATAGTCACTATATCGTCCTTCATATGCAACCGAACCCACCATTGCCCCCTACAGTACCAACTTGGTCGGGTCAAATGTTTCCTTTGACCCGCTTGTTGAAGAATAGTTTTGAGGTCTAGCTCGGTATTGGTGCGACAATGTTGAACAAGTTTAATGAGAAGAATAAAAAGAACGCAAAGAAGTCGAACGAGGTGGTGACCATAGACTGATGCACATATTGTATTTTGCTAACTATTGTTGTTATGAAAAGTTGTAAATGACAAATGTAAATGAAAGTCGAAGCATTGTTTTGTTAGAAAAGTCACCGTTTTTTTTGTTAACAGAAGACTTGTATATTTCAAGAATTTGTTAATATATTATACGAAATTTAACTCATATTAGGTTGAGATTTTGTTTATGTATGATGCGAGAATGCGATATCAGAATAAGGATTATTTTCATGCGACTATGCGAAAAGAGAAAAAATAATCAGATACAAATCTGATAAAAAAGGTGGACATGAGGATTTCTTTGACCTGGAAACCCTTTTATGACCGTAAAACATGCGACGAGTAAGCTCAATCTAAGCCCATGGAACTTTCACATCGAGGTTTTAGGTCAAAAACATTAGAAAACTAAGTTTAAATTTGAAAAACTATCAGAACAATTGCAGGGTTTTAGGGTCTGTTCGCAATGGGAAATGCGAGGTATCCCACTATTCTCGCATTGGCCACGACGGAAAGGACTAAAATTTTCAAAATTTATACTGTTCGCAATGCCAAATGCGCATTAAATCAGAAACATCGCAGTGGGCAATGCGTCTAATGTGGTATACTTCGCAGCCCACCTTGCAAAACATGTGGGATAACTCGCACTGGAGAACAGGATACATCGCATTCCTGACTGCGAACAGTAAAAAAATTTCAAAAGCTTCAGTTCGCAACTTGGAATGCGTATTAACCAGGATCATGCTCAGTGCCAAATGCAAACAGACTAAAAATTTCAAAAAAATTTGGTTTCGCAGCAGACAATGCGAAGTGTCCCAGATACTTCGCATTGTCCTTTGCAAACAGGGAAAAAACCTGCAAAATTTTCTGAAATTTTGTTCTTAGACTTGGTTTTAAACTTAGGAAATGATTTTTCTGAAATTTTGTTATTAAACCTGTGTTTGATTGGGGTACTTGAGTGTTGCAGTTTGAGAAGCAAAATGTGAATATACTTGTTCCATCAGAATGTCAGTATGAAGGTGTTATAGTTGTTCATGGAGAAACTTCCATTGAAGTAGCTTGGATTCTTCTAAGAGTACCTTCTGTTTGTTACAAAGGACCGATAGAGATTGATTTGTTCCTGGTAAGACTTAGTAGTTAAGTTGGAACCTCTGCTGGGATTTTGAACTGACTTCTAAATTACTAGCTTGTTAACTCTTGTTTGAATTGATGCTAATTTGTTGAAGTCGCAGTTGTGGATTGAGACTTGTGATTTTTTTTAAGAAAGTTAAAGCTCACCCTACTCTTGAACTCAAATACATAAGTAACAATCTTTGAATAGAAAAAATAAGTAACAAGCTTTGAATAAAAATATTTAGTTTTCAAAATTCCTTCACCACTATGAATACACTATGAACAAAACAAAAGAACATAGAATATTTGAATAGAACATAATTAACCAAACAAAACAAAATAGAATCTTTGAATAGAACATAATTAACCAAACAAAACAAAATAGAATCTTTGAATAGAACATAATTAATAGAACAAAACAAAATGTTTATCGCCTCCGAACATAAAATCTTTGTTCATGCCTCGACTTGGTTCGATGCTCACTTCCTCCACCACCAATTTCACAACTGTCAACACTAGTGCATACGTCAGGCTCTTCTTCCGCTTGTTCCACAGTAACGGGCGTAGACATTTCATCTAGCAAATCCCGTATTCTATTTTGCCGGTGGAGCAAAATTAACTTGTCGACGTTCGCCCCTTCTTCAATGGAGACTTTGAGGGTTTCCATTTGAAGGGATTTTGAGAGATTTTCGAAAAAGAGAAAGGAGATTTGCAAGGGATTTGAGTGTGTGGAGAGATTTGGAAGGAATTTGAATGTGGCAGAGGGAGGAACCATTGTGGGAGATGGAGGAAAACGTTCTCGATTTGAATGGAGGGAGGGAGAAAAAATGTTGGGGTTTGGTTTATATAGGTGGTGTGAGAGAGTATGGTGGTGTGAGAAAGTAAGTAGGTGGTGTGGGAGAGTAGAATTGTGTGAGACAGAGGAATTGGTGGTGCGGTGTAGTCGCTTCCATTCAAGAATATTAATCAAATTGTTTTCACCCAATCTATCATCTTATTTATTGCATCTTTGTCTTCTTAAAATTTCTTCCTATATTGTTATTGATTTATTCCCGTTCTTTTGTTCTTCCTTCGAAATTTCCGAATCTCCTTCTTTTTCAATATTCGTTGCGACAATTGGTAATCAGAGCCATCATATTTGGTTTCTACACCAAATACCATGACATGTTCCATCGTCTTTCATCATCTTCATCATCACATTTTTTGTTTTTACCCCCTCCCTTCTGCTTCCATCTCCTTAATCTCATTGAAAAAATGTCTAAACCATGCCTCCGTACGTCCAATTATTCAACATCATCAGTTTGTTTTGTTATTAAAAAAATAAAATAATAAGTGTCACTTATCAGGACCAACTCTTTCCAACTAAGTAAATTTGATCTTAGCAACTGTGTTACCAAAGATGAATTAGAATTGAATTGTCTGTGGCATTTAAAAAGAGAAACGACGACCTAATGGATCAAATTACTCTTCTATTACAAGAACTTGTTGCTGGCCAAGTTACCCAGACATTGAAATCGCAAGGTAATCATGTTCTTGCCTTGATCACCACCCACAATAACTCTCATTAGTCTTTCCGCAATTGTACCCTGTAAGCCACCAATCTTAGTCGACCCAATATTAATAGATGAATTAGATGTGCACATTGATTGCCTTTCTCAATTAGTTTTCAATGATTACTTGAATGATCAAGTAAAGTCTACTTGTAGTCTCGCCAAAAGAACAATTAAAGTCAACGATGTTTTACCTTTACCGAATGGAGATGAAGATAAAAAAATATGTGTTTGAAGAAATACCAGTGGTTATGCAAGATGAATCATGCGATCAATACCCTCTTTCTATGGAGGTACAAAAATTTCAACCTATGTAGATCCATATGCAATCTATTGTGAGAAGTCACATTTTTATGAAAATAATATTCGTGATTTTCTTAAGCATTGTAAAGTAAAAGATGTCATTCCCGACATAATCATGCCAATATCTAAAATATAGGAGAGGGAAATTCGACCTAGTGGACGTAAGAAGTGTTGGAAAATTGTTTGCATCGTACTCTCATCATTATAGGAAGTGATTAGCTTATCTTCTTGATGTGCAACTCGAGGACGTGATGTAGGAACGTAGGTTCTAGATGGCATTTTTCTTCTTCTCTTTTTTATGTTTTTTAGTGTAATTAGGAATTCAACTAAGCAAGTAAAGTTATTTATATGTTTGAATTACAATAAAAGTTGTAGGTTTATTTCTATTTTAGTTAGGACCATGTTTTTATTTCAAGGAAGAAAACTCAAGTTATTCATCGCATATCGCAAAGGCATATTGAATAGACCCATATAAATATATCTAAGAAAATAAATAGTCAGTTATTCATCGCATAAAGGGCCCAATTTGAGTTTGACTGCCAGTTTAGGATCCACTTGAGTTTCATTTAGTTAAGTCAGCCCTAGTAAATAAAAATATTTATTATTAATTCGTTTGAGCCGAAATTTTGAAAAATATTATAAATTCACATCGGAAACAATGTGCTAAAGTTTCAACACGTTTTGACATGCGTGCCTCCAGATAAGCGTTAAATTATAACAATTGAATTTCTCTATCATAATCGTGAAGTGAGCAAGGGCCCGACCAACATCCATTGTCCTAGACCGCCCCTTCTGGCTGTTCCTAAACACTTACAAAGACTATACATTATCAAGATATTTAATGGCATGGACTTAAATACGTATATCGAAGAACAATGTCGAAATGGGCTGAAATTTTACGTTGTTTCTAGTGTTAATCAATAAATTTACTCAAGATTTCAACTCAAACGATTAACAAACAAATTTTTAAAAAAAAATTCTTTTTTTTGGGAGGGTGGGTGGGGGTGGGTTGTGTTTTTTTAACTAAACAAAGCTTAACTAGGTTCTAAATTTGGAAGAAAATGTGAAATTAGTCCTTTTAGCCTAATGCCCCATAATAAAAGGTAATGTTGATTTAATCCCCAAATTCATCCCAACAACTGGAAAAAAAACCTTCCAGTCCTTATTTTGGAAAAAAAGAGGTTGGTTTATACTTCACAGCATGGTGGTGGTACAAAAGGTAAACGACTTTAGCTAACCCAAGTGCCTGCCACCGACATTCAGACATTAAATTATCTAAAACAACTCATGTACTCACTCATAATCACAATCAATGTCATTTAATTGCTAAACAAGTTATTTTTTGAATTTGAATTCAAGTGAGTTGGTTCAATTTTCTCTTGAGTTTCCTTGAGAGAGTTTGTGGTATTTGGAGGCGGAGGGAGGAAGAGATGAGCCGAATGGAGGAGAAAAGTTTTTGATTTTGGTGTTGGAATAATTGATTGGTTGTTTTACTTTCCGAGAAGATTTTGAAGTTTTTTAGTTCATTATAGCAAAATTTAAAAGTTTAATCCTGTACTTTTATTTTCCTCGATTATCCTTATAATTACTTGTTTTTGAGAATTTTTTTTTTCTCTATCAATGATGGAAACATGTGTCAAATTTTAAAAGTTTAATCATATACTTTTGTTCAAATTTATAGTAACAATTTCACCTATGATGGATGGCATTATAGTAAAATAATTGTTTTCATGCAAATTGTACATGAGCCATTGAAATGGTTATTCTCATATAAACGTATAATGAGACAATAAAATGATTTTTTTTGTCATTTGCCTCAATTATAACTTTAGAAATGTTTTGCACTAAAAATAATACGTTTCAAGAATTAATTTTATCACTTTCAGTAATTTAGATTCGATCGAATATAATAAAAAAGGTGCGTGGGCCTACTTATTAGACTAGCACCTTGTAGTATCTACCACTTGAACTAATGAGTGTAAGCAATTGCATGAGATGAACACGTCATATACCACCACCATGACATCATGTTGTCGGGATGTATGTGATAAACCAATTGAGCTAAGGTAGTCAAAGCATCCGACTCCATGGAACAATATGGAAAAAACAAGCGAGGACCCCTCTTATCACTCTAAATGAAAACCGAAGCGATTGTTTTACGAACATAATAACAAAAATCAAAATAAAATTTTATAAATGCAAATAAATGAATTTTACTCACATTTAGCCTTTCAAATAACAAACTAAAGTTATGACATATTAAAGATAACTAGTCATGTAATTTCCTATATAATTTGCACTATAACAATGATTAAAATTTCATCTATAATCCTTATTTAATTCAATCACCTAATTCAAGTAACAAAAAAAAAAAAGTAAACAATTTTAAATTAATTTAAAGATATCTAAGTAACTAACAATTTTAATAGAGATTTTCCTATATTAGTATACTATGTAGATGTATGATAATGATTTGAAAATAAATATTAAATATAATAAATAAACGCATGCTATGAACGAACGCATACTATGAATGAATATTCACTTACAAAAATTTAGAGCACCCGTGACTATCCAAATATTGAATTTTCAAGTTATTTCTAAACCTAGAAAAAAATGCTTTTTTTTTATTTTTTTATTTTTTTTTTATAAATTAAACCTCCAGTGGGGAGGGGGAACTATGGGATGCCAGACCTTTATTACTTGAAAAAATTTCTTTTACACTTGTCGGGGGTACATGACGACTTTACCCGAGAAAGGAAACCAAATGAAAAACTACATCATTAAACCAATGCTAAACAACTCTTCTAACTCAAAAACCTAAGACTGCAAATTACAAAACTATAACCGAATCTTGCAACTTGTAAAATCTTGCCAATTTGACTCACCAAGCCAATCATACTGTCAAGAGACCTCACCCTGTGTCAACCATATGCAATCCTGCTTATTCAGCCAATAAACTCAACATACAGCAAACAAACTTCTTGTAAGCAACAACTTGCAAACAATCAAATTACCACTTACAAACCAATCCAGCGAACATAGACGTTCCCTCCCCAACGACCACTCCGCATGACCCGTATCGCTTCATTGAACTGAAAACAGAGAACCTGCACTCTGTCCAGTCTGTTGCCCATACAAAAACCACAGTCGTTCCTAATCCTCGATTCAAACGGCACCATAGAGTATTGTGATACTCCGCCACCTCGGCGCTTCAATTCAGTTCCTGAATCATGCATACCCGCAATGAGATTTCCTTCACCCTCCTTGCCCATGCCACATACCAAATATTCAAAACATGGGATGTCCCCTGTTTTTCCAGAGAATTTCTTCTCCATTTCTTCACCACAGCTCCAACACACTCACTGAATTGTTTCCTGCGACCCTCAAATTACCGTAAAAAGATTGTACCAAAGATAACAACACTCATTTAACATCCAGAGGTCTAAGGTATGCCGTCTTATTCTTGTCAAGAATAATTAAGGACTTTATTCTTTTAGGGAGCGATCCCCAAGAATAAGTTCGAGACAAATGCTCCACGTGTGCCAATCTAGCCAAAGCGTCTGCCACTGAATTAGTCTCTCTGAACACATGGATGCAATGCCATCCCGTATCCTTAATCATCTCCCTTATCTCCCTCCACCAATTGCTAAGGAACCAAGGTATCTTTGTTTTTTGGGAAAGCCATTGTTTAACCACCATGGAATCCGTTTGAATGACGCATTTTCGGACACCCTGGTCAAAACAAAATCTCAAGCCTTCAAGCAAGGCCCTCGTTTCTGCTGAATTATTTGTTCCTTCCCCAAAAAAACATTGTCTCGCCGCCACAAAGTTACCCTCTTCATTTCTAATAACAAAACCTCCAGAAATATTCTTCTCCCTACAAGATCTATCTACATTTAGCACATACCATCCCATAGGAGGGAAATTCCAATACACCGCCCGGGGAAGAATCATTTCTACTTTTTTTTTCCTATATACCCAATCTATTGAGCAACGCCCCATTGGTTTCCTTTGATTTAGGATTAAAAAATTCCGCAACACATTTAATCCAATAATACACTTTAATGATCACATAGCTTGACGAACACTCCTTTCCGTCATAAAGTTTTTTGTTTCTCTGAATCCAAATCTCCCATAAAATAAAAAGAGGAGTGAGATGAAGGAGGGTACCTGATAATGAGGATTTCTTCGCCTTCCTAAACCACGCCTTTAGCATGGTATAGACTTCAACCGGTCTATGTACGTGTATATCAAACACCAAGTCGAAATGTCTCCACACTCTTCTTGCTAACTCACCCTCCAAGAAAAGATGTTTTACTGTTTCCTCCTCAGATTGAGCACAACATCCACATTTAGAAGCCAACTGGAATCCAATTCTTCTAATTTCTCCATCTATGGGTATAGCCCTTTAATAATCTTCCATGTGAAAACGAAAATTTTAGAAGGCAGAAGAGGATGCTAGATCTAATTCGAGAAGTCATCAGGTGTCCTTCTTCCACCTAGAATTTCACATACAGAGCTGATAGAGAACATACCATCATTATTTGGTATCCATATTCTAGTGTCCCGATCGCCATCATCGCCTTTCACTATTGTCTTGTACGCCTCTTGAGCTTTTCTTTGCATTCCCGGGGTTAAACTTCTGAAATTATCCCTGCACATTTGCCTTAGGGAAGGCCAAATGTCATTTGTCTCCGCTTCCCCATTTCTAATAAAGATTTCATCCTTAGCCCAATGTTCTTCAAAGAAGCTGACGCTACCTCTAGTGATCCTCCAAGTGGAATTTTCCACTATAAAATTTTTATGCACCAACAACTCTTTCATAAGCGGGGAGGCCCCGGCTTTAAGCTCTTGTTTTCTGATTGGAACCTCTGCCTTCAAATATTTTTTCCTTAAAAACTTTGCCCATAAAGAGTTGGTGTTTATCAGATTCCAAAGGGACTTAACTCGAAAAGCTTTTATAGTATCGTCAGAACTTCTAACATTTAACCCACCTTCCTCCTTAGTAACACTGATTTTATTCCATGTAATCCATTTCCGTTTATGTCTCCCTTCATGATCTCCCCAAAAGAAATCTGCAATCATTTTCTGAATAGATTGCAGGACCTTCATAGGGACTACTGTAGCTGCTATAGTGTAAATCGGCATAGACAATAAAACATGTCGAATCAAAGTCAATCTGCCCCCTGGCGACAACAGTCGGGATTTCCAGCCTTGGATTCTATTGTGGATCTTATTTACCAAATCATCATAGTAAGAAATTTTGCATCTGCCTTGATAAATGGGTACTCCAAGGTATTGAACGGGGACTGCTTGTAAGAGAAGTCTGTCCATAATTTGATCAAAATTATTTTTTCTGCACTAACTTTCTTATCAATCATGAACGAACTTTTCTCAGTATTAATTTTTTCTCCTGATGCCCGACAATATCTATCTATAAACTTCATACATCCTGCAATGGATTTTTTCCTACCATTCAAGAAAACCAGCGAATCATCAGCATACAAGAGGTGAGTAATCGGGGAGGCCGCCATGGGCGTGTGATAAAATCCAATTTTCCCTCTACAAATAGCTCGAGAGAGTCCTCTACATAGTACTTCTGCTGCAATAAAAAAGAGTAAGGGGGAGAGAGGGTCACCTTGCCTAAGACCCCTAGATGATCTGAAATACCCGTCATACCTGCCTTGCATCAACACCGAGAATCCACAATGTGTTACACAATTTGAGATCAGATGGCATATGCTGTTATTAAAACCAAATTTACGAAGAACCGCCAAGAGATATCCCCATTCAATTCTGTCATACGCCTTTTCCATATCCAACTTGAACATTACGTTGTTCCCAATTACTTTTTTGCCAATCTCTCTCATTAGTTCTTGTGCCAATCCAATGTTTTCTGAGATAAGTCTCCCTTGTACGAAAGCCCCCTGCTCTAAAGAGATAATATTTGGGAGTATCTTACCCAATCTCATACAAAGGATTTTACTAAAAATTTTATATACCATGTTGCACAGACTAATAGGCCTAAAATCAGAATAAGAAGCGGGCTCTTCAATTTTAGGAATAAGTGCCAAAAAATTGGAAAAGAAACTACCTAGCATCGCTTGGCAATCAAAAAATTCCTTCGCGGCTTTCCAAATATCCAGACCAATAATGTCCCAACAACTATGAAAGAAGCCAGCTGTAAAACCATCCGGGCCTGGTGCACTATCATGTGGAATGCTAAGAACTGCTTTTCTGACTTCCTCTAAATCAGAAGACTTCATGAGTGAATCACAGTCCTCCTCCCTTATCAAGCTCGGAATGCACTCCATGAGTTCTAGATCCTCTTGGTACCCTCCTGATGAAAGCAAGGATCCAAAAAAATTATTTGCTTCCAACATAATATCTCTCGGATCCGTGATTAAATTCTCTGCCCTGTCATGGATTTTTGTGATCGCTCTTTTTTTTTGCTTGGTTTTGACAGAAGCAAAGAAAAATTTAGTACAAGCATCTCTTTCTTTGAATTTCTTTTCACCTGATTTCTATTTCCAGTAGATTTCTTCTCTTATCAGCGCCATTTTGAGTTCAGCCTGACATCTATTCAGATTAACCATATCATTTGTATCCCAACCCTGCATTAAACTGAATTCCAATCTTGTAATATCATCCTCTAATCCTCTAATGGTACTGAAAATATTACCGAAAGTTTCTCTGTTCCATATTTTCAGAGCTCCTCTGAGGCGCTTAAGTTTAATAGCCACGTTAAACATAGCCTCAGTACCATCTACCGGAGAGTTCCAGTTTCTTTCCACAAATCCCAAAAAGTCATCATGAGTTAACCACATACTTTGAAATCTGAATGGGGACATACCTGCCCTCTGTGACAAAGGCAAAGAAAGTTGCAATGGTGCGTGATCAGAGCATGCTCTAAGTAGATGATCGACCCGAGAATGCTGCATAAGAGTAATCCAGTCAGAATTTCCCAAAAAATGATCCAGTCTAGCCCAGGTTTTGTCATCTCCTCTTTGATTAATACACCAAGTATATTTAGGTCCTTCAAACCCACAATCTGTAAGTCTGCAACTCGAGATACAACTAGAAAATTTCGACATTGCCAGTTGATTAGGAGGGCGTCCGCCTAATTTTTTTCCACCTTCGACAATGACATTGTAGTCGCCGCCAATGATCCAGGATTCATTCATACCCATTGCAATGTGCTCCATGTCCTCCCATAACCTTCGTCTCTCCTGTACTGAACATTTTGCATATACAAATGAAGTGTAGTAGAAAATGAAATTGGAAAAAAGGATAGTAACCTTATAATTAATCAATTGGTCGTTGCGAATTAATATATCCACTTGTAGGTTATTATCCCAGAAGAGTCATATTTTTCCTCCAACATCCTCATTCGTTGCAAAGCAAGACAAACTCACTTTGCCTGCAATCTCCATGTGCCTTGTAGCTTGAATCATAGGTTCCGCAATTGCAAGCATCTTAACATTGTTTTCTTTAACCAGCTTTTTTAATCTGCATCGGGTCGCTCGGTTACCAACTCCCTGTGCATTCCAGAACATAATATTATCTATCATTATGAATACCTAGGGTAGTCATGTTTCGTGTCACTCTCCGGCTCACCCCCCGCGAGTCCATTCTTTGAGCTCTTCTTTTTACCTTTCGTCCTAGCTTCGTCAGAATGATGACCTGACTCAACCATGTTATTAGAAGACGTATGTTCATCCGACTCATCATCCGACAATGCATGATTTTCATGACTTGTTGCATCCTGCCTGCACCTGCAAATTCTGTGCATTAACTGCTGCTCCATGTTCTTGTATGTTGTCAGCATGCAAACTCTTTGAAAGGTAGTTTCCAACTCCCTGCGGCTGTTGCAGGATTTGAACACTCTGTTTCGTTGTTGAGCAAGTCCCCTGTTGTCCGATATTATCCAATGCATTTGCCCCCGAATCCATCGAGACAAGTTTGTGTATCCCTGAATCAGAATGTATCAATCTGTCCTCTGTTCTGTGTTGCACCTCGGCCCCGTTTGTATCCCTTGTTTTGTGTTTCTCTTCGACCATGTTTAGATCCCCTGAATTATTCGAAAGTGCTTCCTGTAAAGACTGATGGTCCTCTGTTTCAGCAATTTTAGACTGACCTTGTGCATTATCTGAGCTACTATCCGCCACAAAAGGAACAATCCACAGCGGTGCCGCATTAGCATATCCTTATTCAGACTTTGCTTCATCACATTTCTCATTCAACATTGCCATTTTGATTTCACTTGTTGTGTATCCAGCCCCCTTTAACATATCTTCTGTATTTTCAACGTCATCCTTAGTCACCCTTGGGTGTTGTTCCGACTACTTGCGTAGTTCTTGGGTTTTTAGTTTTTCTTCATTACCCTCACCAACTCCTTCCGAATTTTCTTCCGCAAGAACCCCGTATTTGTTAGACGAAATCACATTGTTGGATTCATCTCCCCTTGTTTTCTCCTTGATTTCTTTTTCATTTGCACTACTAACTTCAACTCCTTGAGAATTTTTGGCTCCGCTAGTTCCTATTTGTCCATTTGCTTCCATCGCTTTTTTGGCAATCGGAACATACATTTGCTTCTTCGCATTTTGATCTTGCTTATCCTCAGCCTGATTTTGTTTTTGCTTGGCCTTGTCTTGCAACTTGCTTTCTTTATAGGTTTCTCCCTCTAACTTAGAATGTTATCTCTTCCTACCAATCAATTTTCTACAATAGTCCTTCTCATGCCCAATTAGGGAGCAATGATCGCAATATTTGAATCCTGGATACTCCAGTTTTTGCCAATATCCCCCATATTTTGGACTCTCAAGCCAAATTCTATGTGGGAGAGGTTTAGTGACATCCATCTCAACGCACATACGTGCAACCTTTGGGCGGGCAAAGAATCTAGTTCCATCATCTATCCGCAGGAAACTACCAAAGGAGTCCCCAATCGCCTTCATGATGGCGGGAAGAAAGAAAGCGAAAGGAAGGTTAGGAAGTTCAATCCATAATGGTGCCAACTCCGGATCCGCCCGTAGGCTAAAACCAGGATGCCAACGAAAATTTTTATATCTAACTCCCCGAATCGTATATGAATCTTTTGATAAAACTTTCTTCACTTCATCTTCCGATTGTAAATAAACCACTACATGTTTTGGATCAATAAGACCCATAATAAATTCCTCGGATATTCCCCAAAATCTATGAATGGAGTCCGTTATCGAATCTAGAGATGGCCTAAAGCTTAAAAACTTTAAAACCACAACATGATTAGAGACATGAGACTCACCTCTTGAAACATCCGAATCGGATAACCTCAAGGCCGGACATCCTTCTTTTCGAAACGTTGTTGAATCCGTTGGCTTATCCTCAAGATCGTCCTTCATTGTCTTCCCTAGAACCTGCGCAAACGTACGTGTAATGGAGCCGTCTTCTTCCTTGCCAGCCGCAAGGGAATCCCCATTAGCTAGCTATGTTGTAGCCATGAACCCTAGCCGCCTTATTTGTTCCAACCGATCAGATTATTTCCCTAGATCTAGGAACGACCAGGATTAAAAGAGGCAGACCGAGACTGATACTTCCCAGTTTACCCCTGTGTCGCCCCAAATCGCCCTGATGTTAGAGAGTTTTGTAATTGCATTCCTAGAAAAAAAATGCTTAGTTATTGTTTTAACTGAACATGTTCATAATCAATTTAAGATTTTGGTTAGTTGGTTTGATCTTTCTCCGCCAAACAGCCCCCCAAGGTTCCATTCCTATGTACTTTTATTTATTTATTTATTTATTTATTTATTTTATTGACTTATTTTTTGCTGAACTCTTTGGTCATTTTGCGAAAAATATAGTCTATACATTAGGTTTTTGCATGCTTATTATTATTAAGACGTAATTAGGTGAAGTGATACTTGATATGATGAGATTAAGTATTTACCACACAATTGGGTTTTCACATGCTTATTAAATTAGGTTTTCGCATGCTTATTATTAGGGCGTAATTAGGTGAACTAATACTTGACATGATGAGATTAAGTATTTCCATATAATTTCCATAACATCCATTTAGAAACTTTAAATTTCTTAAAGTGTGTTTGTAAAAAACACTGAATTTCTAGTCTTATACTGCATATTGATAGTGAAAACTTAAATTAAATAATATGTTGAAAATAAACTTTGAATGCTGAATATGAAAGTCTCAAATTTTTTTTTGAATTTATTATAAACATAAATGAAATTTGACTAAAGTTTTAACATGTTGATGATGTCAAAGATAGAAGTATAAGACAAATGTTCAAGATTTGGCAATTTCAACTTTCAGTGTTTAAAAATAAGCATAAAAATTCTTTTGTATAAACACTTAACTTGGAACTAAAGACTGTTTTAACTGAGATTTCAGACGAGTTAACAAACATTACTTAATTAGAAGATCATAGAGTTTGTCAGATTTTTTTTTAATTTTTTTAATTTTTATGAGTGAGTAGTATGCTTATCTTTGAGTTATTTATTTATTTATTGATATTTGATTTCGGGAAATCAATCAAACTCAATGTGGAGAACTACTTCTATGGAGTTGTAACATTGTTCTCCAAAGTGTTTTAACAATTATCCTCATAAACTTCAAATGGAGCATTCAAAATCCAAATATGTTTTTCGGAACATAAACTTCAAATGGAGCATGGTTAGTATCATTTCTACTTTTATAGAATAATTACTACCAAATTTCATAAGCTTATGTGGATTCAAGCCTTGTTTTTCATGCGAAAACCAAATCTGGTTCTGAATAGGGAAAAAAGAACCACAAAAATCGTGCAATTTGATCTTCTTATGATCTACTGTCGAAGGAGAGTAGGGGAGAAGAAGAGGGATGGGCAACAACTAACCGCCAGAGGGAGAGAGGAGCGAGGGAGAGATAAGCTTCGTTATTCTCTGCAGGGAAATTTTTGTGTGGGTGTGAGAGAAAAAGGGTAGGCTTATCGAAGGGGGGAAGAAGAGAGAGTAAGTGTGTCAACATATGGATGGAAAAAAATGGGTGCCACGAGTGTCAATAGTAACTCCCTTTCAAGAATCACTAAATATCTCTTTGGCCCAACTATCTGCCACGCGTCCATCTTCTTCAACAAAACCAAAGTGAACAGTGTGATGAGCTTCCCTCCATCATCAAGTCATTCTTTGCCATTTCTGCAAAACTCCTCTCTCTCTATCTGTCTCTCTACACACCATGGCCACGTTAGCAGCTCCACCCAATATTTCAACCCTTCTTCTTCATCAACAACTCATCTTTTTCTCCTCTCAAATTTCTCCCCTTTTCAAAGCCTAGCTAAAACCCACCACCCATTCTTCGTTAGTTTGTTGTTTCGAGAAGCTCGGTGATGATACACCAAACCGTCCTTTAATCCGCGTCGTACACGTGTCATGATAATCTCTTCAGCAGAGCAAAGTGGCATGATTACCCTCACAATCTGGCAAAGCCCAGACAACACTAAGCCTATCTTGGCAGGGTCCAGGAGGCTGGACCCCAAATTGCAGCACCCTATTAAGCCCACACATCACTTGGTCAAGCCCAATACCCGTAAGGCCTAATCAAGCAAGTATCTGGGGGATCGATCTAAGATGGGCATGCCAACAATACATTGGTTCTGATTAGGAAACAAATACTGGAGTATAAGTAGTGCATGAAAACTTCCTTGCATGGACAACACTCAACAAGGAAAGAATCTCTCGCAGATCTAGGAGCACAAGTCGTGTAGGAAAGCTCCTACACAGACGACTCCTAACAAAGAAAGGATTTCCAGCAAGAATCTTTCCCTAAATTACACCACTAAAGGCCTAGCCGAACAAGGACTCGCATTATAAATAGAACACATGATTGATGAACAAATGTACGCTATAAAACCCAACTTACAACTTTACGCCATAAAACTCAATTTACAACTTTACGCCTTTCTCAAGCCTTGACTGACTTTAGCATCGGAGTGCTATCGACTGCCACAACAGTGGTCTTTGGCTCACATGTGTTCCCCGTGCAGGTCAAGGAGAACAAGATTCGACTACATCAGTTTGTCACTGTCCATGGGGAACGACGAAGTTCCTTTGAAAACAATGATATCACCCTTCCTTACAATCCAGAAAGATGGTGACCACGAGATCTCGCAATAATGGAGATATCACTAAGCCCTCGAATGCTCGAATCGGCCGAGCACCGCCAATTTAGGTGGTGCCGTCACCGCGCGGGAACAACCTTGGACCCCCACGCCGGCAACAACCACAATGGACCCTAGGGTGGATCTGCTATCAACCCATATGCAACAAATCGCACGAGCAGTGGAGATACTCACTTAGCATAATCTTCCACCCACCGAAGGAGGCAGGGAGTAACGTAGAGCTCCATCCCCAGAAGACACCAGAGAACACGTCCAGGAGAGCCCATGTCGGCTCTTAGTGGACCAGAGACGGAGAAACAACCAATAGAGACCCGACGTCTAGGGCCAACAAACCCGCTTCACAAAACCCCCTTCTGCTTGGGGCCACCAATCTAGATGTGTTGTTCAGCCTCACCGTCCCCTCATTCATGGATCACATCATGAATGAGCCACTACCGAAGAAATACAGCCCGCAAAAGTTGGAGTTTTATAATGGGACAATGGACCCGTTTGACCCCTTATGGTACTTCCAGCATGTAATGTCGCTCAAAGAAGTATATGAAGCGGTAATGTGCCGATCATTCCCTACCAACCTGAAAAAGTCAGCGCTGACCTGGTTCCATAGCCTCCCTCCGAAATCCATCGACTCATTTCGGACACTAGCTAAAACGTTTCCCACCCGCTTTGTCGGAAACCAAAGACTCAGGAAGGGCTCGCATTACCTGCTCACCCTCAAACAAAAACTGAACGAGACACTGAGGGAGTACGTCACATGCTTCAATGATAAAATTGTGCAAAAACAAAAATCGAACGAGACGCTGAGTAGTCCAACAGGTCCCGAAAAAGGATGCTTATCGAGATGCAAACGCATCCCACCTACAAGGATCAACAAGTGAAATACGCAAGTATTCATAGCCCGATCCTACCGCTGACATTCACGGACAAGAACCTTCAAGGCGTTCATTCTCTTCACAATGACGCCCTGGTCATCTCGATTTTCATTGCAAAGTGGGAAGTGAAAAGGGGTTGGTGGACACAGGAAGTTCTCTGAACGTCTAGTTTCTTAGCACATTCATAATGCGCACTTGAGGATAACTTAACACTCGCCAGTCACCCCATGATCAGGTTCAACGGAGAAAAATGTTTCCCTGTTGGGAAGATCAGTCTAATGGTAGTAACGGGAGAGCCACAACTACGAAAGTTTCACCTAAGAGTTCATGGTGGTCGATGCTCCGTCCACCTACAACATCATCCTGGGAAGGTTTTAGCTCCATCAGATGGAGGTAGTAGTTTCTACTCTGCAACAATGCATCAAGTACACTGCCAACCAAGCCCAAGGAACTACACTACCACTACACAGCGCTGAAACAACGGGATTGTTAGCAATTACAGCTCGGGCCTGCGAGACAGACATATCAGACACCGAGCCTAGAAAAGGGGGGAAGAATCATCCCGCACGGAAAAAGACAAATCTCTAACCGAGGCTCACTATGCGACGAGCTAGAATTCAACACGGGAGACACCATCCGGTCCAGTACAAAGCTAAGTAACAACACTTCAACAAACATGCGCCTACTTCGAAAGCTGTAACCATTGAGGAACGACCCGTCCACACAAAGTTCACTTTTCAGTGACTTCACTAGCATTGGCAAAACGTGACACTTCGCCGAGGGAGCTACACAGTCTGAGCAAGGACCATGCACATCTCCTTTAGGGCCAGATTAACTTAATCCCCGCTCGGAGTCAAACTATCTTATTGTTTTGATTTCTTTTGTTTTCCATTTTAGGATATTTGTTCGCACAAGCCTATATGATACAAATTCATTCAAAGAACAAAACGCGAATTATAAAAAACATACTTTATTGATTACTAAGAAAGTTGTTACAAAGCTCGCCCGATAGACTAGTACAAAAGTTTATACACCACAAGTATCTAAGTCTGGCGCAAGTATGGATCCGCTTAAACGCACGTCAAAATTTCTTTCCATTAATCTGCCTCTAGAAGAGGATTCGGAGGTGAAAGCAAAAATACCCAAAGTAGGCTATAGCCTACGGGTATGCAAATGATTATTTGCTCTGCCAATTTGCCTCGCACGAATGATTTGAAAGTGGTACGAAGATACTCGAAACAGATGCAGACACCTTGCTCCGCCAATCTGTCTTCCAGCTGCGACATCATGAGTGAAGCCCAGTAGATAAAGTAGGGACAACCACCCCAAAACTAGTTCCGGGTATTATCTCCCAAAAGCAATGATGGGAGGAAACTCGGGAGCAACAGAAAACGAAAGACAAACTTGTCCCCTGAAAAAAAATTTGTACTTTTTCTATGCAACGTGAGAAGAAATTACAAGGTCATATGGAACCAATTGGATGCTAACCCAAACCAGGTGACATCACATAATAGAAGGTATTGTCGAGACTCATCGTTGCAAATGTCAGAACATTCGAAGACTCGAACAACGATGATCTTCCCTTAGCTTTTGGAAAACCCAAAGCGTATTTTCTGGAAAGATGCATTCGAAGGACAAACTCTACAGCATTCATGGCAATGCTTGAAATGGTAAAGACCAACCTATATATAGGCGCGATGGTTCATGAAACGAAGTCACCCAACAGTTACGTCAACATTAAATGTCGTACGGAAAATAAGGAGGTGACAATTCCATTTGCAGCTACACGAGTCCACATTCATCGAATTAATGGCACTGCACACAACCCCATTAACTGGGGGAGTAATCGATACTTAACCGCCTCACAATCTGCGTTGTACACATGGCACAATGATCTCTCCAACAGGCCCAAACTAACTGATGGGCCTAAGCGAGTGCCCTGCTAGATCCGAACTAGAATACGGAGAACGACCCAGTACACGCAAAGACACAAACGGTGAAGGCCCTAATCGCCCCTGAAATGCAAAACACACCTACAGTTATATCATCAATAAATCCAAGGTATCCACTCTATTAAAATTCAAATGTTGTTCATCAAATATGGTTGAAATGCAGTTCGATCAATCTATGGCAACCCAAATCCAGAATCAGACTTATTAGTCTGACCTTCGTCAGACTGTTAGGCAAATTAAGTAAGTCACGACCCCCAATTCAGACTTACACGCCCAAGCCCAAGTGGAGGCCTAACTTGACCAAAGCTTAGTTAGTTCCGACTGATGATGATAACTTCTTGTCCACTCAAAGACTGTAGTCCACCAAGCGCGGATGAAAATGACTTAGAAAGTGGGAGTTCTCTCAATGCATGATCACGATGACTTGCCATGGACCATTGTTCGATTACAGATAATGGTTGCCGAACCTGATTAAAACTTAGTCAGTTTCGACTGATGACGATAGCTTCTGGTTCGCTCTAAGACCGTAGTTCGCCAAGCGTGGATGAAGATGGCTTAGAAAGTAGAAGTCTAGTCAGCGCTCTCAACGCGTGATCACAATGACTTGCCAGGGACCATTGTCCAACTATAGATAATGGTCGCCGAACTCGATAAAAGCTTAGTTAGTTCCGATTGGTGGCGATAGCTTCTTATCCGCTCTAAGACCGTAGTCCACTGAGCATGGATGAAGATGGCTTAGAATGTGGGCGCCTAGTCAGCACTGCAATGCCTGATTGAGACGGCTTGCTACGGATCATTGTCCAACTATAGATAATGGTCGCCGAACCCGATCAAAGTTTAGTCAACGATGACTAATGCCAATAACTTCTGGTCCGTTCTAAGGCCTAGTTCATCAAGCATGGATGACGATAGCTTAGAAAGTGGGAGTCTAGTTAGCGTTCTCGACGCCCAACTACGATGGCTTGCCAGGGATCATTGCCCAACCACGGGCAATGATCGCCGAACCTGATCAAAGCTTAGTCAGTTTTGACTGATGACAACAGCTTCTGATCCGCTCTAAGACTGTAGTTCGCCGAGCACGGATGAAGATGGCTTAGAAAGTGGGAGTCTAGTCAGCGTTCTCAATGCCTGATCACGATGACTTGCCAGGGCTCATTGTCCAACTATAGACAATAATCACGGAACCTTATCTCGTCCATATGGGTCTGCTATCATCTTGAGCCGCCAGTTGATATCCTTCCACTTCGCCATGGACTTCATGATGCTTGCTTGACTTGTTTTAAAGGCCGTGTATGGTTTATACGTCTTCTTTACCACACTGTTACCCATTCATGTCTGGGCCTTGCAGATTGCAGCTTTCCTGGTTCTCGCTAGTTGAATTAGTTTGCTCAAAAAAGTTTCATTTCGGATTTGTTCATCTTCTTGGCGGCCAACATCTCCTCGAGCATGATGTACTTTTGAGCGGTCTTCAATAAGGTTGCCATATCCTTTGAAGGGTTTAGGATAAGAGAATTGTAAAATGATCCTCTCTTCAATCCGAAAGTGGAAGTGGCAATGGCTTTGTCGTCGCTGCAATCGTTAATCATGGTCAACTCATCAGTAAAATGAATGACATACTCTCTTATGGTTTTTTGGACTTTTGTTTGATGTGGAGTAAGTAATGTGGGCCCTTTTATATTAGCTAGCTGCTAGTGAACCTCGCGATGAATGCAGTTGCTAACATTTGGAAGGATTATATTGACCTAGGTGGTAGGCTGTTGAACCAACTCATCGCTGTGGAGGTGAGACTGGTAAAAAATGTTCGACATAGAATAAACTTTGTGCTCTCTTTCAATGTCATCATGTGGTGGAAGTGTTGCAGATGGTCTGTCAGATCGGTAGTGCCATCATATGCTTCGAACTTTGAGGGAGTGAACTTCTTTGGTAGAGGAGTCCTTATGAGTGCGTAAGAGAACGACGGTCTGGCCAATTCATACAACACGTTAGGATCTGTGACTCCGATCCTAAATGGAACTTGTGCAAGGATTCCATTGCTCTGGAGGCCATCTTCTTGTAGTTCGCTGCCTTTGAGATTCAAAAGTTAAAGTTTTGCAGGAACTTCGTTGTTTTCTCGGACGTGGTTGGCAAAGTTTTGTTGCAGTGGTGTTTGGACATGGTCGGTAGATTGAGCACGCTCCTGGGTGAGTTTGTCCACAACTTTGGTCAGATGATCTATTTGGGCCAAGAGTTGATCCACACGGGGATCTGTGACAGTGTTGCCAGATGTCTGAGATGATTGGACTACCATTTTTTGTTGTAATATTGCGTTACCTGGCACAGTTAACCCGGCTGCTATTGGATTTGGAGTAGGCCCTATTGGTAACTCAACTTCTCCAATGGAAGAGTTGTCGCGATTGTTGATGGGTTGTGGGTTTGTAGAGTGTTCAATTTGCTCTAATTTTTTATTGACGATTAGAACTAAGGAAGTTTCCAACTACAAACTCTATTCTTGAAAGGAAACTGTCGTTCCAAATTGATGCGTCCAATCTGGTCTCCTGTAAAATCGACCTGCAAAACAAAGGTTAGATTGCCAAAGACCACCTATTTGGTGGTCGTAGACACTCTGATGCTTAAGTCAGTAAGTATGTTGGAGATGGAGATTAATCTGGATAGAACTCAGTTGAAATTGCATACCTTTGTCGAATGTTCCTTTTACCTTATATAATGGTCGTTATTAATTCTCTGCGTGACCTAAGCATGTGAGGCTCAATGAGGGAGGACGTTCTTTGTAACAGTTTTCTTCTTTATGAAGATATGTCCTTGGGGGAGTAACTCTCTCCACGACTCTTTTTCTTTGTAATGTTCCTCCTCTTTGAGGGAGAGCTTCGTTGGGCCTGGGTTTGGGCCTCTAACTATGATTTGTTCCTCCGAACCCTTTTTGGGCTTTAATGACTGGATCTGCCTTTTTTGACTTTGTTAGTCGGCCCTGACTTGAAATACTTGGTCCTCGTGATAGATGATCTCTGCCACATGTATGGTCATGGTGATACTCTTATTTGACGTATCATCAATAACTACTTAGGAATATGCTGAGGTTATTATGCATTTGAATTTCTGGCAGTAGATCCACCAAGTTTGAGAACAAGGTGTATTTCTATGATGGTTACCTCCCATATCCTCATAAAACTAGCCACTGAGAAACAAAAGAAAGCAAGAAGTACAACTCAATAATCATACTTAATTGGCTTTGATGTTTGTCGATCATTGATAAAATATATCTAGTTTTCTTCAGTGTCCATATGACAACTTGGTTGATATACATTTTTTTGACATTGGTTTTTAATAGAAAGTTATTACATTGCACTATTGCAGTACTAAGTGGACCATCTTGGTTTCTTTGTTGGTTTAACCCTTGAAGACATTTATTGTACTCGATCTCAACTTTTCAAAATTATTAGAGAAACTATCTTAATTTTTAACAGGAGGAAATGAAATGTTTACCTTCATCAATAGTGATGATACATCAAAATATACTGATTATTACGGCCGTACACGTGGCACAGAAACTCATCACAAAAGATATAGCGTCCATCCTATTGGGCGAGCTCATAAAGCCCAACAATAATAAAACCAATTACAGAAGCCCAGAAAAGGCCTGCCAATGAGGAGACGTAAACAGAGCCCGAACTCAGGCCTGACACAAGTTCTCTCATAAAAAAGAGGAACGTTTCATCAAAAAAGAGTCATGGAGGGAGTTACGCCTCCATGGACGCATCTCCATTAAGGAGGAAACTGTTATAGGAAACATCTCAATCCGTTGCGCCTCACATGCTTAAGTCGCGCAGAGAATTAACCGCGATCATTATAAAAGGTAAAGAAAACATTCGACACAGGTATGCAACTTTAACTGAGTTTTGTCCAGATTTACTTTCTTTTTCCAATACAGTTGTTGATTTAAGCATCGGAGTGCCTTCGGCCACGAAAAGGTGGTCCTTGGCAGTCTAACAATTGTTTTATAGGTCAAACTCACAGGAGGACGAATTTTGGACGCATCAGTTTGGCACCGTCTGTGGGGAACGACGAGTTTCCTTTCTAACAACAAAATCCACAGTGACAAAACTCACCATAACCTGATAGAAAATCAACAAGCTGTCAGAGCAAATGACGCATTCCATAGATCCTCAACCCAATGACGATCATGACAACTATCCTACTAACAACAATGCATCATTGACAGCTCGCGAAGAAGATGCAGCTCAGATCATTAGATCAATAGTACCCGAGAATGCGGATCCGCAGCACTCACACTACAAGAAAAATGCCCATTAATAGCGTTTCAAAAATGCTATGGTAGGATACCATAGCGTTTCAAAAATGCTATGGTAGGATACCATAGCGTTTTAGAAAATGTTGTGTCTGCCGAAGCTATATAAGCCCAGGGCCTATTATAGAGTTTTAAGAACGCTATAGTAAGTTGGCCTTTTATAGCGTTTCAGAAACTCTATGGTAGTATACCATAGCGTTTCTGAAATGCTATCGTATACTCTACCATAGCCTTTCTGAAATGCTATTGTCTTCCCTCACGTAACATTTAACAAATGCTATTATATTAGTTTCTATAGGGTTTCTCAAGTCCCTTTTTTTCTATAGCACTCATCAAGTGCTATCAAATGACTTTTTATAACATCTTATAAGTTTTATTTCTAGAAAATAAAAATCTAAATGTGCCAAACTTAAACATTTCAATGAAAGGAGGCAAAGTAATGTAATTAATTAATATAACATGAAAACATTACTGACAAAGTAATCGTAGCTTGTCCAAAGCATCACTTGCATTACTGAAGTACAATGTTCATCAAACATTAGATATGAAAACACAGCAATGTTGGCAGCCATCCAAGAGCTCTGTAATATTTGGCCAATGACAAATATAACATGACAAACAAATGCAAACGAGAAGTATAAGTAGCCTCTATTCTGATTCAGCTATTGTATGTAAGGCGTGAAACCCGAATCTCCTGTTTCTCTTTCTTCTAGCTTAATCAACTGATGGCAAGTGGATGTTTTTGTTTGTTTCTCTGTGTTAAGTCTTGTTGATATCTTTACCGGAGTTTCCAGCTTTCTGAGAAGAAACAACCTGGGAGAGTCTTTCAGAACCAACAGTTTCCTTGTGTGCATTGACAAGGACCTGAAATTCTTGACTTGAGGCCAATAACTAATTATAGGGATTAGGGACCAGCATGTAGTATTTCCCCATCTGACATTAACTGTAAACAAAATAAACATGATCAAAATGCTTGTTTGGAGTAATAGTTTGCCTCATGATCATGTCGGAGATGACTGTACAAGATGGTCATTCAAACTTGGAAACTGGAGTTGGAAACCTTCTCAGTGGTATGGAACCTCCATTTGTAGATGTAGTCTTTCGAATCACAGCAGAGTTTCTGTACATCACATGGAACATCATCCAAGCTTTTGTTCTCATTGCATGTAAACCCATTTGAAGAAACTGGCACTTGCAGATCTGACAAATCCAACTTCACCTTCCCATTGATCCTCTTGCATGCATTTCCCCCCAACATTACATCATAGCTTACCATGGAATCAAGCCACAGACACTCAGGTTGCCCCACCATCTCCTTGTATGCAGAATTGGCCAGTCTCACTCTGTTACTCGAGTCTGAAACCACAACTGGTAGAGCCTCAGCCTCTATCTCTGCTTCAACCTCATGAGACTTCTAGGAAGCACAAGTACCGGGAATTGGGTTGGGTTTTACTTGTATGCATTCAAGTATGATGCTTGAACCAACAGGTTTCACAGGCTGAAGAGTTATGACATTTGCAGGTCCAGAACAGAGACAACATCTGTTGCTTGCAGAGTCTGCAACAGATCCTTCTCCTATGGAACATCAGACTTCATGGTCAAATCCATGACCTCCTCAAGGTCAGTAACAAGCATTCATGCCAGGAAGTTCAGATACTAATCAGGGTACTTCTGGCGATGAAAAGAAGGGTAAGGTAGAAAAGAAAGGGTGACCTAATTGACAGAGTTCTCCAAGCTTGCTCCAAGCCCTCCTGAACTTGGGTGTGGAAACGGAGGAGGGAACACATGGCCAAAACTCTGCAGAGAAAGACCAAGTTGTGTGTTCTTGGCAAGACCCATGACCAGGCTTGTTTAATAGATCAATAGGAACCAATTTCATCTTGTCCTGCAACCCCTGCTCCCAACAAATAAGAATTACTCAGAAATGAAATTAATACGAAGGGTTTGAAGCTCCTTAAGGAATAATTAACATTGAACTCTAGAAGTGCAAAAAGAAATGGAAATGAACTCTTGAAGTATTTAATAAGTATACAATATGTGGATTTCATGACATGTTCAAATAACTCAAATTTCGAAAGACCAACATCTCAATACTATCCCTTGAAGCATTTCCACATGATAAAGCTCAAATAAACAAACAGAACAAAAAATCACCATCTGATGTCTTCTGTGAATATGAAATTACTGAAATTACTATAAAACTCAACTTTTTTATCTTCAATCCGACAACAGTAGATGGAAAAAGGTTAAAGAAAATATCACTTGGGATTTGCACAGGAAGAAATTATCTGTCAGCTTTACAAAATACTAGTTTATTTCTGAGTACCGATAGCAATATCGATTCTAAATTTGTTCTGATGGGTTTATCATTATAAAGGAACTCAGACTGACAGGGGTTTCTCATGGCTTATTCCTGTTCAATTAGGAAACAATTTATTCAAGTTCAAGTGTTCAACAATATACAATTTATTCAATTTTAACAACAAATGCAGTAAAGATGCAAAAAGCACCAAGATTAGTCCATTAGGAAAGAAAAGAAAACAACTCTTGCTTTAGAAATGAGAGATATCAAAGAAAACAATCACACATCAAGTGCTCCTGAAATTGAAAACCCCAACTAAAAAATATATAATGCAACATTTTATCTTGAAACAAAAGTAGATAAAAGATGAGTGATTAAAAAGGGCATAAACAACAAAAGAAGATAAAGAAACTAATGGAGGAGGACTAGTGATGCAACGATGAGAATTCAGTAAATTGAAACTGTGAAACATTATAAAGCACTAGCTTGTACCAAATGGATAAAATAAATCTAAAAGAAGAAACATAAAACTAATTACACATATTTAGAGACAAGCCCATCTGAGTTGGCCTTATACTCTGGTAGAATCCACGCCAGGATTGTAATCCTTCACCCAACCAGGTGAAAGTGGTTTGGCCAGATATACACTAAAATTTGTTTAATTCACTTATGCATGCGACTCGCACAATTGTAGGCATATTTTGCTACATCGCAATGTGTATTTAGCAATCTCAAAATAGAATGCCAATTCTCATTTGCAAGTTTTGTCAATAAACTGAATCTAGATTGTGTAAATTTGTGTGCTCATTCAAATTACAGGTGGATCCTTGTTTTTACCTGCATTGCAGTTGTTGAAGCCAAGAAATCTACATACTCATCAAGCATGGTACCATCACCAAGTTCAGAAAGCAGAAAATTTGTTCTTTCCACCTGTGATTTTACAATAAACTTTTAATTATCATTATTCGGTAGTTCTCTTAACAATCAAATAAGGAGTTCCAACAAGCAGAGGGAGGTATGCAAATATATTGAAACAACACAAGGAACTAAGTCTATAGTCCTCTTAACATTCAAATAAGGAGTTCCAACAAGCAGAGGGAGGTATGCAAATATATTAAAACAACACGAGGAACTAAGTCTATAGTTCTCTTAACATTCAAATAATGAGTTCCAACGAGCAGAGGGAGGTAAGCAAATATATTAAAACAACACGAGGAATGAAGTCTATTGTCTTCAGTATAAAAGGAATAACCCCTACAATATGAGAAAATAAACGTACACAAGTACTTCAGACTAACAACGACAATTAGACAAATTCAAGGTGTCACTCTAATAGATAAATTTCCAGAGCATCCTAATCAATATTTAGCAGCATACCATACCTAGTTTAGATTCGATGAGTTAATCTAACGCCAACACCATTTAGTAGCAGAAATACAAAATACAAGCTGCAAACTTAACTAAATCTCAAATCTACACAGATTCTTTTGAGTTCGACACAAATACAAGTAAACATAGTTATAACAATTTCATTCCTTTCTGTGAAATATTCAACTTTTCAACTGTCATCTGTCATATATTTTTTTGAAGGAAACAAAATGCCACAGAGGACTATATCTTTCATCTTAGACAAAATGGCAATGCATGGCATTCTTGTAATCAGAGTAAATTATGAAGCTTCCATATAAAGGTGATTTAAATGTCAAATCCACCATATACAAAAAAGACTTGCAGGACGACCGTACCTTGTCATCCAGATCAGATCATTGCAAGTTGTTACCATCAGATCACAAATGGAGAGGGCTTGAAGGTGATTCATTTCCATCATCTGAAATCTTGCTCAGCGAATCCAACACATCTTCAACCTCATCCATGGATTTCTGTTGTGGGGTATTAGCTTCTTTCATGTCAACTTCAGTATGTTCAATTTCTTTTCTCACAGAAACAGGTTTCATCCCCTCTCTCTCAGATTCTTATCGTCTATACTATCAACTTTACGTTGTTTTGGAGGATCCTCATATTCGCTATCTTCTACCACTTCATTTTCAACATCTTCATCCTCCATCTCAGCATTTTCTTCAGTTTATACTCTCACTTCAAGAAGAAAAAAGAAAAATGAGAAGAAGACTTTCAAGTATTTGATAGTTAGATCAGCTAATAAGGTCAACTCTTCAAAAATCTGTTATCTTTGTAATCTGTCCATTAAAAATTATTGCAGTCAATTTTCTCAATTCATTTTTCAAGCATTGCGCAAGGCCGACAGTTGAATCTGAAAAATTCAAATGTTGCATATTTGAATAGGGAATTAATCTTCTTTAGACAAGAGTGGTAGACTTAGAAAACTACAAACACTTGATAACCAAAACAGGGAGCAATAGCAGCAGGTGTTGGTTCCAGGAACAGGGTTCAGTAATAGGTTGGAGAAATGTGTGATTTGCGGGTTTTCTATTTCCGGTTCAGTTTTTTTTTCCAGAAACAGGGTGTGGCCTCTGTTTTGAGCAGTTTCTGGGCACCGCGGAAAGGTGAAGGTTTTTCCCAAGGATGACCCAACCAAGCCTTGCCGGCTTTACTGCTTTCTTGGGCTACAAAGCTGGCATGACCCACATTATCGGAGATGTCGAACTGAAATGAACAAGAAAGTCTACAAGCTGGGGAAGGCTGGCCAAGAGTCTCCATTTTATGCATTATCATCATGTCAGACAGACCCATTGTGAGATTAATAAAGGATGTTAATAAGTAGGTCCATACAAGATGTCTAAAATTATTCAAAGTAAACACACTTATTACATTATCATGTAATCTCAACTTATTTCATCCTAATGAAAGTTCAAAACAACCATTGTTTAGGAAAAAGTGAAAAACCATTGCAGATTGAAAAACAAATCTAATCCAAAACAAACTAAACACTGACTGAATAGAAATATCTTGTAAGCATCCTTTGGCTTCTTTGTCTTATAAAATTCTTCAAATTGTTTCATAATTTATTCAATAAAAATTCTTTGAATTGAATGAGAAATTGTATGATTTGAATTATTCGAAGCATTCAAGGGAACACATGGAGTAAGTGAAGGTAGTGTGTGAGCAAGCAAAATAAAATAAGATGTAGGCATAAACAAACAAAAGCTAGTTAGCCTTAACAAACAACCACCAATTGTGCATTCAACTCAATTAATACCAAGATCAGGGAAAGAAAAGGATAACACAAAAATACCTACATTTGTGCATTCAGCTGTTCATTCGATTTCAGCTGCCTCAATGTCAAGAAATCCAGCATCCACCATTCTTCTCAATGCTCTTGTTTGTGAAGACTTCCATCTTAAACAAAGCAAAAAAATAGATATTTCAAGAAGAAACCTCTGAATTGTGTGTGTAATTTATAACACCAAATATAAACCATAGACGCAAGAAACAATGAAATCTCATTAGAACTACTTAAACACATACCTGCTTGGGTCATTAAAAGGTGACCGAAGCTCAGGTGCAGGTGCAGGTACAATGCCAGCCAGCATTGCGCACTCTCCTAAACTAAGAAATGACGGGCACTTCCCGAAATAGAATTTGGACGCTGACTCGATTCCATATACACCATGTCCCCAGTATATCTATCGCATAAGAAATTCAATTAGTTATCATCCATAAATTTGCTAATTTATGTTACTTCACAATAAGAAAAAAAAATCAACTATTACCTTTCGCAAGCAGGCACTTGAAATTTTCTCTTTCGACAGTCTTCTCTCCAATATCAATGCCAACAATAACTCAACAACCTTTCTCGAAAAGGTTTGCTCATTCTTAAGAAATGTATTCTTCACAAGCTGTAATTAAATCAAGTAAAATTCCTTTAAGTTCATGAAAGAAATTTTAGTACCAATGTTGCATCATAAAACTCAATATGAATGAAGAGAAATCAACTAGCTAAATGTTTCCCTCGGATATACTTATCTAGTAAAGAGAAATACCTTAATATCCCTATGCATAATCCCATTCTTATGGAGATACTCCAAACCCAGCAACAATTGCTTAGTATATATTCTTATAACCTATTGAAGCAAATGCCAGAAAATGCATCAGCTACGGAAGCACCTCAATTTAAACTTAGAAATTTAGCAAGGACTAACCGCCTCAGGAAAAGAGCCAAAATTTTGAAGAAGATAATCGATGGATCCTCCAGGTACAAACTCAAGCAGAATATTCAATGTGCTCTCTTCCCTAGCAGTTCCCAAGTATCTCTGCAACCAAATAAATCAAACCATGGAACAAGAGACCAAGCATAAATGTCACCAAACACAGACACAACCAAGAAATCATACTCACGACAATGTTTGGATGCGTAAGATTCTTAAGAAGCTTCTTTCTCACAGTCCATTCTTGAAAGGCAGTAAATAATGCCACATTCATCTAGATGATTTTCCTTGATGAACTTGTCAATGTCATCCAAACAACTTTTTGTTTTTGCCTTCACGGAATACCTGCCATCTTCATATGTATGAGGCTTTCCAATGTCACTGATGATTAATCATAAACTATGACACACACCACAAATTTGGGCGATTGAAACTTTGTCGAAAAATGATGCAGCTCTCAAGACTAAGTGCCCGAACAACATCTTCTTTGATACTTGCTGTTGCAGTGGCAGTTAGAGCCAACACAGGGGTTTTCGGGAAATTTTGCTTCAGAATACCTAGACCCGGTAGCAGATACAGCACAATATTAGCCATGGATATTATAACAGCTCATTCATGTAATACAAAAGTGAAACCTTTTTTTTAAATCAGAAAAACAAAAAATATTTCGTTAAAGAAAAACTAATTGCTAGAGATAAGAACTCCAGCAGGTAGTGCAAAATGTACACATCATGTATTTCTATTGTCCACAATAGGAAAAAAATCATATGGAAAGCAGCTACCTGATAATCTGGTCTAAAGTCATGTCCCCATTGACTTACACAATGAGCTTCATCAATAACAATTCTAGAAAGTGACTCAAGAGCATGTAAGTTATCCAATTGCCTTAAGAGAGCATCACTTCTGTACTAAATGAAAACATCATAAGAAAACAAATAGAATCAGAAATGTCCATAGTGTTGGCATCAAATAAATAATAAGTTGAACAAGAATTAATATTCACAAACTTATTATATTCCTGCTAGATGTATAACTTACTTCTCGGTGTCAACCATTTATAGAATCTGAGATCCATGGTAAACCCAACAGTGTTAGAGTCTTTGACACCAGAGTTTATTTTTCATTTTTAGTTTTTTGGAGTGTCCTTGTTGCATAGGGACAAACAAAACTATCTACTGAATGAAACCGGAGGGGAAATGACAATCAATCAAGCCATAAGGACCACAAAATAATGAAGAATTTCAGACAGATGAGGTCCTGTTCCAGGATCATCCCATATTACCACAATCTCACCAAATCCAAGGGAAATAACAGAAAAGGCCAACGTAAAAGCAAGGAATAGATCCAACCATCTAATGAGAATGCACGAGAAATAGTTCGATGTTGAAATATCTTCCCAGGAAATTTTTTCTTTTTCACTTAAAAAAATAAGAATATGCGGTTCAATGCATGTTGAATGACACATTGCAAAGTCTTGAAAATTTTAAATCTTGAAACAAGAAGTACCTATATGGTGGAATCTTATTGCTAAATGATAACTAATGTTCTTAATCTGCAGTTCTACAGAAATCACAAAAAGTTGTTCCATACGCACTCATAATTCTGAACATAAAGAAATAACTTCCAATTCATCATCAAAGATATTGACAATAAACCCATTTTTTAGAGCGGGAGTGATTGCACCACTATGGTGTAAAGTGATTCCACCAACAACCTGTGTTAAAAAAATTGGTTTGTTTAAAACCATTGGAAGTTAATATCATCAGGCTAGAATGATATCCTAGAAATAGGACTTACTTTGGAATTTTCTCTGGTGTGACATATAACAACTTGTATTTACAGTGATCAGAAGCCAGTTCTCTAAAATTTTCCTGCTGTTCACTCCATTCCATATTAGCACTGGATGTTTGCCTAAATTGCAAAATCAAATGAAAACCTTAACAATGAATGAAAAAATTAGACAAAACAACTGAATCATCCAAAGAAATAATTGCATTACCAGCAACAAGTGCATGATTTTGTCTTGAATGAGTGAAACAAGAGGAGACACAACTAGAGTTATTCCATTACAATTTTGGGCCGGCAGCTGCAAATAATAGATATGAGTTATACAAAGACTCGCATGATCTTAGGAAAGTGCAAAGAATTCTCAAAGTGACAAACAAATGAAAAAATACATACCAACTTATAACTGTGTGAGATCTCAGATTCTGAGTTACCTCAAAATTTCACTCCAAGAAAAATGGGGAATTTTTTTTTCGACGTACTCGCTTCTTCTCCGCCCCTGATTTCGTCGTATCTCTTTGAATGAGATAGATTGAAGAGGAAATTATGCTCTTGTTGGCCTTATTTGATCATTCAAAAAGAAAAGAAACTTAAACCTTCACTGCCCCATTCTCCCCAACTTTCTCCTCCACCCCATGTTAGATGAATCAAATTGAGAGAGAAGCGAAAGTGATAGACAGAGCGGCGAGAGTGGCGACAACGACAGAGAGAGCGAGAGTGGCGAGAGCGACAGAGAGAGCGAGAGTAGGGAGGGAGGCGAATGGTAGAGTGAGGGAGGGAGGAGAATCACAGGGCTGTGTGTTTCATTCTTCTTTTTAAGTTTTAAGTTGGAGGAGAGAGTCTGAAATATTTTGGCGGTCAAGCATTTTTAATCTCCCGCCTGATTCTTTAATAGCGTTTTGAGATTACAATATACTAAAATTAGGTTTTTTTTTATAGCATTTGTGTAAAAAATGCTATTTTCAAATGCTGTAAAAGATCATTTTTGTTGTAGTGGCAGTAGCCCAGACAACCCAAGCATCCGATGACACTGCCACAGACCCTCGGGTGGACCTGATCATGGCCAAGATGAACTACATGACAAAGATGCTGGAAAAAATTAGGGCTGAAACAAAAAACGGATCAAACCGATCGAACCAATCAAAACCGAACCGATTGGTTTGGTTTAAATTCGGTTTGGATCGGTTTTGGTTTTAAAAAATCAAAACCGAAGTGGTCGGTTCGGTTTTCAGTTTCTATGTGATTTTAACCGACCAAACCGAACCGACCGAATATATATAATAAATAATATATATTTTATATATAAATAATATAAAATGTTTAAAATAGTCGATCGATTCAGTTTTATTTCGATTTTGGTTCGATTTTATTTGGTTCGGTTACGGTTTGTATAAATTAGAATTGGTTCAGTTTCGGATCGGTTTTGTTAATGGTTGGTTCGGTTTCGATTTGAAATTTTTAAAACCAACCTAAGTCGGTTCGGTTCATGGTTTAGGTGAAAAACCGAACTGACGGTTTGGTTTTAAACCCTAGAAAAAATCACCCAGGAGTGCATTAAACCAGCTGACCTTGTTCAGGCACTGCCCCAACAAAATTCCGTCGACCGAACTCAAGGAAGCGAGGAAGCCCTAGCAGAACCCAAACAGGGAAAATTCGAAAGTTGCGAGCTCCCCCAAGACAAGACCCCACAGTGCGGTGGAACGCTTGCTGAAATCCCATTCAGAATTGGAGTCATGGATCCAAACATACTTTACGAGTTAGCCAAGCCTCCATTCTCCGACGCACTCATGAAAAAGGCAATGCCAAAAAAGTTCACTCCGCCAAAGTTCAAAGTGTACGATGGTACCACCGACCCAACAGATCACTTAAGACATTTCCACCACATGAAGGCCCTAAAGGAAACCACAAAGTCGATCCTATGCAGAACATTCCCAACCAACCTTACTTCCATAGCGATGAATTAGTTCAATAGCCTACCACCAAGGTCGATAAACTCCTTCTAGGCTTTAGCCACCGTTTTTATCACCAAATTCATTGGGAGCTAGCGGATGAGGAAAAGACCCCACTACCTCCTGCACGTCAGATAGAAGTATGAAGAAACAATACAGGAATATGTCGCTCTCTTCACCAACGAATTGACAATGATTGATGGATGTAACGACGACACGACCGCTGCAATTTTCATCGCCGAACTGAAGAGAGGCCCCTTCTTTGATGGCCTTAACTTGGAGCCTCTAAAAGGTGTTGCAGTCCTGTTGAAAACAACACTGAAACACATCTCCCTTGAAGAGATGAAAGCTGCGAGGATGAAAAATGATCAGGAAAGGGAGAACCGTTTGAGGAAACGGGAAAGGAAAGAAGAAAGAAGGTGAGATGATGGACCACGAGTAGATAATAGTCATTCAAAGAAACATCGAAATAACGGAAGAACCGAGTCAAACCAGTGGGAATCTAGGAAGTCACAATAGGCATGACCCAGCCATGAGCGAATAACCAGTGTGATGAAAAAGGACTACAAACCATACACATCCCTAAAGACAAGTTTGACCAACATCTTGAAAAAACTGGAGAACGTCAACTGGCCACCCAGGATGAGAGGAGACCCATAAGGACGAGATAAAACCAGGTACTACTATTTTCACAAGGATCACGGACATGATACCGAGTACTGCTACAAGCTGAAAGAAGAAATCGAGCATTTGGTCCAAATAGGACGACTTGATGAATTCATCGAAATACCAAACAAGCAATTCAAAGGAAAAGAAAAGGCAGATACCACCGCCACCGGATCAAAATAACGATCCAGGGAACTGATATACGCTCTACACCACAACTACCCCAGCAAAGAAGCATTTCCCACTCGAGCAGATCTATATCAAAGTGGAAAGATCAAATACCTGAATATGGATGCACTGACCGACTCGGATACAAATCCAACCAAAGTCACTTACAAAGGAATTAGCAATGACAAAATCTATCAAGCCTCAGAAAGCAATGCCAAACGAGGAGCAATAACGGGCCAAGCAAAGGAGGTTATAAATTAAACAAGAAGGACCAACAGAGGCACGAAACACCAATGCAGGGAGAAACATTACCCACACAATGATAAAAGAAAAATCACTCCACAATGTAACGTAAATTCTCCAGAAAAATGACCGTAGAAATGGCCAAGACATCCAAATAGAAGAATCAATAAAGTTTCAATTTCGGAATCAATATCCCACGAAGACGAACAACTTCAAATGAAGCTATGCGAAACAATCGGCTTATAAAACCAAAAGGAATCAGAACACAAGTAAGATATATACAATAAACCTATAGTCTAATCAACCAAAGAAGTAAAAGTTGGACGAACGAGTCAACCAAGTAAAACGACTTTGGGTCGACTAGAGCGTCGAACCTACGAAGCCAAAGTGGACAAATGAGTCAACTTAACATAAGAACTTCGAGTCGATTGAAACATTGAGTTAACGAAGTAAAGATTAGACGAACGAGTCAACTAAGTAAAACGACTACGAGTCGAGTGAAACGTCGAGTTAGCGAAGTAAAAGTTAGACAAACGAGTCAACTAAGTAAAGCAACTTTGGGTCGACTAGAGTGTCGAACCAACGAAGCCAAAGTTGATGAATGAGTCAACTTAACATAAAAATTTTGAGTTGATTGAAACATCGAGTTAATGAAGTAAAAGTTGGACGAACGAGTCAACTAAGTAAAATGACTTTGAGTTGGCTGAAATGTCGAGTTAACGAAGTAAAAGTTGGACGAACGAGTCATCTAAGCAAAACGACTTCGGGTTGACTAGAGCGTCGAACCAACAAAGCCAAAGTGGACGAATGAGTTAACTTAACATAAAAACTTTGAGTCGATTGAAACATCAAGTTAACGAAGTAAAAGTTGGACGAACGAGTCAACTAAGTAAAACAAATTCGAATAGATCAAAACGTCAAGTTAACTAAGTAAAAGTTGGACGAATGAGTCAACTAAGTAAAATGACTTTGGGTCGACTAGAGCGTAGAACCAACGAAGCTAAAGTGGATGAATGAGTCAACTTAACATAAAAACTTCGAGTCGATTGAAACATCGAGTTAACGAAGTAAAAGTTGGACGAACGAGTCAACTAAGTAAAATGACTTCAAATCAACTAAAATGTCTAGTTAACGAAGTCAGACCCGAGTCAACTAAACATAAAAACTTTGAGTCGACCAAGGTGTCGGATTAACGAAGTAGACTTCGGGTCGACTAGAGCGTCGAACCAACGTAGCCAAAGTAAAAAAAACTTCAAGTCGACTGAAATGTCGAGTTAACGAAGTAGAAGTTGAATGAACCAACTAAAAAACAACTTCAAACACACTGAAACGCTGAGTTAACGAAGTAAAGGTTGAGCGAAAGATTCAACAAAGTAGAAGCAACTTCGAGACAACAGAATCAACAAACCAACTCGAATGAGACAAATTTCGTTTTTGATCAGAAAAACAGAGCAAACAACGGAGGAACAAGTCAGTATAGCCCAAAAGAGCCTTGGATTAACTAACATACTAGATCAACAAAGTAGAAGACAAGCAGACAAAACAACTTTTCACAAAAAACTCCAAGATGACAAACACAAGGTTGAGACATACGTACTGAAGCATATATAAATTCAAATCAGCAAATGACTGCTAAGGATAGAGTTGTACAAATCAAAGCTCGAATACAAATCATTATGACAACAACAGACGAACAAAGTCAACAAGAAGAAAAATAAAGGAGAAAACTCCTGTCCTACATTCAAATTCTAATCTATTATATTTGAAGGTAATAATAGAAGATTAATAGGAAAGATTTATAACATTATCAGCAATACCATCTACAGGAAGAGAAGTAGCCGGATCATCGACAGGGACTCTTTCTTCAAGAGGAGAAGGTGGCGGCTCTTAAGCCATTGGATCACCTGGATGGCCTTCAACACCCTCTTCACCCTCGAAGGTCCGATAGACAAGATGAAGATATTGAGACAAGTCAACACCGAGACCCTCAATATAATCTAGAAGCTCAGTCCGACCATCGACAACATGCTACCAATCCTTAACCTCCATAACACGAAACCCATCCTTAACAAAAGCAAGCTCACTTCTAACCACGATAACTTTGCCCTCAAACGTGCATGAATACAATCTAAATCAGCTCTCAAGGACTCAAGCGTAGCCACAGATTGATCCCGTGCACCCTCCACCTCAGCCTATGAAGTTTGAGCAACCTCAGCCACTTTAATTCGTTTAGAACATTGCGCTTTTAACGTGTCATATTGATAAAAAAACATGGGACAATACCAATAGCAGCACGGAGAGCTTCCTCTCCAGAGAAATCACAAGATTGTGATTGACCTGATGACCCAAACCCGTCACCCCTGCATAGGCAAGATGGGTCATCCCGACCAATACAAGGCTAACACCATCCTCAAGATGAAGGCTTGAATCCAGCATGGGCATCAAAGGACTCTCCACCGACCGTCTATGCCATTCATTAATCAGCTTATGTGCATCGTACTGTACGCCAAGCCAAGAAAACCAACAAAACTTCCCATCCGATTTGACCCAAATCTCTTCAGGAGTAGGTTCCTTCCAACTGATCCGCGAATGAAAAACGTGAGGATCCAGTAGTATGGAGGAACCGCAACCCACAGCCGAGAAAGAAGAAGGAACGACAGGTGAACCATCCTTACCTTCTCGTTGCTCAGCAGAAACAAGACGAGTGGTGGTCCCAACAAGAGCAGAAGAGCCCAAGTAGGCTGTAGAAGGGGGGACTTCCACCCTTTCATCAACCGGAGGGGGAGAAGAATGAAGAGAATGCGCCTCAGGAACTCGATCAAGATAACCAAGCTCCTTAGACTGGATAATAGCTAGCAAGAACATCTTTTCATCCAAGGACTGAGGGTCTTCTTTAGAACACTTAGCAACATCAAGGCTGCCATAAGTACCGATGAGCCTCTTTTCGCCATCATCCAGCGGGTGAATGGTAACTTCATCTCTTCTGCCTCCTGCAGAGGGAAACGGTTTTCCCTCGAAGGTTCTCTATCAACAAAACTCGAGTAGAGAGTAGTATGATACACAGAGTCAACGAGTCATTTCTTCTTTGGAACACGATTAGAAGTCATAAACAACCGCTTCGACATACTAACAGTCCTCGGTACTTTCCTCTTCCTGGAAGACGGACTGGTAGCACCGCTGACAGGAGCATTGAGATCCGTAAAGCCCGAACTCACTTTTCGATCAACGACAACGTTGTCACTTTCAACAGCGGTAGCACGGGCAACAATCTTCGTGGCTTGCCTTTCGGTTAGTAGAACCCGCTCGGTTTCATTCATGTTGTATAAATCGTTGCGCCTCACCATATCATCAATAAGATAAGCGTCCAAAGAAACTACAGAAAGCTGCAAGAAACGCTTGCTGATAACCTGCTACTCAGCTGTCAATTGCAGATTCCACCGCTGGATAGGAACTCGAAAATACCTTGCTATTTGTAAACCTCGTAATTTGAAATAGCCAGAGTCGACAGATACATAAAACCAATCATGCGACCAACCTCTGATGTCATCATTGAGATTTCCAAACATGTAGGGGAACGAATGAAACAGGTGCGACTAAATTTCAAGCTAAACCCCACCAAAGAATGTAAGATTCTAGCAGTTAAAGGAATATCAAAAAGGATGGCCCTGGCATACGTGGAAACCATAACCCTCCAACCGTTCGGGCCCATCTGAGGAGGAGGAATATCCAGAAAATCTAGATAAGACCAGAATAGCTTCAAAATTGGAAACTAGAGACCGACATAGAACTTGCAAGCGTAAAGTGCAATATATCCGTTCCTTGGACAACAAGGACTATCATTTTCTCGTGGAATAACAATCTCAAGGTTGGAAGGCAAAGCATAGTTGGAACAAACACTATCCAAGGTAGCCTGAGAAGCTTTCTTTGGGGGAAAATGAGCCTCACAGGTAGCAAGCTACTCACCATCTAGTAGGTCACCAGTAGACATCGCGAATAGGCAAGAAAAGACGAAAAAGGCAATAGGAAAGAATAAATAGCACTAATAGCAAAATTGACATAAAAAAGGGAGAAAAGTAGTCACAACACCCTTTATACAACCAAGCAACGAAAAGACTGCTCACGGAGCGACATACGGGACATAATGGCGAGCTAAACTACCAGAAAATGTGCGTGAAACGAATAGACAACAAAGTAATCGAGACGATCAACCGACCGAAAGTTATGAACAACATTAAGTATTGTGCAAAAGCGCAATCGAAATACCAACCGTCACACAGTTAGTAGATACGTGAACATAACCACTAACTAAGGGGGAGTAGTTGATGATACATCAAAATAGACTGATCATCACGACTGTACACGTGGCATAGAAACTCATCACGAGGATATAACGTCCACCCTATTGGGCTAGCTCATAAAGCTCAAAAAGTATAAAGCCAATTACAAAAGCCTAGACAAGACCCTCAATGAGGAGACGTAAATAGGGCCCGAATCTAGGTCCGAACGAATTAGAGCCCGAATCCAGGCCCGATACGAGTTCTCTCATAATGAAGAGGAACGTTACATCAAAAAAGAGTCGTGGAGGGAGTTACGCCTCCATGGACGCATCTCCATTAAGGAGGAGAATGTTACAGGAAACATCTCCTTCTGTTGCGCCTCACATGCTTAAGTCATGCAGAGACTTAACCGTGACCATTATAAAAGGTAAAGAGAACATTCGACACAGGTATGCAACTTTAACTGAGTTTTGTCCAAATTACTTCCTTCTTCCAACAGAGTTGCTGATTTAAGCATCAGAGTGCCTTCGACCACCAAAAAGGTGGTCATTGGCAGTCTAACAATTGTTTTGCAGGTCAAACTTTCAGGACGACAATTTTTGGACAAATCAAATAGGATTAGAAGAGCAGATAAATTAGAAAATTTCACGAACATTGGTATTTCCAAGCAAATGCCACTTTATACATTGTTGGTGATATTGACACTGTTTCCAAGATTGTTGACTATTGTTGACTAGATTGAAGTACGTGGAACTCATTTCAGTTTACTTATTACTCTGCTTTAGGAGTTACTATGGAATGACTATGATGATGTTTAAGTTCATCGACAATGTAGTGATCTATTGATAAACATACTATGCTACTATTGTGCAAGCTGTCTTTGGACGAACAGGTATAGAAAATGAGACAACCCCTGCACCCACCCAAAGTGGATTTGGTGCAATGGCAAATTTTCTTGTTCCAAAATTCCCTGTTGGTTTAATGGGAAGTTTATTTAATTAAAAACATCTTCTACGGATCAACCAAGAACTGTTCAAAAGGAAAGGCATGCGGCTCCTCCTCCCGTTGAGGAATTGGTGAGGATGCTGACACTCGATAGATCTTTCAGCATGAGTTGCTTCAAAAATTTTCAATCAACATATTCTGCAAGGTATGATAAAATTCATTTGTTGTTACTACCAATCTTATCTTAGGAGTAAATATTAATTGGTTGGTTGGTTGTTTACGATCGTGTTTGCATGTCATAAGTTTATAAGCGAGCATAGTTTTATGCAAGTCAAAATTTCTTTGAAATTGGAATCCATGCAATTTGTGAAAGTCAACATTGCAACTTTTAATTATGTGTCTTTGTTCGTCAAATAGAAGTACCGAACAACTGAACTTCATTGACATAAAATGCCTTCAATTCAATAAAGCTTAAGTCAACGTGGAGCCCCTCCTTACTGAGTTGCACTGATACTTGAGGCATTGATGAATGGTGGAGGACACTGCACCCATCGCATGCAACCAGGGTCTCCTTAGAAGCATGTTGTGCGTTGATGGGGCATCAACGACAAAGAAGTTCGTTAACAGGACTCGTTGCTTCTACTACTATTGACAATCGAATTTGTTCGAGTGGTTAGCATTGTTCACCACTGAAGCCTACCATGGGTTAATCAGTGAGTGTGAGTTCCACCTCACTGAACTGCATTTTGTAGAATGCCATTAGATGTAAGAGATTGACTGAGCTACCCGTGTCAATAAGCACTTTTCTGACTTCCCCTTTGGCTACTGATACTGATATCAACAAGTACGTCGTTATGGGGGAAATGAACCCCCTGGGCTTCCATTTCTGAAAAAGATAGAGTTGGGCAGTCTATTCTGGCGTGTTGAGTAGGAAGATCTAGATGACATATTCTTCTCCACAAGTTTCTGACAGATTGTTTCCGTGATCGGTTTGACTGTTCCCGATCCTCGACTGTGCCATGCAGGACGTATATCAATGCTCTGACATGTTCATCCGGTCCTGCAGCAAAGTCTGCCTTTTATTTTCCTTTGGACTTTTTTTCTTTTAGTCCAACGAGTTCACCTAGTCTCCCTCTTTGGATCCAGTACTCGATTTCATTATTCAGGTTGTGACATTCTTTAGTATCATATTTTTGGTCCTTGTGGAAAAAACAATACTTGTTCTAATCTCTTCCGGTTGGATCCCCCCTCAGTTTGAGTGGCCATTTGACGTCTTCCCACTTCGCCATGGACTTCAAGACAGTTTCCATATTCGTTTTTAAAGCGGTTTATGGTTTGTACTTCGTGTCAACTGAGTGGGTTGACTGTTCGTACTTGACTCTGCCAAACTGCAACTTCCCAAACTCTTGTTTGCCATTTTCAGACCTGTTGTTGGTTCGATGCCTTTTGGGTTGACCACTGTCCTCTCGCAGTCTATCATCTCGCATTCTGTCTTATCTTATTTCCCAGTTAGTTGGGAAATTTTTTTATCAAACTCGTTATTGGTTTTGGCAGCACACATCTCCTCATGAGTGATGTATTTTTGTTCTTTTTAGCAAGATTTTCATGCTCTTCGGAGGTTCTAAAGTCAGGAAGTTGTATAGCTGCCCTCCCTAGAGTTCGAAGGTGAAGGTGGTCACAACTGTGTCATCACGGCATCCGTCGATCATGGTTAGTTCGTCAGTGAGATGTTCCCCAAGAGTCTCATCGGTTTTTCATGATCTTGTCACATAAGGGTGGCATGGAAAGCTTATACAACATATTCGGATTTGTGACTCAAATCCTGAATTGTGACTCCAATCCTGAATGGAATCTGTGGAAGAACTCCACCAATCCGGGACCCATCATCTTGTGGTTCATTTCTTTCAAAGTTCATTCTTTGAAGCTCTGCAAGAGCTTCTTAGTTCTCTTGAAGGCAACTAGCGAAATTTTGCTAAAGTGGAACTTTGACGTGCCTGACAAGTGGAACACATTCTTCTGTGAGCTTTTTTACCACTTCAGCCAGATGACCATTTGGGCCAAAAGCTGATCCACACGAGGATCCATCATCATTCCACAAGAGCACGGGCCTGTTGGGGTTCCAGCTAAGTGGTGTGGGCCACCATATCTTAAGGTGGCAATTCACTACTTTGTGCAAATGGCTATCTCAATGTTGGATTTGGGATGCGTCTACTTGGTAATTGAGTTTCACCAGTGGAAGTATTGTCTTGATTGTTGCAAAACTGAGAGTTCATGGGGTTCCATTTGAACTGTATCTTTCATTACTGATTCGCGCTAAGGAAACTACCAACTATTTTTGGATTTATTTTAAGGAAATTGTCGTTCCCATGGACGGTACCAAACTGATGCGTCCAAATTCATTCTCCTCGAGATTTGACCTGAAAAACAAGGTTAGATTGCCAAATACCACCTGTTTGGTGGTCGAAGAAATTTTGATTCTTAAGTTAGTCAACTGTAGGGGAGAATGAACTTAGATAGAGTATAGTTGTATTGTGTTTACATACCTTTCTCGTAAATCTATCTCCTTTACCTTATATAATGGAAGTAATTAACTTTGCGAGTGACTTAAGCATGTATGACACAATTAAGGGGGCGTTACTCACAGCGATCTCCACTTTCATTGATATACGTCCTTGGGGGAGAGATTCCTGCCATGACTTGTCTCCTTCATAACGTTTCTATCCTCAGTAAGGAAAGATTCATTGGTTCTGAGATTTGGGCCTTTCATTTTGGTCGTGGTCTGTGGCTAAATGCCTATTTGGGCTTTAGTGATTGGACTTGTTATTTAGTTTAGTGTGAATGTTTTTTCCTCGCGATGGATGATCTTTGCCACGTGTACTATCGTGATCGAAGGACTATTTGATGTATCATATCACAATTCACATCAACAATCTTGTAATCTTCAACTACATACGGTTGATTTGTTGCTTCGACGATGGGTAACCATGGATGAGATCATTTGTTCCATAATTCGTATCTCATGATATATCGATCCTTAACATCGGGATAAAAATTGCAATGGTTTGAGAGATTATAATATTGGAATAATTGATTGATGTAATATGGGTATTTTTATTAATTATATTATTTAATTGATAATCAGTCCAATGTTAAGGCCCAACTAGGAGTACGAGTCCAATTTGGATTAGGGCTTTATTTTGGTTAAATAGGCATAAGACTAAGTTGTAATCAGTTTAGTTTTGTTTAATTTTGAGAATACATTGAAGTTGTGAAACTTTATTTATCAAGTTTCGTTTGTGATTTGGTTTGTAAGCTTCTGTTGAACCTATCAATTTGGTATCAAAGCCGTAAAATCTTGGAGAGAGATGCTGCGAAAAGTCGCCATTGATTGGGAGAAACCACTCGTGTTTGATGTGTATGAAGAGTATACGGTTATCCACAAGTTGCTGTGTTATGAGGCCCAAACACATCACTGAGTTTTTACAGATTTTGACATTAAAGAAAATCTGATAGTCGAAGAAGCTTGAAAGGATGGGGTTGTTGTCTATGATAACCCTAATTTCCAAACTCGTTGGATTGCGAGTTGCAATTTAGGAACCCTAACCCTACCCAAATTCAAAGAAGAAGAAGATTAAAAGATATGGAAGGCGAATTTGTCAAGGAGAGTAAGGAAAACTTACCTAAACTAAGTCAAGCGTGCTCCCACCATCGCTAGCAACTCCGAGGATACCAAAAGACTCGCCTAATTAGAACTAACATTGTTAAAGAAAATCTGAAAGTTAAAAAGATCAAAAGATAGAGGTGGTTGTTGACGAAAACGATTATCCTAATTTCCCATGTTGTTGAATTGTTATTTGCAATTTTGAAAACCTAATTTTTCCCCAACCCAAAGCCACAGAAGGAGAGTACGTAGAGGGGAAGAAGAAAATGATAAAGGGTAGAAGAAGATGTTACCTGATTTGGTCCAGCCATCCTCGTCGTTGTCAATTCATCGTTGTCATTGGCCAGGCTGGGTTCATTTGCTTGAAGTCAAAATTGGGTAGTAAAGGAGACACAACTCCACTTCAATGATATAGAAAGAAAAGTAGCCCCAACACCCCGATTGTGAGCTCCACCTTACATCACACCCCCAATGGCTAGGCGACCCAACTCTGCGTCGAACTCCCCATGCGTCACTTTCATCTAACCAGGCCATTTTTGTGTCCTTTTGTTGAAAAGGATGAAACAAATCGTGCACATTGGGGGAGAAGAAGTCATTTGCACCCTAGTTACCATCATATATTCCGATTTTTGATATTTAGACTACTCTCCACCACTTGACAGGCCATGTACCTCCGCGGGATAGTGTTTATGACTCAATTTGGAACAATTTTATAGCAAATTTTGATGACAAATTTGCGCTCAGAATCATTCAATTTTTGAGTTTGATGTCCTTCGAGCCGAAGATTCTCGTTGGACCCTATGTTGGGTGGCCAAATTTTTATTTGACAATTCGTGGTACGAGTAATTACCAAGGGAGAGTCCGAGGCCGACTCTTAGTAGTACATTTCTCAGAGATTTCATCCTCAAAGCTTGAGGACAAGCTTTTCAAAGTGGGAGGGAATAATATAATATGAGTAATTTATTTATTATATTATTTAATTAATAATCGAATCAGTCCATGTATTGGCCCAACTAGGAGTATGAGTCCAACTAGGATTAGATTTAGGGTTTTATTTTGGTTAAATAGGCATGAAGAATAAGTTGTAATCAATTTAATTTTATTGAATTTTGAGAATACATTGAAGTTGTGAAAATTTGTTTATCAAGTTTCGTTTATGATTGGGTTTGTAACCACTATTGTTTGAGTTGTTGCCATCTAATTCAAACTTAATATTATGAATTTTTTTAAGAAAAACAAAAAATGGATACTAGAATATATCTGAAGTGAAACATTAGATCTCAAGCTTATCAAGAAGAAACAATAATATCCCAGTCCAAATACCAAACACGAATACATGAATAATTAATTGTACGTGACTATTTAAATTTGAATTTGATAATTTTATTGGAAATTTAAGAATGTCACAACCTTTTCTAATGAGATCATAAGTCTATGAAAGATAACCGTCTTGAACGCTGCCACCAACAATTCTATCATATCCATTACGCAATAAAAGTACACTAGGTTTATTTTTTATTTAAAAAAAATAAACACATCTTCGAAAAAAAAATTAGGTGTTTCGCTGAAATCAAGACCTGCTTTTCATGGAAATTCGGTTGGAAAATCATTTTTAGGTAGAATGTCATGTTCCAGTGTTTGATTAGACATATAAGTAGGAAAACAATTTTCCAGAGTGTTTCTAATAAGTAGGAAAACAATTTTCCAGGTTCACCTGACTTTCCTTTGTTTTTAGACCAAAACATCCTTTTGGAAAGGTTTGGGGTGATTGGTGTGATGTCCGGATTGGATCAACTACGGAAGTTTGTTGGTCTTAGAAGATTGTCCATCTTCATCTCAATTTTGTTGGGCAGCTTATTTAAAAGCTAGTTGATCTCACTATGCATTGAACCATTTGAAAGGACTCAGTGGCGGACCCAGAATTTTATTTAAAAGGGGGGGGCGGGGGCAAAATGACAAATAATTATTAGTTGATAATAGTAATTATCAAGGGCGAAGCAAAAAAACATTTCCTACCCAAGCTAGTAACTTATAAAAAAATACAATTATAAAAAATACATTACATATACCAAATTGAATCCAGTGTAGTCCACGTTTAAGCCAAAATAAGGTCACAATATCGATAATCTTAGCAAGGGAAAATGAGCCTAATAACTAAAATATATAAGTAAAATTATAAAATAATTAGGATAAGTATTTAGTTAAGGCTTAAAATTTTTGAAATTTGCGAAAATAATATGATCATAATACAATTTCATATAAAAAATGGTTTATTTGAGCCTCAAATTTTGTATGAGTTGGCTAATGGTATATATTTTCATTGAATTATATAGTTATTATTTTAAATATTAGTTTCAAATTTTTTTAAGTTTTTATACCACTTGTGAGCAAACATTTTATTTTTTAATGTTTGTTTAATTACATATAAATTTGCATTGAAAACAAAAACGTAGTGGCAGGTCACAATGACAAAAATAGTAATTGTCAATAGCAATAAAAAAAAATCATACACTCCAAGAGGACCAAAAATAAGTTTTTATTAAACCAAACAATTTTTTTTATGTTTGCAAATATTAATAAAATGGCATTGAAAATAATAAAAAAATATATATGTTCCAAGAGGACCGAAAATAAGTTTTTATTAAAGTAAACAATTATTTTATGTTTGCAATTATTAATAAAATTGCATTAAAAATTTTAAAAAATTAGGCGAGTAAAAAGTATCGAACTTGGGTCTTTTGCAAAAAATGGTAAACTTCCAACAACTGCTCCAATAGAAACATATGGAAATAATTGAAAAAACACTAATCATGTTGCATTATACATTATATAATTGACTTTTTTGTAATGCTAAATATTTATTAAAAATATTTTAAAAGTTGAGAGAGGGGGGCTGCCCCCCTCGCCCCTTAGTAGATCCGCCCCTGAAAGTACCGGAATAGAAACCTTTGAGCGTAAACTTTGAACTTCGTACAAAATATTTGATGTTTTTATGACATTCTTTCTATGATCCTGTCAGTGAGCATCTGTTAGGGTAGAGTTTATCTCGGTTTTTTTCTTTTGGATGCCTTCCTTTTGTCACACTAGATGTGAAGTGCGTCTCCAGTGTGTCACAACTATCTTCTTGCCTAGCCAAGTGAGGTTAGCAAGTGTAAATAATGTAGAATACTCCACATTGTTCTAGAGAGTTCTCTAGAACCTTCCATAAAGTTCCATAGCGTTCCTTAGGATTCTAGTCCTTAGATATTTCTAAGGAAGTGTGTAGAAGATAATTGTAAACCATTGGATCAAATTGATCACCACCATCCATTGAGGAGGTGGAGTTGTATAAATAGGCTAAGGCCTCATTTGTTGTAATCACCTCAGAGAATTCAAACAATACAAGTTCTAGTTCTCTTAAGCTCTCTTGTGTGTTCTTAGCTTGCTTAGCTTTCCATAGTCTAAGTAAGTCTTTCGTGGGCAAGGCTGACTAGCTTTCTTTGATAAGTCGGGGCAAAGTTTGCTAGTGCCGCACGGGAAGTACTTGAGAAAAGAACGTCTGTGACAGTTGGTATCAGAGCTAGGTTTGGCAAGGTTGGTGAAATCATTCTACACAAGAGAATGTCGTTGGAGGTCAACAACCCATCAATTAGCAACAACGACAAAGGTGGGAAATTCTGCAAGGACAAGTCGAAGGACATGATCGCTGCGATGGATGAAAGGTTGGCTAAGTTGTGTGCCACCATGTCCGACTTGAGGGAGAAAGTGGAAGACATGGACCAATGCATCGAGGGGCAAACATCTAATGGGGAGGACCAAGAGCTTCATGAAGGGATGCAAGGTGCCTTAAACGCGGTAGTGGACATGGTGTCCAAGAAGATTGAGTCCCTAGAGACCCAAGTTGTTGCTAAGGATGCCGAGATGGAGGCTTACAAGGAAAGAGTTGAGAAGCTTGAAACTCAACTCAATGTGTGCATGGCTGCAGTAGCCAATGGTGGGGCTACACAAGGGATGATCACTCACAAAGTCGAAGCTCCCAAACCTAAGGCCTATGGTGGGGCAAGGAGTGCAAGGGAGATCGACAACTTCTTGTGGAACATGGAGCGCTACTTTGATGCGGTTGGCATAAGGGATGAAGCGGCAAAGGTTCATAGCGTCTCCTTATATTTGAATGATGTTGCTACAGTTTGGTGGCGCAAAAGGTTCGATGATGTCAAGAAGGGATTGTGCACCATCGACACTTGGGAAGAATTCAAGAAGGAACTCAAGAGACAATTCTACCCGCAGGATGCCGAAAACGAAGCTAGGGCCAAGCTTTGTCGCCTTCAACATAAAGAAGGTCAGATAAGGGAGTATGTGAAGGGGTTTTAGGAGTTGCTCTTGGAGATTCCTGACATGGGAAAAAAGGATGCTTTGCTTAGCTTCCATGATGGCCTAACAGGTTGGGCCAAGTTGGAGTTGAAGAGGCGAGGTGTGCAAGAACGTGCAACGGCTATGGCTGCGGCCGAGTCCTTGATTGAGTTCAAGAAAAAGGACTCATCCAAACAGTATTCTCATGCTTAATGGGACAAACTTCAAGGATTGGAAAGAGAACGTCTTAATCATTCTTGGCTGCATGGATCTAGACCTTGCATTAAGGATAGAGCAACCCGCTACTCTTACGGCTGAAAGTTCTTCTGAAGATAGGAGGAACTTTGAGAAGTGGGAACGCTCTAATCGCATGAGTCTAATGATCATTAAGCGCGGCATTCCGGAAGCCTTTAGAAACGCAATATCTGAAGGGGTAACTAAGGCCAGTGATTTCTTTGCTGAAATTGAAAAACATTTTGCAAAAAACGATAAGGCTGAAACAAGCACGCTTTTAGCTAGCTTGATTTCAATGAAGTACAAAGGCAAGGGAAACATAAAGGAGTACATCATGGAGATGTCTCACATTGCTTCCAAACTTAAGGCACTAAAGCTCGAGTTGTCTGATGACTTGCTCGTGCATTTAGTATTGATATCTCTTCCTACACATTTCAGTCAGTTATAACTGTCAAAATGAGAATGGACTCTTAACGAGCTCATTTTATATTGTGTGCAAGAAGAGGAAAGGTTGAAGCAAAAGAGATTTGAAAGTACTCATCTAGCAAGTACCTCTACGGATAAAGGCAAGAAAATAAAGAAAAATGAAGTTGCTAAGGGTCCAGAACAAAAGAAACCTAAGGAAAATCAGGGATGTTTCTTTTGTGGAAAGCTAGGACATGGAAAGAAATAATGTAGTAAGTATCATGCTTGGCGTGCCAAAAAAGGTACATTCTTTACTTTGGTCTGTTCTGAGGTTAATTTAGCTTCAGTATCTTGAAGCACTTGGTGGTTAGATTCTGGTGCTACCACTCACATAAGTGTTTCTATGCAGGGTTGCTTGAGCTACCGAAAGCCAAATGATATTGAAAGATACATCTTTGTGGGCGATGGAAAGTCGGTGGATGTTGAGGCAATAGGGCATTTTAGGTTATTGTTGAGAGCTGGTTTTTATTTGGATTTGAAAGACATTTTTATTGTACCGTCTTTTAGACAGAATTTGGTTTTTGTTTCTTTATTGGACAAATTTGGTTATAATTGTTCATTTGGAAACAATCAGTTTAGTCTTTCACTGAATTCAAATATTGTTGGTACTGGTTCATTAAGTATGTTTAGGTGCTAATAGATCCTCAGACGTCTTAGAATTGAATACATACGGATATCTGTGGACCATTCCCTACGGCTTATTGGAATGGTCAACAATACTTTATATCATTCATAGACGACTACTCACGTTATTGGTACATTTATCTCATTCATGAGAAATCAGCGGCACTGGATGTATTGAAGTATTTCGAAACTGAAGTTGAAAACCAACTCAGTCAGAAAATTAAGTGCGTTAGATCTGATCGTGGTGTAGAGTACTATGGCAGATATGACTGTTCAGGAGAACATCGTCCAGGGCCATTTGCTAAATTCCTAGAGGAATGTGAAATCGTCCCACAGTACACCATGCCAGGTTCACTAGCATGAATGGTGTCGCTAAAAGATGAAACAGAACTCTTAAGGATATGGTGAGGAGTATGATTAGTCATTCTACCTTACCAGAATCACTCTGGGGAGAAGCAATAAAGACAACAGCTTATATCTTGAATAGAGTACCAACTAAAGCAGCTGCCAAGACTCCTTATGAACTTTGGACAGGTCGAAAGCCTAGTTTAAAACATTTTCACATTTGGGGATGTCCATCTGAGACTAAGCAAATGAAAACAAATTGGACTCCAAGACAGTAAGCAGCTACTTTATTGGTTATTCAGAGTGATCTAGGGGCTACAAATTTTATGATCCCGCAATTAGGTCTATTTTTTAAACGGGAACTGCGACATTTTTTGAGGATGTTGAGTTTGGGGGGAGAAATAAAGTAAGAGACATTGTCTTTGAGGAGGAATCGGTTTCGACTCCTACTATTGTTTTTGACAATGTACATGTTTCTGTACCTATCATTGATGAAGAAGCAGATCTGGAACCTCAACAAGACAATGTTGAACAACTCCCTGTTCAAATTGAAGTAAATGTTCTAGAGGAACAAACTCAACAACCTCAAGGACAAATGCCATTAAGGAGATCCATGAGAGAAAGGAGAAATGTTATTCCGGATGATTACATAGTTTTTCTCCAAGAACATGAGGAAAATGATGGATTGATGGAAAATGATCCAATCAACTTCCATCAAGCCATGCAAGATTCTAACTCTCAACAGTGGATAGATGCTATGAATGAGGAGTACAAGTCTATGCAAGATAATCAAGTTTGAGATCTTGTCCCATTACCTAAAAATACAAAGCCCGTTGGTTGTAAATGGATATTCAAAACCAATAGGGATTCAAAAGGTAATGTGGAGAGATATAAGGCCCGTCTTGTAGCTAAAGGCTTCACTCAAAGGGAAGGCATCGACTATAAATAGATTTTCTCTCCGGTTTTAAAGAAAGTCTCATTTAGGACAATGATGGCACTTGTTGCGCACTTTAACCTTGAACTATATCAGATGGATGGTAAGACAACATTTCTCAATGGCGACATTGATGAAACAATTTATATGGTGCAACCAGAAAACTTTGTGTCTGGAGACCCAAAGAATATGGTTTGCAAACTAAAGAAATTCATCTATGGGCTCAAGCAAGCTTCCCGTCAATGGTACCACAAATTTCATCAAATAATTGTCTCATTTGGTTTCGAGACAAATGCAGTTGATAATTGTATGTAACATAAGTTCAGTGGGAGTAAGCATATCTTCTTGGTTTTGTATGTTGATGACATGTTGCTTGCCACTAATAACAAAGACATGTTGCACGAAACTAAGAGATTTCTATCAAAGAAATTTCATATGAAAGATCTAGGTGAAACTTCTTTTGTTTTAGGGATTCAGATACACCGAGATCGCTCTCGGGGTATTCTTGGATTATCGCAAAAGAGCTATATAGAAAACGTGCTTAAAAGATTTGACATGCAAAATTGTAAACCAGTAGACACCCCTGTAGCTAAAGGAGACAAATTCAGTCTTAAACAATGCCCTAAGAATAAACTTGAAGTTAAAGAAATGCAAGAGATTCCCTATGCATCAGCTGGTTGGGAGTCTAATGTACACTCTGGTTTGTACACGTCCAGATATAACATTCATTATTGGAATGCTAGGCAGATATTTAGACAACCCTGAGATGGATCACTGGAAAGCAGTCAAACGGGTTATGAGATATTTACAGAAAAGTAAGGATTACATGCTCACATATAAGAAATCAGAACAGTTGGAGATCATAGGGTATTCTGATTTTGATTTTGCTGGATGCCAAGATAGTAGGAAATCCACATCAGGCTACATTTATATGTTAGCTGGAGAAGCTATTTCTTGGAGGAGTGCCAAACAGACTCTCATAGCTTCTTCCACTATGGAAGCAGAATATGTAGCATGTTTTAAGGCATCCAATCATGGATTATGGATGCGAAATTTTGTCACCGGGCTGCGCATTCTGAGGAATATTGAAAGACCGCTAAAGTTATATTGTGACAATAACTCAGCAGTTCTATATGCCAACAACAACAAGAGCTCATCTAGGTCAGATCATATTGACATAAAGTTCCTGGTTGTGAAAGAGAGAGTACAGAATAAACAATTTTTCATAGAGCACATTGGGACAAACTCCATGATTGCGGATCCGCTTACTAAGGGATTACCACCCAAGGTCTTTCATGAGCACACTGCTCATATGGGTGTTATATCATTTGAGGATATTTTGGTTTAGTGGGAATTTGTATATTTGATTGCTCTATATTGGTTTTTTGGACACATTTTGTGTATTTGGGTATTTTCTGCAAAAATAAAGTATTCAGTTTATTCACACTCTTGTTTATTGTGTTAAAGTTCGATCTCAATAAAGTTTAAAGTAGGACCAATTAGAAATAGGCATTTTTAGACCACGTTACATGTAATTTCCATGCTACGCATACATGATTGATGTATGTCATTTGATTGTATGAGTATACGTGACTATTGATGGATTTAGTTGCGCTAAATGTGACGAAATTTCTTATAATCCTATACTTGTATAGTCAATGGACGAGATTGTTTGGAAATACCTTCATATGTGATAGCAAATTTTGAGCTCATTAAGTTATACGCATTTTAAGGTAACATATGTGGCCCAAGTGGGAGATTGTTGGAAAAATCCAACATGTGTGGGCACACATATGTATTTAATGTGTATTGCTATCTTAAAGTATAGCCCAATGAATTGTGATCTAATATAGTTAATTGGGCTAGGGTATTAAAATGTCATGTGCTTAATGTGTAGATACACTTAAGCAATTTCTAATTTGATGAGGGACCAAATTAGAAATTGGTAAAAATAACTGATAACCCAATCAGTTATAAATACAGGGTTATGGTCCCCAGTGGAACGTATGTTTTGTTTCTTCTGGAATTCCATTCTACAGTGAGATATACAGAAAACGTACGTTATCAACTGGAAGATCAAGACTCATCCCTTCTTTGAAGTGCTATTATGGATCAAGGTACGCTTTCGCTTTATTCTTGATTGTTTTTCTTTTCATTGAATCAATATGAAACATAACTGTATCTATAGAATAAAGATCCAATAAGAATATAAAATATTTGTGGACCATTTCCGAGTGCTACCCATAGAATCAAGGTCGCACATGAGACTCGAGGAGGAGGTGTACTTCGAGATGTTGCAGATCGGTAGATGGATTGTAGGATGTGTGACGATTCGCGCAAAGGTCGAGATTGTTGGGATAAAATTGGCATGAATAGTCCCACATCAAGTAAGGATGAGTCGTCACTAAGGTTTATAAGGAAGTGGTCCACTCCCTAATAGCAACGAGACCTTTTAAGATAAAAAAAACCACACACCCGTGGCCCGGATGGTAGGCCCAAAACAGCGGGTGTTTAAGTTGGGGACAATATCGTTACTTTGTATTGTGGACCTAGGTGCGCGCACGCGCTCGGCACGGCGCGCCAACAATTAAGATAAAAAAAAACTCCACACCTGTGGCCCGGATGGTAGGCCCAAGACAGCGGGTGTTTAAGTTGGGGACAATATCGTTGCTATGTATAGTAGACCTAGGTGCGCGCACGCACTCGGCACGGCGCGCCAACAATTGGTATTAGAGCCGATGGTTCGGCGGGGATTTGGCAAGTGGTGCAAGGCGGCACATTGTTCTAGGGATCAGACGCGAGGTAGCGAGCAAGGTCGCATATGCGCGGTCCGCCTGATGAATGAGTGCAAGGCGGCACATTGTTCTGGAGATCAGGCACCTGATTAAGTTCCAGATCCTTGCCAAGAGAATGTATCCTACAAGTCCGGTCGAGGTGGAGTTAGTGCGGTGGTTGCAACACTCCAGGATAGCAGCCCATACACCGAGTGCTACCCACATAATCATGGTCGCACATGAGACTCGAGGAGGAGGTGTACTTCGAGATGTTGCAGATCAGTGGATGGATTGTAGGATGTGTGACGATTCGCACCAAAGGTGGAGATTGTTGGGATAAAATTAGCTTGAATAGTCCTATATCAAGTAAGGATGAGTCGTCAGTAATGTTTATAAGGAAGTGGTCCACTCCCTAATAGCAACGGGACCTTTTAAGAAAAAAAAACCCACACCCGTGACCCGGATGGTAGGCCCAAGACAGCGGGTGTTTAAGTTGGGGACAATATAGTTGTTATGTATAGTGGACCTAGGTGCGCGGATGCGCTCGGCACGGCGCGCCAACATATCCTACTATATGCTTGCTTGTTCAATTGTTGATGGGTGCTTCGGATTCAACTCAGAAAAATCAATGTTTACTTCATTTAAACCACGCTCATGTGGAAAGGTCTGCAATTACCCTTAAAGAGAATAAATAAACGTGGAAGAATCTCTTGATTCAACTAGTAAGAGCTCTTAATTAGTAAAGCGAGAAATTAGTTAATTTACCAGCGAATGTTCATCCAAAGAATCCTTGGCACCATTTACTTCTAGAATCCTGCATATATCTCTATGCCCATATAGTCTAGCATCTGTCAGTGGCTTCATATTTCGGGAAACAGGATATTGTGTTAGAAGTCAGTTATCATCAGCACCCGGCGGTCAAGCGATTTTACATTATTAGACTAGAGATGGAGGGACGGATGATATATAAAAATACTTACAGTTCTTTGCCAACGATCCTCCAATTGGACATTAGCTTTGTAGTGAAGGAGGAGTTCAACGATAGAAGCATGACCCTCACTTGCTGCTAAATGCAAAGCAGTTCTTCTATCATAATCCTGGACATCAGGAGAAGTGCCTTCTCTCAACATCTGGTTCAGCCCCACCTTATCTCCTCTGGACGCACAGCTCAGAAAGCTTCCAATCAGTTGCATGTCGAAGTTGTCACCACTCACTGAATTCTGATCTCTGTCTATCACATCTCCAAGCCGCACCATTTTGGCAGAAAGAAAAATGGATGGATATGTGTAGTGTTGATATAGCTAAGGGAGAGGAGAGCTTTGGAGATGAAGGTGGAATCCTTAACAAGCAAAAGACTTGTTAATTTGTTTTTGAAACTATGAACGGTGGGATCAAGGGCATTTCTTCCTTGGTTTGCCTTATTATATGTTTCAAGTCAGAATCAGTTGGTTCAAGAGATGTTTGAGAACTAACAATGTACAGCCACCCACCAAAATATACCCGATTCTTGCTATTAAGACCATGGATTTTTTTTTTTGGAAAGCGAGTAGGGGTTTGAAGGATTCCAAACCTTTAAATTAATACAATCGCTCATTCGTTCACTCATTACATCATCAATAGGAACGAAGAGTTCCTTCAAATCCTCAACAAGAAAACTAATCAGATAAAGCTCAACGTTCTCTAAGTTGGAAAATAATTTCGCAAAGTTGTTTGCTACACTAGTAGTTTTGTGGTGCACATGCCTTAAGTTTACTTTATCATAAGCACCATTGAATTGTTTAATCATCCTAATGACATGATTTATACCTACTAGGGTGCTCAGGATATAAGAGAATTAAACGTAGAGATCTGAAGAGCTTTGAAATTTGAAAGTAAACTCATTGAATACTAGAATTCGAAAGACATTTACAGTCTATATTAATTGGGATCGTGGATTGCGATGGGCTCCAAGCTAGAAGATTGTCTCAACTCTCTATCCCAATTCTTGATTATTTATCGAGATGTATATTGTTACAAGTCCAAACTCCCTATCTAAATCTCGTTTTGTAAAATCTGTTTACACATTTGAACACACTGCGAATGACTTATGACTACGACGAGGCTCTAGCTAGAGGACCATACTGTTCTGGTAGCTAGATCATACACTTAATTATTTTGTTTTTTTGGGAATGTTTTTGAAAAGATAATAACAGAGCTAATATTTCTCAAACCAATATTTGACTACCAGTATTTCCCATTCTAGTACTTTAGCACTATGAATTGTCTAAATTACCCTTAATTTTGTAGTAATAGTATTGTGAGGGGAGAGATGGTTGTGCCCGTTGTCAGTGGGGTCATTGTCATCTCAAGAGTTGTGATATAAGACAAGTTAGATCTCATCCCTTCCTATCTTTCATTTCTTTTCGTCCATTATAAACTTCCCATTATCTCTTTACCGTAAACCATTATTAGCCTTTTGACTCCAACTGTCAACCAAACTATCTACATATTTTTTCTCCCTTTATTTGTAATCGATTTACTCATATAGGAGGGAAAAAAAAAGGGGGGTTGAAAGAAATGAGCAATCTCAACAACCTTTCCGTCAACCACTTCAAGGATAATAAAGGTTTCAACCCCAATAGGTGTTTTTCCACCATTGTTGTTGGGGTTTTAGAAGGTGGATTTGTGACTTTTATGACCTTCATAAATGTGAGAGTTTTTGTGACATATTTTTCAAAGATGAAACACTTCATAAACGAGAGATGACCTCCATGTAAGGGTGGGCACAGGACGGGATGGACCTCATGCCTATCCCATCCAGTTCATTTGGGATCGGGACGAGATAGACCTCATCTCGACCTCGTCCCATCCCAAATGGGTTTGGGACAGGGTGGGACAAGACGGGATGAGCATGTATTAAATAGTCTTCCACAAAAAAATTTCATCTCACATCGATCGCACACCAATTATTTATCTACATATAACTTTCATCATAACAATATAAAACATCATATAAAATTTTGTCTCACATTACTTATAATTATATCTTGTATGAATGATATAAGCTCTCAAGTTATCTTAATATAAAATCAAAAGTGAAAAATATTGTTCATTGACCAAATTTCCAACTACATAACTCATTGTGCTAAACTAAACCAAACCATCATTTGCCTTTATTTTCAACAAGAATAAATGTCCTATAACTAATCCAAAATGTGAAAAAACATAAATTTTCATGGGTTCTATTTGATCTAAAATATTCAAACTAAAGTTTCTATCTAAACAAAAAGTACCAAATCAAGCAAGTTTTCAATCAATAGATGTTTTGATTTAATTTTAACACATCATAAGCTTTCCTTTAGAAGAGTAGTTTGATTAAAATTAGTAACAATAAATATTAAATAAATAAGTTTGGGATGGGACAGGATGGATGAGATTAAAAATCTTCAACCTGATCCCATCCCACTCTAGATCAGGACAGGACGAGATCGAGATGAGTTTGATCAATCCCAAAAGGACCCGAAAAATCGGGATGAAATGGGATGGGACCGGGACGGGATCGGAATCGCGGGATGGGATGCCCACCCCTACCTCCATGAGCTCTCTTGGGGGTTTTCGGTGAATCCGGTGACAGTGTCTTCCATGTTTGAGAAACAATAATGATGGAAGTTGAAAAGATGAGTACAAGTTGAAGTATGTTTGGGGAAGAAAATGGATTAGAGATTTGGGGAGTTTTATAGAGAAAATAGTGGAGAAGAGAAGAAAGCATATTGGTGGTGGGTTTAATTAGTTTACTTGTGATGGAAAATTGGGTGATTTACTGCTTCCTATTTTGATTATCATTTTCTCGTCTTCTTCTTATTTGATTATCGTTATCTCGTTATCTATTTGTGTTTTTTTAGAAAATATGAATTTAAGGTTTCTTTGTAAACCAATTTCGAATTGGATTTGTGTTTGGAACCTTAGATGGAGATTTCAAATGGGTGTTGATTTTGGGAGGTTTGGAATGGGTATGGTTGGTTGCAAGACATACAATCTTCTTCTTAAAAATAAACTTTTGAAGAATTATTGCTTAATGAGGGTGTTTGGGTTTTTAGTTTTTCAATTTTCTAAAGTCTTGACACCAAACCATGACGTCCCATTGTCATGAATTGTCCTAACACTAACGGGAAAAACAAAACAAGAGCTTGATGTTGGCTTGAAAAACTTAAGTAAAAGATGTATAGACGAGTACGTTAATGAACAAATTAAGTGCTTGCAAAACAATAATTGATCAAATTAATATTGGTAGATAAAAGTTTTTCTGAGGTTTCCATTGGTAGGGTTAATCTTTGAAAAAGGATTAGTATTGACTGAGTTACCATTGTTTGAAAACGGTCACAGTTGATGAAAAACTTTAGAAAAACAATGTATAAATAGGTACTTTAGTGATGACAACCTTCTGAACCCTCATAGTAATTCTAATCCTAATTTGGACAAATTTGAAGAAACGACGAAGTATGTTACATCGATGATGAAAAATTATTATTGATGACGAGACAAAAAAGACAGTTTTTAAAAATTATCTTTACCTAATCGGCTAGGAGTATATTGACACTAGTTATGTCAATTTTTAGAAGATAATTTTCGTCTCGTCTTCAATAATAACCTTTCGTCTTCGGTGTAACGTGACTTCATCGTTAATTTTTTTTTTCAAATCAAGACTATAATCACAAAACAATTTTTAAAATGTACTTGTTCAACTATCATGTTCAAGCTATATGGCAATCATTCATTCAACTATAAGTTTAATTGACTTGAGTGTCCTCATTTGCTTCTGTTTCGTAATTGTGTAGGTTACTTTGCACACTCAAACTTGTTTAACATTGTCTTTATAATCGTTAATCAGTGACAACCTCATGCGATCACACGGACATACTACGAATTTTATAATGAGACGCCTTGGTCACTAAGTCGTTAGGCTTTGAGGCGATCCATCAATTAAATATAAATGCAATTGACTTGAGTTACCTAATTTGTTTCATTTTCTTGATCGTGCACAGTCCAATTTGTCGAACATTGTTTATACAATTGTTAATCTGTGATACTCTCATGCGATCAACAGATATACAACTAATGAAATGAGTTGCCTTTATCACTTTGGCGTCGTCTTTAGGCTCTGAGGCGGTCATTCATTCAAATATAAGTGGAATCCAATTGAGTGTTCAAGTGTGCTAATCATATATGACAAATTGCACACTCCAACTTGGCTAACAATGTCTCTGCAATTGTTAATATATGATAGTCATTTTTTATCCCACAACGTAAAACTAAATTTGTAATTAGTCACATTTTTCACTCAGCTGTCTTCTTCAGGTCCTGAGGCGATCACTCAATGAAATATAAGTGCAATCGACTTGATTGTCCTAATTTGCTTTAGTTTCTTAATCGTGTAAGACACTTTGTACAATCAAACTTGTTTAACAATGTCCTTTCAATTGTTAATGTTGAAACAATTGGAAGTTATTAGTGGTAAGATAATTTGAGTTATTAATAATAGTCTTTTGTCATCAGGATGATTCACGTTTGAAGCTTATACAAAATTTTCAAAATCAAGATTATAATTAGAGGGGTGAGGTGGTAATTTGTGGTGGTGGTGGTTTAGATTTGGGATAATTGAAGTTATTAGTATTGAGATGGTTAGAGTTATTAACGGTGATTTAATGTTGGGCAATTGAAATTATTAATGTGAAATGCAATGTCCCGAAGATGATGTAAGTTGGTGGTTGAAGGATTGTTAGTGTTAGACGCAATGACCACAAACCACCCTCACAATGATGGGTCTTGCAATGTGATGGGTCATCCAATGAGAAGGGCAGTGGAGCCGAGATCGTTATTCATACCTCAGTAGAAATTACCCTTAGAAAGGCTATCAAATTAAGTTTATGCTCTTCAACCAATGTGGAGGAGTATGAGGCCCTCTTAGTCGAGCTAAAATTGGCCAGAGGGATTGTAGTAGAAGAATCATAGTGTTCAACAACTCTCAAATGATGGTCAACCAGGTGAACGGTGAATTCAACGTTAAAGACCCTTGGATGATGACCTATTGTGAGAAAGAAATTAACACCAAGAAAGGGTTCAAGTGAATTCTACTCCGCCGCTGCTCCAGGATAGACAATGAGGAAGCTGACATTGACCAATACGGTTTCGTCTGCAACAGACGACTCCGACACACTCATAGAGTACCAGAAGAGATCAGCCCTAGAAGAAGAGGGTCTCCACTAGGCTTTTTCCACAAACGACGACACCAGCTGGATGAGCCCCCTAATCAGCTTCATAAAAGATGGAACTCTCCCGGCATAAAAGTTGGAGGCTCGTAAGCTAAATAATAGAGCAGTACGATACACGCTCCTTAACAACAGGATGTATGGAAGGTCAACAACTTTCTCACTGCTCAGGTGTCTCACCCGTCACGAGGTGGATTATGCCCTCATAGAAATCCACAAAAGAATCTGTGGGAACCACCTTGGTGGAAGGACATTGGCCTACAAGGCCTTCACACTAGGGTACTACTGGCCCAAGATGCAGAACATGATAAGTGTCAGAGGTACGCCTCGTACATGCATATGCCTGCACAAAACCTAGTCCCAATGACTAGCCCGTTGCTCTTTGCACAATGGCGAATGAATATTGTTGGCCCATTCCCCATTTCTAAGAAGAAGAAATTTTTCCTCACGGCCGTCGACTACTTTACCAAATGGGTATAAATAGAACCATTCTCAAAGATTAGAGATAACCAAATTGAGAACTTCCTCTAGAAATCCATCATCTGCAGGTTCGAAATTCCGAAAACATTGGTCATCGATAATAAGACTCAGTTCAAGGGCAAAAAGGTTAAAAACTCCACTATTCAGCGCTAGGTCATCCCCAGGTCAATGGATAAACGAAAGTCCCAAACCAAACGATCCTGGAAGCAACTAAAAGGAAACTCAAAGCAGCTAAAGGGTTCTACGTCTCTGAGCTTCCAGGCATCCTTTGGGCATATCATACCACAAAAAGGACTTCGACTGCAGAGACACCATTCGCCCTGGCCTATGGGTCTGAGGTAGTGGATCCAATAGAACTAGGAATGTCTACATTCAGAATGGAGATGTTCAGGCTGGTGGAAAATGATAAAGCTCTGAGAGTTTGACTAGATCTACTCGAAGAGCGAAAAGATGAAGCTTCCATCAGAATGACAGCCTATCAGCAAAAAATGACCCAATATTACAATAAGAAGATTAAACCTCGAGAAAAAAGGTCAGCGATTAGGTACTCAGAAAAACCTAGCCGAACACAAAATACCCAGGAGAGGGCAAGCGATTAGGTCCTTATAAGGTGACAATGATCAATAAACCTGGAACCTATTGGTTAGAAAACCTGTGTGGAAAACGTCTAAAAAGACTGTGGGATGTGGAACACTTAAATAAGTATTATCAATAAAAGTATTGTATTTTAAAAACAATTCATTTCGTATGACTCTATACAGATGAACATGCCTGGTATGACCAAGGACCACAAAGGCACATAGCGGACCGAGTCTAGTCTCACGACGAATCTCCACACTTGAATAACCTGGTTCGACCAAGAAGACCATGATGGCACACATCAGCGAGTCTAGTCATGTTCATAATATTGACAACTTGCCGCGCCTAAATGACCTAGTCCGCCTAAGGAACCACGATGTTGCATAGCGGACCGAGTACAGTTTCGCGACGGCTCACCGCACTCGAATAATCTTGTCCGACCAAAGTGACCATGATGGCACACAGTGGCCGAGTCTAGTCATGTTCAGGATGTCGACAACTCGTCGCACCTAAGTGACCTAATTCGCATAAGGAACCATGGTGCTGCATAGCGGACTGAGTCTAGTCTCGCGACAGCTCACTGCGCTCGAATAACCTGGTCCGACCAAGGGGACCATGATGACACACAATGACTAAGTCTAGTCCAGTTCAGAACGACGACAACTTGCCATGCCTAAGGAACCACTATGGTGCATAGCGGACCGAGCTCAAACTCGTAACGACCCACCGTGCTCGAATAACCTGGTCCGACCAAGGCGACCATTATGGTGCACAATGACCAAGTCTAGTCCTGTTCAGGATGTCCTCGTCGCGCCCAAGTGACCTAGTCTATCTAAGGAACCACAATGATGCATAGCGGATCAAATTCAGTGTCACGATGACTTTTCGCGCTTGAATAACTAGGGTCGACCAAGGGGGCCACAATTGCGCACAACGGCCGAGTCTAGTCCTATTCAGAATGTCGACAACTTGCCAGTCTTAAGTGACCAAGTCTGCTTAAGGAACCACGGTACTGCATAGTGGACAAAGTCTAGTATTGCTACGGCTCATCGCGCTTGAATAACCACGCCCAACCAAGGGGACAACATTGGCGCAAAGCGGCCGAGTCTAATCCTGTTTAGGATGTCGATAACTCGTTGCGCCTAAGTGACCTAGTCTGCCTAAGGAACCACAGTGCAGCATTGCGGACCAAGTCTAGTTTCACAATGGCTCACCATGCTCGAATAATCTGGCCCAACCAAGGGGACCACGATGGCACACAACGACCGAGTCTTGTTCAGGATGTCGACAACTCGCCGCATTTAAGTGACCTAGTCTGCCTAACGAACCATGGCGATGTGTAGCAAACCGAGTCCAATCTCGCGGCGACTCATTGCCACTGTGTACTCCAATCCGTGTAGACCGGGATGACCCCCCGACTACCAAGGTCCTATTCAGGATTAAGTCGGACTATCTTATGAAATCTAGTCCGTTCAGACCAATATGATTTCTTCTATACTTAAGTTTTGTTCAGAATTAATACGCCTTATCTTATGAAATCTAGTCCGTTCGGGTCACGATGAAGTCATGTTCGAGGTTAAGGCGCGCTATGTTATGAATTCAAGTTTGTTTGGGCCAAGATGGTTACTCTAATACTTAGACCCTGTTTAGGATTAAGTCAAATTTTCTCAACAAACTTAGCATCTACTCAGGAAGTGGTCAGTCTACATTAGGGAACATGGTCCACTAAGATGGAAATACTTCTCAACTGCTTAACTCTTGTTTTGGATTAAGTTATCTCGTTGTGAGATCTAAATGGATTGGAACAAGGCGACGCATAACTTACATCCTCTTTCGGATCTAGTTAGCTTAATTCCTACTCAAGATTGAGTTATCTTATACTACAAAGCCGCGTCCATCCAGACGAAGGTGGTTTTTCACAGTTAAGTCATGTTCGCCTGAATCGACATAACCAAGGCTAATATAATTTGCATTTAGACAGGTCAAACATATTACCAAAGAGGAAACGCGACTACAAGTGAAAAAGTAAACTTTATTGATTAAATAAAGAGTATTTACAAAGCTTAATAGACTGATCACATCAAAGATTTACATACTACAAACATCTGAGCTTGGTGGAAAGAAAGGTGCGAACGAAGATATGCCAAAACACATACTAAGGATATGCTTTGACAGTCTGTCTTCTGGAGGAAATGCCAGAGGTGCAGCTAAAGAAGCGGCAGGATCAACCACTAAGTGGTAGAGAGAGTTGTTGAAACTGTCTCCAAAGGTGGTGGAAGAAGCTGCATGTGCACCTCTTGCTGGATGAGCAACTCAGAACCAATAAGGTACCCTCGACTTCTTTTCCACAATATAAAAAGTAATTCTAGAAGCCCTCAAAGAGCAACTGGAAGCTCACTCGAACCAGTGAACTCTCTCAAAGAGCAAATCCTATGGGACTCATCGCTGCAAAAGTTAGGATATTCAAATACATCACAAACGGATGCTCTTCCCCAGCCACTTGAGAAATCGTGGCAGAAGAACATTCAAAGAACTCCATTTTGGAAATAGGAAGTGAAACTCTACAAATAAAGAATAGAGTCTGATCCAGACAAACCAAACTTATATAGGCACAACGTTTGTGAAATACGATAACCCAATAGTCACATCGACATTAAACGTTGCGCAAAAAATGAAGAGGTGTTGAACTTGGTTACTCACGCGCCTTGTCACTCCCCATTTAGAAAGTTAATAGGCATGCACGCAACCCCACTAACTAGGGGGTAGTAACTGATGAAACATCAAACGGGCACCCAATCACAGCCGTATACATAGCACAAGTCAACCCTAATATGGAAAGGCCTTAGCGAAATTTTAAGCAGACCCAAGCATGGTCCAACCTAGGCTCAACCTAGTCACTGTTCCGCCTGTAAGTCGAGCGCCCATGTCTAGATTACTCGAGCCCAAGGTGGTGCAAATCTCGAAGCTTAGCTCAGGACAATAAGGCCCGAATGCAGAACTCTGAGTTGTCACAGGCCCAAGGTCCATTTCCACAGCTCTTGATCCAATCAAATATTGGATCCCAAATAGATCCAATTGTGTAAGGGAGTTCAATAATGGACGGGTAAAATCTTGAACGAGATCTCCTCCCTCCATCATGCCTCTACGATAGAGTCAATGGAGGGGTGAAATACTCGTTATATAAGGTGAACATAAGGGATGAAAAGTCCACACTTGCAACTCAATTTTACAGTTTACATCCATCCTTAGTAGTCACCTGACTTTAGCATCAGAGTGCCTTCGACCACCACAACAGTGGTCCTTAACTTACTGTTGTTTGTTTTGCAGGCCGGGAATCGACAGGAATGGATTTGTCGCATCATAAACCTTGGATCTTTAGAAGACTCTTGTGAGTAAATTACTATTCGGGGAGGTAGACTCAGCAGATGAGTCTATAAATTCAGAATTTGAAAATAAGATGAGGAAAGGAGTTTTGCACTTATGTTTCCTCGATGAACCACGGACCACCTTGAGTTATTAATATATGTATAGAAAAGATGAGTTCTTAATTTGCAGTTCGTGTCATCTCCTCCTCTTTTTCTTCAAGTCCTTATATCTGTTAAGGCGTCTAAAAGAAGTGACCGGAGTTGATTCTTTCTCCTAATAACTATATCAGAGTAAGCCTAGAATTTTTTAAATGAAGAACCGATCTCGTGAAAGTATTGAAAGGTCGGCGGAGAATAATATGCATCAGACTCGTGCATATGATGCATAAGAGTTGCATTGTCAAGCTTTGACTTTTGGGACGTATATTACCGCCATTCTTTTTATCACGTCACTTACATAACTACTTAAATTTATTTTTATCACAAACACCACCAAAAAGTCAAAACTTAGTTAGCAATTAGGTTTTTCTTCATTTGCTTAACGTAAGTCACCTTTTTTTCTCTTTAATTCCACTTAAGTTTTCATTCATTTTCGGTTTCTCTTCAATAATGTTTCTTATTTCATGAGATTTAGGCCTTCATAGAATTTTGGGTTGCATGTGTTAATCCAAAAAAGTAGCATATGTATAGATAGAGCAATTCTAGATGTCGAGGATTTGGGCGAGGGAGGTTGGGTCGCACGCGCAAAGCTGATGTGGGAAAAAAAAAAGAAAAAAAAAAAAGAGGGAAAATCGAAAATTTGGGGGAGAAGGAGGGAATGGGGCAAGCTCTCCCCATTTTCAGTCTCAGAGCTAACCTTCCCTCTCCCTCTCCCCATTTTCAGTCTCAGAAGAAGAAGAAACTGACGAAGAAGAAACCCTAGCGAAGAACAAGAAGTCATCCTCCTCTTTCAAGAAGGGGGGCAGTAGCAGCTTATTTGCAGCCCTCGATGGTGATGGTGAGGAGGATGTCGATGGAGACGGTGAGGAGGATGAGAATAAAGAAGAGGAGGAGGATGTCATTACCTTCTCTGGTAAGAAAAAGAAGTCATCTAAATCTTCCAAAAAGGGAAAGGGCGGTAGTAGTAGTTTATTTGCAGCCCTAGATGAAGACGGTGAAGAGGATGAGTATAGTAAGCACGATAATGATGATGATGATGAGAATAAAGAAGATGTGGATGGTGATGTAGATTTGATTACTTTCTCTGGTAAGAAGAAGAAGAAGAAGTCGAAATCATCAAAGAGTTTGTTTGCCACCGCAGCACTCCTTGATAATGAAGAGGCTGACCAAGTATCACAGCCATATCTTACAACAACAGGGTCTGGATCGGGGTCTGGTGACGGAGAAGAGGAAAGTGAAGCTGCTGAATTGATTACTTTTACTGGTATGTTCTAGATGTCGACAAGCTCTATTGCCAAACCTAGCATTCAAACATTTCACCCATATTTGTTGTTTATTTGGGTAATGAAATCCATTGGGTTGCAACTTTGCTAATTTGATTTGCACCCTTGTCAGGAGAAGCCTATTAACTGTTTGTGGTGAACTGTGTGTTGCCTGTGATGTGTATAGATTTCCTGTTTGCAGACCTTGTTATGAGTATGAGAGTAAAGATGGGAACCAGTCTTGCCCTCAATTCAAGACCACATACAAGAGGCACAAAGGTTTGTTCACTCTGATCTATTTCTCTCTAAGAATCTATCAATTCAAGTCAATTGTGTTTCCCTCTAAGAATCCACAAGAGAAATACTTTGACTCTCAAAGAGAGAAATAGCAATTGTGTTTCTTTAAGAAATACTAAGAATCATAGCAATTGTAACAAGAATCCACAAGAGAAATACTTTGACTCTTGCTAAGAAATACTTCAGTTGTGTTTGTGTCATAGATTTCTCAGAAATACTAAGATATGTCTTTTCTATGATTCTTAGTATGATTCTTAGATTTCTAAGTATTTCTTACCAATTGAAATACTAAGAATCATAGAAATACTATGCACTCTCAAAGAAATACTAAGAAATGTTTCTCTTGTTACAATTGTCACTAATAAATACTAAGTTAGAGCAATTGTCACAGTATTTCTCTCTATGAAGTCTCTTGTTACAATTGTTACTAAGAAATACTATGACAGAAATCTAAGAAATACTATGACAGAAAGAGAAATTGTCACAGTTGCTATTTCTTGTTACAATTGTCATAGATTTCTCTCTAAGAATCATAGCAATTGTAACAAGAATCCACAAGAGAAATACTTCAATTCAAGACTTCAATTGCTAAGAAATACTCTCAAAGAGAGAAATACTTTGAAAGTTAGATCATATCTATTTCTCTCTAAGAATCCACAAGAGGCACAAAGGTTTGTTCACTAAAGTTAGATCATATCAATTCAAGTCTTCCAGTCTTCCATCTATTTCTCTCTTTGGTTTCTGTCATAGATTCTTAGTGGAAACCATGATATGTCTTTTTTAATTTCGTTTTTGGTTTACCAGCAGTAGTGAGTTTCATTTCAGTTTAGCTGTTAAAGTTTTAGCTCGTGTTGTCATTAGCTGTGGATTTCATTATCACTGTGACAAATCCTGAATATTTTCATTGGTCTCTAAATTGCTGGCTCCTTGTGAGGGAAGCTCTCCAGAAAGCATTTTTTTTCGCTCAACAAAACAAAAGTAGACCCCAATAGAAACTTGAAGTGTCTAATAATCAGCTTTTGCCAAAAGCTAGTAGTTCTGTTTGTTAATGATGTTAGAGTGACATAGGGTTTCTCTCTTGTTCCGTGTCTTGTTCTCTGCATTTCTTCTCATTGCATTTTGTCTGCAATTAATTGTCTGCTTTGTTCACAGGAAGGATGAAGCTAGTAGTACTGTTGATCCTTTGAAGGAACCACCTCTTGTTACAGCCAACACTGTGTTGTCTATTGTTGCAATTGACTATCCGGTTGACAATGTCTCTTGCTACGTCTCTGATGATGGAGCTGCTATGTTGACATTTGAAGCTCTGTCAGAATTATAAAGGCTATTAGGAACTCTTATAAATAGGAGATCAGTAACAGAAATTGTATTCATTCTTCTTTGTAAACAGTTTGTACAAGTGAGCACATTGCTCTTTGAGGAGATTGGCAATCTCGAATTCTGCCTATTACATTCCAGTGTATTCAGTCCATTGTAACCTTTTACATTTTAATCAAACCAATTTTTCTTTCCTGTGATTCTCTTGTTGAGGCTTGAAATTCTGCTCGAATTCTCTTGTCAGATCGTATCACTTGCCATCTGCAACAACTTGCATTAACAGCAATTGGTATTCAGATGAAAAGTCTATACATCCTTGAGAGATCTTCCACCTAATCCACAAAAGTAACAACACAATTGATATGATCAGATACTTATCTCACCCACCATTCGCTTCAGAACATGTCTCCTGCACTAAGTTCACATCAATATTCTATTTTTTGCACTTCTATCTTTGAACTCAACCTAATCCAGCAAACCAGAACTTTTGAGCTTCAAACACACCTTTCACAATGCATTCAAGAAAAGTCCGGCAGAGATAAATTTGGTAATGCAATATTTTCTACCTTTTAGTGAAACTGGCTCATGCTCAGTTAATTTAGCTTCAAACACACCCTTCACAGTGCATTCAAGGACAATCAGACAGCTTTACATTCATAGGCACTGATTAAATGCACTAATACAATATTTCCGATCTTTAAGCAAAATGGTGTAAGAAACTTGACAAGCTTATAAACATGAACCACACACTTTGGGATACTTTGGGATTCTGTTCAAAAAGAGTTGATAAATGCATCTATTACAAATCAGCTAAATTTCTATCACCACTAACTCATGACCAATCATGATATGTATTAAATACAATGATAACCAATAGTTTGTCACACATTCTGTTGATCAATGATTTAGAAAACACTGCCTCGGAATAGTGCAACTGTGTATCAAAAATTGCCCATGGAACTAATATCATGTCCAGTAGATCTTAAAAACTTCTTCATCAGAAGTACCACTATAGCAACTGTGAGCCCAATGGCAGCCACAGTAAACAAGCGATCATCTGCTTGTTTGGGAGGAACTCTGACCGCCACAGTAAACAACCCTATCATCTCCCTCTGGGTTTGGATGCTCCTCAATAGCAGTTATGGCATCATCACTTTGTTGAGCACCAACCTGATTCTCACTCTCTTGATTTTTTGAGATTTCATCAGATGTCTGCTTGGGGTCAACTTGAGGAACTGGGGTTGCTTTGCTCAACATGTACTCGTGAATCTGTGCCATCAAAAGCTTATTAATGTAAGAGGTACTGGTAATCTAACCAAAAAAGGTTAAGATGGGGTATGGGAGAAAGCAGACTGACCTCGTCAATTAATTTTTGGCGTTCAGCAGTGCCAAATTTGGGGGACGACTCCCGAGATTTTATGGCTAATTTACGCCTTTCTTCTTTCTTATAATCTAGAGAGCCCAGTGCACCATCTGGGTTTGTCGGCATGAATGCAATCAGTGCAACTAAGGCAGTTCGGACTGCCAGAAACATCAAGCATAGGCATGTCAGCATTCAATAAAGAAAACAAGAATGACAACATACATTTGCATATAACAAAAGGGGCAGTTTGGAAAGAATTCATAATCTTATAGAACCAAAAGATAGATGATACTAATAGGAGGTAGGACCTTTTTATTCTGTTTCCCAGAACAGTATATTCATATCCCGTTTATGTATATATGACAGTGTTTCAGCCCAAAATATCCCACTTCACTTTTTCTTGAGAATAAGTATGCCAAATATGAAATCAAGGTTTTGACAACTCAAACCGAGCCAGTCTAAATTGCAATTGGTTATATGATCAATGCCTCACATATACCTTCTTTGTCCAAAAACTTAAGACAACACAAATAAATCGCTCCACTGAAATATGCCCAGTTAGAGAGAAATCTATGACAATTGTAACAAGAAATAGCAACTGTGACAATTTCTCTTTCTGTCATAGTATTTCTTAGATTTCTGTCATAGTATTTCTTAGTAACAATTGTAACAAGAGACTTCATAGAGAGAAATACTGTGACAATTGCTCTAACTTAGTATTTCTTAGTGACAATTGTAACAAGAGAAACATTTCTTAGTATTTCTTTGAGAGTGCATAGTATTTCTATGATTCTTAGTATTTCAATTGGTAAGAAATACTTAGAAATCTAAGAATCATACTAAGAATCATAGAAAAGACATATCTTAGTATTTCTGAGAAATCTATGACACAAACACAACTGAAGTATTTCTTAGCAAGAGTCAAAGTATTTCTCTTGTGGATTCTTGTTACAATTGCTATGATTCTTAGTATTTCTTAAAGAAACACAATTGTTATTTCTCTCTTTGAGAGTCAAAGTATTTCTCTTGTGGATTCTTAGAGGGAAACACAATTGACTTGAATTGATAGATTCTTAGAGAGAAATAGATCAGAGTGAACAAACCTTTGTGCCTCTTGTATGTGGTCTTGAATTGAGGGCAAGACTGGTTCCCATCTTTACTCTCATACTCATAACAAGGTCTGCAAACAGGAAATCTATACACATCACAGGCAACACACAGTTCACCACAAACAGTTAATAGGCTTCTCCTGACAAGGGTGCAAATCAAATTAGCAAAGTTGCAACCCAATGGATTTCATTACCCAAATCAACAACAAATATGGGTGAAATGTTTGAATGCTAGGTTTGGCAATAGAGCTTGTCGACATCTAGAACATACCAGTAAAAGTAATCAATTCAGCAGCTTCACTTTCCTCTTCTCCGTCACCAGACCCCGATCCAGACCCTGTTGTTGTAAGATATGGCTGTGATACTTGGTCAGCCTCTTCATTATCAAGGAGTGCTGCGGTGGCAAACAAACTCTTTGATGATTTCGACTTCTTCTTCTTCTTCTTCTTACCAGAGAAAGTAATCAAATCTACATCACCATCCACATCTTCTTTATTCTCATCATCATCATCATTATCGTGCTTACTATACTCATCCTCTTCACCGTCTTCATCTAGGGCTGCAAATAAACTACTACTACCGCCCTTTCCCTTTTTGGAAGATTTAGATGACTTCTTTTTCTTACCAGAGAAGGTAATGACATCCTCCTCCTCTTCTTTATTCTCATCCTCCTCACCGTCTCCATCGACATCCTCCTCACCATCACCATCGAGGGCTGCAAATAAGCTGCTACTGCCCCCCTTCTTGAAAGAGGAGGATGACTTCTTGTTCTTCTTTTTCTTCGCTAGGGTTTCTTCTTCGTCAGTTTCTTCTTCTTCTGAGACTGAAAATGGGGAGAGGGAGAGGGAAGGTTAGCTCTGAGACTGAAAATGGGGAGAGCTTGCCCCATTCCCTCCTTCTCCCCCAAATTTTCGATTTTCCCTCTTCTTTTTTTTTCTTTTTTTTTTCCCACATCAGCTTTGCGCGTGCGACCCAACCTCCCTCGCCCAAAACCTCGCCCAAATCCTCGACATCTAGAATTGCTCGTATAGATAAGTGTGTAACACAACAAACATAATTTGAGTAAAGGAATGAACAATGAAATAGCCTGATTAATGCAATAGTATTGGCGATGTGACTAAAGTGCAACCATAATGAAAAAAAGATATAAGATATGTATGAAGGTAGAAGTTCAAAAAAAAAAAAAAACCTTCTAATTTAAGTGTCAATCAACTCAAAGACTTTGTTATTAACTCAATTAATGGGGTTGCTTAAAGGATAATATAAAAAGGTGCAATGCCCATCCTTAAAATGACAAGCAGTTAACATGGAGATTCCTACAGGAGTAGTACATGCACTTCACCAATCTCAAATCTCTTTTCCTCTAAATTTTTTTTCAACTACAATTGCACAAGATGGATGTGAAGACTATTTGGCAAGGCTGCTGAAGGGTGGCAATTTGATCAAACAGCGTGGATAGGCCTTCCAGATCATGTAACAACGTATTAACGAAGGAGATATAAATGACTAGGTTAGCAATTTGAACCTGATTATCAATAAGGACCCAAAATGATAACCTCATATGAACATGTTCATAAATACAGGTCTCTCTCAGTTGAAAAATCAACTCTTTGAAAACTTATGGTCAAGTTTATATTCCACCATGTTTTGACCATATGTTGGCAGTCTATAACTATATTCCAACACTTTTCTTGGCGAATCAAATGCTTCTTTGAAATTCAATGGAAGGCTCCAAACTTGGACTTTGTCTTTGTAAATTTACTTGGACTTTTCTTGGTGAATCAAATGGAAGGCTTACACATCTACAATACCAGTTTTGGAAATTTACTGTCTGTTGTGAGAATTGTGCCCAAAGTCAATTTTGGCATAAAAATATATCAATTTGCAAAAAAGAACAACTTTAGTTATTTGGAAAATCTTGTGTGCATTATGTGAGGCGCAACACAATTATACACTCAATATGTGAATTCATTAGTTGATACTTGACAACACCGAACTTGCTTCATTGCTTAAGATCCAAAATTGGTTAATCGTGTGCAAATCTAATTGAATGGTAAACTATGAAAGTGTTGATTATCTAAAATCCAACATCGCCAATCATCCAACACTTGCACTTTATTAAAGATGCAACACCAACTTACGTATAAGAGAAATTCTAAGCATTTTTTTGCACAAAGTCAAGTAGGTATAAAACATTCCATTTTGGGTCAAAATTTAATGTGTCGGGAACACTTTGTATGGACCATGACGGGCATAAATTTTGATTGATAATTTTTTTTAAATTTATTAATTTCTCTCTAATCATGTATTGACCCTAAACCTATCTAACCAATGAAAAAACTTGTGCAAATGTAATGAAAATTTGAACTTCCAAAAAATAGATTTTATTTGAATTGAATTGTTTCCAATATCAAGAACAACTAACAGATCAATTTTCGTTCTCCTTGACCTTGACCTGCAAAAGGAACAAACGTAAGCCAAAGAACAATGTTGTAGCGCCTGATGGCACTCCGATGCTAAAGTCAGACAAAGCGTAGATAAAGGTGTATTGCTTGAGATTAGGATTTTGTAGCGTACCTTAGTTCTTCAACCTTGTCCTCTATTTATCATGCGAGAGTCTTTGTTCGGCTATGCCTTTGGTGGCGTTGTTTGAGGAAAAATATATATTAGAGATCCTTTCCTTGTTGAGAGTTCTCCATGCAAGAGATTTTCCATGCACGACTTATATTATGATATTTGTTTCCTAGTAGGAGTCAACGTCTTACTGGTCTGCCTATCTATGGTCAAATTCTTACATACGTGCCTTATTTGGTATTACGGGTTTTGAGCTTGACCATTTGACTTATGGGCCGGATACAACCTTGTTGTTTTGGTCCAACTCCCAGATACTCGCTTCAGTGGGCTTGGAGTGATTTGGGCTTGGTTCCCTGTCTCATGGGCTGAATCAGATTAGGCGTTTATTCAGGACCGCTCCACCCCGTTGACGATATCATCATGCCATGTGTATGGAGTAGATTACTAGACGGTTTGGTGTATCATCAGTTGTTCCCCCCGAGTTAGTGCATGAGCCTGTCGGTCCACTAAGTCACTTCATGAGGGAACTGGACAGTGGTAATGATTGAGTCTAAAATGTTTCCTCAAGCAGTGCACATCATTGATTGGGTCTGTGACTGCTCAATAAAGGCGCACCCTTTCAGCTTTATATAAGTCTTCATCTCCGCAGAGTTGATTTTATGTACTTCTGCAATTTTTCAGAAACTCCTTCTTGCTCTCTTGTTTTGATTAATTTCTATTTTTGCAACGCAATCAAAGGTTCATACATTATTCAATGGCTGATAGGAATGAACTCAATCTTGCTAAGAAACTAGCCCTCACTTGTTATGAGTTTTTTGAGGATAGGTTGATTGCAGAAATTGATCAGGTTGGTCTCCGGAGTAAATATTGGATTCCTGAGGACCTGAACTTTTCCCATTGGTTAAGATCATACCCTAATGAGACCTCCAAAGTGGTTCACCACTTTGTACAGGGGCATGTTTCAATTGAGACTTCGCTTCCCTATCTCAGAAGATATCTGGCGCTTCTTGGCATATCTGCGTATTCGCTTGCTCAGATGGTGCCAAATGGGTACAAAACTTTAATTTTTGTTCTAATCAGGGCGAAGAACACTGGGCTTTTACTTACTCCAAATGTGATCCACCTGCTGACTTCTCCCCATTTGAATGATCATGAGCTTTGTTTGTTGCTGACGCCAGTTTGTCTGGGTTCTCTGCCAGACGATTTCAAGTCCTGGCAGAAATATTATTTTCTGGCCTCTACGGACTCTTAGTATTTTATGCTAGATGGTCGTCCGCTCGCTCAAAAATTCAGATTGGAGAGTAGTAAGTATGATATCCTTTTTCATATTATTATTGTGGATGATGAGCTGAACTATTGCTCATCTTTTTCGCAGAGAATTATTTGGCTCCAATTCTTTCTAAGGAGAATGAGTCAGTAATGAAAGAGTTCTACGAACTAACCCTTGTGCCAATTGAAGATGTCGTGCAGCCTGGCAACATCACGCGGAGTGAGATGTTTAAGTATTTTCAAGAAGTTCCCACTCTTTTTTAGAACATCGACCAGCTAGACCGACCGTCGTCCTTCGAGGAAGAGGAGGTTGAAGATGCCCAGTCTGACCAAAAAGAAGGAGTTGGATGCAGCCTTGCCTCCTATCGCTAATCCCCAAAATAATGGGTTGGTTCTAAGTTCGCTCTCCCTTCCCAACCACTGGTTTCTTTGGAGAAAGGAGAGGTTGTTGCGAAGCATGGGCTCGCCCAATCTGCCAAAGAGATAGTTTTGGATAAACAGAGTACCTCGTCTGGGCTTCCTATCCCCACTGACTTGGAGAGGGATTAGTTGAAGTTGGTGGGCGTTGATGATGTCAGCCAACTGAGCGTGGAGTAGGCCAAGATTTTTTACCTTCAATTAACTCGGGCTACAATAGTTTTGTCTGCTAAAGATGGTGATGTTCCTTCTTCTCTGCCAGATCATAGCTTCAATCTTTTTCCGAACGCTACTCCTGATGTTGAGATTGTTCCGTTCGTTCCTCTTCCCGCCCTACTGAGGCGGCTGCTCCAAGGAGTGATTCTTCTCCCTCTGCCCCGCCCACAGACCCTGAAGCAGAACGTCGCTCTACTCCTCAAACTGGGATGCCTGCGGCTGAGAAAGGGAAATCAGTGAACAAGGCCCCTGGCCTTGTTCAAACATTTAAGGGCGGAGCGGGTGTATTTGCTGATCAGAGGGAGTGTCAGCCTGTTTGGTCCTGATGCAGCGGAGATGAATGTGCAACACTGGCATCTGGAGGTAGACGCACAAGTTGTTTTTAAGGCAAAACATTTGCAAGTGGCACAAATGGTTGAACACTCGTGTGTCACTGCCTGAAGGGGTGACGATGGGAAAGCATGTCGATAAGGGTTAGAGGCACTTGATGTTGGGGACGGCTCTGCTGAATCAAGCTGCACTGACTGGCACTGATGTTGAATCAGCATGCAATAGAGTGTATGACATGGAGAAGACTTTTGCCAACTTGCAGAAGTCGTAATCTAACGCATTTTATGAGATTGAATCATTGAATGAGCGGCTGAAGGAAAATTTTGGCCATCCCGGTGCCGAGACAAATTTTGTGGATCATTTGCTAGCTGCGCAGGTAGACTTTAAAGCCAAGCTGGAAGCTTCAAAGGTAGAGTTGGACTCTTACAAGGCTCGCCCGGGTCCGTTGAAGCCGACCTGGTTAAGGTTCAATCTTCAATGAGTAGTGTTGATAATGATTTGAGATGCATTCATGAGGAGCTAAGGTGCGTTCAAGAGGCGGCAGAGAAGGCACAAGCTGATCTACAGACTCTAGCTGTTGGAAAGAAGTGTGTTGAGTTTGAGTGGAATGTGTAATGCCAGAAGCTGGAGTCTAAGGTTGCTCATTGCCTTAGTTGTGTTCGAAAGTGGAGGAGCATGTTGCTTTTGCGCGGGATGAGCTTAGTCCGATGAAAAAACTACTGGTGAATGAGCAATCTAAGGCTAATGCGCTCGCGGCCAGACTGAAGAAGTCGGGGAAGAGGCTGGTGGAGTCTGAAGCATGTGAAAAGAAGATGTTTGAAAGTCAGGAGACTTTAGACTTCATCAAGGTCATTAAGGGTATGCTGGAGTTGTTGGGGTTGATTGAAGATGACTACCTTGGCCTTGACTTCGCATTCTATAGAAAAACAACTTACGTGAAATTTGAAAAGGAAGAGGCGTCTTACCAGGCGCCTCCAAACAATGATCCAGAGCAAGCTCCTGAGTCTGCTAACCCACCCCTTGCCGTCTCCTCTGATGTCTCTGGCCTTTCAGCCACTGAAACTGATCTTCCCAATGAGTAAAAGCTATAATTTTTTGAATCATTAATGAAAGAAGTTTTGTTAAGTAACACTTTGTACTTGTATTTTCTGGACTTTTCCTTGTCAATCTTTTATGTGTTACCTTGCCATGATGTTGGTCTTTAGAGAAGAAATTTTACTAAGTCCGGAAACTATCTAGTTAACTTGTTCCTGTCAGTTCTAACCATCGACTCATATGCGCTCCTGAAGTCAGAAGTTCTTGGTTTAGACTCTTAAAGGTAAAAAAGTTATCTTGGCCAGACCTTGTGAGTTGGCTGAACTCTGCACAGTGGAGTAAGAATAATCTTGTCGAACCATAGGTCATGCGAATTCATGTCAATTATATTTTTCTTTTCTCATGTCATTTTAATCCGCTCTTGGCGGACTAGGCTGTAAAGCGGACTGAAAGTTTCCTTCATCACCATTCATGGGTTGACTAAACTTTGGTCTAGTTTGGCCATCATTGTCTACAGTCAGACAATGATCCCTGGCAAGTCATTTTAGTCAGGCTTCATGAGCTCTGACTACACTTCCACTTTCTAAGCCATCTTTGTCCGTTCTTGGCGGACTAGGCTGTAAAGCGGACCAAAAATTGTCTTCATCAGCCTTCATGGGCTGACTAAACTTTGGTCTAGTTTGGCCATGATTGTTTGTGGTTAGAAAATGATCCCTAGCAAGTCATCTTGATCAACTTCACGAGCTCTAACTAGACTTTCACTTTCTAAGCAATTTTTTTGTTCTTGGCGGACTAGGTTGTAGAGCGGACCAGAAGTTGTCTTCATCAGCTTTTATGGGCTGACTAAACTTTGGTCTAGTTTGGCCATCATTGTCTATGTTCGGACAATGATCCTAGGCAAGTCATCTTGGTCAGGCTTCATGAGCTCTGACTAGACTCCCACTTTCTAAGCCATTTTTGTTCGTTCTTGGCGGATTATGCTTTAGAGCGGACTATAAGCTATCTTCATCAGTCTACATGAGCTGAGTAAACTTTGGTCAAGTTTGGCCATCATTGTCTATGGTCGGACAATGATCCCTGGCAAGTCATCTTGGTCAGGCTTCATGAGCTCTGGCTAGACTCCCACTTTCTAAGTAATTTTTGTTCATTCTTGGTTGACTAGGCTGTAGAGAGGACCAGAAGCTATCTTCATCGACCTGCATGAGCTGAATAAACTTTGGTCAAGTTTGTCCATCATCATCTATGGTCGGACAATGATCCCTGGCCAGTCATCTTGATCATATGGTCTTTGGTGTATAAGTCTAACTTAGGTGTCCTGACTTTTAACTCACTTAATGGTCTGACACGGAGGTCGGACCAACGGGTCGGACACTCAAGTCAGATTGTAATATATTGACTAGATTTCTAGCTAGATTTAATGAACAACAGTGAAACTTAAGTAAAGAAAATACATTGAATTTATTGATAATATCTCTTTAGGTGTTCTACATTTCATGGCTGCTTGAGGCCTTCACCGTTTATGTTTTCTAACCAATATGTACCTAGTTTGTTGACCTTAGTCACTCTGTAGGGTCCCTCCCAGTTTGGATTTAGTTTGCCCACGCTTGGTTCTTTAGTATTTTGCTGAGTTTTTCACAGTACCTAGTCTCCCACTTTGAAATCTCGTGGCTTGACCTTCTCATTATAGTACTGAGCCATTCTTTGTTGTAGACAGCTATCTTGGCACAAGCCTCATATCTTTTTTCCTCAATTTGATCTAATCTGATGCGCAAAGCTTCATCACTGTCGTCCGAGCCGAACTCCTTCGTTCTGAACATTGGCATCCCTAGCTCTACTGGGATCATTGCTTCCAATCCGTAAGCTAGAGCGAACGGTGTTTCCTCAGTGGGGGTCATTTTGGTGGTCTGATATGCCTAGATAATTTCTGGTAGCTCTGAGATCCACAGGCCTTTGGCTGCATCAAGTTTTCTTTTGTGCGCTTCCAAAATGGTCATGTTGGTGACTTTTGTCTATCCATTGGCTTCGGGGTGCCCTAGTAAGGAGTAGAGGTGGTTGATGCTAAGGTTATCACATAGATTTTTAACCTTGTTGCGTTCAAACTAAGTCCCATTGTCACTAACTAGTGTCCTTGGGATGCCGAATCCACAAATGATGGATGCCCATATTAAATTCTCAATTTAATTTTCGCCTATCTTGGTCAGGGGCTCCACTTCTACACATTTGGTGAAGTAGTCAGTAGCTACGAGGAGGAACCTCTTATTGGCAGAAGGGGGAGTCGCCTAACAATATCCATTCCCCACTGCTTGAAAGGCCATGGGCTGGTCATTGGGGACAAGGGCTGAGCGGGCATGCGCATGTATGGCGCAAACCTCTGACACATATCACATTTTCAGAGCATGTCCTCGGTGTCCTGTTGCATCTTCGGCCAATAGTACCCTAAGGTTAGGGCCTTGTGGGCCAGAGTTTTCCTATCTGGGTGGTTCCCAAAGACGCCCTCATGAATTTCTCTAAGAACGTAGTCCACCTCTGAGTTGGTCAGGCATCAAAGAAGGGGTCCAGTGGTTGACCTTCTATACGGCTTGTCATTAAGGAGAGTGTACCGCGCTGCCCTATTTTTCAGCCTTTTGACTTCTGTCTTCTCCGTTTGGAGAACTCCATTCTTAATGTACTCGATGATGGGATTCGTCCAAATCGTCCCTTTGCCTGTCGCACAGGCATCATTGGATTCTTTTTCTTCCAAACTTGATTTTTCTTGGAACTCAATAAGTCTGTCTGCAGTCTCATTTATAGCTGAGACCGTTTTGGCCAGTGCCTCAGTGTTTTCGTTGTCATCTTTGGGTTGGAGCTCTAACCTTTTGAATCCGCTTATGTTACTGATCAGTTTCCCGCGCTAAGCCAACATCCTAGGATTTTTGCTACTTAAATATCCTTTAACGCGGATGACTACCAGATGGGAGTCGCTATACGCAGTCAGCCCGTCTATTCTGATCCATTTGGCGAGCTTCAGGCCTAACAATAGGACCTCATACTCTGCTTCATTGTTGGAGGCAGAAAAGCCAAACCTGACGGCTTTCTCCGAAGTCATCCCGCCTAGAGAGTAGAGACTGACTCCAGCTCCACTTCCATGAACTGTGGATGACCCATCACAGCGCAGGTCCCATCCCTGGTCAATTGACTTTTGTTCCTGGTCATTTGTTTTCTGTTCTCTACCGCCCGGCGATGAACTCTGCTAATGCTTCAGCTTTGATGCTTGTTCTTGGGGCGTAATTGATATCAAATTGCCCCTAATTTGAGTAACCATTTAACCATCCTGCCTGACAACTCAGGCTTGTGCAATATCGTGTGAAGTGGATGTTTTGTTAGGACCGTTATAAAGTGGGGCTGAAAGTAGGGCCACAACTTCCTAGAGAAGACCACCAGTGCCAAGGCTAACTTCTCCAGGTCTGGATAGTTTGCCTTCGTTTCCACAAAGGTTTTTGTAATACCTGCCCAATTCACTTACCAATATACTTTTATTATTTTAGAAGTTAATAATATTTATTTATTGGTAGTAATTATTAATTGGTAATAGTTACAAATAGTTATGTTTTATGATTTTAATTTAGGACCTAGATTTAGGCTGGTGGTGGGTAAGAGATGAGTGATGGTTGTGTTTAGCCAAAGAAACCCTAATTAAAAACTCATTTAAAACCTAGCCTCCTTTTTCTTTCTGGATACACACAGAAGAAAAGGAAAACTTACGTTGAACAAGGTGGGAGGTGCTAAAGGAAGAAATTTGCTCAAATCTTGGGATTCTTGCAAAAAGAGGTGAGTAAGACTCTAATATCTACTTTTATTTTTATTTTGTATTGTTCATGGAGTTTAGTGTAACACCTATGTGTCAAATAAATGTTGCCATCACCCTATCTTCCATCTTGTCATGGAGAATACCCATTTGATGAAATCTTGTCCCCTCGATGAAATCTTTGAGGAATACCCCTTTTGTGAAATCTGTTTCGATTAAAATATTTATGAAAGCTTTCATTACTGTTTTACCGTTTCACTGTTTTACTATTTACTGTTGATGGACATCTGGGAATTGACACGGCTCTCTCAATGGGTTTTATTAGTATAGCTAAGAACTATCTCTCTTACCCTCCCTCGGCACTTCTTTCCGCTAATAAAGGGTTACCTGACCCCATCTTGCTTCATCCTCCATGGAATGGGTTCCCTCCATATTGTCCTTAGGGTCAGTTTCATTATAAATAATTTGTGTTCAATTGTATTGGTTTCAAGATGTTGTTGAAGAAGATGTGATGGATGGAATGATGATTGGAATTTGTATTGTTGAAGAAGATGTGATGGGTGGAATGATGATTTGAAATTGTATTGTTGAAGAAGATGTGATGGATGGAATGATGATCTGAGAGAAGTGGAAGCTCAGTGAATTTATATACAAATGAAAGTATGTGGTAGGAATCTATTGTGAGTTCTGTCTGTGACGTGGTTTCAGTTAGTTGAACTCAGTTGGTTGAATTCAGTTGTAATTTCATCAATTGAGTTTCAATTGGTCGAATTCAGTAGCTCAGCTTGTGGTGGTTTAGGGAGAAGAAGAAGAAAAATGAGAGAGATTGGGGGTTTTAGATCAGTTTTTTTTTTCTTCTTTCTAGAAACACTTGAACTTTGTCTGTATCGTTATAAAGTTATAATATCTATTATTTTTATAAGCTTGTAATGTTATGAACTGGACTGTGGAAATGTTATTTGTATATGGTTCTTCTAGTGGGACCGTGATGTAATGTTAATTGATTTGGGAAAGCAATGGTTCAAATTAAATACTTAGAAATGGTTTTTCCACAACTCAAAAAAAAAATTAATTTGTATACAGACTTGCTTGTATACGTGTGATATAAATTATGGGTATGCAGACTTGCTAGCATATCGGTACGCCGTTCCATGTGAGTTCGGTAGTACGTGTAGATTTAGAAAATACTTGCCAGGTATCGAACTTCGGGTGAGATGACATAACACTCGATGTGGCACCCCACTTGGGTCATGTACGCTTCGAGTGGCTTCGATGGCAAAGGAGGCACACTTGGGTGAGGTGTGTTTGGCACAGAAGGAGAATGCGATTGTGGAAAATAAGCCAAGAATTAGGAAAATAAATAAAACCATTGAATTGATCATAACATGATATTGTGTATGCATTATTTTAGCATGTACTAGGTTAGCCTTGAGGGAAGAAACTAACAGCTCATTCAAATCTCGAATGAGAACTACCTGTCTTCCTTAAGGTGAAATGCATTTTTTTTATATTTAATTGTCTCGATTTGTAAGTTTGCTCACACCAGTATTTATATACTGACCCAGATTTTGTATTGTTTTACAAATTTGGGTGCGTTCTTAATGATCATAGCCCCAGAGACTTATCAAGGTTAATTGGAGCACAAGGGTGGTATTAGCTGCGTGGCGATAGCTGAGGAGTCGACACATTTTTTTTCTGTTAGATCTTTATTATTATTATTCCTAGGTAATCAGATGTAGGGTTTAGATATAAATGCTCAGTATTTGTCGGATATTTATGTGGGAATTTAGTTATGTAATTTTCATTTTTTTTTTGTGGACCTCATTTTTAGAGGAAGAATATTGAATATTGATGAAGGTTATTAATTTGTTTTCTGCCTTATGACTGTACCATTTAATTTGTTCCTGTCGTGCCTTGGTTTTTTGGACAATCTATTAATTTATGTTGTTCAAAAAAAAAAATCAGGGCGTGACAGTTTTGTTGGCGTAGTACACTATTCTATGTATCCCCACATCGTTTCGGACATGGGCTGAACTGATAGCATGTTTTGAAACAAACAGGTACAGTAAAGTATCTTTCCTGGTATCGATTTGAAAGTAACTCCGTACTTTCCATATATGCTTTCAGGCTCTGGAAGGCATGCTCGATCTTTTCATTCCATTTGAACCATTTACTTCCTACTAGAATTTTGAAAAAAGGGACTTATTTGTCAGATGACTTGGAGATGAACCTGTTGAGTGTTGCCACCCTCCCAGTCAAGCTTTGAACTTCCTTAATGGTGGTCGGAGGCTTCATATTGAGAAGAGTCTGAATCTTCTTCGGATCAGTTTATATCCTTCTTTGATTTACTATATAACCTTGGAATTTGCCCGACTCAACCCCAAAAGTGCATTTCTGTGGATTGAGCTTCGTCTAAAACTTGCGGAGCTAACTGAACGCTTCGGCGAGGTCGGCAATGTGATCAAGGATGCGGAGACTTTTGACCAGCATGTCATCTATATAGATCTCCATGGTTCTGCCAATTTTCTCATTGAACATCCGGTTTACCAATCATTGATATGTTACTCCTGCGTTTTCAGACTAAATGGCATCACCCAATAATAGTATATCCCTCTTTCATTTATGAAGGAGGTCTTCTCTTGGTCTGGGGGTGTATTTGTATTTGGTTATTTTCGGAATAAGTGTCCATGAAGCTTAGAACGTTGTGTCCAGACATGGCGTCCACAATCTAATCAATGCGAGGAAGTGGAAAACTATCTTTTGGAAAGCCTTGTTCAGGTCTATATAATCCACACAGACTTTCCACTTCCCATTCTTCTTTTTCACCAAGATGGTATTCGCCAACCACTCTGGGTATCGCACCTCCTTAATCATGTTAGCGTTAAGTAGCCTTTGTACCTATTCATTATGATCTGATTTCGTTCGGGGGTCGTAGTTATCTTCTTCTGCCTAATTGATTTATGCTCGGGGTTAACTTTCAGTCGATTGGTGATCATGGAGGGGTGAATCCTCATCATGTCCCGCATCGTCCAGGCGAAGATGTCTTAATTATCCCTTATTAGCTTTATCAGTCGTTCTGCCAATGCTTTGCTCAGGCGGAAACCTATCTAGATGGCTCTGTTGTTATCAAAGTTGTCAAGGTAGATCATGACTAACTCCTCCTCTGGTTGGCCGATATTCAATCTTCTCCTCGGACTGACTAGAACCTCATCGTTCAAACAAGGATACTCTTTTTTTGTCTCTAGGCCCAGGCTCTAAGATATCTGACCTGTGGGCCTAGACTGTGATTAATAGTTGTCCAATTGCTTTAATGCTGCATAGTGGTAGTTTCTTTTCGATGGTTGGTCTCCTCAAATGATGTCTATCGCATGATTGGTAGGGTATTTGACCCACTGATGCAAAGTGAAAACTACTACCTCCATCTGATGGAGCCAAGGCCTTTTCAAGATGATATTGTAGGTGGATGGGTAATCGATTACCATGAACTTCTGGAACAAGACTTTCTGCAGTTGTGGCTCTCCCGCCACTACCGTCAGCCTAATCTTCTCGTCGGGAAAGCATTTCTCCCCACTAAACCCAATCATGGGGTGATTGGCAGGCATCAAGTTCTCTTCTTTCAGCTGCATGTTGCAGAACGCATTGAGGAATATAACGTTCAAGGAGCTTCTTGTGTCTACCAAGGATCTCTTCACTTTCCATTTCACTATCAGGACTGAGATAACCATGGCGTCATTATGAGGAGAGTGGACGATCTGGAGGTCTTTATTCATAAATGTTAGCGATGGGCTCCAGCTCTAAACACGAGCGTATTGTACCTGTCGATATTCATATGTGGAATGAGTTTGCATCTCACAGAGCTTCCTCTTTTGGGACCTGTTGGAATGCTCACCTTCGAAACATATCCCGTGCAGGACGTATATAATGTATGCCGCCTTTTCTTCTATTTCTTTTACGACCTCTTCTCTTTCCTTTCCCCGGTCTTGCCTCTTATTCAAGCTAAGGAATTTTTTGGGTTCTCCCTTCTTAATCCAGTACTCAATCTCGTTTATGAGATTCTTCCAGTCTTCAGTGTCGTGTCATTGCTTTTGTAAAATGAGCAGTATTTGCCATTGTCTCGCCGGGATGGATCTCCCCGGAGTTTGGAGGGCCACTTCACTTCTCCCCATTTTTAAATGTATTGAGGATGTTGGACAGGCTAGCATTGAGGGGAGTGTAGGATCTGGATCCAACAAAGTTATAGGCTTTTTATTGCCTCGTCCAGCTAGAATTTGGCTTACTGTCACTCCGCTTCCTTTGGCTTTTGTCGTCATCCTTCTGTTTCTTTATTTCCTTCTTTTTCGATGGCTAAGGGAATACTTCTTATCACTTTTCCCCATTTTTGGAAGCAAACATCTCCTAGAGGGTGATGTACTTCTGGGTGCTCTTTAGCAGGTCTGCCATGTTCGTCGGGTGCTCCAAAGTTGGGAAGTTGTCGAGTTAGCCTCCTTTCAAGCTTGAGGTGAAATATGTGATGGAAGTGTCGTCGATACAGCCATCAATAAAAGTTAACTCCTTATTGAAGCAAGTAATGTATTCCCTCAGTGTTTAACTTGGCTTTTGCTTGAGGCTGAGCAAGTAGTGTGGACCCTTCCTAATCTGCTGGCTACCGACAAAGCGGATGATAAATGATTTGGCCAGCGTCTTAAATGAGCCAATAGACCTTGGAGGGAGACTGTGAAACCAAGTCAGCACTGCTTTATTCAGGCCGGTGGGAAATGTTCTGCACATTACCGCTTCAGATCCTTCTTTCAGTGCCATCACATGATGGTAATGGCATAGGGAGTCGGACGGATCCGCTATCCCATCATAGAAATCCAACTTTGGGAGCTGATGGCGCGTTCATGATCTGATCTATGAACGAGTGAACAATGAGGTTGTACAACACATTCAGATTGGTGGCCCTGAGTTGAAAGGGATTTTGTGTAATGGGCTTGCCAGCCCTAGATTTTGGGTATCCAAAAACCACTCCATTCCCCTGGTTCCCGCCATCCTTCGTCCCCTGGGAGCCAGTGGGGACATTGTGACTCTCTTGAACGCACTCCATGTTCTCTTACAGGGACAGGGTCATTCCTGCCTCTCTGTCACCGCTTGCAGATGGTGGATTTTGTTGAGCAAACATCTCCACCACCTGAGCAATCTGTTGTACTTGGGCTAAGAGCCGATCTACCCTAGAGTCCGTCATGGCTGCCACAAGCGTGGGAGCCTAGAGTTGTTCTCCCCTCATGGCAGGCACCACCAGAGCTGGTGGTACTGCAGTGACTCGAACATTTGAAGGCTTGGTGATCTCACCATTAGTACGGGATCTTGTGACTACCATTTTCTCAAACTGTAATGAAGAGGTGTTACTTTTTGCATTTTATCTTAGGAACTTGTTGCTCCCCACGAACGACACCAAACCGATAAATCAGTTTTCATTCTCCTTGACCTTGGCATGTTAGAGATCATTTCCTTGTTGAGAGTTGTCCATGCATGAGAGTTTTCATGCACGACTTATACTCTGATATTTTTTTCCTAGTAAGAGTCTACATCTTGCGCCTGCTTGTCTATGGTCACACTCCTAGATACTTGCCTTATTTAGTCTTATGGATTCTGGGCTTGACCATTTGACTTATGAGTCGGATACAACCTTATTGTTTGGGTCCAACTCCCAGATACTCGCCTCAGTGGGCTTGGAGTGATTTGGGCTTGGTTCCTTGTCACATGGGTTGGATTAGATTAGGCGCTTATTCAGGCTCGCTCCACCCCATTGACGATATCATCATGCCACGTGTACGGAGTAGATTACTGGATGGTTTGGTGTATCATCAACAACAGTGATCCAACATTTCCACCTTGTTCTTCAAAGTAACACCAAACTCACTCGCAACAACAACACTCGTCGCCATGTCAAGAAACATTCCATGCTCAACCACACCCACAATCCTCAAAATCTCTTTACTCGCACTCTTCAAATCCCAAATCCCAATACCTTTATCAAAATATAAATCCACAATATAATTCTCATTATCGGTCACATATGGTTTTTCCTCGTTGTTCTCATCCCCACGAGTCTTAAGTTTTGCCATACGCCCTTTTCCAACCTTGTCCTCAAACAATATCTCCATTCTCCTTGCAATGAAGCTCCAACAAAAGGGTACGACTTCTACAACCATTTCTTTGTTTTCCACTATTGGTTTTTCTTGTTAGGTAAGAAAAAGAAGGGGGATTTATTTGGAGAGATTTTGGTGCCAATTTTGGAGTAGAATAGAAAGAGAGAAAAAAAGAATGAATGAATCAGAGATTAGATAGAAATGAATGAGGGGAAGAAATCTGTATGTTTTCTCTTTTTTATTTTATAAAGAAATTTTTTTTCTGAATGGATGGGATGGGGTGGAGTGGAGTAGACTGAAGTGGAGGGAGATGAAGAAGATTTTGTTTTGTGAGGTGGAAGTGGAAAGGATTATTCTTCACTTTGCATTTTTCTAGTCTTCTAATGTTTAAAGGGGAATGAATGGAAAAAGTGGTGTGAGAAATTCGAAAGAGGTCAATAATATTAGATAATATGGTTACAGATGTCCAGCAGTAGGAGCTAAAGTGTGGGCCTCATCATTGAGATCCTGGGAAATAAATTTATAAAACCATTATTTGTGTTGCTCTAAAAGGCTTCGAATATTTCGAAATAAAGGGGCACCACATCCAACACATGGTTGTGGTTGTCTAGCAGTGATCCTCCTGCAAAATAGCGTGTAGTATGCCAGAGTCTCTCAAGAGAAGACTTGTGCTCCATTGGTGAGCCTGAATCTAAAGAAGTGTTGTCTCTATTTTATGACACTCTGCCATGGTACTGTTAAGGACCTTCCCCAAAATAGGAATTGACACATGTGCCAATACCATACCACTGAAATCCACTGCATACACACCCATTGCACCCTGTTGAGAAGAAGCATAGAAACTCGCATCATAAATGACAATCACATAATCGGGGTCTAATTGATCAGAGAGAGCTGACATTCTAGAAGAGCTAGAGTTGAGTCTATGGTTCCGAGCATAAATGAGTTGAGCTTGTACAATGTCCACCCTTGCTTGGGTAGCCGTGGTGGGGCTAGCCGTGGTAGGGGGTCCAACCTGTACCGAGACATGATTAAGAGAGGTGGTTGTTCTGGCATTAATCCAAAACTAGTGTAAAAATGTTATCCCTGCACTTCTGTCCCTTTGGTTATCCCTTCCCGAGACAGAATGGGGGTTCGGGGTATTGAACCACTGATTGTGCAAGGAGGACCAAATTTGATTGAAGGTGGTGATGAACACTTGAGGAGTGAATTTAACTTTCCGAAAAACACAGTTGTTATGAATTATCCTGATGGCTTGGAGCACTGTTGTAAATTGGGATAACAATTCCTCTTTGGCCTTAGGATGGGCTTTGGATGTGTCCCACATGAATGTAAAAAACCTCGAAATGGAGGGTGGATTAAAATTGACGTAGAGCAAATCAATTGGCAGGGGGAAAGGTGCCAAAATCTCTTAATGACGGGCAGGGGAAGAAAATGTGAGTGACATCCTCCGTGTGCTCCTAGCAAAAGATGCATTAGTAGTCGATAGGCGCATAAAGCGTAACCAGATTGGTAATGGTAGGAAGAATTTCTTGGCTTCCAAATAATGAAAAGATCATGAGTGGGGCTTTAATTTTTCACAACTCCCTAAATTGTTTAGCCTGAAAGTGAAGATTAGGTGTATTGGATGTGGAGTTTTCAAGTTGATCATTAGTGAAAGCACAAGTAGCGCTTTTAACTGAGAAGGGGCCCTTTTGTCAGACAACCAGATGAGTTTGTCCACACTCACTGATGGTCTGATAGTAATATCTAGGATGTCCCTAGCCACCAGGCTAGGAAAAATGGACATGATCAAGTCCGTATTTCACTGTGTTTCCTGACCAGAAGATGGCAGCCAGATGTCAGGAATGATCCAGAGTTTTGTCGAGGTTAGGGGTAAAGGTAGGTGAGCAAGGACCAGACTTTGCTTGACCCAACAATCTCTCCGAATGTCATTGTGTTCACCTAAAAGAACTTGCCAGATGAGACAACATTTCATTTTTTTTAGAAAGCGGTCAGATTGCCTCTCAAAGCAATGAGGTGATGGTGGGAAGATTTTTTAGTTGAAAGATGCTCTTTTTATTGAAGTAGATAGCTCTGAGTTGAAGAACACGAAAATTGTGGGGTGAGGAAATCGCTTGCCACAAGTTTTTTGCCATTAAGGCAAGATTTGTATTCCTAGCAGAAGGAATGTTGAAACCTCCTAAATGGCAATGCAAGGTAATACAATCTCAAGTATATGTATGCCTGGCCTTGCTATCCAACGCTTCATTTCACCTGAAGTTCGGGCTAGACTGTCCAATTTGGTGGTAATAGAGCATGGAAGTAAGAAAGTTTGCATTGTATAGACAAGTATCGAATTAAGGACCGCATTGATCATGACTGTCCTCTCAGTCTGGGAAAGGAATTTAGATTTTCGATTTGAAAGTTTCTTGTTGGCTTTATCAAGAAGGAATTAGAAATTTGAAGCTCTTTAACTAGACAGCAGAAGCGGGAAACCCAAATATTTCTCTTTAGGATTGTACAACTTTGAACCAAGGATCCTGTTGATAATTTTCATGTGTTTCGAGTGAACATTCGAGCTGTAGAAAATAGAAAATTTGTCATAGTTCACCGCTTGACCCAAGGTCGAGCAGTATTACTGTAGAATGTCTTTAATTGAGTGGGCTTCCACAAGAGAAGCCCGACAAAAAAACATGAAATCATCAGCGTAAAACAAATGGCTGATAGAAGGGGAGTGATGCGTGATTTGGATGCTTTTGATAAGGCACTCGTTTTCTGCTTAGATCAGCAACCTGGATAAGGCTTATGCCATAAGGATGAAAAGATAGGGGGAAAACAGTCTCCCTTTCAAATTCCCCTGGTAGGTTTGATGGTAGGGAGTGGAGATCCATTAAGCAAAACTTGGAAAAAGGAGGTGAAGATGCATTGTTCGATCATTTGAATCCAACCACTAGCAAAACCTAATTGCTCAAAATTTTAGAGCAGAAAGGACCGTTCAACCCTATCATAAGCTTTGGCCATATCAATTTTAAAAGCCATCCAACTTTGATTTTTTTTCGCGACAATGTTTCATTTGAAAGAAAGTTTCATGTGCTAGACTGACATTGTCAATAATGGAGCGACCTTTGAGAAATACGCCTTGGTTGGGAAAATGATGTTATCCAGAAGGGATTTCAAATGACTTGCCACAATTTTTGAAATGACCTTATATATGACACTGCAAAACCCAATTGGTCGAAATTTATCAGGAGTGATAGGATTTTGGATTTTCGAAATTGGGGCTATGAAAGTCTCATTGAGATTCAGGTCTAACTCCCTGGTGGTGAAAATTTTGACCACTACTTCAGTTACATCATGTTTTACTATATCCTAGTAATGTTGAAAAAAGAAAACATGAAAACCATCAGGCCCAGGGGCCTTATGGCTACCCATACCAAATAGGGTGATGTGAATTTCCTCTTCACTGGGGATAGTAAAGAGTAATTCATTGTCTTCTATGGTGATTTGGAGGGTTTGAAAAGGGAGATGATTTCAGGGCATGGATTAGGGTCTGATGAGTGGAAGAAATCTTCAAAATAATTGTTGAGAACAGATAACATGATTCCTCATTTCGTGGTGGGGAAACGGAGGAAGGAAGGAAAGAGAGTTTGTTTTTCCTTTTTCCAAAGTAAAACATAGCAGAACATAGATTTTTATTGGTTTCGTGTTTCCATCTCCCAAAGGGTCCAAATAGATGAAGTCCTGACCTGCCAAACCAAACCAAATGTATGGTTCCAATTTTAGTAGGAGTGTGTCTAGGGTGGGGCTGACCAATCCCTTTGCAATTCACAAACTTTGGGCCCATGGTATATCAATTTTTACAGGTTGGTCCACAAATAACACTTTAGATGGACCAAGAGACCCAATTGTTTAAATTCTCATTCTAACTGTGTCATTGGCACAACCACACACTTTTCACATATTGTGTACCCATGCATCATGCCACTCTTGTTACCTTCGACATATCTATCGCAACATATCTTCGAGATGTCACTTGGTTTGTTGGAAAATGCATAACAGAAGTGATATGACGATTAAAACATAAACAAATTTTGCAAAATTTTGAGAGAGTTATTATTTTTTTTCATAATTTGTCAAAATATAAATTATCCATAATTATATTTTTAACTTTTTTTGGTTGACGAGTTGCTTGTTGTTGGACCATTAGATCATCTTGTCTCATTTTCGTATGAATATTAATTTATTTTCCAATTTGAAAAATTGGAGAAAATTTAATAAATCAAATACACTACGTAATTTCTAAAAAAATTTATAACATTAGCTCCCCTCCCAGGGCTCTAGATGTTTAAACAAAAAAAATGAAAGAAAAGGATTTAATTTTTCAAATTTGAAAAATAAATATCTATATTACAATTCAGAGTGGTGTTTTACTATTCATCACTGACTGGGACAAAAGGATTAGAGATAAAAGATGGTTAGGATTGAAAGTTGGGAAATGTATTGAATTTTGAGGGTTGAAATTCATTTCCTATGATGGCATATTTGTAAATTTAAAATATGTAGAAGGGCAAAAATAATGAAAAACTTTTGAAAAAAGTTAGTGGAATGTACATGTGGCGGAGAGAGAAAATATTGTGTTTTCCTTTTAGCAAAATGAAAATTTATCATAACTATCTACATCGTTGTCGGATTTTTGTAAACTTAGTATCCTTGAAATGCATTTTTGAAGATCTTTCCAACAAAATCATTAATCAATACAAGTGCTGAAATTTTAAAAATATATATTTCATAATTAAAAAAATGTATAACGTACTTCACGTCTTAATGAGACGGGTCGATCATATCAGAAAAAATGAGTCGGGCATCTTAATGCACATTTAAACAAAAACGCTAAACTTCATGTTTGGCGAATTCAAAGATTGGGGGAGAACTTATTCTCGACGTTTAAATTTTTGCTCCAACTGATTCAATTTTGACTGAGTACAACCCTAAAATTTATAATATATATTTTTACCTTAGAATAGGCTAACACTTCAATACTTACTCAGAGCGAAAACGGAATAGTAATGGTGTTCAGTACAAAATATTTAGCAAAAATAAAATTATGTGAAGTGCCAACGGCACGGGGCATACTCTAGTTATAAATAATTGCACTTAATGACCAATTGATAATTTAATATTAGAGGGTATTAAATACTTTTAATGAATGACTTATTCATAAATATTGAATGATTGGAGGGAGGACAATCTGACGTGTGTAAATTGTTGAATTTTGGGGGTTCAATAATATAATAAATTGGCTAAGGATTAAAAGAAAAAGAAAATTTTAATACACATTAGTCCACATGTGCTATCTATTTAATTTTATTTTATTTAATCGAGCAACAAAGTAATTATTAGAATTTAGTAGGGTCATTTAGAAAATATTGCTCAAATTCAACTTTTTTCCATTTAACTCAAAATTATACTATTTATCCTAGGTCGCTTTCTCGACGAGTACTCGGTAACCACCACTTGTGTGTATTCTATAAAACGAGATTCGGTCCCATTTATTTGGTTTGCATTACTCGCCAAGTAATAAAAAAAAACACGACCGAATAATCGAGTTCAACTCGGTTGGGACATTAATTTTATTTTTTTTGTATTTATTCCCCAGGTTGTGTTCTGTGTAACCTAATTAAATTTGAGATGATTGTGATACTTTCTCGCTAACACAACTTTATTTTGACAATAGTGAAGTTCATTTGTATTATGATAAGTATCGAAATATTTATTTCAATAATATTTTTTGAGCTAATTAAGTGTTTCTAGGTGTAGATATATAAAAATTCTTATTGTCATTAATCATCCGGAGTTTATCGAATACTATTCGGTAAACTCGCTACTCAACCGAGTCGTTATCGAGTAGCGTGTAAACTACCCAGGTTCTACCACAAGCAACCGTTGGATTTGTCTTCATCTCTTTTTTTTTTTTTATCAAATTCGTAGGGTGTAACATCCTTAAATCCGTTATTATATTCATACACATAAACTTATTTTATTAAATATTTTAATTAATTGAGTTAAGCTGACAATGTTAGAAGCACGACAATGTGGAAGCACGATTAGATAGAAGCACGACGGTGCAGATAACATCGATTATCGATAAGATCAACTATGAATATGATCAATTGTTGATACGATTAAATAAGCACGACAATGCAAATAAGAACGAAAGTGGATAAGATCAACTATGGATATTATCGATTTTGGATAAGAACGAATATAGATGCGATCAACTGTGGATAAGATTAATTGTGAATAGGACTGATGAAGCATGACGATGCAAATAAGATCTACTACGAATAAAATCAAAAGTGGATAAAGTCAATTATGGGAAAAAATGCAACGATGCGGAGAAGATTAATTGTGGATAGTATTGAAGAACAACAACAAAGCAGATAAGATCAAGAAGCGTAATAATGCAGATAAAATTGAATAAGCACGATTAAAATGGATAAAATTGAATGTGGATAGGAATAAAGAAGCGCGGCGGCGAGAATGAGAAAACACAACGATGTGATTGAAGAAGCACGACGATGCAGTTAAAGAAGCACGACAATAGAGCTCACAAATCTGAAGTTTTAATAATCATTCCAAAAAATTCTTTTATGATACAAGTAGCTTACTTAAGAGTAGTTATTAGGAATAATATTATCATTCATATTATCAAAGATGCTAGGCAAAACACGATAAGATGTTTGACTCTCTAATTTTATATTCAATCATTATAATCTATAAATGTCATGTTTTGATATCGATAATGCTTAGAAGCCATGCCACTAGTTTTGGTATATATGCATGTTATTATGCTATGATATAGTTTGCATATATGAATTATGATGGAAGCACGCTAAAATGCATGTTGTAAACTGTGTTAATCGATTTGTTCAAAAGAACAATTGTTAGATCGATCGGGTAAACATCCCTTCATTTATTGCACTAATATAATATACCTCCACGGTTGGCTAGGGTATAGTTACACACATATGGGTTGATATATGTGATGGGTTTGTGGCAATATATATCGAAAATAATTCATTATAATTGTCAAGGGCATCCACACTAGAGTTGGCTATTGTCTGTAGGGGTGCAACTTGGACGGGTCAACCCAAATCCAACCCAAAAATATTGGCCCATGGGCTCATGGAATTTGTAATCTGGCAGCTCATGGGTTCAAAATTTTCAGTCCGACAAATTTTGGGTTGGCCTTGGACCAGGGTATTGGCAACCCGAGCAACCCATGGAACCCGAGGAATTAAAATAATCTATATTAGTTATCTATATTTACATAATTTTATTAAATATTTAAATATAAATGTCCAGTAAATTGAATGTTGGTTTGGTGGGTGTGAATTCACTTAATTGTAGAGTGCTAGGTTCAAAGTTCTAGGCCCTTTGATTTGCAAACTTTAATGATTTTTTTTGGAAATTTTAGTAACTACCTTAGAGAATTTGGGCAACTCGAGCCGAAAATCATACTCGAGTTGGGCTTGAATAGCTAGACTTAGGCTCAACTTTCGGGTTGGGCAGGTTACGAGTTGACTTTACAATATTTCAAATTGAGCTTACCTCCCAGGCTGCCCAACACGCCCGAGTTGCAACCCTAAGCGTCTGTATGTTGTGTAATAAACATTAAGTAATAACGATATTTATTATGTGAATTGTACAATTGGCAATATAAAATAAAGTTATATACATGCTGAAGCATTTGATGTGCATGAATTATGCTTATGATTACAATGACGTTCATTTTGCGAGATTAGAATGAGAATATAATTTTGAAAGATTAGAATGAGAATATAATTATACCATATCATTATTTGTTATTTATGTTTATTGATAAGCATATAAATAAAACATTTTAGGCATTTAAATATACAATTGCATAGTCCAATTATCTAATAAAAAAATCTTATTAGGTGTACTTTGTGTATTTTGTAGAAATTTAATCACTAATCTCAAATCATACACAAAGTGGCACAGTAAAACTAAGTTCAACAATTAGAAAACTCATTGAAATTTCACACATGCATTGTCAAACACCAAATATTTTCAAGCCCGAAACCCATGAAGTCAAGCCCACAAAGCACCATCATCTACAGATCTCGAGGAAATCAACATGAAGATTTAGACATCCACATGACCAACTTTATCATAGTAAAAATAAATCTCTACAAACTCCAAAAGTGTCAAGTCAAACTCCACTATCCATTTTCACATTTTTTACCCATTCCCTTATTTGCATAATTCACATCCAAATCAATTTTCCTTGTTTCACTAAATCACTTTTACACTTTTTCTTATTTAACTCCAACACTCTTCCTTATTTTTACTCCATCACTTTTACACTTTACCTCATTTCACTCCAACACCCTTCCTTATTTTTACTCTCACACTTTTTCTTATTTCACTCCAATACTCCACCTTCTATCTCATTATCCCTATACATTTTTACATTATCTATTAATAGCCTCACCCTTTTTCACCTATAAATACCTCATGCTTGGAGTTTATTGGAGACATACTTTTGGAGGGGAGAGAAGTACAGTTTTAGATTTAGATCTTGTAAGATTTTAGTTTTTCTTAGTTGTTTTAATAGACATGTTTAAAACCATGAGTGGCTTAGAGTCTACCACGAGTGGCTAAACTACACTTTAGGGTGTGGGTGAGCCCCATGAGAGGATGACACAGGATAGTCTTATTGAGTGATATTTTCCTTCCATATATTAGAGAAATATTGTTGGTTAGATTTACTTTGTAGGTTGGTTATGTCATGAATCAATGAAGTAAGTTAGATGTCTTATGTTTCATATTTGAATTTTATTCATACTTTCATATACTATCTTTCAAGCTCAAAGTTATATAATTTTCTATCCATACATTTCTCTAACAAGCCATAAGCTTTTATGTTTATAAATTATTAATCTAAGCTTCACCATGATTTGTTAGATATTAGGTGTTTCATCTAGTTAGATGAATTCCTTTTACGCTTTTAAATCTTATTTGATGCTTAGCTTAGTAGTATAACTTAGGCTTGGAACAACATTGTTATATTTTCCATCTTAAGGTGAACCGAGAGTCTACCTTAGGATGTGCTAGTGAAATAGGAAAGGTTGAACATAAGAGTAGCCAGGGGAAGCTATCAATCCATGGTGGTGATCCCTAAAGCCCTAAGATCTTCTCTTAAATTCTCATCTTAGCTAGTTTTACATTGTTGTTTTATCTTAGGATTCTTCATAAATAAATCTTTGTTCCAACTAGGTTAAGTCTTATAAATTGATTTACAAAATTGGTTTTCAAATATTAGCCCTTGCAGTTTTTTACTCAATAGACAACTGTGCACTTGTGGTAAGATTTGAGATCAATCATTTATATTTTAAGATATTGTTTAAAAAGTACGCCTAACGATATTGGGCATGACTGGACTTGAGATTAGAGAAGAAGGAATACTTAATAGGTCGTATTGCTCGTGATGATACACATAATATTTTTCAGGAGAGACAAATTGGTGGAGACTCATACTGAAAACAGCTTTTGAAGGAATAATTATGTTAAATAATTATATTTAACTAAGCTTATTGATGCTTGTAATTGACGTGTATGTGTGTTCTGAGACTCGAATAAAATGTGAATTCGATCAAGTGGACCCTAATAGTTGCGTTGAAATTTCTTATCTAAGAAATTTTTTAAACTTGGATGTGTATTGTTAGATAGATATTCTAGCCTTGCAAAGCTGACTTGTGTGTAACTCTTCAAAAAAAATGTGACCAAAATATATTGGCATGTGACCAACTTAACATAACATTAAAAGGTCAATTCAATGGCGATTTCTCACCTCCGCTCTCATGATGACTGTTATATCGGGATCAACGATTCTGATTATTTCTTCCTTGTCGAGCTTGAATGACAGAGACATTTGCAATGGAACTCCAACGCTCAAGTCAATACAAATTTGAATGTGGGGGTCTTTTGAAAGATTGCATCAAATGGTTGCTCCTTTGATTGCCAAATCCTATTCATAAAAAAATTATGTCAATCAAAGTTTGACCAAGGTTAACCCATTGACCTTGGATCAAGATGTTGACTTTCAGAGTCAGGGTATAACATAAGTCCGGCTTGGATCCATTTGACAATTTCAAGGAACTGAGATTGAGGTGTAATTTGATGCATGTGTCTCGAAACACTTCAGCATGTATAAGGTACGCATTTGCGCATTTGAAAAACTTTTATCTAACTAGGGGTGGGCATCCCATCCGGTGATCGCATTTTTTCGGGTTCTTTTGTGATTGATCAATCTCATCTCGATCCTATTTCGTCCCGATCTAGAGTGGGATGGTATCGAGATGAAGATTTTCTATCTCGCCCATCCCATCCCGTCCTAAACTGATTTTTTTTTATTATAATTATCATTAAAATTTTGAAACACAAAAGGATAATTAACCCAACCTTTCATCTAGAGAAGCTTAAGTTTTTGTTTTTTCATTTCAGTATTACTATTTCCCAAGACCAATGCTTTATTTCACATCTAATATTGCAATGTGTCATTACAAAATATTTATTTCTTAATTACTCAAAGGTCACAATGTTTTCTTTGTAAAAGTGCTTTAGAAAAATTTTGAATGATATTTTACTGATCATTTACTTAAATTTCGACTAAGAAAGAAGAAAAAAAAATGTAACATATGAAGCTGGTTTATTTCATTTCCATGTATCGAACATAAATTTTGACTAGCTAATAAAGTTGTGTATAGAACATTTATGTATGTGTAGCTGATTATCTTTTGTATTGATTGTAGTTGATGTTGCCAGCATTCTACACATGTTGTAGTGAAATGACAAGTAAATGGAAGAATCTAAGCATTGAGAGGTCCTCTGAGTTAGATATATGGCCTGAATTCTAGAAATTACAGGGAGATGTAATCTCTAGAACAACATTTGGTAGCAGTTTCGAAGGACAACAACTATTTCAACTACAAAGTAGGGGTGGGCATCCCATCCCGCGATCCCGATCCCATTTTCGTCCCGTCCCGATTTTTTCGGGTCTTAATGGGATTAAATAATTTCATCCCGATCCCGTCCCGTCCCAATCTAGAATGGGATGGGATGGGATGAAGATTTTCAACCCCGCCAATCCCGTCCGGTCCCGAACTAATTTTTCAATATTTATTATTAATATTTATTATTTATTTTAGGATTGCAATATTTGGATGCCCATACAAATTTCTTGATGCATATAACATTTTAGCATCTAAAATTCTTAATGTTGTTAGGCTATCAACTCATATTTGAAGACCAATTTGTTTAATTGTATTTAACTAGGGTACATTCGACATTGAAAACTTTGGATACTCAACCTATAATACAATTTAATGGGTTCCTAGTATTATCTCATTTGCAAGGATAGATATGCATGAAAATTAAACTCTGTGAGAGATTCCAATGACAGCTTCATGTGCTTATTATGGCATAGGTTACATTATGTTTAGTTGATTGCATTTTGGTTTATTATTTCATTTTCAGCATGGTTATGTGTGAACATGCAATTTGCTAAAGATCTATTTTAGTTATTGAAATTGCATGGTCAATTTGAAACACGCTGATCCCGTCCCGATCTCGTATGAATGGGATGGGATAGGAATGGGTCTATCTCGTCCCATCCCGTCCCGTGCCCACCCCTACTACAAAGTACAAACTGAACTAGCCGTACTAGTTATTCAGCTTTTTCAATCCCTAGCCTTCCAAAAAAAAAGCTTTCTCAATCCCTATACCTCCCTGGTTTCATGCATATATGTCATATTATATGCATGGGATTTATTAGTAAGAATGCATATATCACTTTTACATATACTTACATGTTACTTAATTACCCTGATGGTTATTAACAGGTTTTGACCGCAGAGTCTGTGTTTTTTAATTTTGCGTTGTAGCAAATAGTTTAGTACTCACTCATCTCGTCCCGTCCCGAATCCATTTGGAATGGGATGAGGTCGTGATAAGGTCTATCTCGTCCCGATCCCAAAGGAACAAGATGGAACCGGGATGAAGTTCATCACGTCGGTGCCCACTCCTAGGGGTGCGCACTGGACGGGATGGACATCATCCATATCTCATCTCGTTTGTTCGGGATCGGGACGGTATAGACCTCATCCCGACTTTGTCCCATCCCAATTGGATTCGGGATAGGATGAGCATGTACTAAATAGTCTTCCAATGAAGAATAAAAATAAAAATTTCATCTCACATTGCTCACAAATCAATAATGCCTAATTTATGTGCATATAACTTTCACCATAACAATATAAAATGTCATATAAAATTTCATCTCACATTGCTCCTAATTGTATCTTGTATGAATTATCATAATACAAGTTCAAAAATGAAAATATTGTTCATTGACAAAATTTTCAACTACATAATTCATAGTGCAAAACTAAACCAAACTATCATTTGCCTTTATTTTCTACAAGTATAATTGTCCTATAAGCTTTTTTTAACAAATATAAAATGTGCAAAAAGAATAAATTTTCATAGATTCTATTTTACCTAAAATAGTTTCTATCTGAACAAAGATTACCAAATCAAGCAAGTTTTCAAACAAATGATGTTTTGATTTAATTTCAACACATCCTAGGTTTTCCTTTAGAAGAATAGTTTGATTAAAATTAAAATTAATAATAATAAATATTAAATAAATAAGTTCGGGATGGAACAGGATCGGGATCGAGATGAGTTTGATCAATCCCAAAAGGATCCGAAAAAATCGGGACGGGATGAGACCAAGACAGGATCGGGATTGCAGGATGGAATACCCACCCCTACATGGTCAACTTGTCAACCTTGGGTCATGCTTGGTCATAACCTCAGTTATCGATAATAAAAAAAAAATTTAACCCTTGACCCTTCCTACCCCATGCCGCCAGCCGAATTCGAATTTGTGACGTGATTTCATCCGCCACACCTCTACCACTCTGCTGGTACACCTTTGACTATCGATAAATTTTGATACCATCACATACAACCGTATAGTTAAAAGTGTTACGTTTTCAAGTTCGGTTAATGTTAATTGTAAAAGGTTTGCTCCAAGATAATTAGTGCACCATAATCATGTGTGGCCAGTTTATATTTTCACTTATGCACGCATCTGAGAACGGTTCAATATCTTGGGAGTTGATCAATTAGCTAAACATCGATAGGCTTACTATAGACCCTGTTAAGCAGGCATGCATGTTATGGAGGAAAAAGAGTGTACCCCCAAAGTTCAAGTTGATCTTTCACACACACAAAAAATTTATAACAATAAAGAAGAAAAAAAAATTTGTAGTTGTTAATGTTGAGATTTGCATCTCAACAAGTTCAATGGCCTTTTGCTGGGACTATTTTTTTTTTTTTCAGAACTCTTTCTGAAGTTGGACAAAATCTCGTTTCAGAGTGTTCTCAGTCACAGCAACTGTAAGTTGGACAAAATCTAGTTCCTGTGTTTCTGAAGTTGGACAAAATCACTCATTCTAGATTGCGTTTCTTCCACAGGCTCTTCGCCCCTGGCACACGAAAATTTTGTTCTCTCATCAGACAGACAACTTATTAAGTTCATCAAGTATCCTCTTCTCTCGGGGCTTTTTCATTCTTTTGAATTTAGCCCTGCTCTGCTCTACAATTGGAGGCTAGGAACTATGGAGGTAAAGTTCTACATAAGCAGAAAACAATGACCATGACAGGCATTTCGAGCATTTACAAAGTTTATGGGATCCGCAAGTGTTTTACATGTAATTGTATGTTTGGCTGCTTCTCAGAGGCACATCCACTTTGTAAAGCAAAGTATAACGAACAATACATACATAAATCACTCTCCATCAACTCAAGTAGGCATATAAATAATATACTCAACATCCGTGATCCATCTCGCAACCATCATCTTTTTCAGTCTTAGGCTAAACGTTAAATTTCCTTCTTCCAGCAGAGGAATGTCAAATGAACCTGGTCTTCCAACAGCGCATTGTAGCAATGACAATGGAAATCATCATATCAAAGGGTATAGCAGGTGAAACTCTATTATCCCAGCTACAAGCATCAACGTAACATGTAAGGGTCAACATGTTTGCACAAGTAAAATGAAGGTCCCTACTTGATAGTATGTTGTTCATTGGTCTGACATTAGAAAACTCTATCATAGAATCCAACTACAACATGGTAGTTACATTGTTGCTACTTGCAACCAAGTCGTTATACACAGAACAGCTACCATGAGCGTCCACATTCTATTAACATAACTCTTAGAACAACTTAGAAAAAAAGATGGCAGAGAACTAGAGAAAGTAACAAAAGATGCAAGCAATAAAACTGAACTAAAGCCCCCTCTCCTTCCCTTGTTGTCAGATAATCAATGATATTCTACCATACATGCTTTAATCTGAGAACTACCACATTACTTAATGTTGTGTGGTTCACAAGTCTACAAATCAGTGACCCCAAGGGATACCAATAGAATTTATGAAGTAAACTAACTGACCGATCTCCCAATTATTCAGCCCTCTCTAAACTGAAAGCTTCAAGAAAAAAAAGTGTCGTACTCTTCAGTTTCCAATTCACCAACACACCCCCCCCCCCCCCCCCCCCCCCCCCCCCCTTCCATTTCCATCTGGACCATCTCCTACCCTGAAGAATCATCCTCCTCCCTCCAGGATTCAAATTAAACTGTAGAAAATTTTTCTACATGACAACCAATTAGATATCATCTCAATTTTTTTTAATGGGGTCATTGATCCTTTTTATTTATTTATTAATCTATCCCCGAAGACTATATAATTGACCCTACATGGCTAACCAAACTAAGCCCGAATGCTACAATATTGTTGCACTTAATATCCTCATCACCTCCATCTCGCATGGAAACTTGCTTTCACTCCGGTCCATCGTCTCAACCTCGTATGAAGACTTGCTTTCACTTTGCTTCGATTTAGTCCATCTAAGCAGCTAGTAACTACATTCAATACCCAAAGGCTTATCAGCTACATCTCAAGTATCCCATCAAAAAGTTCTCTCTCTCTCCATCCACGCTAGTTTTGATTCCCATCCTCCAAAGCCCTAAAGTCTAGACCACTTCACGAGCCTAATTATTCTGCATCACACTAGATTGGCTTAGGTTAGAGAAACAATCATGACTTGATCCCACAGACAAGATAACAGTATTAATAATTCTCGAGTAGACCTTCCTTTCCACCTACAATCTGCACAAAGATACGTTGGTGTGTACAATTTAGTTCCACTAACTATAGTCTATAATCTCTTTTTCCGCTAGAATCATTGTAATTTCTAGTGGGTAAAAGCCCATACCTCAGCATCTTCATGTTAAAATGAATTGTTGGAATCTGCATGCAGAACAAATCATACAAAAGTGGGGCAGAGAAATACAGAAAATAAAATAAGAGTCAAGACCTGACAGGCCACCCATTTCTCTCTACCATTCACCTCCCCTTCAATGCCAATATATATAAAAATGGTAGATGATCCTTTTCGTATATGCTTATTAAACCCCCAAAATATCCAAAACCACCATAATTGTGAAGGAAATCAATGACAAACACTACTGCTATCCTCAACATTAAAAGTCATTCCCACACAGAAGTCATCTGAGAAATTCCATTTGACCTACTGTCACATTTACATTAGTGGATCTATCTTCCTTGATTCTGCAGTCAACACATCTATTGCAACAAGCAAGACTTCCTATGCAATCCACTGAACTTCTGTGAAACTGTGTGCTCTTGAGAAATAAATGACAGAGACCATAAAAATAATAAATGACAGTAACCGAGACTGCTTCCAAACATAAACAGATGAGTTTATCCAGCAAGCCAGTATGAACTCATCCAGCAAGCCAGGTCTATTACAAGATATTTCTTCTGTAGGGATGAGTTAAAGTATTGGAGAGGATCTAGTCTTTTCAGTTTGTGAGTTAACTTCTTATTTATTTGCTATTAGCCATTTGCATTTCAGCTACTTGTATAGAGAACAAAGATAAGCATAGACAAAGTGGAGAAAAGTATTTATCTTAAACACAACTATGTTATTCATTTGAGCTTATACAATTCTCTTAAACACAATTATGTTAATTCTTCTTCTCACAATAAGTACAAAAAAGAAGACATCCAAAATATAGACCAGATTGAAGCTACCCAACAGGTTATATCCATGGGCGGAGCCAAAATTCTCATGGAAGGGAGACAACTAATTATTATGTGAATTAGTGAAGTAATAGACCAACTATTTCCTCATGTGAGGGGGCAAAATGGAGGTGAAAGAAGAATGCATAATTTTTAGGGAGACAATCAGTAGTATTAACCAAGTAGACCCCACTATTCTATAGGTAAATCAACAACATTTTCAAAGTTGAAGGGGGGGCAATTGCCCCCTTGTCTCCATAGTGGCTCCGTCCATGGTTCTATCATAACGAGTCATAGTTCATATATAGCTTATTTACTTTTAGGACTACCCACCTGATCCAAATTTCCAGTTTATCAGTTGAACCAACTAGGTTAGCCTCTTCGAATGTGTGCCTACTTATCTTCCCTAATAACCCATACCATTGCATGGGGTGATCTAGACCATTACCAAATATCAATGTGCGTTAAAATTCCTGCAATCTTTGACCCACTTTCTGAAACTAGAGGTCTTCAAACTTGAAATTCAGACAAAAAGACCCTCCAAGCACCAACATGTCTTGCCACATTCACAACACATTTTCACGAAAAGACCCTCTTCAAATGCAATCTTTGATGGTAACATTTACTCTGTATTAGTATTTTTACCATGAAAAGATCATTGATTTCTCTCAAGGATGCATGGACATGTCACACCGACTCGACAATTTCCCAAAACCTAGGACTCGGAGACACATCGACACGTCATACTATTTCTTTTTAATAAAAGTCATAAATATAAACGATAATCTAATAAAGAGCATTTCTTGAGTGTTTTCATCTTTATTGCAAGTAGAAAAAACATGAAAAAGAAAAAAGTAGATAAGAAGAGGTGCAAAGGCATAAAAGAAGATGATATTCTGTTGGAAGAAAAAATATAGTAGATAAGTAGAGGAGAAAAGACCCTCCAAGCACCAACATGTCTTGCCACATTCACAACACATTTTCATGAAAAGACCCTCTTCAAATGCAATCTTTGATGGTAACATTTACTCTGTATTAGTCTTTTTACCATGAAAAGATCATTGATTTCTCTCAAGGATGCATGGACACGAACATGTCACGCCGACTCGACAATTTTCCAAAACCTAAGACTCGGGGACACGTCGACACATCATACTATTTCTTTTTAATAAAAGTCATAAACATAAACAATAATTTAATAAAGAGCATTTCTTGAGTGTCTTCATCTTTATTGTAAGTAGAAAAAAACACGAAGAAGAAAAAAGTAGAGAAGAGGAAGAGGTGCAAAGACATAAAAGAAGATGACACTCTGTTGGAAGAAAAAATATAGCAAATAAGTGGAGGAGAAAAGAAGCAAATAAGAGAAGAAGAAAAAACAAAGATTAAGAAGAAGCATAAGCTATCTTTATGCTTTAGTGACTCTTTGCTTTATTTATCCTGAATCTCAATTGAAAGAGTCATTCATTTTAGAATGATCAACAACAATTAAATTAGGTGATTATTTGGACACATCTAAAAGTTTTAAAAAAAAAAAATCGGTTATCAAATCTTGATTTTGTGTCTTGACCAAGTTTCGAGTGCATCGGAGACAAGTGTGACACGTTGACCACATTGACCATGTGTCCAACACGTTGACCATGTTCGACACGTGTGGGAGGTGTGCGAATGAGTGTCAGTCGGCTAGTTTTCCAAAGAGTTCGTGCTTCCATGGTTTCTCTATATACAATTCCAATGAGCCAAAAATTGTGTTGAAATGCATAAAATACCCGTCTGGGCCAACGGAGGAAACTGGAGTAATAACCCTGAATCCTTGAGGGTCCTCCTGAGTCACCTACTCTACTTAAAAGCTCGTAGAAGAGATCCTAGTAAGCTCAGTGAAAGGTCTATGAAACAGAAGTTGGGATGTGTTGTAAGTTCACCACAATATTTACGCATCATAATTCATATCAAACTGGATGAAACCATGCCCTGTCTAGGCTACTCAAGTTGTCCAAAATAAAGATGCTACCAAACAAGTTATCCACCAAAGGAAAGTAACCTAAAAGCCTGAGAGTGAGACCAACTCCAAATTGCTGATTGGGGTTACTCCTAAAAGCCAATGGGCAAGAATTGACCATTTTGTGGCACTACTACCTTGAATAAACCTGAAGTGTATGAAACAGAAACCCTACACATTTCATGTGTGGTAGCAGTAGCAATAGCTTATCCAATATCCCATAGTTCTTCTACATGATGGAAGCCCAGCCCTTGTTGAAATGGGGAGCGTAGAGATCTAACACTAAAAATATAATTAACACCTAGCTAAGGCAAGGAACATGCTCCAGCAGCTAAACACGTAGGCGAAAGGCATATTCTGGTCAATTGCTTGTCAAGAATAAGTTCCACCAATGCATCACTCCTTGTTGTGCAATCTGTAGAAGACTTACAGCTTGGGTTGATTAATGATTCTTCACCCTGAAATTGACAGTCTAACAATCAGACTGTTGTATGGCTCTATTGCTTACCAGATACCAATGTCCGTAATATGAAGACTGTCCTCCTTTATCTTCATCACACTTCCAGAAGCTAGCATCACCATGTCACTCAACTTTTACTTAGGTTTGCTGGCATCAGAAGCTTACAATGGGCAAGTATTGTTTTCAGCAAGACTATGGTTTTCCAAAAATTTCATTAATCTTAAAATAAATGCGCGACCAATGACATCTCCTCGTGATTATGGTAAGTATTTGTTCTGGGAAAATACAGTTACATATTTGGAGGGAAAAAAGGTCTTGTGAAGGGAAGCGCGTTGGATATGGTTTTACCTATTGAACAACAATTTATCTCCGAGGTGCTAATACTGCATCTACTACTCGTCTCTTGCCAAGTTGGTGTGAGATTGGGTATGCTGTGCAGAGCTACAAATCTTTTTTTTTTTTGGCTAACTTAATCCTTCCTGATTCTGAAGCCAAGAATTTGGGACATCTTACTCCATTTGCAGGCGTGGTTAAAGTGAAGTGACCAGCACTTACGGGGATTGCTTATAAGGTGTACTATTTAAAATCTTGCCATATCATCGCTGCAGGATATTCGTCTAATTCAGAGATGTTTGCTAATTTCATTGTGAATTAGGGTTTTTTTTATTTTATTAGTTTGAGAGGTTTGGTTGTGGGCAAGAACTTTTTCTTTTTCATTTTGGTACTACTTTGTATGCCTTGGGCCATCTAAACAATGCTTTATATTTTTGTTGGTGATTGTTAATAAAATTGTCACTTCCGACAGAACAAACAACAAACTGCAAAAAAGACGGGATATTCATTGACTAGTAGGTTTACGCGTGTTTTCTAAGGAATTTGATGAATCTAGGTCATGTGTACAACAGAGATAGATCAGCTAAGGTGATAATGCAAAGTATCGAAATCTTAATTTCATTGTAAGAATACAGCTAAGGGTACATTGAAGAAAGGGATTGAAAATACTAAGTAAAATAAGGAACCCAATCACTAGAATGAGCAGAAATACATAGTAATAAATCAGTGTAAAAACATAAGTTGATAATAAGCACCATCCCAAATTCTATAAAATGTAATGAATGACTATGAATTCACAACTAAAAGCAATCAAATCAATTTAGGGAGGACATGAATGAAACTGATAAGTATAAAAAGTTGGGCAGAGTTAAGAATGAAACAAAATCAATGAAATATCAAAAAGTTGTCATTCATAAACTCAGATGGAACATAAAAGTAAATGCTAATTAATTCAAAACTGATGTTGCATTCCTAAATTATGAGTAGAGACAGATAGAAAGGATTTTCAAAGAAAAAATAATCAAGGAAACAACATAGAACCTGAATGTCAGAACATTAAAAAAAAAACATGTAAGATGACAGAATCCATTGACAACTATCCGAAAACCTCTGCAACAGGCCACAGATATATACATGGGAATAACAGACCGAATCAAATGGAGGCCCAGTTTTGATGCCCACATTATTATACGGCTACCTGATTGTGACAAACTTGTTGGTGCCATGCTTTGCCCAGTAAGTCTTCAAATCTATCGGATTAGATAAGCTGTAACCTTCCGTGATGAGTTTCTCCAAAACCTTCTTAAAAGCCCCCTGACTCATTTTCCTTCCTGCTATTCTTGCACCGCGCCTTTTCGTACTCATCGGCAGTGGATACATGTTGATACTAGTAGTACAGCATGCAGACTGCCACCCACCACAGCCCCATCTATAACACTGCTGTGGCATTCCCGTGCATGAACAAACTGGTATAGGAATGCCCGAAATGTCCATATCAATCCCATTGATCATAACAGCTGTGTTCTTCTTCCCAGGTTTTGCTCGCTGAACGGATGAATTGCTTTCATCCTTCGGCCCAACCTTCTTAGTCTTCTTTGTCTTGGGTGCTTTTTGAGCACGCCCACCAGGTCTCTTCTTCAAAGGTTCATCCTTTTTACTCTCTGCCTCATCCATCTGAACCACCCTCTCATCCTTTGACAAATCAGGGGGCTGTAGCATCTGCAAAGGCTGACCTACAGATGTTTCCGATAGAATTGTATAATTGGGCGTCCCCGGGATCATATGGAATAACTTATCCCTCTGAAGATGCATCTCTCTCTGGTGCATCCACCCATCCCTCACATAATCCATGTGAGGTTCTGACACCCCACTGTGGTGATAACCCCCATTCGCAGTAACCATGATGGGAGGCTCTCTCCCTAGAAATGGCTTAGTGTCCGGCTCGGCGACACTCGACATGAGTTGTAATCCAAGACTCCCTTTAAGATATGACGATCCATAGTGACCCCAATTCCGAAGACCCAATCCACCGTCATCCTCCATCACAATTACAGACCCAAAACACAAAAAAGTTTCAATCTTTAACCAAAATTGAAGACTCTCCGCTCAAACCCATCTACCGCATCGCACCCTCCTTCAATCAAATTAAGAAGAAAAAAAATACAAAAATCAGAAACGAAATACACCATAGATAGATCCCCTTAATTAACCTTCCAAAAGAGATCGAACAAACAAACAAACACCCATGAATTATTTCAAACTGTTTGTTCTACTATTCGATCTGAATCCCGATTTGGTGAAACATAAAAAGATTTCATTTTTAGGGTTTTTTTTACATAGATCTCCACCTCTGAACTGAAATAAATCGAAGTTATCAACAATATCCAGACTCGAAATTTCTCACCTTTGATAATAAAGTGAAAGATTTAGGAGAGAAAGAAAGAGAATACTTACTTGAACAGAGGATTGAAGACAGTTGCACTTCGAAGCTACCTTTCGTCTCCCCTTTTGTGAGATGAGATGAGATGAGAAGAAAACCCAAAAATAATCCCAAAGGTCACAGATCGATACAAGATTACTGCTTGCAATAAAACGCCCTACTTTATTTATATGGATTTATAGTTTTTATTTTAGCAAAAAAAATAAATAATAAACCGTGATAATTAATTAATTTCTTCTGAATATTTACAAAATTGGAGTTAGCAATCTTGTGAACTTAATTTTATGGCTAATAATTTGTCCTAAAATTTATGATTCTCCAATATAAGTTTATTTTTTGTGGGGCATTTGCATGTGGACTAGCCACCGTATATCGTATTAAAATGATCATTTTAAAATTTCCAACGGTTAAATTATAATCTTCGATTTCGTGTAATTCAACGGTTAGTAAAGTGTGTTTATTCTGGAGTTTGTCATGATTTGTTGTCTAAATAGAAATTTTTCACATTATTTGTCGCTATGGGGGAACTGAAACAAAACCCACTACTCTCTTCAACTAGACATGGTATGCTCTCACTAGAATACCTAAAGGCTAAAATGTTCTTAATCAAACATCGTTTGAAGTGACAAAGGTTAAATTGTATTTTTATTTTGTTTTACTAAAAATGCCTATCTTGGTATTATTGAAGAAATTCTTTACAAATATATATTTATTCAATTATATAAACCAATATTTTAAACAATTGCAAAAGCTTAGAGGTAAATTATAAATTTATAAGTAATCATCTCGAAACCCTTTTTTTAAGAGGGACTCAAGATATGGGTGTCGATCTATATAGCATGGGTTAAGCAGACATGGTAATTATAAAAGTATTTTTTAGGTGATGAAAACACTCGAAACTGAGCATTGCTACAGCGCACTGGGGGTTAGCCTGGTGTTTAGCCTGGTGCTACCCCCCCACCATCCATTTAGCCTCGCGATATGTGCTACACCCATCTCGAGGCAAAATGAACGGTGAGGGGTTTGCACCAGGCTAAATACCAGGCAAACCCCCGGTGCAACAAAGAATTTTCGCTCGAAACTAGGGGGTACTGTATTGTATTTTTCATACATATAGAAGATTGACAAACTAAAGTGAATATCCCAAACAATGAAGATTGATAGCTCAAAAGAATGTTGACGAATGTGGAGATTTATAGAGAGTTGATTTTAACTGAAGCAGTGAAAGGAACCAACATGATAGAAATCACATAAACGAGTGAGACCATACAAAATTGTGTAGAAACTTTATTTGAAATTGAAGTGGTGAGATGGCTTAATGATCATATAATGGTGGATCAAGATATAAAAAACCAGGGTCAGGTTAGAAAGAAGTTTGTGATGCTTATTTTGTTCGGGTGAAATCATTAATTGATCCAAATATATCAAAATTGCATTGAGGGGCATGCCAAAGATTCATATAAGCAAAAATTCTAACAAATTCCGACTGTTCAAATCAAGTAATGATCAAGTTCAATGCCTCATTTAAGAGTTTTTTTTTTTAATTATGCACAAAAGTGAAGAAATAAAGGGTAAACTTAAGGAATCAGTGACGGAGCCAGGATTTTCGTTGAATGGGGGCAGAGTGATGAATCATATTTAACTAATGATAATATAATAATTAAGTATTTTAATATAATTTTTGTTTAATTTTGAACAATATATAAATAATTATACAAAACACCAATTGCTAAACAAAACTCCATCTAATCCATGGGTGGGGAAATATAATCCAACAATCTACTTTGTAGGTGCACAAGAGATAAATAAATAGAGGACGGTGGCACACTTTCCTTTCAAATATATATAACAAGGAGAGAACTCGACATCGTGCAGTTCTATCGATCTGGTCAATTCATTTGGTGTATAAAGTTAAGGGCAAAAAATACTAATGAGTCAATTCTCCAAAGTAATCCTATGAATAAAATACTAAACTAGATCTTGATATACAAATTCATCTCGAGAAAATACTTAAAAAACATTATTCTTCTTCAAAGCAGACAAAAGAGGTTTGGGCGCTGGTGGCGCTGGTGGGAAAGGAAAATAAATTAAACAGAGAGAGAAGTGGAGGCAGAGCAGTTGTTGCTCTCGTAGTAAACATTTTTTTACCCATAACCCTCCCTACCCCATGTCACCGGCCGGGTTCAAACTCGTGACGTGTGATTCCATGCGCTATACCTCTACTAACTCAGTTAGTACATTTTTGCCAGTAAACAAATAGAGGGTAAAGAAAAGAAGAAAGGGAGGATTGGAGTTGTCAGCGTCGCTGAGAGTAGTGGAAGAGAAGAAGGGGTAGGCGGGATGGCGTCGTGGATTGCAAGTTAGGCAAATCGAGAAAAAAAATTCAAAAAAGTGCCCCCACTTGACCCCACGTAAATCCGTCCCTGGAAGGAATGTAAAAGAATTAAAAAGAAACCTCGAATGAATTAAAATAACTGAAATGTTAAAATATAAATCGAAATAAGTAAAAAAAAAAATTTGATAAAGTTGAATTGAAGTTCTGTTGGAAATTGCATTTCTAGTTTGTACTAATGAAGTTTGGGTTCTATTTGCCCAACATGGTTGGAAGAGCCACTAACTTCTTTATCCAGTTAAAAAAAAAAAAAAAAATTTCCTATAACTAAGTAGTGCCATGTCATTCCAGGCTCTAGGTAGGCTTAAAGATTCAAAACAAGTGTAAAAGTCCAAACAAAATTTTTCTAGGATAAACTTTTACTCCTTGCGGGGGTTGCCCAAAAATAGAGTGAGAGGATTTCATTTTCTAAATTTTGCATTACCCTTCAAAACCTTGGTTAATGAAGAGTTTTTCCCACAACTTCCAATTTCCATTAATAGAAAAAACCTTGTAATTAATCCATTCTACTTCTGTTTCATCTCCTTTGTCATGAGTTGCAAGATGTAACATAAAAAAATTAAAAAAAATAAAAATAAAAATAAAAAATAAAAAATAAAAACCTTTGCCATGATAAATTCCCCATTCCCACAAAAAGAGAGAAAAAAAAAAAATACATATATGAAGTTTATTGGTTCTTCAAACTCTTTCATATTTAGCTAAAAAATTGTTCATCAATTTGGATATTGTCAAAGTTAATTTTTTCCCCTTTCTTTTTGTTCATCTTCTTTCTTAGTAATAAAGACAAATCAGTTGATTCAAATCACGACACCCGTGTTTATGAACGCCATTATTACTAGTTCATCTTCTTTCTAAGTAATAAAGATAAATCAGTTAATTCAAATCATAACACTCGTTCACTAATTGTAGTTCAGTTGGTCGAACATCAACTCTCTTTGTGAGATGTTGCAGGTTCGAGATTCACCACTTGGAATATGTGTTCCAATGTTGATAAGCTTTTGGGTATTGAATGTAACTGCTTACATGGATTGGATCGTCGCGATGGGAAAACAAGTCTTCTGCAAGATGGACCCGAGTGAAAGCAAGTTTCCATGCAGATGGAGGTGACGGGGATATTAAGTGGCAACAACACTGTAGCATTCGGGCCTGATTTGGTTAACTGTACAGGGTCAATCGTATAGCCTTCGGACATGGATTAACAAATAAATAAAAAGGGTCAATGCCCAATTTTTTCAATAAAAAAAAATCATGACATGTCCATGAACACCCTTCATACCGTGACAAGTTAACAAAAAAAAAACTCAAATATGGACAAATGTGGATCCATAGTTAAATTCTTTATTGAAGTTTGGTCGAGTCTGGTTGTTCGTACGAGATGGAAAATTAGATATTTAAGGAAAAAAATTATCGTTTTTATTTGATATGTTTTGGAAACAAGGTTTTGAGAGATACAAACTTTGAAACTGGGGTAGGATCCCATCCTACGATCCCGATTCTGTCTCGGTCCCATCATAATTTTTTTCGAGTCCTTTTAGGATTGATCAAACTCATCTCGATTTCATCCCGTCTGAATCTAGAGTGGGATGGGACTGAGATGATGATTCTCAATCCCGCCCATCATATCCCAAATTTATTTTATATTTATTATTATTATTAAAGAAGTGATAATTGTTTCTATTGGGTGCAATCACGCCCTTGATTTTGCTTCTTATTGACTTGCATAATAATTGCTTCTTTGCAAAAAGCTCATGATCATGGAGTAATGTTCTACTTGACAAAATCAAATTATATCTTGAGTTGTAAGTTAAATTTATAGAAATATAGTTTGTGTTTATCTAACACGCTTACACATATATTTCTAGTGTAGTAATAGTTACTACACCATAAATAACAATTTGTAACACACAAGCTTTGTTCCTAATTTTTTTTATAACACAAAAGTCTTTCAAATCATGGCATTACAAATATTAGTAACACATCGACATGTTACAACCTTCAACTTTTGTAACAGTTGTCCAATGTTGCTAATGTCATTGTAGCATGTTACAATATTCAAATATTAGTTACACCTCGACGTGTTAGAAATATTTATTTATTATTATTTTTTTTTTACAAAAATCAATATGTAAAATTTTATTTTTTTAATTAAATAAATAAATAAGTATTAACAAAATAATGACATCCAATGAGATTATAAAACCCAAATATTCAAATACCAATGTTAATACTGAAATTAAAATAATCTTGCAACTATTACAAAGTGAAATAGTTGCAATCAATTACAACATTGGTTTTCATAATGGATCAGTATTTAAAAAAAGGTACATGTATCAAATACATAATTAGTATGCTAGCAACTAAGAAAACTAAAAAAATATTCCACGCTGTCTGAAATGCAAGTGCTCCATGGCACGGGTGGTAACAAGAGGCTTCTGAGGATAATAGAAAACATACGCCAATGTCTCCTGCAATAACATGAAAATGACTAAGAAAATATCTAGACTATAGTACAAGAGCTTCTATACTAGGAGGAAAAGGATACCACAATCTCACCATTCGTAACTGGTAGTTGGTAACATAAATCCCCATCGCTTGCTTGCCCATGGCTGACTGGTATGTATTACACGGAGATTGGTTTGTGGCACCGCAAGAATATCAGACAAGGAAAAAAGAACATGAAACGCTTATGAAGAGATCAGTAGCGGCATGAGAAAGCATGAAAAACTAACCTGATTATGATCTGAAAATGGGATAATAGAAGCACAAACACCCAAGAAAAATGAAGGATATATTTCGCAACGTGTGTAAAGTTGATATGTCTCATTTGGGTTTGTCCTAGCATTTACAAGATCCTGCATCACATATTTAGCAACAACTTTGAAAGTAAACAATGGTATTTTCATAAGCTGGTTAAAATAGGCAGCACACACACAACTTTTCTTATGAAGACAAGACCAGCGTAATGACGACATCATGATTGCTAATTGCTACTGGTAAAATTTAAAAAAAAAACACTAAAACAAATAGGTCTTGCGGAAACAACATATTTCCAATGGCAGCCATAATGGAACGCTCTGACAAACAAAATGCATTTCTCAAATAACATACATCAATGGTCATGGAAATCATCGTGGTTTCCTCTTCTTCTGTGTCAACATACTTTATGTATCCCTTTGCTGCAAGATTATGCCACCCACCTTCATCTAGGGACTCCTGTAAGAAGAGAAAGCTAAGTATAAGATTCCAAGTAAGAAGAGAAAGCTAAGTATAAGATTCCAAGAAATTCAATTATAGGAAACCAACAAAGCAATAAACAACAGAATGCACAAAGCATTATCTAATGTATGCCTATTGTATGTTGCTTCAAAGTCAGTATTATTGGATGCAACCAGTGCATATACTTCAAAAATAAAATTCCCATGTCCTCCTATTTCTTCATATAATCCTAATCTCTAATTCGATAACAACCCCATCAACAACCTTCACCCTGAGTGGTTTTTCCCTTGTGCTCATAGAATTACACCACATTACACAATCTCAATAGAGCTTAGACGTGATTCCAGTCCTACGACATGAAACCAATTGAAATAAGTATTTTCTGAGACATAATTCCAGTCATACGATATGAATCTAACCAATTGAAATAAGCCATTTCTGAGTGACTTCTGCTAACTGAATGGAACTAGTTCATCTTATTTATAAAATTGGAAAGATGAATTTACAAAAAAAAGGATTGCACCCCATTCCATAAACTCAACTGTTATCCAATATTAATGCCTTCCTTTAAAGATAAGATCAACCATGGACAATTAATACTTACAAAAAAATAATAATGAATAATAAAGATTATCCAAAAAAAGTGAAAATCCCAATATAAAGTTTTTCTCACTAAATTAGATCAGATTTTATTAATTCATCCAAAATCAAACCAAACCCAAAATCCAAAATCATCAAATACACACAAATACAGGTCATCACACCACCAGACCAAAATCCAAAACATAACCACACATCCAAACAACAAAACTCACAAACCCCATCATCAAATCCTCAAAAAATCACTAATTCATTCCAGAAAACAAGAGGAGAGAAGAAAACAAACCCAGGGGGTGCTCCAACTTGAAAGAACTCTTAGCGGCCATGTCAACTCTCCTACTCCAGCTGCTGAAAAACAAATATGCAACTGCAGTGACCCGAAAAACAACAAATGTAGATGAGTAAGACCTGAAGAACATCTTTATTTTGGAAATGCATGTTAAACTAGCACCGGCAGCAAGCATTCTAGAACAAAATTTATGGTGTAGTGTATGCTAGAACAAAATTTATTAACAGTAGTTTCTTAACATCCCACCCCACGGCCCTTAAAAAAGCATCCCACCCCCACTTGAAACAGAGATTATCTTGAAGCCTCCATATCAGGATGCGAAAGTTTTCGCAGTGTTTCAATTTCAATGAGGAAAACCCGATTATGTTGTTGAATAATGTCGTGCTCCAACATTTTTTCATAAAAGAAAATTCATGTAACATGTCAAGCACCAGCAAATCAATTTCATTTACAACAGATTTGCAATGAACCAAGCAAGGCCATAGACTATAATTACCAAAAATGAAATTGAAAATAAAAAGCGGAAGGACAAATAAAATAAAATCCAAAGTGCATAAAAGAAAATGTTTGTGCTAGTAGTCTGCTACAAGCCACTGGTTTGATAAGTATCATAGACATTTTGCTAAGTACCTAATTTGGCATATTCAGAGTAAAAATAAAATAAAATAAAGTAACCGAATCAAAGGTGATCTTTAACTCTGGCTTATCTTATTGTTTTTAGATGATATCAATTTGGACGAAGGTTTTAGTTGAAGCATTTACTAGGATCATCCAACATCTTTTGAAAGGGTCCCTCTTTCCATTGTTTATAGGAGAACTATGCATTACACTACAAAGGTTGTCGAAGACATCCCCCTCCCTAGAAACCAAGCCCCTCCCTCCCCAAAAACCGGGAGACTCCTATAAGGAGGTATGTCCAAATGTATTGGGATTTTGTCACATAGGTTGTCCAAATGTATTGGGATTTTGTGAAATTTAACAACTTCAACTATATCGTTGTGATTTTCATAAACTTTAATCCTAAAATTCAACATCAAACACCAACTTTATTAAATAACTTTTTAACAACTAGATTAGCGACACGTGAGGGAAAACTTTGGAACAGAGACTGCTTTAGAGTTGAACTGTTCTGATTTAAAAGCTGGAATGAATGTGTTTTAGTCATCAAAATCTTCCAGTTTAAAGATTCTAAAGCACATGACACAGGCTCCTTTACATTATTAGCAAAGTAGAATTTCCTTTTTAATCCAGTTTAGTACTTCAGTTTTTAAGAAACAAAGTATTATTAAAGGTAGGCTTATACTCTGAATAAAAAGCGAAAGGAAAAATAAAATAAAATTCAAAGTGCATAAAAGAAAATGTTTGTGTTAGTGGTCTGCTACAGGCCGCTGGTTTGCTAAGTATCATAGACATTTTGGCATGTTACAGAGTGCATATCATCTGTATCATCAAGTAAAGGAAACAAAATTAAGTGCAAGACATACATTTTACATTATGTACCTGCACTAAAAAAACTAGGTATCATCAAAAATCCTTGTTTGTTGAGCTTTACTGAGGCATGATACTGCAAATTGTCAAAAACATAATAAGTTACTATCAAGTCCATATGAATAAGTTCATAATTTCATACGAAGAAGAAAGCAATGTGTTAGAAGAACCAAGCAATTCATCAAAAGTTTCAAAATATTCAAAGTGAAGTGTCTATTCAAAGTGAAGTGTCTATTTCAAGGTTTTCCATAAAACTTAACGATTTTAGAAACCCTTCACCTTATCAAATGCCTGCCAACATTCATTTGATGGTGTTCCAACAAATGGAACGTTTGCCTTCTCCAATAGCTCCTAGAAAATTTCAGGTAACCCCACCTGAAATAATTCAAAGTTTTTATACTTGAGAAGAATCCCAAATGATTATCTTGAATGTTTTGTATTGATTTTTTATGTTTATCGAAATCAAACCTGGATGGCCCCATCTTCACCAAAGCGACCATGTATAACATGGAATACAATGTCCACAGTAGATGCTAAGTGATCTGCAAATTCTAGCAAGGAGCGGAAACTTTGGGGAAGGCTGCAAAGTGCCAGAGGTGATAGGCCATATAATCAAGTATTAAACTAAGAGAAAAAATAAATAGACATCTCGTCAAATACCTTTCAAGTTTGAAGTCAAAATCTGCGGGAGTATTCGAATATACCTGGAGAATTGGATGTTAGAAGGGACAAAAATTATAATGCAGCATAGACAAACCATTACATTTACCTAGTTTAGAAAATAAGTTCTTTATGCTGATATGCGGTCAATGAAATGGTAAATGCTGCAAAGGATTTGAGAGAGGAACTACTATCTTAGAGGAGTACTGAAGCTTCTATTTTCTACAGCTAATCCATTAAAATTTCTGCAGTGATGTATGTAGACAATTTATAATAGGAAGAAGATCCAAGGCACCCGACACCCCATAGTTATAAATTAAAAAAAAAAATGAAACCAAACTATGGGAAAGGAGGTCTGCTGAACACAAATCCAACTTAAGAAAAGGATGGAACTAATGAAGCATTACTCTAGCTGATCCAAAAAGAAGATAGAGCCATTACTTTCCATAATTTAAAAGCTAAAATTGGCGTATCCATCAAGTTCCAATTTAGTATCACATCATTCAGTAAGCTATGCGAAATGAATCAAATTAATGTTTCAAAGGTCATCTCAATTAGTTTGGGCGTAGAAATATTTGGGTTGCAACATTCCAATGAGAGTATAGAATAACTGCAAATTTTCATATGAGAGGAACATTGAGAAATTTTGACTTGGATGTGTTGGAAATGATAAACAACAAGAACTCTGGGTTGAGATACACAGCTTTTGATGTGCCTTCTTCAAGCTTTCTGGCCCAATATATCCCTTTTTTTACATTCACTCTGCATCTTTAATACATACATAAACTAATCTTCTGTGTATACATAAACTATTCCCCATTGGTTGTAAACCACTAAATAGACTTAATTGTATAATAACACTAGTTAATCCTAAACTATATACCTAACTGATCTGTCTTGCATGCTGCACACAGACATGAGTTTCATCCACATGCAACTAATATATCTACAGACATGAGTATCGATGAAAAATATTGAATGTTTGTTTGGCTCTGTAAATTGCGGAATTGGCTGAGTATGCTTGGCAACAAAGATTGAACTTGGCTTATTTTCTTTTTCTTTTTTAGTCTTAGAGTTAGAGCATCTAAAAAAAACCAGTTCTAATAAATGTCTGTACAAGGATGGGCATTAAAGGTCAATGCAATATGTTCTGATCTTGAAAAACTTTCAAAAGCATAACTAACACACACCTACATAGTGTGTTTATACGATGCAACACTTTTGAAAACAACACAACTAAATCCCTAATACTCGCAAAACTTCGATTCACATTAATACAAACAACTGCATAAATACCTAAACTCGTACATTGAAATTAGGGCACAAACAATCATCAAATTCAACCAATAAATTAAACAAACAAGAATATAACAGATTGAAATGTTGAAAAACTGTTCATCGATTGCAAAAATCGAACAAAGAACAGTAGTAGAAATCAAGAAAGTAACGAGAGAGAAATTGAGATACCAGTGAAGTGTAAGAGTTTGACATTGGCTTGAGCACGATCAGCGAAGAGATCTGCCTTGTTAGGATCCATGGCGATGGTCTGCGTTTAGAGATCGACTGCGAGTTTGAAGTTGTCGTCGACGAATGCCTCTTTGGCGCTCTTTTCAAGATCTGAAGTTGCCATTGAAGAAGAAGAAAACCCCACAAATACAAATAGTTTAAAGTCATTGAAATCAATGATCGATCAATAGTGACATGAACAAAGAATGATGAAAGAGGGATCAATCGAGAGGAAAGAAGAGATCGATCGAGAGCAGGAGAGATCGAAAGAGTGACGGAGAGATCTTGGACTGAGAGAGTTGGAAAATGGTTTTAGATCAAGAGTTGGAAAAGTGTATAGGTTTTGCAAAAGTTGGGTTTATAAAAGAAATGAATAGTAAATGAAACCAATTATAAGTAATTTAATTAAATATTATTTTTTTTTTAGTTATTTTTGTAAATAATATATTTATAAAATTATTAATAGTAATTTAAGTCAATAATTAGTAACATCTTTTTGGATTTACAAGACTTGTAACACAATAAAAAGTTATAGATAAAAAATATTGATGTTACTAATTACTTATTTTGATGTAGTGAATAGAATAATAGACATGATAGATCAATACTCTTATCATGATACAATAAAGACATTCATTGAAAAACTATAGGAGGTGTTTGACAAATAGCTATTGTGCAACAATATAGCCAGCTCACACTTTCCAGCAAAAATCCCAATCCATTCAGTTCTACTGCCTATATTTTCAATATTTTGGTACACATATCTGATGCAAAATGGTTCTATATCCTAAATAGAACCAACATATGCGAGCTCCTGGCATTGCTCTATTCCCTTTTACAATATATGTAGTCTAACCATTTCATACTTCAAATGGGGTCTCTACACATGTAAGATTCTTCCATTTTTAGAAAATGATGTTTCCTGGCCAGATCACATTAGTGTCCATGGCCTCTAATACCAATGCTATGACGATAAAACTTCACTAAATGTGATACCCTATGAGTTCATCCTTCCTACTACAATGGAAACAAACACGTATTGTTAATATTCTCTTTGGGAACTACTGGCAACCCAAGTGTGCAGAGGCATGGATACAAGTGAAGTTTGAAGATGAAAAACAAGGGAAAGTTCAGGTGGTGGTTTCTCCACTGATATGCTTAACTAACAAACCCAATGGCAAAATTGAAGATATTGGGAGTCCTAAAAAGTTGATTGCATCACTAGGCGCCTTCGTCACAAGGAACACCTATTATAACAACAGTATGCTCACCATGTCCCATCTTGAATTAATTTGGGATGGGACGAGGTCAGGATGAGGTCTATCCGGTCCAAAAACCAAAGTAACTGGATGGGATCAGGATGAGGTCCATCCCATCCCGTGCCCACCCATATATGAAATGATTTTTTTTTTTTTATCTCTTTTGTTATTTTTTGGAAACAAAATCTTCTCTCACACATTTGGAGCCTATTATCTTGCCACATGTTGGTTTCTGATTTTGCTTGGACTTCTACACTAGTTGTGGGCAGATTGGTCAGGGTCACAACAATCAACATATTGGTAGAATCAAATCGTATTTGATCATTTCAAAGATTTGTGGCTAAATGTTTTTGGTCGATGAAATCCCTATAGAATGAGGTAATCATTGTTGGACATAGTTCCAACAAAAAATTATGTTTGGTCCACACGGTCGTTGCAAAAAAATTATTGAATGATTCATCCCGATTGGTTGTTCTGTTTGGTATCATTCTTGTTTGTATGTATGACGCAAACCCCCCCTCCTTTTTGTTTCAACTTTCTAATCCTTACTTTTAAGTATCTAAATTTCTATAAGTAAAAAATCCAAATAATAAAAAAGAACTCTTGACAATGATATATATGTTGTAGTTGTATATGTAAATCTTTGATGTGAAAATATGCAAAATTCGTTAAAAGAGGGTATAAAAACAATAGGGGACATCGATATGCTGAAATAATAACGGCTAATGCCATAAAAATAATGAATCTATAAATAGAGTTCGGGTTCGAATTCCATAGCATAGTATGGAAAGGATTATCTATAATGATAGAGAAATGAAAGACTTACTCATGATTCTTATTCATCTACTTGATATTTTGAATATTGAATATCGGTTGGTTGAACTTGAAACTCCGCTCATTGAATGATTAAACAATTGAATTTGGTTCAGTTGGAGATCGTATCAACGAAATCGAGTACTAACTTGCATTTCTTATTGCAAAATATTCTCCAACTTAGTGGAGAGGAGGGAACAAAATTGTTTGAATTATAAATGACGATGAAGTAGCAGAACCAGTGGCATGGCATAAGGGGTGAAGTGTGGTGGGGGCTCGAGATCAGCCCAAGCTCACGAGGCATTTATGGAGGCAACCATTGAGGGATTCTAGAATCGTTGATGGAAGGTTGAGCAATAAGGATGATATTGTTCCAAAACATTCAAGATCCGGAGAAACAAACCTCGACTCACGTGATTACGTCAGCAAAAATATGATTCTAGATAGTCCGGAGAAGTAAACCCTGACTCTCACCCTAGTTTTGGTTTTTCTAGGTGATATCAAGTGAAAGGCTGTGGTACAAGGCAATATCCAAATTCTTATAGACATGGTGTTCTATAATGTTTTGCATGGGTGTGCATAGCACCTCCCTAAACACAAATGTCACTACAAGAAATTGGCAAGTTAGTGGCGGTTATTTAGCGACGTGTTGAAAAAACCGTCGCCAAATACTTTATTCAACGACGGTTGTTCAACCGTCGTAGAATAATATTGTTTAACGACGGTTATAGTTAATGGCGACGGGTTTAACTGTCGTTATAAATAAAAATAGATTTTTTTTACCCAACCGTCCCTTAAAACCCTATCCCTTATTTTCTCGATCTCCACTCTCCATCGTCCCCTTCCCCTTAGCTCGTCCACCACCACCACTATCACCACCTCCCACCAATGTTTGCTTCCATCTTTTCTTCTTCCTTCTTCTCTCCCTCTCTCTCTTTACTCTATTAAGAAAATAAATCAACAAAAAAGGGAAAAGTCGCGCAAAAGAATAGATACTCGACCGAGATTTTAGTGATTTTGAACAACAAACCATCAAATTGTTGATTGTTTCTTCTCGTTCATGCTCAATTGGAAGGCCGGGATTCTTGTTTCTCCTCATTTTACAGAGATTCTGTGTTCTTCAAATTTTAGGTTTTGGTGTTTCTTGGTCGAATTCGTTCGGTGTGAGAGATGCAATTAAGGTTTGATAGATGTGATGAGTTTCTCCTCCATCTCTGTGAATGTTGACACCTTCTCTTTCATTTCGATTCTTGTTGTTGTTTGTATTGTTCATCAATTTGAGTTTGAATGTTGAGAAAATTTTGGGTACAAAGGAAGATTTTTCGATTCTTGATGTGGATTTCGATTATTTGTACCGGGAAAATTGTTCATCTCCACCACCTCCATTATCACCATCACCGCCTCCCTGATCGATTGCAACCCTTGCTACACCTTATTGAGCGATCGATTGGTCCCTCAACACAATCGAGCGATTGAACAATCTTTCTTCTTCAGGTGAGTTCTTCATTTCTTCATCAGCTCATTCTTCTTATAGATTCATTATAGCTTCAACTTCAAAGTCTATGACAATGGAAGCATATTAACAGGTTAGGTCTTTATTACATATTACATTTTTGTAAAAATTGCCAAATTTCATATTCTATCGAGTTGTTCTGAAGTTTGCTTTGTTTTTTTTGTATATCTTATCAGTCTTATTAACTTCTTTGTTTTATGCACTGAAAATATTTCATCATTTTGGTTTTACCAAAGCTTGATGCAAAAAAGTTACATTAGTTTCTCACTTCCCATGGTTGTATCATGATGTTTATATGGATTATCTTAATCAAGTTTAACAGTCCAACAACTTGTTCAATGAGGTGTTCTTCAACATTCGACAGTGTGTTTACTGAGGTGTACTTGTTGGTGATTAGTGTACCCTGGAGGATGAGTCTTAATTGTTTATTTTTCAAGCAGACATGAAAGACGATGCGATCTTAAATGAAGATGGAATCAAAAGCACAAATAGCGAGATTGAAAGCGCCAAATCACTTTGATTTGATCTAGCTACTATAAGAATTGCTACAAAGGATTTTTCTTATGCATATAAATTTGGGGAAGGAGGCTTCGGTTCTGTTTACAAGGTAATAAATAAATTATTTTAGTACCTTGAGAATTCAGATAATTCCTTCATCAATATTGTGCAGTTTAAGATTTTTTGGCACTTGTAACTATCATGAATACTTTTTTTTTTCCTGAAGAGCAGAGGAAGTTAATAAAGGCCCACAAACTTTCATTTTAAATAAATCAAATAAAGGAGCTTATTACAACCACTCATAAACAATTGCGTCCACATTAATAAAACTATTTTCTTTAAGTCATCAACAAATGAGCTGAACTCATTAATAAGTTTCCTGTAAAATGGCTTCCCAAGAGGTCAGCTGCTCTCTTTGTTTCTTTGTACTAGATAAAACAAACTACCCTTTTGCAGCTTACATTGTCTTTGTCTTTGGTTGGTGGAGGAGTTCCATAAGATGCACTTGGGCGGACTGAGCTGTGGTCGTGCTATTAATCCCAGCTGCAGTACCATTGCTCATGCTGGGGCGATGGGGGGTCTTTAGCTGGCTGTTTTGGGTGGTCATCTCTCGGGGTTATTTAGTTTCAGCTTTATGATATGTTTTTTTTTTGCTACTTGTGATGGTAATCTATCATGGGGTCTCCTGTGGTGCGAGCAGGTTGTTGTTGGTCCTTTAGCTAAGGAAATGAGAAGGGAAAAACTAGAAGAGAGAAACAAAGAGATTAGCTGCCTAGGAAGAAGAGACCGGAGGGATAGGGAAAAAACAAAAAAAATGAAGATACACTACACCAAATTGACATTTTTGTAACAACCCTCAAAACAGTATCACTTTTGAAGTGTAACAATTTTACACATTTTCACAAATAAAATGATACAATAATTGTATCACCATGAAGAGTATGGTTATAAAAGTGATACTATTCATGGTGATCCAACTTATTGTATCATTTTTTTTGTGTTACTGTTTTTCATTTTTTTGGCTAAATTTAGTTTTGACTTGAAATTGTTTGATGAATTGCAACATCTCAAAAGTGATACTGTTTTGAGAGTTGTTACAAAAGTGCCAATTTGGTGTAGTGATAAATAAAACGAAAAATGATGATACACCTGCTGTAGACGAATATGAAGAAGAGAGGGGGAAACAGTTCAAATGTGGATTGAAAAATGAGGAAGAGAAGGGCTGTGGGAAGCAGTTTAGGGTGGTTGGGTTTGTTGAAAAATTGGGGCATCAACCAGGCCAAAATGGTTCTTTTCCGAGACAATTCATCATTGCATCCATGTTCTGCCTCTCTACCAAAGGTAGGAACTGACAGTGAGACCCTCCTTACTTGTTTTAATCTAGGAACTGGTTTCTGTCTCCAAGGTGTGAAGCCAGAACCACAATTTTCAGCCCGGTGCACACCCAGGTTGATTTCATCACCCATGCGCATGCTTTCAATGTTACGCATTCTAGACTGGTTCTGCTGCCCAGTCCATGCTGAGGAGCCAGAGGCTGAACCATTTAGAACTATTCGGCGTCTTTTATTCTCAGTTTTCATTCCTGAAACTAGCATTTCAATCAAAAAACTAATAACAATGCTCTGGAATTCAGGTTTTTCAGCGGAAAAATTAGTGAAATAGAAGGAATTGTTGAACAAAAAGTGGTAAGAATATACAAAGAACACATTCATATAATATATAGAAAGTGAAAGTCTGCGTCCCAAGGAATAGAGTTTTTCGAATCTAATCTCAAGGAAAAAATTGTCTTGATTTTTTCCATTATCAGGATGTTCATTTGTGGCCTTTTTTTCAAAGAAGATATTTTGATTGCCAATTGAAGCACAAGAGAAATAATATATCTGAACACAGCTAGCTAGCGATTGTTTGCGAGTTTTGGATATTATTAATTCTTAGTGATATCAGACAGAGGAGGACTCCTCTTCATTCAGTAGCCATTTTATTGGGTTGGAAATTAAACTGTTTATGACACTTAAGGTATCCAGGAGCATTTCTGCGCTGCTGATCATGTACATCAGGAGCTGGCCAGATTACCTAAAGTATTATTGATTCTCCACATACTACCAAAAACTCAGTCTCTTGCATCGGCATTTTTTTTGCCTTTGACCCCATTAGTTTTTCATTGCCTGTCTTCGAGTAGACCACATTCTGGACACCTGACCTGGAATACTCTATAACACTAACTGATGAAATTCCAGCAACTATTTGATATTTCTAACCAGCCCAAATTTATATCTTGGAACCCTCTTATCAGACTGATTTTTTTTTTCTTTTTTCTTAATTTTTGGTGTTTGATAAGTATGTTTCTTCTTTCGCAGTTTACTGCATGGATACTTGTCTATTTATATTGCTCCTCTTCTAGAACTCACTGTATAAATTTATGCTTATGTTAAAGCACACCTGAGGTTCGTGAGTCGGCTGGCCAGGCATTTAGCACTCTTCTAATAATGCATATCCTAGACATGGATCATTTGAATTAATCTGCAAATGGGATATGTTTTTAACATTTCCTTCAAATTAATAACCAGTTTCAGACTTTTTAAAAAACAAATTGTTGTACCTCTTCAGACACTTGATTTAAACGCTCATCAATTATCTGTCATCATGATGTATATGGTTGTCAGGAAACAGTCAGTTTTGTAGCTTTGGTCCTAATTGATGGGGCTTTTTGTTTTTGTCCTTGGAAGCTAAGCAAAGTAAGACTAGATTTCTGTTGCATCGAAAAATAGAGGGTAAGTTTGTTGGTTATGAACAGAAACAAGAAAGGTCTGGCAATTTTGATGAGAACCAGAATGAGACCCAATAATGATCCCAACAACAAGCTCCCAATCTTTCCTGTAAGTAAACCCAATTTTTATTTTTCTCTTTTTTATGTTTTGGTTTTGTTAATTTAAGATATGAAGTATTGCAATTTAGACAGATTTTGTGTACATTGTTATCAGAGTGAAGCTGTTGGGACACAACCCATTTCTGTAGTCAACCCAATGGATGGGAATTCATCTTCTTCATTGCAAAAACATAATTCCTCAATTGAGAGGTGTGTTTGGGTTTTCTTTGTGTGGGTTCTTTCCTATTTGTAATTTTTTGTTTTGTTTGTATAATTATAATTTTGGGTTACCATGTTTTTCAGAGAATTGAAAGTGGTGCATGATTCGATGCATGCTGCAATATCATCAAGTAAAACAGATATAATAGATGCAGTTCTCAATGATTTCTCGGAGGTAATTTGAGTGATAGAGGATTTTTTTTTTTTTGAATTAGTATTAATTTGTAATTTTGTATTGATATATTTTCCCCCTTTGCTAATCTACAGCAATGCATTTTCGAATGCAGGGATATTTTAGTCTATCATTTAAAAAAGGGCAAGAATTACTACTTGTTCTAGCTAGAGAATATGATGTTAATAGAATGCAAGTTCGCGAATTGATACAACAATATCTTGTTCACGAACTTTTGTCTGCAAAATGCTGATCAAATGGTATCCTTATCATTTTCTTATTATGAACTTTTGTAGGAAAGCCTTTTGTTTTTTGACTGAATGGAGATTTCTTATTATGAACTTGTTATTTTGATGATGTTTCATTTCAGTTTAGCTGTTATCATCTTTGTTGGCTCCCTTTTGCTTGGATTTCTAATTCATATTTGGGTGTATGGTGTCAAAAAAAAATTATATATTTTTATTATTATTTATGGGTGTATCAATTTATTTTCTAGCAATTCAGGAAAAAAAGAAAAGAAAAGAAAAAAGAATCATTATCTTGGCTTAAATTTGAGTGATTCAATTGACAATGGTAAAGATTGCTAGTACAGCTTTCATGCTTGATTAAGATTTGTGTTACATATTCAGTCCATACGTCCTATAGAGTTCAAACTTAGCACACATCTAGTTTACAACAAGATTTTTTCCTAAAGACTGACTCAAAGCGTCACTGTTTTTTTACTTTTGTTGATATGGCAGGGACATCAGCAGGTGTAGATTTTCCATCCCGTCCTAGGATTTGCTATCCCGTCCTCAATTGATCCAATTTGGCAAAGTAAGTCATTTTAGTTTGTCATTTTCATTTGAAATGTTTTCAACTATGCAATTTCTTTTCTTTCCATTGATCAGTGAAGGAGATGACAAGGAATGGTATTGACTAAGAAAATTTGATTCTGTTTATGCCTTGAGTTTCTTGGAATTGGTGTTTTGTTTAGATCAGTTATTTATTTTTTGTTTTTTGCTTTAACAGTTTTTTGGCTGCCACTTGACATACAATTGTTTGTAAATTGTCAGACTTCAAGGGCATTCCATTCCAGGCCTTTCTGATGAGAAATCTTAAGACAAAACGTAGATAGCTTAATCTTGGCCAGCAGCTTACTGATGAGCTCAAGGTCGGTGAGGCCCTGTAGACAACGACCCTGAGACAACCATTGTACAACTTCGGTTTTGGTTGTTAGATGTAAGCATTGACAATTTGTAACAATTTTAATTTGTATTTTTCTTCTGGACCATGTATAATATTGATTTTGAAATGAAATTAAAGTTCCTCTTAATGTATGATGATGGTATCATATGAGTTTAGTTTAGTGTCGTTTATATTTGATTTTTGATTTTTGAATTGAGTCTAAAAGTTGTAGTGCATATGTTGGATAGATTATCTGCACCCAATGAAAAGAAAACACTACAAGTTGAAAAATGTGATTTTTTTATGGTAAAAAAATTTGAATTATCAAAGGGAATTTAGCGGCGGTTGCAGATCGTCGCTAAAAGGCAAAAGTTGGATTGTTCATCGAATTTTGGCGAAACCGTCGCTATATAGTATTTAGCGACGGTTATAAACGTCGCTACAGTAAACCGTCGCTATATAGTATTTAGCGACGGTTATGCCAGCGGTTGCTTAAAACCGTCGCTGAATGACCTAGTGACGCCTTTATTAGCGGCGGTTGGCCAAGCGTCGCTGTATTATTTAGCGACGGTCAAACCCGTCGCTAAATACCTTTATCCACCGTCGCTAAATTACTGTTTTCTTGTAGTGTGTATACCCAGCCTAGATCTAAAAATGCACCTCTCTTCTTTTAAATACATATATGTGCAGCAGTGATGACTTGACTTGGTCACATAAATCTACTTTGTGCACTGACCGAGCTCATGCCATTGTGTGTTACCAATCTAGACTGTCGAATGGGTTGATCCATAATATAGCTGATGCCTGAAAATTAAGTTCTGATCCTGAATTTGATGACACTAATTTCGGAATTTCAGTTGCCACATTTACATCTTACAGTTGTGTATAAATTTGAAAATACTATACGTTGACTAAAACAATTAACTGTATGGAAGGATCTAAAGTCGTGCTCACATATATCTATTTTGCAATAAATCACTGGATTTCCTGTAAACAAAGTATGGCTACTGCATCAAACTGACTTAGTGATGATTCACATGTGAATTTCAGCAGCAATACAACTCATATACTGGCATTTACAGGAATCAATCTCCCTCACTTTTGACATTTGGCCATCCATGATCAGCCTGTGACTTGATAAACTGGGCCAATAAATTGATCTCCTCATCCTGCAAACGAGGGCCGAACGTGCACTGGCCTCTTGGCTTGCAATTCTCACCAAAACCCTGCAGAGAGAAGCATATCATCATGAATGATATACTACCAAGTGTATAATTTGATTGTAAATAGTTAAGTTCAGAGGACCAACTGGCATTCTTGCTCTGCCGGAGTACGTTTGTAAATAGTTAAGTTCAGAGGACCAACTGGCATTCTTGCTCTGCCGGAGTACGTTATCTAGTTTATCTCCTCTTCTGTTTGAATGCCATTCCTGCATGGAAAGGTAGAGGTTAATACAATTTTCGTAAGGAAGGCTGATGTGGATGTTTGTTTGTATTAACCCTGAGGATATATAGATTAGTGAAGTAATCGAGGGAGTATATAAGCAGTAACATTTCCACCGTAAAAATTCAATGAAACCACCAGGCTGAATGATATTTGCACCTCCCACATGGCAACAAATACAAGCTTTGTTAAACAATGTTGTTCCTCTTTGAGCACCTGTAAGCTCTCCAAGTGATACTGCAGCAAGAAAGAAAGTGGTAAGAAAGCAAAGGAAATGTAAGGTTAACTAGTAGATGAAGATTTAATGTTGATTACAGATAGGGATGGAGTGGGGCAGTTTTTCGCAGATATCCGCTCCGCCTTGCACCGTTTGGGGCGGATTGGTTTTTCATTAACGTATTGTGGGACGGTTTCGGGGGTTAAAAATGTATCAGTTACTGTTTAGGTGCGGATACGGATTTTCCTTGCACCGTTTGGGGCGGATTGGTTTTTCATTAACATATTGTGGGACGATTTCGGGGGTTAAAAATGTATCAGTTATTGTTTAGGTGCGGATACGGATTTAGTCATATCCACACCGCGAATATCCATTTAGTTATATATTTTTACTGAACCTCTTAATACAAATAGCTTACAAAGAAAACTCTAAACCTAATCAACCTCTTAATACAAATAGCTTACAAAGAAAACTCTAAACCTAATCTCCCCTTCTCTCGTCTTCTTCTTCTTCCTCCTCCCACCATCTCCAGTCCTCCTCCCACCATGGATCACCACCAGTGACCAGACTCCCCCCCCCCCCCCCCCCCCCCCTAATCGCTGCGAATCACCATCGCCCACCACTTCTTCTCCCTGCGACATCATGGATCACTGCTAGACCCTCCAATAAAAATTTGGATATTTACAAACAAGAAGTTTACATTCTATCCAGTGATGGAACAAAGAATCACAAATTCTTTCATTACTTTTTCATTCAATTAAAAAAAATACTTTTAATTTATAGAATTCTATAGGGTTGAATAAAAATTCAATTGACCATTTCATATAATTTCTATGCTTAGTGTGCGACTCATTGGATTTTTATTTTTATTAAATTATGAATTAGGTTGGGATTGAAAAAACAGGAGACCAACCAAAGTATGAACTAATAACCAACTCATTGCTTCATATGATCTGGATCCAAGGAACCAATCACTATATCATGTATCAATCATATCAATGCAGCTACTGATATATTTTTCACAAAAAGATAAAAAGATAAATCAATCAGATTATAAGGTTGTGAATAAAATAGGGGGATATGGATAAATCAATGAACTTCTATGACATGTCTCGATCATTGCATAGCATTGAGAAATAGGAATTAGTGTCATCAAAGTATTTACTGCAATTTTTTCTAGTAGGAGTATGGAATGAGTCAATTGTCCACTTTGGTATCTTTCTGAACAAAGATATTGACATTGTTCCTCCATCGATCAACAATTTCAATTTTTAGGAAGTATTGTGATCATCCAATAAGAAGGGTTTCAATTTATTCAAATAAAAGATTTGAAAAAAGAAGTTGCTAATCTGAAATCCTATTATGAAAGATTTTGTTACAATCAATAGAAAAAAAAAAAAAAGTAATACTATAATTTATAACTATTAATAATTTAGAATCTCGATATAGTAATAGTATTTCATTTACGTATCTTTTACAATTTTCTTGCACTCGACCTCATTTTCGTTCTCCCTCTATGATTTTAATATATTAATAAAATTGATGATACATCAAATTTACTTCTGTTCAGCATCGTACACATGTCATGATAATCTCGTCAAACAGAACAAAGTAGATCTAATTGCACGTCTAATCCAGCAAGGCTCAGACAACACTAGGCCCACTATTGGCAGGATCCAGAAGGTCAGATCCAAATTGCAATGCGCTACTAAGCCCACACGTCACGCGGTAAAGCCCAATACTCGTAAGCCCTGATCAGGCAAAAGTAAGACCTGATAAGGCAAGTATCTGGGGGATCTACCCAAGACATACAGGCCAGCAATACATTGATTCCGACTAGGAAACAAATACGGGAGTATAAGTCGGGCAAGGAAACTTCTTTGCATGGACAACACTCCGAAAGGGAAACCTCTCCCGCAGATCTAGGAGCACAAGTCGTGTGGGAAAACTTTTTTACATGGACAACTCCCAACTAGGAAAGGATCTCCAATAAGAGCTATTTCCCTAAACTACGCCACCAAAGGCCTATCCCAACAAGGAGTCTCGCACTATAACTAAGAGATAAGGTCGATGAACAAATGTATGCTACAAAAACTCAATATACACCTTTAAGCATCTCCTAAGCCTAATTTAACTTAAGCATTAGAGTGCCATCGGCCGCCACAAGGTAGTCTTTGGCTCACGTGCGTTCCCTGTGTAGGTTTAGGTCAAGGCAAGGAAGGAGGGCAAGAATAGAATACATCAGTTTGTTGTCGTCCGTGGAGAACGATAGAGTTCCTCAGAAGAAACAATAGTACCACCTTTCCTAGAGAGCCAGAATAATGGTGACAACAAGGTCTCGTAACAATGGAGATGTTGTCGAACCCTCGAACTAGTAGCTTCAGTGCTGCCGCCACCGTGGGAGAAACCCTCTCGGACCCTGCACCAGTGGCAGCCACGATGGACCCAAGGGTGGATCTACTGTCAACCCAGATGCAACAAACTACACGAGCGATGGAGATACTCAATCAACAGAATCATCCACTCGCAGGATGAGACCTTGAACAGTGAAGAGCCCAGTCCACAGAAGGTTCCAGAAAACACGTTCAGGAGAATCGTGCTGCCCCTGCAACTTCCCAGTGGATCAGAGGCGGAGGAGCGGCCAACAAAGACCCAACGTCTAAAGCCGACAAACACGTCTCACAAAACCTCATCCGACAAGGGGCCACAAATCCAGACGTACTGGTCAACCTCACTGTCCTCCGTTCATGGATCATATCATGGACGAATCGTTGCCGAATAAGTACACTCCGACAAAGCTAGAGTTTTATGACGGGACGGGAAACTCGTCCGATTACTTGCGCCACTTTCAGCATGCAATGACACTCAAGAAAGGGTCCGATGCAATAATGTGCCAATCATTCCCTACCAACCTGAAGAAGTCAATGCTGACTTGGTTCCACAGCCTCCATTCGAGGTCCATCGACTCATTTCGGACATTGGCGATGGCATTTGCTTTGTGGGAAGCCAACGAATCAGGAAGGGCATGCACTATCTACTGACCCTAAAACAGAAACAGAGCGAAACGTTGAGGGAATACATCACGCGCTTCAATGATGAGTTAACTCTCATCGATGGTTGTAGTGAGGACATTGTCATCACAACCTTTACCTTGGGTCTAAGGAAATGCAAGTTCTATTATTTCCTTACCCTCGATATGGTAGACCCACTGAAAGATGCCCAGAGATATATCGCTCTAGACGAGATGTTGACTTCCATGAAGGAGGTTGAGTCCGTGAAGAAGCCCTCTGTCCCCAGGGACAAGAAAAAAGAGGACGACAGCGAGAACGAGAGGAAGCGTAATGATAGTAAAACTGACTACGGCTGCACAAGGCAGGAAGGCCTCCAATTATGTTGGATCCAAATTTGTCACCCCTTTCAACTACAGTCTGTCTGACATCCTCGATTCCATCAAGAATTGAGAAGAACTCAAGTTCCCCCAAGCAACAAGGAGACCTCGCTCCGTGCAACAACAACAAATATTGCGCCTTCCATAAGGAAGGCTGACACGATACTGAGGATTGCAAAAACCTCATAAGAGAAGTCGAGCATTGGACCACGAAAGGCAAGCTCAAGGAGTTCCTAAGCTCGGACATGAGGCAGGACCGGGCAAATGAAAGGGAAGATGATGTCAAAAAGATTGAATAAGAAGCTCTTGGCATCATTTATGTCCTTCATGGGGTCGATCCACAGGGATCAATAGATCCTGCAAAAGGACACTAGCCGAGATGCGGACACCACCTCAGTGCGAGGACCGACAAGTGCAACATGCACAGGTTCAGAGCCTGATCCCACCAATGACATTTACGGTTAGGGATATCCAGGGTGTACATTCTCTTCATAACGATGCCCTGGTCATCTCCATCCTCATTACGAAGTGGGAGGTAAAAAAGGCTTTGGTGGATACAGGAAGCTCACTCAATGTCCTATTTTTCAGCGCATTCCGCAACATGCAACTCCAGGAAAAAGACTTAACCCCTGCCACTCACCCATGGTTGGATTCAGTGGAGAGAAATGCTTCCCTATTAGGAAAATCAATCTAATGGTGGTGGCGGGAAATCCAAAATTGTGGAAGTACCTTGTCCAAGAATTTATGGTGGTTGACACTCCTTCCACCTACAACATTATTCAGGGAATGCCTTGGTTTCATCACAGGGAGGCAGTAGTTTCCACTCTGCACCAATGCATAAAATACACAACCAACTAAGCCCAAGAAACTATCCGAAAAGGTCAACCTGTAGCAAGAGACTGCCATTATGCAACCCTGAAACAAATGAATTGCTACCAATTACAGCTCGAGCCCGCAGAACGAACATATTAGGCACCGGGCCTAGATCATCATCAAAGCCCATTCCCGAGATTTTCGGGGTCGGCTATATTGATTTTGGTTCTCCAAGCAATGCGATCTTCCCACATATCCTCGCCAAATCCAAGCTCAATGATATCTTCATTCACCGCCTTCATCCAAGTTTTCAACGGTCGTCCCCTCCGTCTACACCCTCCATTAACTTGCCAATCTATACATTTTCTAATTGGCGCCGTGTTTGGTCTCCTCCGCACATGACCAAACCAAGTTAAACGTCTTTTTCTAATTTTGTCCTCTATGGGCGCTACACCTAAGTATCTCCTAATTCTTTCATTTCTAATTTTATCCTTACGAGTTTTACCACACATCCACCTGAACATACGCATTTCTGCTACTGCCATCTTATGTGTATGTTGTCCCGTAGTAGCCCAACATTCTGAACCTTATAACATGGCTGGTCGAACAATTGTCTTATAGCATTTCCCTTTTAGCCTTGCAGACATCCTTCTATCGCATAATACTCCTGATGCCATTCTCCATTTCAACCAACCAGCTTTAATCAATTTGCGCGGACAGATAAAAGGGGATAATCAATTTGCGCGGACAGAGAGAAAGCCCTGACAACCGAAGTGCAACTATGTGGAGAGCCAAAATTTAGAGCTGGAGACTCAATCCAAACCAACACGAAGCCTGGAAACTCAATCCAGACCAATATGAAGCTAAGTACCAACACTTCAGCAAACAAGTGCCTACTCCAAGAGCTGATAAGCAGCAAGGAACTGCCCTCCAACACAAATTCCATTGTTCAGTAACTTCGCTAGCTTTGGCAAAGCAAGACACTTCGCTAGAAGGACTATTCAATCTGAGCCAGGACCATACGTGCTTTTTTCAGAGCCGGGTTAGCTTAGTCCCCGCTCAGAGTCAAATTATTTTGTTGCTTTGATTTCATTTTTGTTTTCTGTATTTTTTATTTTAGAAGAATTGTTCGCACGAGACATATTTAAGAAATAAAATAGATTTGATTGATTGCAATGAAAATTATTACAAAGCTTGCTTGACTGACTAGTACAGAAGCTTACACACTACAAGTATAAAAGTTCGGTGCAAATATGCATCTGCTAACACGCACGTCGAGATTTCACTGCGCCAGTCTGCCTCCATAGAAGGTGGTGAAAGTAAAAGTACTTGAAGTAGGCTCCAAGCACGCACTCGATTCTTTGCTCTGTCGCATCACATTGCAAGGATGATCTAAAAGTGGTAGCATGAACATCGAAACGAAATACAGACATCTTTGCTCTATCAATCTGCTCTGCGAAAAAGATTTGGAACTAGAGCAGAAGAAGGCAGATTAGGATGCTTATCAAGAGAAAAGTGTCTGGGGTGCTACGGAGTTAATGCCCTAGGACCAAAGGTCGCATCCATCAGAGATCCGCTCTACCAACCTGTCTTCTGGTTGTGGCATCACATGTGAAACCCAGTAGATACAGTGGGAACGACTGACCCAAAACAAGCTGCGGGGATAATTTTCCAAACTAGATGGTGCGAGAAGCCATGGCAGCATCAAAAGATGGAAGACAGACCTGACCCCTGAGGGGGAGTTTGTAACTCTTCTTCGTAATATAAGAAAATATTACAAGATCTCATGGAATCAATTGGATGCTCACCTAGATCAAGTGGCATCGCATAATAGCAGGTCTTATTAAGACTCATCGCTGCAAATGTCAAAACATTCTAAAACTTCAGTAACGGAGATCTTCCTTCAGCTTTTGGAAAACCCAAAGTATGTTATCTGGTATGATGCATTTGGTCAACATGTTCTACAATGCTCATTGCAATGCTTGAGATAGAGAATGACTAGCCTATATATACGTGAGGTGGTCTACGAAGCAGCGTCAACCAACAGTTACATTAGCATTAAATGTTATATGGGAAATAGGGAAACGACGGTTCCAATTGAAACTGCACGAGTCCACATTCATCGAATTAATGGCCCTGCACTCAGCCCCATTAATTGAGGGAGTAACCGATACTGAATGTTCTCGTAATTCACACCGTACACATGGCATGCTGATTTACAAAGATTTTTTCCACTTGGGCCCCGCCAACTAATGGGACAAGGCTTATGCCCCGCCAGATCCAGCCCAGCACATGCAAAGACACAAATGGAGCGCGCCTAAAAAGTAATGTCAATAAATCCAAGGCGTCTAGTCTGTTAAACAACCAACAGTTTAGAGAGTGGCAGCTTAGTCAACACTCTGATGCTTGATCAAGACAGTTTGCTAGGGATCATTGTCCAAACATGGACAATAGTGACCGAATCTGGCCAAGGCTTAGTCAGTGACGACCGATGACAATAGCCTCTGGTGCACTCGAAGCCTAGTTTGCCAATAACAGATTTCGACGACTTAGAAAGTGGGAGTCTAGTCAGCGTTCTCGATGCCTGATTAAGATGGTTTGCCAGAGATGACCGCTCTTACGTAGACAATGATCGTCGAACCCGACCAAAGCTTAGTCAGTGGCTGCTGATGATGATGGCTTTTAGTCTGCTCTGAGCCTAGTTCACTGCGCATGGATTTCGATGGCTTAGAAAGTGGGGGCTTAGTTAGCGCTACAACGCCTGACCGCATTGGCCAACTACAAACAATGATTGTCGAACCCAGCCAAAGTTTAGTTAGACCGATTGAAGATGATAACTTCTAGCTCACTCCAATCCTAGTCCTCTAAAAACAGATGACGATGGGTTGGAAAGTGGGAGTCTAGTTAGTGCCTTTGACGTTTGATCACGACAAATTGCTAGGGATCACCGTCCAATCACAAATGATGGTCTTCAAACCCGACCCCAGTTTAGTCAGTTAAAACTGGCGATAAAAACCTCTGGTCTAACTAAGCCTATTAAACCAATAGCATGTAAAGACGAGTCGAAAGTCTGGTCAGAGCTTTGAAAGCTCAATTTGGAGAACTCGCGAGGACTATTGTCCGGTCATCTATGACGGTGCACGTGCTAGGACCACAGCTTGACTAGTTTGCTTACAATAGCAACAACGACTGCTGGTCCGATATACAGCCAGGTCGCTAGACAAAGGGTGAATTACACTCCCCAATTTCTAAAAGGATTTTGACCAGGATTGCACGAACTATCGCAGCACAAGCAGTCCGAACTCTTACTAACAAATTAGTCATACGGCTTTTTGACCTATCATAGCCTCTCGTCTGATAACTTATGTCTCGATAAGACAAAACAGATAAAAGCTAGCAGGGAAAGTAAGAAAAAAATGCACAAGTACAAAATGTTGTTCATTTGCAAGCCAAAAATACAAGGTTCACTTCTCATCAGGAGGAGAGTTAGATATAACAGAGTCAGACTTAACAGGAGAGGAAACATGAAACACATATGTACGTGCTACCCCTCGATCACCCTCATGAGGGTCTCCTTCTTCTTCGGTCGGATCGAAGGCCACTCCAAATTCTGCGTATGTCACCTTTTCATAATTGGAGAGATCCCAGTCGGGATGTTCCTTCTTCATAAGCTACAATAGCTCTAGCCTTCCATGCACAACTCTGTCGAACTCAAACGTGCCCTAGGCTTTAAGAAGCTTCCCAGAAAGAGTTGTTATTTCGCGGTCCGCATGCTCATGGTACTAAAATCAACATGAGCCTCCAACTGCCGCTAACATCAAACAACCCATTCAAACTACTTCTTGGCCTTCTCAGCGTTCATAGCCTGTACTCCGACCACAGTCTCCTAGGAAAAATGTAAGTCACGACGGGCAAGGTTCTCGCCCTCGCCAAGTCGGACTCAAGCGTTTCCAAGCGAATCCTTTGAGCCTCCGATCTTTTGCTCCAGGACTCCGCTCCAACAATTGTGTAAGCTTCGAGTTGCTTCCTCAACGATTCAATCTCGTAGATAGCGTCAGAGTATGACATCTGCAAGTTTGCAAAGACTCGCTCCATGGTATACACTCTCTCACGAGCAGCCTCGACTTTAGTCCCAACGATGGCCACTTGATTCAGGTATGACATCCCCAGTACGAGATGATTCTGCCCTTTATCCATATGCTCTCTCAGTGTCTCTCCTTTTGGCTCCGGAGCAAAGTTCACCAGCCAGTCATTCCACCATCTAATATGCTTCCTGGAAGCATAAGAGATGTCACCCTCTTGGTGCCAAGCTTGGTTGCTCATCTTTACCACGCCCAGAACAAATAGGTTGATCCGCGCATCTGGATGGAGGTCCTTTGGGACCAAAATCACTCCAGCACCACCATCTTTACTTCATCAAGGACCTCATCACAGCTTTCCCCTTACTCGCAATGATCGACTCTCTTTCACGAGCCGACTCAAGGAAACGAGTTATTCCTCAGACCCGCCGTGACCTTAATATTGGGATAGGAGCAGGACGGATGGCAATACGGGTGGCGCAGATGGGACCTTTCACCACGAGGACGATGGTCAAGTGACTCTTCAGCATGCCTAGCAGGGTCGCGATCCAAAAAGGGGCAGTACTCAAAGTCTTTCAATAAAAAGAGACGACCCAGTCCCGCACCAGACATAGCTTCCAGGTTCGCCTGCATCAACGTTTTGTTAAGAACATCTGCTTGATCTATACTTAGCTTTGTTACATATTCAACCCCACCATTTGCAGATACTCCCTTTCCAAGTCAAGAAGGAAAAGAAGAGCCTTTGCCTGAGCATCATGCCCCTCAGACACAACAGTCTCTGCCCCAACAAACGAACCAAGAACCTGTCCGACAACTTCACGTCCCTCGGATGAAGCTGAACGCCCATGAGTGGGCCTAACACAACACGAGGCCTTTTAAGACGAACAATAGAAGGAAGTGCCTCACTTAATTCTGCCCTTCTTGAAGGGCTCGGGATCTTAATCTTCTGAGACTTCCTCTTCTTCGAGGAAGACACGCCTTCAGGCTTTGGCTTCGAAACCCTAAAAAAGTGGGAGCCTCATGCCAATGAGCCCACACTCCACTGCGTTTGATATTAAAAGACTTAACGACATCCACCATCCCCAGACGAGGCATGTCGCGAAACGCATCTAGAGCCGCTTTATCCTCAACAAAAAGAGACAAAGTTGGGAATTTCCCTACGAAAAGCATAAAGGTCAATTTGATATGCATTTAACTCAAGCAAGATCAGGAACAAAATCGAAGTTATTCAGTTGCCTGAATTCTTGCTCAACCAGACGACCAACAAGCTCGAAATACTTTGAGTCCGCAAAGGCCATGAAACAATATTTTTGCTAGAACTTAAAATCGTCAGGCAGGTTGCCAAAGTAGTCAAGCGATGCCAACACACTGTGTGCTCGTTTATACGAGGGGAAGTAAGCATTGGATCGCCCTCAAAGATACTCAAACACTAGCGACCTTCGCCCTAATCAGAATGACCATCACAGTCCTATATCCGTTGGGCATCAGTTGATCAGGCGTTATGCCGAAAACTCCCAAATTTTCTTTGATAATAGGAAAGCTGACGCCCGATTGAAGCATACTACTACACCAAATTGGCATTTTTGTAACAACCCCCAAAACAATATCATTTTTGAAGTGTAACAATCCACCTAACAATTTTACACATTTTCACAAACAAAATGATACAATAATTGTATCACCATGAAAAGTATGGTTATAAAAGTGATACTATTCCTGGTGATCCAACTTATTGTATCATTTTTTTTGTGTTACTGTTTTTCATTTTTTTGACTAAATTTAGTTTTGACTTGAAATTGTTTGGTGGATTGTAACATCTCAAAAGTGTTACTGTTTTGAAAGTTGTTACAAAAGTGTCAATTTGGTGTAGTGTACCTTGGTGAAGACAGATGAACCCCTCTAGAAGGGATAATGGCGTCAGATCGGCGCCCAGAGTGGAAAGCACCAAATCATCAGGAATCCAATATGTTCCACGAAGGACTTCCAGACTCAACTCAGAAAGTGACCTCTCCTTAAAGAACTTGTGGCCCTTAGCAAACAGTTCATCGGAAAGCTGATTCAGCCCCCCATGAAAGATTGTACAAGCTTTCGATTACGAAAATTGAACAAAGTCAAAAGCACGAAATGCCGTACGACAAAACAGAGTCTCTGAGATCAAAAGAGTAATGAAGCTAAACTCCGCAAAGAGGAGATCTACATATAAAATAGAACTCCTGCCTTTTTTCTCTTTCGAGCAGAGGCACTTCCAATTAATGAAGCTCGCTGCTTGAGGAAACGATTCAAACTCAACTATCATGACTGCACAGTTGCTTCATGAAATGACTTGGTGGACCGATGAGCTGGCCTACCAACTATGGGGGAGTAGCTGATGATGATATATCAAACCTTCATCTGATCAGCACCGTATGGATGTCATGATAATCTCGTCAAACTGAACAAAGCATGCCTAATTGTACGCTCAATCCAGCAAGGCCCAAACATCACTAAGCCCACTATTGGCAGGATCCAGAAGGTCGAACCCAAATTACAATGTGCTACTAAGCCCACACGTCACTCAGTCAAGCCTAATATTTGTAAGCCCTAATAAGGCAAATATCTGGGGGATCGACCCAAGACAGGCAGACTAGCAATACATTTGGTCCGACTAAGAAACAAATACTGGAATATAAGTCGGGCAAAAAAATTCCTTGCATGGACAACACTCTGAAAAGGAAACATCTCCCGCAAATCTAGAAGCACAAGTCATGTGGGGAAACTTCTTCACATAGACAACTCCCAACTAGGAAAGGATCTCCAGTAAGATCTCTTTCCCTAAACTATGCCACCAAAGACCTAGCCGAACAAGGACTCTTGCACTATAAATAAGAGATAAGGTTGATGAACAAATGTACACTAGAGAGATCCAATTTACAACTTTAAGCTTCTCCTGAGCCTTATCTCACTTAAGCATCAGAGTGTCATCGACCTCCACATGGTAGTTTTTGGCTCACGTGCGTTTCATGTGCAGGTTTAGGTCAAGGCGAGGAAGAGAACATGAATTGACTACATCAATAATAATATTATATTAATTCAAGCTTGAGCCCAAATTTCGATGCGATTGAACCCACTTTTAAACAAGAAAGAAAGAGAAAGTGAAAGGGATTGTCAAAGAGAATTTAGTACATCTCTAATCTTTTTAAGCCCTTCCAATGTCAATAACTAGTTGGATAAGAATCTACAATGCACTAGAACACCCATGTTGATGATATTTTACTATGACAACAGCTAGGATTCTCGAACAATGTGATGTCTCACACCTGGTAAATCCTTAACCCTTCCTCCTCTTACTAAGACTATAGAACACTCTTGTGAATTGTGGCCAATAGGTATATCAACAATGATTTCAAATCAAGAGGTTAATTGTACCCTGGAAAATTTACGTAAGGCAGAGTTTGTTTTGTTGGGAGTGATAGTGGAAAAGTTGACAGATTAGTCACCCTTACTGTCACTCTACAGAAACATACATGAGATTTTCACCGCATACGACCACTCGCTCAACTCTTTCGAAGTTATTGGATCATTTCCTCGTTCGAGAATTTCCTCATTTTTCCACTCTGTCTCGAAGCGCAACTAAACCAATTCAATCATGTTTCATGTTCCATTCCAATAGAACACTTTCCATTTTTTATTATTCTCAAAAGAAAAGATTTTTATTTTAACAAAACATACGCAGATCCAATCACGACTCGGTTATTAAAAAAACGAATTAAAAAAGAATTAGTGGTAAGGAATTAATGACTTGGACCGTGTATCCATGTTCAATCTCTGGTAGAATTTGAAGGTTCCATCAAAACAATTATTTATTTCAGGGTATCCCGTCTATTTAAAAAATAGGAAGTATGGGGAGAACTGACAAAATGACACGAAGATATAGGAACATTGATTTTGAATAAATGATATAAGCATGAGTGCATTTTGCCCATGGTACTAGGAAATGGATTCTAGAATGGCACCTTACATCTCTACAAAGCGTAAAGGTATTCATATTTCAAATCTGACTAGAATTGCTCATTATTATCAGAAGCTTCTGATTTAGTTTTGAATGCCTTAAGTAGGGGAAAACAATTCTTAATATTTGGTACAATAAAAAACAGTTAATTCAGTAGCATCTATTGCAATAAGCGCTCGATGTCATTATGTTAATAAAAAAATGGCTCGGTGGTATGTCAATAAATTGGTCCACTACAAAAACAAGACTTCAAAAGTTTCGGACTTGAGAGGGGAACAAAGGGCATGAAGATTCAACTGTACAACAATGCTGAAGAGGCAATTATCTCACTTGCAAACATATTTAGGTCGCATCTCTAGTCATCTCTCTGTCCCTGCAATAGTCCCTCACCAAATCAAACCCACACTGGATACATACACCCCCATCTTCCAACCTTACCACCCACAAACAATCTGGATATTTGACCCCCAGCCTTCTAGTCATCTCGTCCACACCACCTCAGGTTATTTGCAACCCCTTCGCTCTGCTAAATATGCTTTCTTTGAGCCCATATGGCACACAACACATCCATCACTCCCAAGAAGCCGTTTATGACCCCAATTTAGGTAGCTAGAATCCTGATTATCTCCCACAATATCAGCTTCCTGTATACTTCAATTTTTAATTAAATAACCCCTCCTCCCCTTCAGGTTGAATCTTTTACTGCCCGCATGGTTTGACGTCTCCTATGAACTTTCTGTTGCATTATGATCGAGTTACCACGTGGACATGCCAGATAGTGTGTGGCAGACCCCGAGAGATCTTAATCCACCTTTGCCACCTGCTTAGGACAGAGAACAATTTCAACCTTCTTTTGGTTTTTTAAATTTTTTTATCCCTTACCCCGTCCCAGCCCAGATGCCACCGGTAGGGTTCGAACCCTGAACTTGTGATTCCATTTCCACATGTGTAACACCCCTACTTTTCCAATGACAATAAAAATTAATGTACCTAAAAATTTAATTGAAATTTGTATTTTAAAAATCTTCTTTTGTTTGACGTGTGTATAATGTAACGCCCCTAAATTTCTTACCTTCCGAATCTCGGAACGAGATTCCATTTAACGTTGTATAATGTAACACCCCTAAATTTCATAAAACTAATTTATTTTATTTTAAATTAAATAAAATAGGGTTACATTTAATTGAATGTGAATTTCAAAATTTTAGGGCTTTATTTTGTGAATTTAAAGGGTGGGTGCCCTCAGAATTTTAGTGGGGGCGATTAGCCACCCAACAATAAGAGAAAATTTCTCTCCTTCTTTTTCCTTCTTCCTTCTTATTTTCTTCTCATCTCAAGACTTAGCCGCCGCCGCTGCTCGAACTCTCTCTGATTGTGAGCGAAAGCGGGCACAGAGACGAGTTGTCGTCTTGGCGAAGCGACGAGGCGATCCTCATCAATCTCTAATGGTTGTTGGCTCTCGATGTCGGATGTATCGCGATGATGGGCTCTTTCAAAGCCACTCAAGATCAACAAGGACTGATTCCTTGGAATGGGAAACCGGATGTATTAGTGGACAACTTCGATGGTTCTGCAAGGGAAATAGGGAGGCGTGAGGATGTTGGGTTGCTGGCGATGTGGTGGTGGTCTGGCGATATGATTGCTGCGATGAGAGAAAGGTCTTGTGTGTTGAGGGCTTTGTGCTACTGACCTGTGAGTTTTCCTTCATCTCCTTCGTCTTTAATTCAATAATTTTGTTCACAAACTCAATCAATTTCATAGTTTTAAACTCTGGGTTCTACTCAATTCGATCGTTTTAACGAGAAGCACATAGAAAGATTCGAGCTTGTTTAAGTCTGTATTTGATTCTATGTGTTCTATGATTGTGTTTTCAATTCAAAGGATAGTTTTTTTTTTTTTAAATCTAAGCTGCCCAAGGGTTTCTTTTGAGTTTCATGAAGCTTATTAGATGTTAATTTCAATAGGGCATTATTAGCAAGGTTTGAAATTTGGTGTTGGCAATGTCATTGTTTATATCCTAGCAAGGTTAATCTGTTTATAGTTGTGTAGTTGGACTGATTTTGGGTAGGTTTCTACAAGGTGAGATTTTCGCAGAATGTGTGGAAAGAATGTGAGACTTTTTGAGAAAAGGGTTGCTAGGTTGTACGTGCTTTGCAATATGAATCAAAGGATGGAGGACAAATATGGTAGAAAGGTTAATGGGTTAATGGAGGTGGGACTTTCACTTCAGGAGAGGATCCCTATCATTGGGGGAGCTTGGCGAATTTGTAATGTTACCTGTTATGTCAGAAGGAGTGCTTGGGATGAATATAAATGGGTCTGGAAATGGGATCAGGAGAAAAGTTTTAGTGTCTTCCTATTTTTCATAATGTATCTCCAGGTGCTTGACCTCCCCTTGAAGATTAGTTGGAAAAAGAGGGGTACCTCCTCGGGGTATCTTTCTTTATGTGGAAAGCATCGTGGACGAAGATTCCATTTAAGGAAAAGTTGAATCTTAGTGGGAGGGATATTGATGAGACTTGCTTCTCATGCGGTTCTAATTTAGAGAATACAAGTCATTTACTTCACAGTGACCTGTGAGTGGGTTAATAGTTTATGGATTTTGTTTTTTTTTTCAATCTCTTTGGTATGTATTGGGTCATGACTGGATCTGTGGAGGGGGCTTGGAGGTCCCCTAGATATGTAACAGTAGGTATTCCATTTTTGCTTTGTGTTGGACTGTGGAAGGGGTGTGTATGGTTTCATACTAAGATATCTGCAGGCATGTTTTGTTCATGATTTGATAACCCAAAGGTGTGTTTATTCACTGTTTGATGCACAACACAGACCTATTATTGTTTATTGTTTGATGCATACATCTAAAAGAAAGGGGGTTTATTATTGTTCATTGTTTGATGCATACATCTAAAATAAAGGGGGTTGCTTATGGTCTGATGCACATTTAAGGCTTATGAGTTGTAGATCATGGTTTGATGTATTTAATTCAAAGCCGTGGGTATTCATATTTTGAATCAAAGATTTATAACAAATTGTCCATGGTTCAAAAGTTATGATGTGCAAGAATTCATGGTATGGAATAGAATATGAACCGAGTTAAGCTAACAGAGGTAATTGTAGCCTGACATGAGTGAGAAAAAATCTTAACAGTTGTATCTCAAACACTGGGCTAGTGCCCTGTGTGATATTGCCTTCAGGTTGGAAACATTTCCTTGTACTGGCGAGATTGATCCCAATTGCATAAGACAAAATAGAAGAAAATAAAACAGCAAGATCTCACTAATTAGTAATGATGATAGAAATGAATGAAGATCAAATCTCTACAGCTTGTATATTTGAGGAAGGGGGAGAGGTAATGACTTGGTGAGTCAATTTATGTTTTGTGGAAGGGATAGAGTTTACTTGGTAACTAGTGTGTTTGCTAGAGGTGGAAATTGGGCTAGTGAGAAACTTTACCATGAGTTCATGCTTATTTCTTTGTAGTATTCTGATGTAAATGTTGGTGCATTTTCGTCTGATTTTAGATAATACTTTAAATGGAATAGAATTGTGTGAATGTTGTAAGGTTTGGAATGCTATGCATCTTAAATTCTAGTTGTTTACCTTGTCTTAAAGGATGAGTTGGTATAAACGCAACTCGGGCAGTGAGCATTTTGAACTCCCGTGCTATATGTTGAATGTATGATAATGAGAATTTGAGTATGGTTTCATATATGCATATGTTGGCCTTTATATAGATCACAATGTTATGAAGTAATGGTGTTATTTAATCGATTGAATTGGGCTCAATAAGGAGCTATGATTGAAAGTGTGATATTCCCCATGCTCATAGGAATATGAATCTTTTTATTGAATGGGTTTGATCCCCCGCTCTGCTATATAATATTGTTTACAAAAATGCTATGTTTTCCCCAAAAAATGTGGGTGGATACGATTGTGAATCGATTTATGAATGACAAAATGTCATTGTGGAGAAATTCTGAAATATAAAAAATAAATGATATTTGTAAATTTTGATTCCTGAAAATTTAATCACTTGGACTTGTATCACTTAGAACTACCACACTTCTTTTGTTTATTATTTCCCCTCTCTTATAGAGAAACTAAATGACCAGTCGTCTTGCGGAGGTGGGGCATTTATCTCTTATAGAGAAACTAAATGACTAATGAATCATCTTGCGGAGTTGGGGCGCCTATTTCTTATAGAGAAACTAAAATAACCTTCGGGTTAGTCTTGCGGAAATGAGGTGAATTTTTATGCCTAAGATAGGCTTTGATATTTTTCCATAAAAAATGTGACGTGAGTTTATGCGCATTGATAGCCCAATAGTGGCTTTTGTTACTAATATAGTTAGGAGTATCTGGTGATGCCTGCTTGTATGTGATGTGTCCCCACGTGGGCATGGATGACGGAGAAGTCCTCCTTTATATGAGAGAAGCATACAGGCATGTATGTTCGGCACGGAGGTGGTGCGAATGTGGTATCGTCTAAGTGATCAATCCGTTAAAAAATGAACCAAATTCAAATAAAAATGAATAAATTATGTTTGCATTGTTTCTAATCCTTTTCATGCAGGATGGCAAGTCCACTAATTTTTCTGCAGGTCAGACTTGCCATAATCAACTTTTACCGTGTAAGAATAAGTAAATGCATATTTACTTAATTGGGATGATGATATGATGGCCTCGATGAGGAACTAAATCCTTTGAACTGTGTTTTCTTGCATGACACCTTTGCCTCGTTGAGGAACTACCTATTGGTGTGATGGTTTGTTGTTTGTGTTTAGCTTGATAATTTTTCACATGCGAATTTATTGATTTTGGAATTAAGATTACTCACACCAGCTTTATTGCTGACCCAAGTGAGCTTTTGCTTATTGGGTACATTCCTTTGGGAATGTAGCCGATTAGCTTTTCAAGTTTAGAGACTTTTGAGCAGCGTTACTGGAGTTCCGCTAGTGGAGCTAGCAACGTCAGTTTTTTCTGATTAGAGTTTTTATTTATTTCAGTAATTAAATCATGTTTAAGTTGTTGCTGCTAAATGTTTCTACTGATTATTGAATTTCACGTCCCGAGTTTTGGGGAAACGGATAATCCTATGTGGATTTTGGGATTTCCGTTTTCTTCCAAAAATTGGGGCGTGACAACATGTCTATCGTTGGTAGCTACTAATCGGTACCCCATTAACATGCATGAGTTGATGCAGTCTGTTTTTGTTCCTATTGATTATGAGCACGAATTGATTGGACAGTTGATGAGAATTCCTTAAAACAGGCTCACAATTACTAATTATGCTATTGAGTTATGTACTGTATGTATATGTGCTATACTCAATGAGCTAGAATGATAAACAATATTCCGTTTCTATCATGGTTTGGATGTGTGACTCTGGTCTGTCTTAGCATTGGGGGAATATGATACACTTTGGTGGCTAAGAACATGACAAAACGAGCAAAAACGAAGTTACAATTATAGGGCCGCTCTGAGAAGAAAGCTTTGGCACCCCTTCAACTTCTTACACACCACGACCCACTCCTAAAGGCCCTTTCGGGTGTGGTTAGCCTAGCCATCTTCGAAGTAATTGTCCGAAAGGTAAGTCCAGGTTGCTGACTGATGAAGTTGATGAACAAGACCAAGTCCCTTTTTTTGATGGTAAAGGCAAACTCATCTCTTTAGTGGAAGAAGACACCTAGTGCACCCTTGAAGCTTGGGGACAAGCTTCTTCAACCCGGTTAGGTTGATGTAAGAGGTTTTTTTTAGTAATATTAGTATTTTAGCAACATTAGTTATAATATTATTAGTAAATGGGCCTATTTAGCAACAACCCATAATAGTTAGGGCACTCGTTTTAGTTAGGTTTAGAGTTTGTTTCTTGTAATACAAGTTATGTCTATTATGAAAGGGTATATGTTGTTCATTGTTATTTGGCTGATTGAATAAGATAATTTATTTTAGTTAATTGTTTTTATCATTTATTTACTTTTGTTTATTTGTTTATCATCTATTTATTTTGTTTACTTGCCTTTTAGTTATCGTAATATTATTTCAAATTCTGTTTTATTTTCAAATCTCGTTTATTTGCAAGGTTATGACTGAAAGCTTAGACTGAAATGAAATGTGTGTGTGTGTGTTTGGGGTGGGGGTAGGGGGACGGAGTTAACATTTTTTTCTTGGTTCATGCTAGAAAGCAAATGACATGGAGTTATCTTGTGTTATTCTTTTTCCCTAACATGAAAGAGTCTCCAAACAACAGTCGGAAAGAGTCACAAAATTGTTTGATCCTTCGAACGTAGAAGGCTAAATGAAGTATTAAGTCTAGTGGGTGGCTATTCCTACTTATGTGTAGAATTCTAGCAAAAAGTTTATACTTCATAGCCCCATGGTCGAAAGACCTTACTTTTGGCTGAGATCTTAAATTATGCTTTCCCATTCAAGTAATGTCTACTCAGAGACATACAATCATGTTAGTGCTAAGAGGGAGTTGTCCTACATTCAAGTATGAAGATTAACATGCGCAGTGATAAACACCTCAGAGTGATAAGAACTTCAAGTGTGGAGCATGCAATCATAAAGACAAATAAAACATCAACTCAAAGCATATTCCAAGGATCAAATCAAAGAATATTTCATTGCCTTGATTTTGTCTTACCATATCTACCTCCAATTAGGAATCCCTTGATGTATCTATCCCTAATTATAGATTCCATTGATTTTATATGATATGATTTGGAGTATAATCAAGGGATTTGTGAGATTTTATCCCCATTTCTAGCTTTGAAAGAGAAAATTATAAATAGGCTTTCAATTTCTTGGAGAAGGGACAACTATTTTTTTTTTTTTTTTAATCATTATCTTATTTCTAGCATAGATTATATTAATTTTCTTTCTTTTGTTGGAGCTTTCATTCAAGTCAAGTTTATTACATGTAAGTTTTTAGTTTTGAATTTAATAAAAGTTAATATTTTTTTTTATGCATTAGGTATTTTTTTAATTTAATTAGTTTACTTCCTCATCTACCTTTCTAGTTCAACTCATAGATTATTTCATTACAATGACGATGGTAGGCTAAAACTCTCATCTCAAGGCGATGAGATGAAAACTACTTGAGCGATGCATAGATTTTTGTAACAAAAAAAAATAATAACTTGTATATTTCTATTCATCCTAGATTCAACCGATGAATTAAAGCTGTCAAATCGAAAGATGGATAATGAAGGATTGTGCAAAATGAAGATAAGAACTTGGAAACAAGAATTAGATTTATTTTTCGTAGTTTTTCAATTCTATTTAAATTATAATCGTTCACTGAAAAATCGCCTCGAGAGAGGGGTGGATTAATGATGGTCAAGGAATTTCTTTTATCATCGAAAGATGTAAGTGAAATTTTGTCATAGAAAAAAAATTCTTTTGAGCATGGGTTTTGAATTAAAGGTTAAAAGAATTTATGCAAGTATTAAAAAAACGATTTATAAAAATGTGTTAAATTAATCTCTACAAAGCAAAGAGGTGGATTCTCCAATCCTCGAGACCTTTCTTTTAATTGGTAAATTTATTTAGTAATTTCCATCCTATATTTTGAATCAAAGTTTGTTTTAAAAAAAAATCATCTTCTATACTCCAAATCTTATTTCCTTTATTTCCACAAATTCTTAATTTTATTTGATCTTCTAAAGTGTTTCTAAAATTTTGAGCTTGAATCTTTTTAATTTGTTGAGTAGGATGATAACCCCTACAAACTATATTGTATTTTTCTTATAATTTTGCAGGTAATTGATAAGAAGGGAACAAACACAAAAAAAAAAGTGTTGATTTGCTTGAAATTTTAGGTGACAAGAATTTCAAACAAATCACATAGATCGTTAACGTGTTCCAGGTGATGATTTTCCTTTACATGTGAACAAATGTGTGATGTTATAGGTGATGATGTTATGCTCCTTAGACTTGTTTCAAGTTGTAGGTTTGAAGTAGATAAGCTCTACAGGAAGTGGTTCTGCTTTTATATTCTATAATTAGATACGAAGTGTTTGATATCAAGGGCGAAGTCTATGGGGATAGACATGGAGGTAGTTCTCAGTGCATATTCTATCATGGATGCACTTGGTTTTCTTTTGTTTCAAGTCAATGTCCTGGAAATCTCTGTGTCCATTTTTCGATTAAAACTCCATGTACTACCTATTTGTCTCCTCCATTCTCCATATATGCACACCATATACTACTTGCCTCATCCATCCATCCATCCATCCATCCATCTCAAATAACTCTTTTTGTTGTTAACAAACAAATTAACCATGGCTTCCTCCCATATTATCTGGCTCTTCATTTCCACTCATCTATTCTTCTTTTGCTTCGCTTCCCCCGCTTAGTTAAAATATTAAAATCAATAATGATAAATATGAAATAAATAAGTTCGATATGGGACAAGACGAGATGAACGAGATTGAAAATCTTCATCCCGATCTCGTCCTACTCTAGATCGAGATGGAACGAGATCGGAATGAGTTTGATCAATCCCAAAAGGACCTAGAAAAAATTGGGACGAGACCGGGACAAGATCGAGATTGCAGGATGGGATGCCCATCCCTACTCACAAATATCAATTATTAAGATATATTTAATAATGGGGACCTAAATACGCATCTTGAGGAATGATGCCGAAACGACCTGAAACTTCGACATGTTATTCTAGTATTAATATGTAATTTTGCTGAAAATTTCAGCTCAAACTCAAACTAAGCTCAAACAAATTATAAAACCTTTTTTTTTTTTTTTTTAAACTTAATAGGGTCCTTAATTTAAACCAAGACGGTCCTTCTAAATTAGTAAAAATCATTTGTCCCTAAACTCCCAATGCCATTAGTTTTTTTTTTATTAGATATTGCTATTTTCATGGGTGGGGGTGTGGGCGTTGATTTTTTGGAGAAACCTTAAGATAGTGTGTCATCGTGACTCTTCGATAAATATAAAACCCGCAAAACACTATACTAAAATCTAGCACAGTGGTAAATAAGAATCGACCAAAACAAGAGAAAATCCTAGCAGAAACTTTTAGTTAAATCTAAACTAAGGACATGAGAAATGTGATTTCTTAAATAATTTGGTCTAAAATCAACTACAAGCTAAAAATATTAAATTTTAAGAAAAACAATCAATGAATGTGAACTCTCAAGGGAAAAGAATTCACCGCTACGGTTTCATATAAGCAAAATTAATCTTCTTCTCTTATAGTTGAACCAATCAATTAATCCTATCAAGTCCTATAATTTCTTTTCTACACAAGATGTAAATACAAGTAGGCATTTGCTGAATTACCACTTAAGGCAAATACAAAGAATCCACCTTGTATTTTTTTATGCAATATAAACCTAGAAGAAACATGGTCATCTTGATGTGAAACTACACACTCCAACTCTCAATCTAAAAGACTTGGTTATGAGACTATCAAACAATTATTGACATAAATAATAAATTGAAGTAGAATAACACAAACATCACTTATGTTTTAATCATGGTGGTTGTTTCTCCCTTGAGAGAGAAGAGATTAAGCTACCATCTTAGAAAAAAAAAGAAAATTATAAAACAAATCAAACATTCTTTATTAATAAAAAGATGAAACTTACAAGCTCGTGTTCTACAATACTTGTTCTTAATAACTGTTATCCCCTAGAGTGAAAAATAAAACCCTTATTTATAGACAATTACACCATGAGATAAAATTCCTAAAAACATAAAACTCTTGAAGTCTTTTAATTTGCATCAATCTTGCCTTATACTTTGAGAGTCCAACCTCTTGGGTCTAGGTAAAATGATTGGTTGAGGAGAAGTTGGATAGAATTTGCTTGGAAAAATTGAAACTTAGTGTTTCAATTGAGCTATAGTTAATATGGCTAAAAGAAATAGAAAAGGATATGAAACCTAAAAGAGATGTTTGTGTTGAAATCTTAGTGGAAGAGTTCAACTTGGAGCAAAAAATGTTGGATAACGAAACTCTAATTAATTTGGGCTTGGGTTTTATGGTGCAAATGGATCATGGTTTGTGTGGTTGGACTTTGTGTAGGAATTTGAATTTGATTAATTGTAGGAATTTGCCCATAACTTCAAGTATGTTTCCTAAATCTTATCATCATGTTTTGGGTTCCAACCTAAAAAAATAAAATATCTATTAATATAATTGCAAAATTTGATAACTATAAAATATAAATTTGGAGGGTTTTCGAAGCACCTTAACATGCATTTTTTTTTTTTATCTAGTTGCAATAATATTGTGATATTACGTGAAAATGCACTTGAAATGCGACATTTGCAACTATCGAAGAAAATATAATGTATTTTCTTCAAGAATAATGTTATAAATACCATTAGAAAAATACTAAACATGATATTATTTGGCGTTTATTAGACGTGGGGTGGGCATTGTCCGGAATGGTTCAAAATTTGGAAGAACCTAATTCGAACTGTTTAAATTTAACAGATCCAGCTTGGTCCGAATCTAACTCGAACCGTTTAGAATGGTCAAGTTCCTACAGTTCCAAATGGTTCCACTATTTAACACCCATAAGATCAATGAACTACATAAAAGTACTCCAGGTTTTAACCCCCCAACTTTATTAAAATTAACATTTTGATAATATCATTGAAATCTTCAGAGTAAGTCCATTATAAGATTGCAACAAAAAAAGCTCCCCCTTCGGTTCCCCATCAACAAAATCAAAGAAACTAGTACGTGTTGGCCATCACAAACCCACATAGTACCTAATGCAGTTGTTTTCCGCTCCATACTTTGACCTTGACTTGCAAACCTGCTAACCTGCACAAGGAACGCTCATGAGCTACAGACCACCGTTGTGGTGGCCGATGACACTCCGATGCTAAAGTCAGATAAGGATCTGAGGAAGGTGTAATGTTGTAAACAAGGAATTCGTATCGTACCTTAGCTTACCAACCTCATGTCTTATTTATAGTGCAGGAGTCCTGGTTCAACCAAGCCATCGATGACGTAGTTTAGGGAAGAAGATCTTCGTGGAGATCATTATCTAATTAGGAGTCGTGATGTAGAGGGAAGTTTCCCTGTTAGCCATGTGCTCTTAGATACGCGGGAGATAGTTCTCGTTCCGAGAGTATTCTATAGATGGAAGTCTCCATATGTGATACGTACTCTAGAATTTGCTTCCTATTTGGAAGCAAACATACGTTATAATTGCCCGTCCGAAGCTGATTCTCGAGATACTTGCCTTAACAGGGCTTACGAGTATTGAAGATAGTTGTGAGACGCGTGGGCCTAGCAGGTTGTAAGAATTCAGGTCTGTTTGGTGGACTGCATTGGGCGGGCTTAGAACCACATGGGCCGGATCAGTGTTAAGCTGATGCTAGGGCCTATCTTTCCTAGTGATCATCATGACACGTGTACGGCGCAAAGCTGTGACCATTTTGGTGTATTGATAGGAGCATAATTAGGCTATTTTTAGTACCATATTTCTATATATATTTTTGGCTATTACTTGTTAATTATGGTACTAATTTCCATTTTCATTTTTGTGTAGGTTTCCAATTACAAAATTCCAAAATAGAAGCTAAGTAAAGCAAATTGGCAATTTAGAAATACTGATTGCAAAAGGAAACCACACAAAGAAGGAAATCGAGAAGAAAACAATTATAAAAGGGACGATACCTTGCTTTGGAGAAACCACCCATCCATAGCCTCCTCACGCTTGCAACCACAACAAGCCGACACCCATCCACAACCACCCATCATCGCATTCACAATCCACAGCTGCAACCTCCTGTTCCTTGCAAACCCATCTACAGCCTCCTTATCAACCATCCTCGCCATCACAGCCAACAGATCACCACCATCATCACCCCTCCTCCTCACAACAGTCCATCAAGCATCCACAGCTGCAACAAGCCTCACTCACGCAGCCACCATTCTCTCTCTCTCTTTGACCCCGCTCATCGCAATTCATCGCAAGCACACACACCCCATCTCAGCCGATCCCCTTCGTTGCCTTCATCTCTCTGTTTGTTGCAAATCAGGATACCCTAGCCACATCGACTACAACCTCCATTGTTCCACACCCTCGTCTCAATCCCTCTCTCTCACTGTCCCTGATCGTCGCCAGCCACCCTTGCACAACCACTCTGTCCCTTGTCATCCCCTTATCTCTCACACTCTAGTTTACAGCCGAGAAGAGCAGTTTGAAGAGCATATAGAGATCGCGAAGAGAAGAGAATTTTAATTCTCTTTTTATCGCTATTTGCACCCCCAGGGTCCTCTTGCACCACCACGCAAGCGGCAACAACATTTTTCATCTCTAAACCTATTTTTTTCTTATTTAGTTTGATATTTAATTATGTATTGTTATTTGAACATGATTAATATGCCTAGCTAGGGGTGGATTCGAAGCCCCGAAAATGTGCTTTATGAATTAATTAATTGAATTTAATCTTCCTTGCTATTAGTGATTGTGTTTTTCTTAATTTCTTTATAGAGAACTTTCTTTATATGTTTGTTAAGGTGGCCAACTTAGTAAGCATGTTAGGATCTGGGGTTAGAATATAGTAGAGTTTTACCTAATCGTTAGAATCTTGTACTCACAAATAGTAAATACCAAGGAATGTTGGTAAGGTTAAGTAAAAACCTAGGTAAGAACAAGATGCTGATCATATTTGTAAATGCCTTGTCAGTGTTCATATTTTTCACAAAACTTTATGATCTTAGATTGTTATCTAACTTGCAATTCCAGATTAGATAGCATGATAAGAATAGTTTGAAAGAGGCGCTAAGTTTAATTCAACGAACTTGGGAAAATAATAAGATTAATGCAGTGCCGATCACGGTTAATCTTGAGCATTGTCTTTAACGAGTTAGCAAATGATTATTGAAGATTGATTTATGAGCATATGTTTGGTGTGTGGAGATAAACCCTTAGCTAATTTTTCATCTTTGTCATCTCTTAAGTTTTATTATATTCTTCTTAGTTATTTTCATAGTTTAAATTAGAAAAATCAAATCCCCAAATATTTTCTTAATTAGGTTGTTAGTTGTCTCTTAGTTATTCTTAGTGCTAGTTGGCAAACCCTCTAATCTCCGGTCCAGAACGATCCTTACTTATTCTATACTACAATCACAAAGCATGGTATTAAATTGTGTTACTAAAATAGTGCCTCAAATTTTGGAGCCGTTGCCGGAAATTAGTAAAATTGCTAATTACTTCACAAGGAAAGTTTAAAATATAACAACATAAGCTTCACAAAAAATATAACAAATAAAATAGCATCACAAGGAACATAACCCTTTAATATATTTATAGGTAAAACAATATGTTCAACCATGGAAAGTTTGTAAGAACATATACCACATTCTCCTATAACAGCACGACTAATCCAAAAAAGTAAGAAACAAAATAGGATCCTCTGTCTTAACCGACATGTAAGAAAAACCAACATAAGTAAGCTCTGCATCCAGATATATATACATCCAAGTATAGCACATCGACAACCACTTCAAACTTGTAGACAAGTAATAAAATTAACAATTATACTGGTGGAGTTGAACCAAAACTCAGTTGAAGCTTTGCATCTCTCTAGCTAATTAACCATGGAGATTTCGATAGCAAAACTCGAAATTATTGTAGGAAAAATCAACAAATAAGGATCAAATATGAAAACAACTATTATCACTGATGGCATACAAAACACATCCTAGTTATTATCACTTTAAAAAACTCACTACTAATGTGTCTCAGGTCCACCATTGTTTTGATTAGTTAGTCTCCTCAATGCTTGCATCATCATAGCCATATCATCCTTCATTTTTTTCATTTCATCACTGGCCACTTTCTTGAAGTCTGCCAACTCTTTTTTTGTTTCCGCAACCTCTTTCCTTGCAATCTCAATCTCTCGCCTTGCTTCTTCTGCAGCTTGAGATCCAAAGCGACTACTCGTGTCGTTTTCAGATGTTGGCGTGACCCCATGTCCCCTACAACGTACACGTCCAAGTCTGTCTGGCTCGAATACTTGAGTGAAAATGTGGTCGTCATCTAAGGAGTTTAATCCCTCTTCTCATTGCACGGTATGATTTCGTATTTCTTCCTACATTTACAGGCACATTTAGTTAATGAATATGGAATATAAATGGTAATGGATACCAACAACTTTATTGAAAAAAAAAACTGACCGCCTTTCTTTGAGTGAATACATCTGAATATGATCCATCTTTGCCTGTATAAGCAAACTCAAACATCCTAATACGAGATGGGAATGAGTAACTATATTTCTACTAAGTTGATATTCAAACCCAAAATCTCAAACATTTTGTACTTAACCTCTTCATCCTCAATTATGGCGAAGGATTTTCTGCCTACACGATGAAGCATTTGTTGTACATCACGCCTGTCTTTATTCTTATCACACAATTCCTGAATTTATTAAAAACAGATTTGAAAATCCATGTCATCAAGAATGAAGTATGCATATACAATGTCAAAACTGTTGAATAATAACAGTATGAAAGGATACTTCATGCAGTAAATAAGGCCACCATTGGTGCAATCCATCAGTTACATCATCTACAAAGTTTTTTTTTTTTTTTTTTTGAACCAACAGAGCCTTGAATAAATGCAGTAAATAAGGCCACCATTGTTCCTTAAAGTTGATTGCATTGATATACAAAGGTCAAATGCTAACTGTTCTTTCATCCAAAACTATAGCCATAAGTTGGAAATAAAATCTACAGTCCCTTATAACATTGTCAATGTTTCCAGACAAATACTTTCTATTGGGAATGACAACTCCTGGTTCAACATACACTGCAACTTTTCTTACCATACACTGATAGACATGAGAACCCCTCCAGTGTGAGGCTCTTTTGGCATTCACCCATTTACCCGTGGCAAACCCAATGGAGGTAGAGCTCATTCTCTTCGACAAATTTAAGGACAATTCTTAGATGATTAGAGCTGATAAAATTAATCATCAAGATTGCCTTTGAGTTTTTATTTATATTTTTTTTCTAAATTCCCTTGAAATAGTTCTCAACCCCACCCTCCAACAAAAAACAAAAAAGAATCAGTTGATGTAGCAACCCGAACTTCAAGACAAAGACAGGTGGTCCTACTAATAAATGCAAAAATTAGCAGTGCAAGGTATATCGAGGTAAATCTGTTTTCACCCCGTGCAAAAAAAAGACACAGATACGTAAGTGGATGATCTGGTAGTAAGGCATATTATGACAAGTTGAATGGCTTAGCAAAAACAAAAAAAGACAGATAAGTGGATGATCTGATAACAAAAAAAAAGACACAGAAACAAAAAAAAGCAACAGGATGCATATTATGGTGTAAAAAAAAGACACAGATAAGTGGATGATCTGATAAACAAAAAAAAGACACAAAAACAAAAAAGAAACAAAAAAAAAAAAGATACGTAACAGTGGTCTTAGTAGTAAGGCATCATATGACAAGTTGAATGGCTTAGCTGCTTAAAAATAGATCTGCTTTTTTTTAAGTCTATCTATTTCACTGAATTGGCCTAGTCAAAGTACAGGATGAAATTAAATGCAAAACTGGCCAAGCATATTTACACGCAAAACAAAATCCGGCCAGCCAATCTCTGACCAATATTAGGGGAAGACTCCTCCAATGGAATGGAGAAGACTCCTGTTTTGGACGCTGTTTGCAGGGATTTTCTGGACAGCAATACTGGCCAGTTTCTCCCATGTTTTGGATTGCTGTTTGCAGGAATTTTCTGGGCAGCAGTCGACCATGTTTTGGACGTGTTTGCAGGGATTTTCTGGGCAGCAATTGCCACTGTTTTGGATGCTGTTTGCAGGGTATTTCTGGGCAGCAATTGGCCCTGTTTTGGGCGCTGATTGCAGGAATTTTCTGGGCAGCAAGCGCCCCTGTTTTGGACGATGTTTGCAGGGATTTTCAGGGCAGCACTTGCCCCTGTTTTAGACACTGCTTGCAGGCATTTTTAGAAAAATAACTTAAAACCAAGGAAGCACAGACCTTTCGAAAACTTGTCGTATCCGTGTCTGACATATATTCGACACACGACACTCGCTTGACACGCCTCCGACACGTGTCGAACACATGGTCAACGTGTCGGCAGGTGTCAGACAGATGGTCAATGTGGTCAACCTATCAGACACGCCTCCGACACACCCGAAACTTGGTCAGGACATAGTCAAGACTCGAAAACCAACTTTGTTTTATTTTTTACTTTTAGATGTTTACAAATAACCACGTAATATAATGATTGTTGATCCATCTAAAGTGAATGACTATTTCAATTGCGATTAAAGACAAATAGGGAAAAAAGTAATCATGTTGGCGTGTCGTGTCCGTATCCGACACAATGCGGGTGTCCGTATCCGTGCATCCTTGCTTAAAACTATGGTTCATTCAGTTTGGCTAGTATATTCTAATCAAGTGTGATATTATCTCAAGGTTTAGGTACATACCTGAACCTTTGACGTTCCCCAATGTTCTTTTATCAACCATTTCCAATCTTCTTTTACAAATGGTGGTCGATTTTGAAGTCGTTCCTCATCTGTCTCATGTATATCGTAATAGTCATTCTTCAATTCAGATCGGTAGTCCCTCCATTTGTTTTCTATTTCCTTCACTAACAACTTCTTTCTTTCTGGATTATCCCCTATGTCGAACTTCTCCTGAATAAAAGAGCAAATAGTGGCCTGTGCTGTCGTATTACCCGATGTCTGTCATCAAATTCCAAACTCAGTTTTGTTCCTTTTGGTAGACTTGCTACCTTCTGTTCCAGTGCTCGTCCACGTGGTTTCCTATTCTTCGTGCTACCTATGTAAAGGAAATTATTAATGTTTTTTAAATTCTAAGTACAATTTCTATAAGAAAAAATGGAGCTTATATTGTTTAGAGTGAGTAAAAATACCAGAAGAACTTGACCCAATATTAGGGGAAGACTCCTCTGAATGGAATGGGGGTGACCTATCAATTCTCGGTGGTCGTGGCGCCATACTTGAAAAATGCACAAAAAGTGAGCTAGTGCCATAACATAATAATAATACATTATAACATTTGATGACTATTCAATTACCATAGTTCAAACATCAACTCCTTTATTTTTTTTTATATTATTTTCTGACAATGGAATTGTTTCCATTGGCAAATTAGCTCTATTCCATACAACAACATGATCAACATCATCACTTGGTGCACAAGTGATTGATGTATCCCTTGGTACTAGGGGTTGCAATGCCTCTGTTTCATCGACGGTTACCTCGTCTTCATATTCTGGCACGACATAAAATTCACGTGGTGCAACTTTTGTCACAACTAGCCATCCCGATCTTGCATTGTCTCTAACATAGAAAACTTGTTCGCACTGGCTTGCTAAGACGAATGGTTCATTTATTTGAAGTGTTCATTGGGAATTAACACTTACAAAACCATGTCTATCCTTTTCAATACCTCGTCCAGGGGTGTGGATATCTCTCCAATCACACTTGAACAGAACAACAAGATTTCCTCCTAAATATTGCAACTCAACAACATCAATAAGAACTCCATAATAATTTAATCTATCGACTCCATTATCTCCATTAACAACCACACCACTATTTTGTGTTTTTAACCGAGCTTCCCAGCTTTTCGTGTGGAACTTAAATCCATTGACAAACATAACCATTCCATGATAATACTACTTTGTCAGGACCACGAGCTAATGGGCGCAAATGTTCAACTGATTCATCACTAGTGGTTCGACATAATTCAACCACCTATGCAATGAAAAGTACCAATTATGTTATGAAAAATATTCTTAGTATGATTGTCGACGATGAATAAGGTCTAAGTTCCTTACACGAGCCTCAAACCACTTTGAGAATTGTCGACGATGAATAAGGTCTAAGTTCCTTGAATATGTATGTTTCAAAATTTCTCTATGTTCCCTGCAAATAAGTAACATATGTTAGATAATTTAGTGACCTAAAAACACACAAGTAGTATAGATGGTTATTTTTTAATCAATAAAAGGTGTCACATCTTCACAATTTTGCAAGATGAATCAGTGTGCTTGGATCCATTCTTCTATAGTTACCTCTTTTACAACTGACTTTCCCAAAGCACGTCCCTTTGTTGAAAATATAGAAAGTCCACCTTGATGTTGGTCACCAGAGCCATCAAAGTTCCTAGGAACTTGATTAAACTTTGTTTCTATATCATGCAAGTACCTTGAACAAAATTCATACACTCTTCTAGAATGTAACCTTCAGCAATTGATCCCTCTGGTAGACTTTTGTTTCGGACATATGACTTCAAGGTGTGCAAGTACCTACATTTGGAATTATAAGTATAGTTCTCAAACAGGGCCTACTTGTGGGTACTTACAACAACGAAGATATATGTACCTCTCAATGGGATACATCCAACGGTATTGAACATGATTAGCAATCTTGACTTCATTTGCCAAGTGGATCGGTAAGTGTACCATCACATCAAAGAATGATGGTGGAAATAACATCTCTAAACGGCACAACGTAATTGCAGCATTTCTTTCTATTCTCTCTAGTTCCTCAACTCGAATTTTTTTTTAGCATAAATCAACAAATAAACTACTCAAACCGATCAAGGCATCACACATATCATCTGGCAATATGCCTCGAATAGCAAGTGGAAGTAGTCGTTGCAGAAAAACATGACAATCATGACTTTTTAGGCCAATTAACCTTTTTTCTTTTAAGTTAATACATCTGGATATGTTTGAAAAAAACCCATCTGGAACCTAGATATCTTTCAAGATTTGTAACACACGACTCTTTTCATCGGATGACAAAGTATAACGAGCGGGAGGGAGTAAATAAGTGTTCTCATCTTTCTTAATTGGGTGTAACTCTTCTCTTAGCTTTAATTGTTGCAAATCCAAACGGGAATTGAGATTATCCTTTGTTTTTATTGAAACTCCTAGCAATGTCGCAATCACATTATCACACACATTTTTCTCAATGTGCATAACATCTAGATTGTCACGAATAAGCAAATTTTTTCAGTGCGGAAGATCAAAGAATATACTCTTTTTTTTTCCAATTATGATGCCCGCTTCCCTCGGCTTGTTTCTTCCCCTTACCAAATGTTATTTGTTCTACGTCTTGCATTTGCTCGAGAATATCATCACCTGACATAAACAACGGTGGAGGTCTTGGTTCTTTATTTCCATCAAAGTTGCCTTTGTTGTCACGCCATTTATGATCCAGTGGCAAGAATATTCAATGACACATATAACATTGTTTCTTTCCATACACTAATCTCTTCGAACATGTCTCCACGTTACAAACTAGGCATGCTAAACGTCCTTTAGTGCTCCATCCTGAGAGAACTGCATAACCTGGAAAGTCACTAATAGTCCATAACAAGGTTGCCCTCATTTGGAAGGTTGTCTTACTGGATGCATCAAATGCATCCACGCCTTCTTCCCATAATTCTTTTAACTAATCAATTAATGGTTGTAAGTAAACATCGATGTCATTTCCAAGAGCTCTCTCCCGGAATAAGCAGAGACAAAATCATATTTGTTTGTTTCATGCATATCCATGGGGGGAAATTATATTGTATTAGAACAACGGGCCACATGCTATATGATAGACTCATGTTGCTGAACGGATTGAAGCCATCACTTGCCAATCCAAGTCTCACATTTCTCGGTTCAACACTAAAGTCAGGATACAATTGATCAAAATGTTTCCAAGCCTCTGAATCTGTAGGATGTGCTAGATTGTCATCTCTAATACAATTATCATGGTGTCACTTCATTTCAGAAGCAATTTTGGAAGACATGAACATTTTCTGAAGCCTTGGTTTTAAAGGAAAGTGGCGCAAAATCTTTCTTGAGATTTGTTTCCTCCTATTAGAATATCTAGTAGACTCCTCATCATCATCATTATCTCCACAATCAATTTTTTTCCATCTCGATTCTCCACAAGTTGGACAATACTCTGCTTAAGCATGTTCTTTGCGAAATAAAACACAATCATTGATGCACACATCTATCTTATCATATGAATGCCCAAAATCTTGAAAAATCTTTTTTGCCTCGTAGTAGGACTTTGGTATCGTCTCACCTTTAGGAAAAACCTTCTTTAACTCATTAAGCAACATGGTAAAGCCTTTGTTATTCATTCCCCCAACACATTTAATATGTAAAAGTTTTAAGATGAAAGACAATAAAGAAATCTCACACCCAGGATATATGCTAGTCTTGGCATTTTGAATGACCCTCAAAATTCTTTCAGCCTCATTTTGTGGTACAATACTGTTTGTAGTCTTCGTCTCATATCTCTAGTCTCTGACATTCTCATGATTAAACCCTCCGCTATCAACTCGTCTATTTCATCACATTCAACCTTATTATCAAGCTCTAACTCGTCATCCTCACTGCCTGTGGTAACATGTCTATCTTCACCATGATAGTCCCAATACGTGTAACCACGAAGTATGCCACTTATGATCAAATCTTCTCTAACTTCATCCCTTGTCTTAAGACGACCATTGAAGCACTTTCTACATGGGCAATATATGAGGTTCCCAGATTTTGTGTGCTGGAACGCAAAATCAAGAAATGTTTCCACTCCTCTTATATAGTTGGGGTGGTCAAAACGATTCCCACTATCCATCCAGCTTTTGTCCAACGCGGCCATTAAATCCCTATCTTGTTTTTACATATAAAAGTGAAAGCAAAAAAATGAAGTAAAATAAAAAGGAGATAAATGTATAGAAATGATTACTCAAATTTGAAACAATCAAGGATGACTATACCTGATCTCAATAGAAAATCCAGATAATTGTTCTATTGGATAACGGAGAACGATTTTTGCTTTAACAAATAACCTAATTGGTTTATCTTCTCCAGGCCACCTTTGTTTCCTGCATTATTCAATAACAAGGGTTGAAGTGAATATGTAGAGCTCATGAAAGCAACAATCGAAAAATTATGAACCACACAAAATCGAACAATATTATTTTAAATTCCAATGAAACCTAAACTTTTGCAATTACAAGTAATTATCTTGGTGTCATTCATCTTGAAACAAATCAACTCTATCATATTCGATCACAAAAGATGACCACTCCTCTTCCTATAATTGATCAGCTTTTGTTATGAATTTACAAGCCAACTGATTTACAACCCAAAGTTGATGAAGCATTTTAGATCCATCACATTGTAGAAATCGAAGTATCAAACTCAATTTACAAAAAAACTCTATATTCAGCTGAAACAACAGCCCTTGAACTGATTCATACAACAACGTATAACCACTACAACATCCCTCGAAACTCAACTGATTCGACCATCCAAACCCAGCTGAAACGCCCGCTTAAATTAGTTGAAAATTAAACCCTAAACACATCTGAATCAACATCTTAACCAGCTGAAACACCCACTTAGATTAGCTGAAAATAAGCTCTAAAAACAGCTACCACAACCAGAACTGTTTATGTAACCATGAAAAGAAACACCCAGAACTGTTTTTCAGATTTGTCTCTATGATTGAGTTCAGCCTAAAGTGAAGTCCTAGTGGAGCTTGGAGTTTGTACCATTCGCAATGATGTAGAAAATCTCAATTCTTTTTAGCTGCGAGATCATTCTGAATAAGGTATACTTCTGAGTCTTACATCAAGACTGTCATTGACGCAGCACATTATGGCGTCAAACAAAAACCAAAGAAATAGGATTAACTTCGGTTTGTCAAAAAAATTAAACCTTACTAATTTCTCCAATTTGGAAGGAGACAAACAAATGTATGTTTGTTATTGTTGGTGGAAATGACCACTTATGGTGGTTTGCAATCACTAAGAGAGAATTAAAACACAACAAAGGAAACACTGTTTTTATTCAAAGAGAAAGGAGAACAATCTCACACTTCTACTCTCTTATTTCTCTCTTTGTTTTCCACTCTTAGAACACACACATCCTCTACCTATTTATAGGTAAATGGTAATACAACAAAGTCTACAAAGGAGGCAACAACCATCAACAATGGTGGCTATGGTTGGTACAACAACCATCAACAATGGTGGCTATGGTTGGTACAACAACCATGGTTGTTGAAGACCATCTAGACATTGAAGACCATCTAGAAGTTGAAGACCATCTAGATGTTAAGTTTATTTCCAGCAAATTCCCCCCTTAAACTTAATCGAGGGATATCATTCCGAGCATGTACTTCAATCTGGTAAATGTTTCACCCTTCAGTGGCTTTGTAAAGATATCTGCAACTTGGTCATTTGACTTGCAGGATATCAGTTCAACTTCTTTGTTCTTCACGTGTTCTCGAATGAAATGATAACGTGTATCGATGTGTTTGGTTCTTTCATGATACACAGGATTTTTCGCCAAAGCAATTGCTGATCGATTATCAACATAAATCCCTGTGAGAATTTCTTGAGGAAATCCCAAATGCTTTAGCATATTTCGCAACCATATTGCATGACATACAGCTGAGTTAGCTGCAACATATTCAGCTTCACAACTCGATAGCGTCACTATCGATTGCTTCTTGGATGACCAAGTGAACGATGTATCTCCCATGAAAAAGACAAACCCTGTTGTACTTTTCCTTTCATCCAAGTCTCCACCCCAATCACTATCCGAGTAACCAGTAAGCCTGAAGTTTTCACATGAAGTATAGAACATACCTTCATTCACCGTTCCTTTGATGTAGCGGAGAATTCTCTTGGCTGCATTCAAGTGACATTGATCTGGTGTCTCCATATATCTGCTGATCAGTCCTACTCCATAGAGTATGTCTGGTCTGGTACATGTCAAGTATCTCAAGCTTCCTACTAAGCTTTTAAAGTATGTTGGATTAACATTTCCCACTTTATTCTTCCTCCTCAATTCCAGTCCACTCTCAACTGGAGTTGAGACCGGATTGCTTTTGTCCATCTTGAATTTCTCAAGAATGTTCTTGGCATAACCACTTTGGGATACAAAAATCCCATCTTCTTTCTGTGTCACTTCGAGGCCAAGAAAGTGTGCCATCAAACCAATGTCTGTCATCTCAAACTCTTGCACCATGCTTTTCTTGAAAACCTCGAACATGATTGAGTTGTTGCCGGTGAAAATTAAATCATCGACATACAAGCATGCAAATAACATGCTTCCATCAGCTTCTTTCTTCACATACATCGCGTGCTCATATGGACATTTTTCAAATCCATTTTCTTGGAAATACTTGTCAATCCTGGTATTCCAAGCACGTGGAGCCTGCTTTAGGCCATAAAGAGCCTTCTTCAACTTGTACACTTTAGTTTCGTTGCCGGCTTCAACATATCCAAGCGGCTGGTCAACATAGATTTCTTCTTCCAGGAAACCATTCAGAAATGCTGACTTCACATCAAGTTGATAGATCTTCCACTTATGTTGTGCAGCTAGTGAGATCACCAGTCTGATTGTTTCCAGTCGGGCTACAGGAGCAAATACTTCTCCGTAGTCAATGCCTTCTCTTTGTTTATAGCCTTTTGCCACTAGTCTTGCCTTGTACCTTTGTACTTCACCTTTGGCATTCTTTTTTGTTTTGTAGACCCATTTTACACCAATAGCTTTCTTTCCTTCTGGTAGATCAGTTAGCTTCCAGGTGTCATTCTTTTCAATGGCATGAATTTCTTCATCCATTGCTTTCACCCATTTTTCTTCTGTGACAGCTTCAGTGAAGTTGAGTGGGTCACAATCAGCGAAGAAACAAAATAAATTTGTATCCTCGCTGACTTCGGTGGCATCATATAAATCTTGTAAATTTCTCATCCCTCTTGGTCCTTCTGGTGAGGATGTTGATGATGAAATTGCTGATGACGAAGGTGACACCGATGTTGGTGTAGGAAATCCATGTACCGGAGTTTGTGGCTCATCTATCGGACCTTCTGAAGGTATTGTTGATACTCCTTCTTCATTTTCAAGGATCAAATCAGTATTGATCCATCTAGTTTCCTCTTGATCACTATCCCAGTGCCAAGCTTTATCTTCTTCAAAGATGACGTCTCTACTCATGATCACCTTCTTTGTGATGGGATTATATAACTTATATCCCATTCTTCTGTCACCATATCCAACAAAAATGCATTTCTCACTTTTGTCGTCGAGTTTGGACCTTCTCGCCTCAGGTATCTTTGTATAAGCCACACAGCCAAAAACTCGGAGATGAGTAACACTTGGCTTGTGACCACTCCATGCTTCTTCTGGAGTGACATTTTGCAATCTCCTGGTTGGGCAGCGATTCAGTAAATATACTGCACATGACACAGCTTCAGCCCAGTATTGCTTGGGCAAACTTTTTCCTTTGAGCAGACTCCTTGCCATATCAAGAATTGTTCGATTCTTTCTTTCTGCAACACCATTCAGCTGCGGCGTATGAGCTGGTGTCATCTGATGCCTGATGCCTTGTTCCTTGCAGAAGTTTTCGAAGGCATCTGATGTGTATTCTCCACCTTGATCAGATCTCAAGGTTCTGATGTAGTAGCCGCTCTGCTTCTCAACAAATGCTTTAAACTCTTTAAAGCAATTCATTACTTCTGACTTCCTTTTTAAAAAATACACCCATGTCTTTCTGCTACAGTCATCAATGAATGTAAGGAAGTACTTATTTTGTCCAGTTGACATTGGCTTCAATGGACCACACACGTCAGTGTGCACTAACTCCAGCGGCTTCTTTGATTGCCAGTTTACTTCTTTAACAAAGTTAGCTCTGTGTTGCTTGCTGAGGACACAGTGCTCACAGATTTCATCTGGATGGTCAATATGGGGCATACCTTTGACCATTTTCTTGCTAACTAGCATCTTCAAACTTGAAAAATTCAGATGTCCAAGTCTCAAATGCCAGAGCCACTCTTCATTGTTGGCGACGGCGCTCAAGCACTTTGCTGCATCATATTGAATGTTTAGTGGAAACATCCTATTTTTGGACATTTTCACATAGGCAATCAGTCTTCCATTGGCATCCTTGATTGTAAGATGATGGTCCTTCATGTAGAGAAAATAACCTCTCTCCAGGAGTTGACCCATACTCAACATGTTGTGTTTCATGGCTGGAACATAATACACATTTGAGATGTAGTCATGATCTCCATTTTTCATCTTGATTAGGACGTCGCCTTTTCCCTTCACAGGAATCTTCGAGGAGTCACCAAATGAGACTTGTCCTTGCACAGTCTCATCTAGATCAACAAATAGCTCCCGTTGTCCGCACATGTGATTGCTGGCTCCAGAATCTAGATACCAAACATTATTTTGGTTCTGTCCAGAACCTTGCTGGGCAAATAATGCAGCTGGACCTTTTATGGTAGTCTCTTGCTCTGCATAATTGACTTGTTCTTGAACTGCTGCTGGAGGATTTCCACGACATTCTGTGCTATAGTGCCCATATTTATTACAATTATAGCACTGTACATTTCTTTTGTCACGGTAATTGTAACCTCCTCCTCTTCCTTTCGATCTTCCTCTAGGAGCATAAGCTTGTTGGCCTCGTCCTCCTTTGGTAGTGTCTCTACCGTCATTGCCTCTGGGTCCTGTATTCCCAGATCCTCGTCCACGAGATCCATGACCTCGTCCTTGTCCTCGTCCTCTTTGTGATGTCATTCCTTGTTCGTAGCTATCATTCCTGAGGGACAGCTTGGAATGCAAGGCATGCTCCATTGCCTTGTCTTCACCTCTTTTCACAATTTTCTGTTCATGGGCTTGTAATGAACCCACAAGCTCATCTACCGTCATCGTGTCCAAATCTTTGGACTCTTCAATGGCCACGACAACATAGTCGAATCTTGGATCTAGGGATCTCAAGAATTTTTCAATAACTCGACTTTCTGTGAGAGCTTCTCCATTTCTTCTTATCTGATTAACGATTACCATAACTCTAGTATAGTAATCGGAAATAGATTCTGAGGACTTCATCTGCAATGATTCAAATTCACCTCGCAATGTTTGGAGGCGAATCTTTTTTATTTTGTCGGCACCCCGGTATACTCTTTGTAGAGTTTCCCATATGCCTTTTGACGTTTCTGCGGAAGCAATGATCTCGAACGTGGCTTCATCGAGACCTTGATAAAGAATAGACTTTGCTTTGCAGTCTTTCTTTCTATTGGCCTTGAGGACCAACTTCTCTGCATCTGGCAAGCTTTTTTCTTCTTCTTTGGACACTGGTTCGTCGTAGCCATCTTCTACGAGCTCTAGACACTCCTGTGCGCCAAGTAATGCCTTCAATTGGATACACCAATTGTCATAATTTTCTTTGGTCAGCTTCGGGATAAGGACTTGAGCACTTCCATTTGCCATTGGGGCAAAAGTATACACAGTAATGTATTTATGAACACTACCGTATATATGAATAGTTGTGTACTGTATGAACAGTGAACAATACCGTATAGTAAACAGTATCTGTAACAGTACAGTGTGAACAGTGTCGTCGTCTTGTGAACAGTAACTTACAGAGAATCAGAATTTTGAAGAGAGTAGAAACTTGCAGAGAGCCTAGCTCTGATACCAGTGGTTGGTGGAAATGACCACTTATGGTGGTTTGCAATCACTAAGAGAGAATTAAAACACAACAAAGGAAACACTGTTTTTATTCAAAGAGAAAGGAGAACAATCTCACACTTCTACTCTCTTATTTCTCTCTTTGTTTTCCACTCTTTTTTGTTTCTTTCCTTTTTTTTTTTTTTTTTTAAACACCAAACCGCATCAATGCACAGTTAATATGGCAATATTACCAAACACAAAAGTCGGTCTGAAAAAAAGGGAGTCAGGGTACCATGATTTAGAAATAAACAAAGCACAGAGCTAGGACTATGAAGACGATGAGACGAGAAATTCTGCCAATAACTAGGACACTTCCACTCTTGTATTGTTCTTTCTAACTCGGATCACTGCATGAAGAGCTAGGACTATGAAAACGAGACCAACCCACTCTCTTCCTTTTCTTGCAAAATACCTTTGTGAGAACTCTTCCAGAAGTCAATGCTGCCTTGAGAATTTCCAAAGCTTCAGATTTCCCAACACTGGCCTCTGTAAATATCGGATGGCTCGGTATAACAACATAGTAGTCATTCTTTCTGTTGGTACCACACGAGGGATACCCTCGTGTTGCTGCGGAAGCTAACCACCGGGTGTGAACAGTATCGTATGTGTGAACTATTCGTACAGATGAATAGTACCGTACGTATGAATAGTGCACAGTACTATGTCTATCTGTGAACAGTACTTTAACACAAATCTAAATAATTTGAACACACACAATTTACGTGGTTCACCCAAAACTTGGGCTACATCCACGGGCTGCTGCAAACCTTCACTAATGGAGAAATACAAGTGTTTACAACACTCACAACTCACAACCCATAACCCAATTACACCCGAGAAAATTACTCTCAATTTTCTCTCTCTCACAAGCTTAACTCTCTTAAGCTTTCACTCACTCTCTTCTTAGAGGAGGAGACAAGCTTCTCTTGACAAAGAGAAGAATGGTTTCTATGGAATGGGATGAGGATCCTTATGATGAGGTATGTTAGAATGGTAATTCAAATCTTGGGCACAAATAGGTTTTGTGAAGTTCCATGATCATATACTCTTTGAACCAGAAAAGCTGATAAACTTTAAATTTTGACCCAAAACAAAAAAGTATCTGGATGGAAGGGTACTCAAAGAAGCTTTCACTTAACAGTAAGTTAAAATTCTGAGCAATTACTTCATTCCAAATTCTGAGCAAAATCTGTAAGTTAAAATTCTGAGCATTACTTCATTCCAAATTCTGAGCAAAATCTGTAAGTTAAAATTCTGAGCATTACTTCATAACTCAGTTCATCAACTAGTGACAAAACTCAGTTCATCAACTATTGAACTACCCAAGATAACTTTCACATGCATAGAACTACATAAGAAAATTGTATATAGACAATAACTGATTGAATTAACTTTATTGTGCCAACAAACTATCAACACAATCAACCATTTAAACAGAGTATTAGCATCCATGATCCAGACTACCACAAGCCCAGACTTGAACATCAACATCTCTCACAGAAATTCTGGTATAGAATAATATGAGAGAAATGTAAAATTTTACTGAAATAAGATGTATCTTGAAAAGAAATCACTTATAAACATGTCAATTGTATGTCTATCTATAGCAGTGGCAGCCAGTGCAGTGGTTCTTAGGAACAAGAAACGAAACACAATGGATGTAAAGCAGATTCAGGACTCACCCAAGGGTTCTTACAATGCAGATCGCGAGTTGGAGAGCCTCCCTACTCAGTTCTTTGTCCAAGCCACTAATGTACACTTTGGTTCAAGACCTGATCTAAAGAGTAAGTCTTTGTTAAGTTATTTATGGAAGGTAGAATTTTCTCAGCATCTTACACTACATTTATTAGGGACCTGAGTTTAATGTGCATACTTGTTTTCATGCAGAGATACTACATGAATGTGAAGGATCAAGTGCTGGTGTTTTGGTGTGTGGTCCAAGCATGATGCGACATGAAGTTGCAGCCATTTGCTCATCTGGCTTGAAAGATAACCTACATTTTGAGTCCATCAGTTTCAGCTGGTGATCTATAATCTACTTTACTAGAGCGAGAAAAAAAAATTAAGGGCTCTGTTTTTGTGTTTTCAGTATACCGATTATGTAAAGAGTGACTTGAATTTTTTTTTTTTAATATTGTGAAAGTTACATATTTTTCTTTTATACATCTATAATCTATTAGTGAATTGTTCATGTACTTAACTGATAGTGGAATGATTAATCAAGGCTGCAATTTGTTTACAATATACCCTTTACCATTTCACATTATATTTAGCTCCAGGAAATTACATTTTGGACAAACTTTATTTAATTATGACTGTCTAAACCAAATCGACTTTGGTTGCAACTTGACTGGAGTAACATAGGAGTTTTGTTTTGGACAAGTACATAAAATGTAAGAATGATGTCGGAAAAATCTCGCGTGACTTAAAATGTAGTTCTTCATCATCACCTGGTACGTATTGAATTGTAAAATGGTTCTAATTGTAGATTATATTTCTTTCTTTCCTTGAATCTTTAGATTTGGTGTCTATTAACTTTATGGATCAATGATTTAAGGTAACTCAGGGCCATGCACTACAAGAAAAGTCCTCATTTATAGCATATGTTTATAGCGTTTTTGCCCAAAATGCTATAACTACACCACAAAGACATTTCATAATAGCATTTCTCTCTTAAAAACGCTATTACAACTTTGGCGGGATTTTACAACGCCCAAATGTTTGATAGCGCGTGATTTTCCCTCGCTTCTTGAAACCTAAATCTCCTCTGCTACTCATGTTCCTTCTCCTCTGCTACTCGCCTCTCTTCTTTCTCCTCTGCTACTCGGCTACTCGCGTTCCTTTTCCTCTGCTACTCGCGTTCTCCTATGCTACTCGCCACCTCTCCCTCTGCTGCCCGCCTCTCTCTCGCTCTGTCTGCGATTGTTGTCAGCTCCCCTCTCTAATCCGTCTCTCTGCTCGCTATCTCTGTTGGATTTGATTCCTAGGGTTGAGGTTTCCTTCGATTTTTATGGTTTCGATTCCTTGGGGTATTTACATTGATTTTGGGGCTTCTTTCACTTTTTTGTGTAATGATTTTCTTTTCTTTTCTCTAGGTTTGAATACATGGAACATGATTTGGCTGGACTCGCTGCAAGCCCAAGTATTAAGTTTACAGTGCCTCAGGTGAGGTTAGGAGGATGTCGCTTAACTGATTAGTTTTATGGGGTATTGTTAAGATATGACTTATTTCTTTTCTTTTCTTATTATGCATTTGATTTGGGCAGGTAAAATGTTATATGCATCAGTTATTGTCTGGGCTTGAACACTGCCACAATTGTAGTGTATTGCATCGTGATATCAAGGGGTCGAATCTCCTTCTTGACAATGGAGGAATACTTAAAATTGCTAATTTTGGATGGGTGTATGTTTAGGTGGACAATCATATTGTAAACTAGATGGGTGTAGGCTTTTGTGAGGTTTGAACTTTGTGAGGTCCTGCCTCACTATAGTTGGTTTCTCTTATGAATAAAGATTTTCAAATTTGCAGTAGGATTATCTTAGTGAAGTTTTGAACTCCTCCTTATGTTTTTGCATTTATAATATGTAGGACTAAGACTAACTTAAGTTTCTCTTATTCTCAATTCATGCATCCAGACCAACGTAGCATTGGTTACCTGCATAAACCAAAGAGTAGTAGTGTTTTGATGGAATTGAACTATTTAAAAACTATATTTGACAAAAAATCAGATCTCATCAATGAATGTCTCTAAGGATTCAAATATTTTGTTGGTTACCTGCATCTATGTATTGAAGCATGTCAAATATTTTGTTTTCTTTTTCCTTTCCCTCATTTATTTGTTTATTTATTTTTGGAATTTTCAGCTATTCATGATTTGCAGTAGTTGTTCAACATTTTTCGTTTCCATAATGTTAGAACCCTTGGAACTTGATACCATTTTCCCAAGTTATATTGTCATACTTGATCCTTAAAGACATGGTTGGTTGAGATGCTATTATTACAAGGATATGACTCATATTGTTGTACTTGCAGATGCAGATCATACATTCCTACATTCATACATCATATTGTTGACTAAGATCACTAAAATTTTCATTCTGCAGGATGGCACAGTGTAGTTTGTTTTTGTGCTAAAAACCTTTTATACCAATTTTTCGATTTTGGTTCTAAATGCACCCTCTCAATATTCTATCTTATATGGGTTTTGCTCTCTAGTCTTCTACTTTATATCAACTAAACTAAGGAGGGTGTTATGAGTTTTTACATGGAAGGGTTTATTTTTGTCTACTCAAGGAAGAGAGGGTTTTGTTTCTCTGTTCAGTTTTATTGTATAACTTTTGTATAATGTGAATTTTGTTGGTCAGTATTTAATCTTCAATTTAATATTTGAAAATGAGAGGAAGAAGAATGAAATGTTTTCATCTTTCACTAGTGTGAAATTGATTCAGTTTTACCATTGCATTGATCTATAGGTTTAGAGGGGTTATAGATGCTCAAGGGGTAATGGATTGCCGACAGTTGAAGTACATTGCTGTCATGGCATTCATTTTCATTTTCTTCAATGCTTGTTAATCAAATGAGAAATGAAAGAAGCTCGACATAATATCTAATGTATGGCTACTAGTTACTAGTCTTGGGCACTGTTGGATTTTTTTACAATTTGTTATCTTGAAGCATGGGCAATAGTATATTACCCTACATTTTTTTCTCCGTATGCCTCTTTTTATTCTTTGAAACTTTGCTGACTCCTAGAATTGGAGTAAACATAATGCCAACTAAATCAAAATAAGCCATTCCAGAACTCACTTTATTTTGTCTACTAAATTGAATCTTTAGACTTTACTCATGTTTTTTCAAGCTTTCCATTAAGTTGTTTGGATTGGATAGGTCAACGAGGAGGCAAGCGAGAAAGTGTTGGAAGTGGAGCAGAAATATAATGAAGTACGAAGGCATGTTTATGCTAAAAGGACTGAGATCATTAAATCAATTCCTGACCTCTGGTTGACTGTTGTACGTGATAAATTTAAATTCATATTAGCTTGTATCATTTTGTAGGTTTGACTTATTATTGTTTGATGTCTCCTCATATTGTGACCAGATGTTTCACCGAAGCCTGCAAGTCAGCTGGCAGCAAACTCACAAGTTGGATCAACTCCTTATCCTGTACAACCAGGTGTATCTTATGGTCAGAGCACGAGCAAACAGAAAGGTAACAGTTTATCCAACTATGTCCTTCCTTTTTCATTCTTATAATTCATTTGGTTCTCTATGCTCATGAACCTCTGGGTGCGTTGGTTCCACTCAATCCAACAATCTCTACAAAGAAGAGAAGTTGAGAAACAGCTACAAAGAAGTCATCCACTCAGAAATCCATGTCCAAGGAAAAATCCGTCAAGGAGAAATCGGGTAATGATTAGTTACTTTCTTGTTATTCGTTCTCTTCTTTATGTAACCGGTAGTTACTGATGCTAAAGAGGATATGCCACTGAATTTGTTCATCCAAAACTTATTATCCTACATTTATATAGGTAAGAAAACAGTGACAGAGCAAAAGAATAAAAGAAAGAAGGTGGCATCTGTTCCAACTGAAAATAAACTAAGGGAGGCAACTTGTGAAATTTTGAAAGAAGTCGACTTCAACATGGTGAGAATTATTCTTTGATCATTCAGTTGTTGAATATAATTTCCGAGTAGAAAGAATTCTAAGTTTGAGTAGGAAACAACTGATAAGTTACTGTAGGAATATCTTATTACCAGTTCACCACTGATTGTGTTGTCGTCTGTCTCTTGCCGACTAAGAAAAGGATTGAATTGACAAGAAGTTTCGAAAAAAATAAAAATTACTGGGTTAATGAAACTGCAATCAGCAGGCACTGGTGTATTCGATGCTTTCTATATCAGTTTTGCATTTGAAGTGTCCTCCCCAATCATTGGGGTTTTGATCTATTCATCTTCCATACTTAAGATTTGCATTGATATCGTCTTTCCCTCTTAACATCACTTTTGCTCTTTTACCAAGTAATGACCATCCTCAACATGATTTTGCATTGCAGGTGACATTTACCGATATTGTCAAGAAACTCGGTATGTCTCTCTAATCTTATGTTTGCCATCTTATAGAATTTGAAGTTTTATAATATGAAGGACAATGCTATCTGCACGGTACATATCAACATGCTTGTACATGTCAAACTGTCAATTGACCGACATACAACTTAAAGGACATCTATATTCTCAGTTTGTATTTTTGGATTATTAAAAGCATAATTTGCAATCAAGTTTGTATACCTGGTATTGTTCATGTATCATGTATGTCAGATGACCAATTCTATTTATGGTACTGAATAATGTGACCATACCTCCTGTGGTTTTTCAGCTCAAAAGTTTGATGTGGATCTAACACCTAAACGATCAGAAATAAAGCTTATGATTCAGGAAGAGCTGACTAAAATAGCTGAGGAGGACGATGAAAACGAAGACGAAGAAGAAGGTGAAACAGAGAAGGCAAAAAATCCAGGTAAACCAGTGAAGGCTTGACTGGCGGTTAAGTTAAAATGGGGTAGTATCTTTACATTGTTCATCCATCATACACTATTCCTCTGATCTGCCGTGTTAAAGAAGGGGATTAGCTACGATCTCTAGGGCCATGAATTGAAGGATCACACAAGCTAGAGTTGGAGATGAAGTTCTGTACATACTACAGTGTTACCTAGATTTGTAGATTTGTTTTTCCCTTTCGCCCTTTTAGTTGGCTGAGATTGGATGAATTCCACTCCACTGTAACCTTGCAGAGGTAAATAAGTAGGATTCCCTATAATCATCAAACATCAGGTGGTGTGTCACTCAGGGGGATTAACTTAAATGCTCGACGAATGAACATGGACAGACTACGTAGATGTGGATATAGAAGTAGGTGACAACTTTGCTTGCATGGAAGAGGTATTTGTTTAAAATTTTGCTCATTTACTGAATTATCTTTAGCTGCTAAGAATGAGATTCTCTTGTTTGTCGAATTTTCAGATTGTCTTATTGTTCAAATAGTAGTTTACCTGTGTGTTTGTTTAGTGCACAAATTAGTGGGAATGCTACTTTTCAAGTAAATTTGTTATTATGCCATTTGCTAATGGAAACCCCATTTACAAATTTTTGACATTAAGATAAAATTGTCGGTAAAAGGCGATAGGTAAGTTAATCTTGTTTATACACTTAACTGTACTCCTAATCACATGTCAGAGTCAAATACTAAATTACTTTTGATGGAGAGAATCGTTGATTTTTAATTGATTGAAACATAAGTGCTAAAAAAAAGTCAAATTTAAAAGTAGTATGGACAAAGGTTGTCCATTTCAGTAGTGGAAAAACTTTCTTTAGCCCTTAGAGATAACATAATATATAAACAATTCTATGCATTATTATTCTTCAATGTGCACCAAAAGTAAAACCCTATTACTCACTAGACCAAGTATTATTGTTATTGGGTTAAACACAAAGTTAGAGGCTAATTTTGAGAAGAATCTTCATTTTCGATGTGGGTTTTCAAGTTTTAACAAAAAAAAAAAGACTTTCAGCTCATAGCAACAAAAAAAAAAAGAGGCTAATTTGGATGACTTTCATTTGCAGAGATGTTGAAGGAGCTGTCAAGAAGAGAGGTTGCTGCAAATATCAAGCCAGACCCAGATCTTGATGTGTATATGAAGGTATGAGCTCCAATCAGGGTCGTTATCTTAATCACGAGTTATGTACTGTATATGGGCTGAAAACATTAAACTTGTTGAATCAGTTCAATGTTTGACATGACAAAATAATTTTCTTACAAAAATGGACTAGTTATTACGTTTTTATGTTGTCAACAAGCTTTCGATTCTACAGTCAATTTATCATAATTGTGTGAAGTCTAATCAATTTTTAACATTTTTTGTTGGAATAGGCAGCAACAATGGAAGGACAGAAGGAAAATGTTATCACTGATTATGTTCTCAAGGTATGTGCTGCAACTGGTGACTTGTGCAGTTGAACATTGAATTTGTTATGTAAAGTGTGTTTTTTAAACATCGAAAGATCAGATAGATTATATGTTGCATTCACAGATTTTAGGACTGGATATATCCTCAAATCTTTTTCAGGTGAAGAAGCGCAACAAGCATTGTAGGACTTGCAATCATTGTGTTGAAGAATTTGATCACCACTGCAGGGTAAGAGGCTCGAGCTATTTCTCATGGGCTATTTTTATACTTTATTCAATTTGTATCATTTGATAATTGATTGAAAATGGGTTTTGGTGTTTTTGTCATATAGTTAGACATGCAAGTTCAAACACGTCTCTTGTCTCAAACCTACTAAGCTGACTTATTTTGGAGTCAATGCTAAAACTCTTAAATATAACATGTTATGTGTCATTTCCCAATACTTTTTTAGGGCTTTGATTGGTCAGGTTTCACCCAAGATCTAGACCGATTAAATCTGTATCTAGCAGTATCGATCTCAAGGCAGGTTTTACATTAAAATATGCCCCATATGCATATGGTGTGGCACCCAATACATATCAGGGGTGTACTTAACCAGTAGGGTTAAGAAATCCGAATTAGGAATATTCTCTCAAGGTTATTTAGGTTCTAACCACATTAACATATAAATATGGTAGTTTTAATTGGTGATTAGTGAAGAGAAGATATTTCTTTTCATCAATTATGTGCTTACAATCTGGTGTTGGACATCAGAAATTGCCAAAGCAAAACCGTCAGAAAGAAACAAGTCACTTTTCATCTTGGTGTAGCTCAAGTCCACCCATTGCTGCCATCGACCTGATTTAGGAAGGTGTCCAGTATCCACCCCATTTGAGTTAAAGTGATTATGGTAGTCTTGGAGTCATTTATTTATTTTAATGCCTTCCCGCTGAGGACTCCATCATTTATTATGGTAGTTTGCATGTACCTACAGTGAGCTACTTGTGAAACCCTGTTTAATCCACTCTAGCTTTGAAACTCAGTCAATGCTTAAAGGGAGGAATGTCAACCTGTTTCGAAGTATTTGGGTTTCTTAGACTCTTACAATTCTTCGTACTCTGAAGAATTTGTATATGTTGCAGGTGGGAGGCAATGAGAGTTTGATTGGAATTATCCTAGTTGATGTGTCTCAATGCGTTTGTAGATTGTGTTCTCTGCGATATGTTCTTACCTCTTAGTATGTGCATAGCACCAGATGTATCACATTTCCAATGGTCAAAATGTGGTCATACACTTGTATTTGATAGTACATTCTTGACTCAAATGCTTTCATAGCAGATTGAGCTGTTGGAATAGTTTATGATGGAGCAAATGGAGGAACCAAACCCCTCATGATTCCAAGAGTAGATTCCAGAAGAAGCTGATGCAAAAAATAATAATTCTAAGAAGAAAGTCAACTCGTTGGAGCTAACTTCTTTCGAGTTGGGAAATATGATGTAGGAGCAAGGAAGTGTTTTACCCATTTTATTAATCTTAATCAACTTAGGTATTTTTGCAGTTATATTTAGTTTTTTCTTTGTTTTGGAAACTTGGTTATTAGATGTAGGAACTCCTTATATGGTTTTATTTGCTTTCAACTTTCAAGAATCTATATTAGAGCTCTTTGTTTACTATCCGTATACATTCGTTTTAATAGTTTTTTATGCTCTTTGGTATTCTACAGTTTGCAGTTGCCATTACATCATAATGATTCCTAAACCTTAAATTTGTTTTTCTAAAAATATACCACATTGATTAATACACGGTTAGTATTTACTAAGTTTTGGCGGATTAATGGGGGCTATCTTATTTCGGGAGAATTATGTTATTCTTGTTCACTACGATAATTTTGAATATTTTAGATAATAGGAGAAATCTATTGAGGTAGGTGACCTTATCGGGTCTCTCTTTGTGACATTAATTTAGTTTTAGTACTTCAATTTAGTTTGGCAACCGTTTCAGCTTCTCCTGCATTCCTAGTTTTTCTGTATAGTTTTGTCTTATTAAACTAGTAACTTTCTGTGACAGTTTTTGAATATTTTGCCAAAGGACATAGCTGCATCGACTTCCCGAGCTATAAAATACTTGTGTAAGGTAATTCTCAAATTTTTTTTTTGTACCTTTCCATGTTCTGAGCATGCTATCCAAGAGTACAGTTTCCTCAGTTTGGAAGATTAAAGGCTTTTATCTAGCAGCTCAGTGAAGCAGTTTGGAATATTGCATTGTATATAATGATTTCTGCATCCCATGTTGTCTTGTGCATTTTGGTATTTAATGTTGGTAAGCTATAAGTGGAGATATAATAGTACAGACTTCACTTACTATATTTGCTGTTACAACATGACGTCTTTCTTGTATGCATTCACGAGGTGGGATTCCTTGGACCTATTGTGCATTATTCAATGTAGTGAAAAATCATGGAAGAGACAAATATATCTTCTCTTAGGAAACTTCCATGTCTAGCAGTGTCAAATTGAAGTCTTGAACGGTGATGCTGATGCATGCCTGATTTTGTGGTCTGTCTTTTTCATGTTGCCTTTTGAATTTGCTGAAATTGATTCTCTTTCCATGGTACATATTTACCCATGAATGTTGTCACTGTGCCAGTGTGCCTGTATACTAGGATATATATGGAATTATGGATAGACAGGTGCATGGATATAGCACACAAGAAACTTGCAATTAACTGTTGGGTCCTGGAATTGATGGTGCATGAATAAAGAACACATGGTGTTTTTCAAGGGACTTGCAATTAACTAGTTTTCAAGGGACGTATAAGATGCATGTGTTGATGAATATTTCTAAAAGGGTATTTCTGAATCTACCCTGTTTGCACTCTTCACACCAATTATATGTTTGCCCCATCTTTTAGGCTGAAAATCTCTCTACACCTTCATCATTGTAATTTTATCAACGACAAAAAAACACCCACAAAGATGGAAAGCCGACTCTCTTCATTGCTTAACACAAGCAACTCTCCAACTTCCAAACAAGAATTTATAGCAACTTTTTATTTTATTATTACTTTTTGATTAGAACCACCAATTTTTAGAATAGTTTGGTTTTGCAAACTTGATGGATTCTGTTTGGTTGGTTTAGATTGTAGAACAATCAAAATGTTTATGCAGTATTTGGTTCTTTCAACCCAACTACAAAGATAATCTGCAGAAATCCATGCAGGAGCCTGTGATAGACTTGCAATTTTTTGGATTCAAGCAATTTTTACTTTGAAGTTGGTTTGCCAAATAGGGCGTGAGGCCCAGTTAAATATAGCATAAATTTACCCTCAACATCGAGATGTGGTAAACAAGAAAAAATGATTGAGAGAGGTTTTCCGTCTCTCACAGAATGTTTGTTTATTAGAACTCTGTCTCAGTAAATCACATGGACTCTTCATTATTTTTCATGAAAGTGTAAGCATGTGAGTATGTGGGACAGTCCTCAAAATCATCCGTGCTGTGTTGTTCTATGCTGTATTCACCAATAAGTGCGCTCCTGATATGGTTGTCATCACAGTATTGCATCTCCTTTCACTAGTATTAGACATCTGTGTCCTGCAAAGAAAACCTGATGATCAGTCATGTAATAATACTTCACCTGATACAGATGATCACCATCCTGTGCTAGCTCTTGTTGATGAAGAAGTTCATTTGGGAGCGCAGCAAAGCCCCAAAGCTTGTTGTCATTGCTAGTTACTCTTATGAGAATGCACCAGGAAAAAGATCTGATTGTATATATGGAAGCAGGGCAGAGTGACCATTTTTTCCTTATTGAGAATTTGTTGAAGAAGTTCGTTGAGCTCAGTGATAGTTGCATGACCAAGCTGCGAACAATAGCACCAGAAGTTGTGTGTCAGTTTCAATCTAATTCGAATGGCAATGAGAACACATCAGGCTCTTTTTTCAATGAAGACCGCAAAGTGATGGCGCGACAGAAGCAAGCTGACTCATTGGTGAGATATATTCTCTGTTATCTGTTTTCATTATGTACTGAAGCTCTGATAGGATTTGTTAGGTTTTCATTTCCTTTTCATGGTTTGGCTAGCTTTTAGCTATGAGTGGACATGTTGGCACATCAGTAGTTAAGAGTTTAAATTTTGTTGAGATTCTATAATCCTCTAATGAAATTGACTAATTAACATACCTCATAATTTGTTAGCGCATAGTGCATATGGATGGTCTACTGAATATTAATCTCTCTTTTGTATCCTGTGTGTTTGAGTGCATGCACTACTTGATTGACTTTCTATATCCCAAACTAAGTCAGTTTTGCATGCAGAAAAAAATTCAAGCTACACAATCCAAGTTCATGGAAAGTCATGAATTCTTGTCAGATAAGGTGGAGAGTATAACTCTGGAGCAAGACTTGTCTAGTGATAAGCATGTTGAAGAGGTGCCAGTTTGTTCTTTTTGTCGTGATCCAGATTCTAAACTTCCCATCTCATTTCAAATTTTTCTCCAGGTGAGACCGGTTTTTGCATTAATGCTCCCCAAGTCTTTGATTGGTGTCTATGTTTATTAGTTAAATTCTTAGTGCAATATTTTAGATTATGAAAGATGCACTTGTGCTTTCAATGCTAATAATACATTGTCATTGGTTTTGGAACCAAAAATCTCGACTTGCAAGTTTTGCGGAGAGAGGCCCCTTGTTGTGCGAGTACTATTGGTCATGTTCACCATCCAAATGTGTCTTCTTTGATGGGTTGTTGCATTGACAATGGACTATATTTGGTTTTTGAGTTCTCTCTACATGGCTCAGTTGCTTCTGTTCTTCATGGTAGAGTAGAGCCAGTTGAAATTTTGATCGAATTTAGGCAAGTTTCGGTGTGGTGGTTTATCTAATTGTGTGAACCTTTTGTGTACTAGATGAGATGTAATATAGAGAGCTGATCTTTATTATTAATTTGATAGATTTTGTGACTCGATGTAATACATTATCTCATTAATTATATTACTTTACCTCCATTCATGGAAATGTTTAAGTTTGGCACATTAAAATTTTTATTTTCTAGAAATAAAACTTATAAGATGTAATAAAAAGTCATTTGATAGCGTTTCAGAAACGCTATGGTCGACTCTACTATAGCGTTTTTGAAATGCTATAATAGGCCAACTTACTATAGCGTTTTAAAAACGCTATAATAGACCCTGGGTCTATTATAGCTCCGGCAGACATAGCGTTTTCTAAAACGCTATGGTATTCTACCATAGCGTTTTTGAAACGCTATTAATGGGCTTTTTTGTTGTAGTGATGTACTGAGCAGAGCACTATATATGCGAGGCAGAGTGTTATGCAGTTGAAGCTGCTCTCAATCTCATTTTAACTCGAGGATGGAAGAAGAGAATACTCATGGGGGCACTGGCTGGAAAATTTGGACTCTATTCTAAATGATTTGCATGCCATCAACATTCAATATGGATTCTTTTAATCAACAAATAAACTAGGAATTCTTGGTACCAACCACGCTACCTTGCAAGACTTGTGGCAAATGGTATCGAACATCCTTAAAAAACAAGATATACCTGGTTTGAAAATTTCTAAAATTTTAAAAACCAAAAAAAAAAAACCTGGTTTGTAATCTTTTCATTCCTAGTCGTATTTAAACTTGGTTTGTAATATTTTTGATTGCTTCGATGGATGTATTGAATCATTTTTTACTGATTTGAGACGGATAACAAAGAAGAAGAAATAAGAAAGAACAGATAACAAAGAAGAAGAAATAAGATAGAACTGAACAACAAAATATTATGGAGAGAGGACTGAACTTGATTGATTGTGCAACCTAGACCATCAAAAATGAGAATACCCAAATTGCTTGGAGTCGCTTCAATGGCGATTTCAGTTTCGAGTGGAGAAGCCAAATTGGTAGAAAAGAGAAGACAAGGTTAGGATTTGGGGAGAAGCAACACCGTTTGAAGCAAACCCTAACTTTTCAATTTGCAAATGGGGAGAGAAGAAGAGATGAGAAGAATAGATGAGGAGGGACTGAGGGAAGTACTAGTGGGTTAAGTCTCTTTTAAAGCGTTTTTATAAAACTTGACTTTGTTTCATTCGCGGTGTTTCATTTGCGGTAAGTGCTCGCATGTTTTTTTTTTGTTCTTTAGCGGCGCTTTCTAACAGAAACGCCGTTATTGCGTACAATTTTAACAGCATTTTTCTATAGTGTCGTATGTTGTTTAATTAAGCGGCATGGTGGTTGTAAGCGCCGGTAATGTTATGCAGTGGTAGCGCTTTTGTAAAAACGCCGCCTTGAAAGTGTCATTTTAGAATGCATTTTTTGTAGTGAGCTCTGAATCTGAATCAAAAGAGCTTGACATGGGATACAATAGATCTAATAAAGAACTTTCGGCATCCACCTTGGACAATGCTACACCCTTGTGCATTCAGTATCCAACATCAGCGCAGGGCAAGACAGAGTCATTCAAGCTAAAATTCAGTCTATTTCACCATATTCCAAAGTATCATGGTCTTTCTATGAAGGATCCAAATAAAGATTTAAAGAAATTTGAAGTTGTATGCTCTAGTATAACGCCAATAACTGTGGATGAGAACATCCTGAATCTGAGAGCATTTTCCTTTTCTTTGACTGATAGGTCCGGAACAGTATACTCTTGGGATAGCATGAAGAAGGTGTTTCTAGAGAAATTCTTCCCGACTTTCAAAATTATCTTGTTAAGGAAGAAAATCAGTGGTATACAGCAATGTTCGCGAGAATCATATCCAGCTTACTATGAGCGCTTCAAAACTCTCATAGCATCATGTCCGCAGCATCAGATGAAGGAGAAGCACCTGATTCAATACATTTATGAGGGATTGCTTCCTTTTGAGTGACAGATGTTAGATGCAGCAGCAGGAGGAGCTTTGGTTGATAAAACTCCAGTAGCAGCGAAGACTTTGATTGCAAACCAAGCCTTAAACGCCCAACTATGAAAGAATTGGAGAGCCTTCACGCCAAGTCAATGAGGTAAGTACTAATTCCAGTTTGGAAGCTCAAATGGCTAATCTTACTTCACTTGTGATTCAGGCTCTGGGGAAGCCGAATGTGCTAAGAGATGCACAAGTTTGTGGCGTGTGCACTAAGTCGAGACATCCATCTGATCAATGTCCTCAACTGATTGAAAATGGCGATTGGGAGAATGTCAATGCAGTATGTTTTCAGGGGCAAAATCACTATAGGAATAAACTTATTCGAACACATACAATGAAGGTTGGAGAAATCATCCCAGCTTTGGATGGAGAAATTTAGAACAACCTCAGCAACAAGCTTCAAATCGGGCACCCCTCAGTTTCTTTCAATGGCCGCCAGAACCACTTCAACACAATTCAGGTACGTCCCTTAATTATGATGAGATTATGAAATCGTTAACTATTTCTCAGCAGAACCAAGCAAAAGATATGGCAAATTTGAAGCTACAGATGGGACAGATAGCCGAATTTATTGGACAAATTCGCGAGGAAGGAAAATTCATTGTTCTACCATTCCAAATCCGAAAGGCGGGTTTGAAACCGCAAAAACAATTACATTTAGTGGTAGGAAAATTGAGAATGAGCCAATAATCCTTAAACAGATAAGCAAAGTTACAGAAGGATGATCCAACCATCGTTGAGAAACCAGAGCTCCAAGGTAAGAAGGTGAGTGTTCCAAATTATGTTTCTGCTAATCTTTCTCTACCGTTTTTGCCATTTCCAGGTAGGTTTGCCAAATCTAGAAAATATGAACAGGATAAGGAAATCTTGGAAACCTTCCAGAAAGTCCAGGTCAATATTCCGCTTCTTGATGCTATTAAGCAAGTGCCTAAGTATGCACAATTTTTTAAGGAGTAATGCACAACAAAGAGACGACTTCAAGACGGAGATGTAGTTAAGGTGATTAAGAATGTTTTCACAGTTTTTCAAAGGAAATTGTTGCCGAAGTGTAAGGATCCGGGTAGTTTCATTATCCCTTGTGTTATCAGTAATACTAAAATTGAAAATGCAATGCTAAACTTAGGTGCTTCAATTAATGTTATGCCATATTCTATTTATCAATCTATCAATCTCATGAAGCTAAACAATGATAGTGTTATTATTCAATTGGCTGACCGTTCTAATGCATATCCTTGAGGTTTGTTGGAAGATGTGTTGGTGCAGGTTAAACCATTTGATATTCCCAGCATATTTCTATATGCTTGAGATGGAAGATTCGAAATTTTCAGCACCTTTGCCTCTTCTTTTAGGGCGCCTCTTCATGAATACTACGAAGACAAATATTGATGTACATGCGGGGAAATTGACCATGGAATTTGATGGTGATATGATTGGCTTCAACATCTTTGAAGCCACGAGATATCCTACTAAAAATCATTCTTATTTTTCTATTAATGTGAATGACAATTTGGCCCAGAAATTGTTAGACGACAGAAACGAGGATAAACTTGCGACCACCATCACTACTGCCTTTGGATATGAGAGCAATAAAGTTTCCTATGACACAAAGAAGTGGAAGAAATTACAGTTGAACGAGCTCAAAAAGATTCAGGATGAGGCCTGTGATAGTAAAAGCAATTATAAGAAGAACACCATAGTTTTTCATGATCAGATGATCCATGGAAATACTTTTGTCGTTGGAAAGAAAGTTTTGTTTTTTCAATCATGTCTTAGAACTGGCAAGTTACGTTTGGAATGGGTTGGTCCTTTTATTATTACTAATGTTTTTCCCCATCGTGTTATACAGATTAAGTGTGTCACATCCGGTAAGGAGTTTAAGATGAAACATCATCGACTCAAGCCCTATTATAAGTCTTTTGTGGAGCATGACGTGGAGGACGTATCACTCCATGAGGATTAATTGGAGATACCGTCAGGCTGCATGACGTTAAAACAAACGCTTCTTGGGAGGCAACCTAATCAGATTTGCTTTCTCTATCCCTTTATTTTCTTTTCATTATTTTTGTTTGTTAGTAGTTTGTTTTTTCGCTTTTAAATCTTTCATTGCATGTGATATAATCTATTAACATTGAGGACAATGTTAGGTTAAGTGTGGGGGGAACATCGTTATTTTTATTTTGAAAATAAAAATAAAAAAGTGTCAGTCCATGAAAATAAAAATAAAAATAAAAAATTGTTGGATTTTGTTTTCTTTGTTGGTACTAGTGTCAGTAAAAAAAAATTTATAATTGTTTTGAGTCTTAGGATACTTTCAACACAATGATGAGACTTGGTTTTTAATTGCATGACTTTAAGGTGATTTATAAGCAAGATTTAAGGTCTAATATTATTCTTTGGTTAATGCTTATTCATGGTTATCATATACAAATTCACATGTAATCAACTTAGTAAGTGGTACTTATAACATGTTTAATTGAATTTAATTCATTATAACGCATATGTGAGTTTTGAGCCTATTGTTCCTTTGATTTTGAGAGTTTTTAGTTAGGTCGTCTTTTATTTCTTTTGTCAATAATGATTCGTTGCATGATCTCAATTTTGTTTGTTTTGGTTGCTACTTGGATTGCTTTCATAATTAAGAATAAAACACTAGAACTTGTATAAATTTCGTTAAAAGCATTATATTAAATCGCACGACATGCTTGAAATGATAAAGGCACCTAGTTTCCACCATTGCCAAATAAGCTTGATCCATGATATATTTTTCTTTAGGTGAACCCCGTTGAGCTTGTTTTTAAGCCTTTTGTTTCATTACCCTAATTTTCTATCCCTAACATAATCAGAAGAGTAGAGCATAATTTGATTTGCAGAGACTTTATTGTGGTTCAAGGTATTTTGAAGAAAGAGTTGCATTAAAGAAAAAGAAAAAAATGGTACAAAAGTTACAAAAGGGATACAAGTCCTTCTTTATATTCATTCAGTATTTCAGTACCATACAGATAGTCCAGTTCTTTTCATTCAATAGATACAATATAATGGCTGAAACTCTTCATTATCAGTAGGACACTTCTTCCTTTTCCAACTTATGTCTTGAACCGTGTGATTCCTTGCTAATGTATTTAGTCTTATTGCATGCTTTCATCATTTCTTTAAGCCCTTTGTATTTTTTCTTATCCGTTCTTTCTCATCCCTTGACCCTTTGGCCCCATTACAACCTGAATTAAGACCTTTTGATTGAGTGTGGCTTGCAATGTCACGATGTGGAGATTCAAATGAGGTATAAGCATATGGTGTCACTAGTTTTTGCATTCAAGTAGTAGCATTCCTTCCATGAGATCATATATCTGAAAAGAAAAAAAAAGTCAAAAAATGTCTTTATTTCTTGTTATATCATATGTGAGCTATTTGTTTCCCTTTTACCTCATTCCTCTCACATATAACTAGAATAGGAAGACTGATTTTACCAAACAATCAGTGAAAAAGAAAAGAGTGCACCAATGAGATTTTTGGGTTAATTTTTCTTGGCACGCACTTGAGTTTCACAGTCACTTGGATTGATTTAATTATGAATTTTTATATCATTGCTATGAACGTGTATTAATTTTTGAATGATGTGGATTTAATCTTGTGTTTACAAAGAATCTTAACATGTCATGATCCGTTAAAAATCTCTGAGACAAATGTTGGAAAGTATAGATTGAGTCATTTAAGTCTTTTATTTTTGTTTCTTGGCTTTGCTCAAGGACTAGCAAAAGATAAATGTAGGGTAATTTGATAGGATCATAATTAGGTTATTTTTAATATCATATTTCTATATATATTTTTGGCTATTACTTGTTAATTATGGTACTAATTGATATTTTCGTGTTTGTGTGGGTTTCCAATCACAAAATTCCAAAATATAAGCTAAGTGAAGCAAATTGACAATTTAGAAATACTGATTGCAAAAAAAAACCACACAAAGAAGGAAATCGAGAAGAAAACAATTATAAAAGGGACGATACCTTACTTTAAAGAAACTACCCATCCATAGCCTCCTCACGCTTGCAACCACAGCAAGCCGACACCCATCCACAACCACGCATCATCGCATTCACAATCCACAGCTGCGACCACCTGTTCCTCACAAACCCATCTACAGACTCCTTATCAACCATCTTCGCCATCACAACCAACAGACCACCACCATCATCAAACCCATCATTACCCATCCACCTCGCAACAGACCATCAAGCATCCACAGCCGTAGCAAGCCTCACTCACGCAACCACCACTCTTTTTCTCTTTGACCCCATCATCGCCCCGCTCCTCGCAATTCATCGCAAGCACAGACCCCATCTTAGCCGAGCCCCTTCATCGCCTTCATCCCTCTATTTGTCGCAAATCAGGAAACCCTAGCCACATTGACCACAACCTCCATCGTTCCACACCCTCGTCTCAGTCCCTCTCTCTCGCTGTCCCTAATCATCGCCAACCACCCTTGCACAACCACTTTGTCCTCTCGTCATCCCCTTCTTTCTCACACTTTAATTTACAGTCGAGAAGAGTAGTCTGAAGAACAGATAGATAGAGATCGTGAAGAGAAGATAATTTTAATTCTCTTTTTACTACTATTTGCACCCCATTGTCCTATCACACCAACACGTAGGCGGCAACAACGTTTTTCATATCTAAACCTCTTTTTTTCTTATTTAGTTTTATATTTAATTATGTATTGCAATGTGAACATGATTAATATGTCTAGCTAAACTCCCTTTAGCTAGGGGTGGATTCGAAGCCCCGAACATGTGCTTTATGAATTAATTAAATTTAATCTTCCTTGCTATTAGTGATTGTGTTTTGCTTAACTGCTTTATAGAAAAATTTTGTTTGTATGTTTGTTAAGGTGGCAAATTTAGAAAGCATGTTAGGATCTGGGGCTAGAGTATATGAGAGTTTCACCTAATTGTCACAATCTTGTATTCACAAGTAGTAAATACCAAGGAACGTTGGTAAGGTTAAGTAAAAACCTAGGTAAAAATAAGATGCTGATCATACTTGTAATTGCCTAGTCAGTGTTCATATTTTCCACAAAACTTAATGATCTTAGACTGGTATCTAACTTGCGATTCCTGATTAGATAGCATGATAAGCATAGTTTACAAGAGGCACTAAGTTTAATTCAACGAACTTGGGAAAATAATAAGATTAATGCAGTGTTGATCACGGTTAATCTTGAGCATTGTCTTTCACGAGTTAGAAAGTGATTATTGAAGATTCATTTATGAGCATATGTTTGGTGTGTGGAGATAAACCCTTAGCTAATTTCTCATCTTTGTCATCTCTTAAGTTTTATTATATTCTTCTTAGATATTTTTATAATTTAAATTAGAAAAATCAAATCCCCAAATTTTTTCTTAATTAGGTTGTTAGTTGTCTCTTAGTTATTCTTAGTGCTAGTTGGCAAACCCTTAAATCCCCAGTCCAGGACGATTCTTACTTATTCTATACTATAATCACAAAGCAGGGTATTAAATTGTGTGCTACTATAATTGTGCATCATGTATGATACTCCCCCCGAGTTAGTGGGCCATCACATCGGTTCTCTAAGTAATTTCTTGAAAAGATACGCCGCTCATGATGATTGAGTCTAAATCGTTGCTTGAGCTGCGCACTTTATTAATTGAACGTGCGTCAATTCGGTGAAGAAGAGGCAAGAATCCCATCCCTATTTAGCTCATCCTTTGTGCGGATACCAACTCTTCAATTTTCTTGCTTTTAGAGATCTTGCTCCGTTTATCTTCTGATTGAAAGATTGTTTCATCTTCTTCATGACTCAACAAAACATTCTTGATGACGCAACTTTGGCCAAGGGCCTTGAGTTTTTCGAAGACAGGCAGCTTTCTGAATTGGGCCTCGCTGAAATCCGTACGAAGTTCGGGGTCCTTGAAGACTTGCATTATATGCCTTGAAGGATGACCAGACGAATGTTTCCACCGGCGATGTTCATCTGTTTGCATCACCAGATACTCCAAACTGAATTCTGTTTTACTGTTCTGGATTTGATTTGGGACTTCTTGGACTTCTTTGTAATTCCTTAGGCCCAGTTGGGGCCTAATGGGTACAAGATTGTTCTTCTCATTTTGATTAGGGCGAAGGAAGCTGGTGTCTGTGTGACTCCGCGGGTGATCCAGTTGCTGACTTCTCCTCGGTTGAACAATAATGCTGTATGTAAAATGACATCGCCGGCTTGCTTTGTGAATTTGCCTAATGACTTCAAGTCTTGGCAGAAGTATTGCTTCTTGGCTCTTGCAGATTCAAAGTGTCGTTCGCTCGAATGAGAATTCAAGCCACTCCGTAAGTACAACATTTTCGTCCGATTTCGTTGCGCTTGATTGTATGCTAATCGTTGCTCGTGTTTCCTCGCAGGACAGTTTCCTACTACTCCTCTTACCCCAGAGGAGCGAAACACGATGGATACATTTCGCAACTTGCCAAAGCAGAATGTTGTGGACGTCATATGTGTCACCAACTTTATTCGCAGTAGGCTGTGGGATAACTGGCATGTGGCCCCTACCCTTTATCGATTGCCGCAAGTTAAGTATTAAGGTGGGGCCCCTTCTAGGAAAAGAAAAGCCGTCGGAGCCAAGGCTCATGTCTTGTCTGACACGGAGGAGCTGTCTGATAAGCTTGCCTCCTTTGTGAGTTCGAAGAAGTCCCGCGTTAGAACTGGGTCATCTTCAAAATGATCTGTTCCAGTAAGTAAATAGCGTGAGTTTGATTGGCCCGTTGGGGCGGAGGCTGATGTATCCGGCTGGGAGAAGACCACCTACGATTAGTAGGGGTTGAAAATATATTGAATCTTAGTGCCGCGCAGGTGGAGGCTCTAAGCGAGTAGTTGATGCTGCAATGGCGGCTTCTACTGTTGCCGATCCACCCAGGACCGTTCTGATAGAAGGTTTCTGTGAGGATCCACATGAGGTTCTGGAATGCGATCGCCCCTTTGGTAGGCTGACCAATAGTGGTCGTGGTGACACGTGCCAAGTTTATCCTAGTCCTCATTGTTCCCTGTCTTGCTCCAGACCGTATCTTAAGGTGTTGGAGGGTCCGTTGGACAATTCGCTTCCTTTTCTTCCTCCTAATCCTGCTGAGTCATCTTGCAATAAGGGATCGGCTACTGGTGAAAAATGAAAGGCTTTGGAGGAAGGCCTTAAAGCAGTGGTGACTACAAAAGGTGGTGATGGCATAATCCCTCATTCGGGAGAGCTTCACCCGGATGTGCGGATAAGTTTGTTTGCCCCGGACTTAGTAAAGATGAGCACCCAGGTCTGGCACCAAGAGGTTGATGTGGATTATGCTTCGAAGTAGCATATAAGCAGGCGCATAGCTGGCTGATGGACCACGCTCCAAAACCTGAGGAGGATACGCTAGAAGGGCGTATGGATAAAGGTTTAAAGTACCTTATTTTGGGAATGTCTCACTTGAGCTGGGCGGCCGTTGCTGGGACAAAAGTTGCGGTGGCCCGTGAGAGGGTGTACACATGGCGCATGTATTCTTGCACAAGCAGACGCTATATTCTGACGCGCTTTATGAGATTGAGCTGCTGAAGAAGCAGGATGAGGAGAGGAAGCTGGAATGGTTGACCGTTGATGCTGAGGTTTAGAGGGTTTGTCTGGACGCCCTTGAGTCTGATCTAGTAGAGGCAAGGGCCGTGAGAGACAGATTCCAACAAGAATTGGATCTGGCCCGCCGTGATCTGAAGGTTACGCAGGAAGCTGCAACTGATGCGCGTTTTGAGCTGCAGTCCTTTGCTGAGGAGAATGCCTTGAAGGAGGCTGACTGAGATGTTCAGAAACAACAATTGGATTCCAATGTGGAGTTCAATACTCGAGAGGCGAGGAAGGCCGATGACCAACTTGGTTTTGAAAAACATGAGATTAGTGTTGTAAAGAGCAGTTTGACTACGGAGCAATCCCAAGTTGATGCGCTGATAGGCAAGTTGGAGCGTGAACTTGTTGATGCGAAGGCGTGCGAGGAAGAGCTTCTCCATAAACAAGGCAAATGTGAATTCCGCTGGGTTGTACATGGTAGATAGGAGCTGCTGGCGCTGATGAAGGAGGAGGATCCGGAATGGAACCTTGATCACTATAAGAAGATGTTGTATGTAGACTTGTCAGTGGTCTTTGTGTCATCAGATGAAGAGGGTGATCCAGACCAAGATGCTCAGATTGCGGCGCGTACAGACGCGACTCCTACTTCATCCGCTGTCAAGCTTAACTCTTCTGTTTCTGTATCCTTTCCTGATAAGGAGTAAACTTTGTATACTTGTACCTTTTTTATTTCAACTGTTTAGTGAAAACAGGTTTATGTTGAATACGCTCTGTATCCATTTTGTGCTCGCTATCCCTATTGTGTGTTTTATGTTTAGCCTCATCATTTTACTTTAGCATAGGCTGGTTGGATCAATAGGAAGTCGAGTGGTCTGTCTGCTATTGAGAGTTTGACCGTTTACGTTGCGAGTGACTAAGAATCACTGTTGCGTAGTCACGTCCAATAGTGGGCGTTCTGCGAATGGTTGAGGAGCTGGCTGCGCTGCCCAGCTGTGGCCCATTCTCAAGGTAAGCTGTTGGGGGTTCATTTTGTTTATCTGACTATAGGTCACAATCACTGGCATGAGTGAACTATGGCAGTCGAGCACATGCGTTGTAATTAGAGTGCTTGTTCCGAGTTAGGTTTCATAAGCTCGGGCTGACATTCCATGTAGCACTCGTTCGTGCGTTGGCGGGACGATTTATGGGTCGGCATGAGCATCTTTTGATGGTAATAGAATGTCAGCCCGTGTGAGCGTGAAGATGTTGCTTGAGTTGTGATTTATTTTTGGGCCGCTGTTTCAAAAGAAAGCGAAAGTTGTGTGGCGAGCTGTCTAGGGCTCTCACCTTCCGTACCATTTATGTCCGAGCATGGTGGACTACAAGTTCGGGGAGCGAGGATTCGGTGTATCATGGTCTGTTGAAGAGCGATGATCCCATGGTGAGGTGTCAACATCAGTTCGAAACTGACTAGCCTCCCACCTTTCAAACCATCTACACCCGTACGTAGCGGGCTACAAGTTTGAGACAAGGGGTTCGACGACCATGGTCTGTTGAAGAGCGATGATCCCGTGGCGAGGCGTCGACATTAGTTCAAGACTGACTAGCCTCCAACCTTTCAAACCATCTTCACCCGTAGTAGCAACCACAAGTTTGAGACGAGGGGTTTCAATGCCAGGCTGAAACGCAGTGGTCCCGTGACAAGCCGTCAGAATCAGTTCGGGACTGACTAGGCTCCCACTTCCAAATCATCTTCACCATGCGCATAGAGCTACAAATTTGGGAGTTTTCAGCCACCATGGTTTGTAGAAGAGCAGTGGTCCCGTGGCAAGCCGTCGAAATCAGTTTGGGACTGACTTGGCTCCCACCTTCTAAACCATTTACGCTTGCGTAGTGGGGGCTACAAGTTCAAGGTTGGTTATTCGGTGACCATAGTTTGTAAAAGAGCAATGGTCCCGTGGCAAGTTATCGGGATCAGTTCGAGACTGACTAGGCTCCCACCTTCCAAACCATCTACACCAGCGTAATGGAGGCTACATGTATGGGCTTTGATCAGAAGTTGTCGTTGCCAGTCGTCACTAGCTAGGCTTACCTGATCGGGTTCAACGACCTTTCTCTGCGAAGGGGGCAATAGTCCTTAACGAGTTGTTTTCATCAGGCGTGATAACACTGATTGGACTCCCACTTCCTAAACCATCGACATTCGCACTGGGCGGACTAGGTGTCGGGGTGAACCAAAAGTCGTCGTCATTAGCCAAAACTGACTTAGCTTGCTTGGACAAGTAGGGGCTCCGCCAACTACGGGCATGTGAGCTTGTGTCCGTGAGCGGAGTGCGTTGTGCGGATGAGTTGTGAAGAGGCAGGAGTACCTTAGATCATCTGCAGGTGTGATCCGTGTGTCAGGAATGACTAGGGTTTCTCATGCTTGTGTCAGGCACGAGGTAGAATACTGCTTGGATAGTGGATCGAGCTCATGGGCTCGTAGAGTGGGGGCTAGTGTTCTCTATATGCAATATACTACGTGTACGACGTAGATCGCATGGTAGCACGTGTACTGCGTGGATTGCGAGATGGTTGACTATCGGTTACTCCCCTTCAATTAATGGGGTTGGATGCAGCCACGTTGATTGGATGAACGTAGACCTATGCAGTATCCTTGGGAATCATCGTCTCCTCATTTTCCATACGGTATTCAATGCTGACAGTTAATGCTGAAGCGCCCGTTTGGTGAACAATTATATCTATATAATGGTGTTTTTCCAATGTTGTAGGCACTATCTTCTGCAGGGCGTATCTCATGTAATATTCTTATTTGAAGAGAAAATTTTGAGTTTTCCAAAGGCTGAAGGAAGATCTCCATCATCGGAGTCTTCGAATGTTCTAACATTTTCGCCGATGAATGACGATAAGAATCACTGTTATGTGTGGTCACTAGCTCTGGTGAGCACCTAGTTGTTTCGTTGAGATCCCGTGATTTCTTTTCATATTGCAAAGAATAAGTACGCACTCACTCCCGAGGGATGAGTCTGTCATTTATTCACTTGCGTTTAAGTGTTACATTGTGCTGTTATGCCTGCATGTATGCGGTTCCTGCTGCTAGCTTATGGTTGATCGAAGTGTTGGCAGATGAGTGATGCTTCTGGGGGTGGTATCTCTCAGTCGTCCCTAGTACCGCGCATGGGAAAAGTGTCCTTGCTTGGCAGCACTGTGAAACCTTTACGGCTCCGTCGCTTGCGACCATCCACATCTGCCTTTTTCGTGAAGCCGGAAGTCGTTTGAGGAAGTCCATAACTCTTTGCAAGGTCTGCGTTGTCATTGTCGAGTCACTTTATGGGAGCGGTTTGGAGGAGCGGACGACTGCTTTGCACTCTAGCCCATTCTCGCACCTTTGTCCTTGATCTTGGGAAGGAGTCGAGCGAAGTTTACTGGGGTTCCTTAGCCACCACTATTCTGATTTCATGCGAGTGGAGTTGTGCGTCCATAGTTGCAGGATCCGACTACCTTTCAGGTTGCGTTGTAAAATCCGGTTGGATTTGGGAATTTTCTATTTACTTTAATGCAACATAATGGCAGCCTCGTGACATAGGCAGGTTTCCACGTATAGTTCCTTCAAAGTGGTTAGCAGTGTACTTAACGCATTGGCGAAGGGTGGAGACTACTGCCTCCATTTGGTAGAGACATGGTCTTTCCAAGATAAGGTTGTAGGTAGACAGCACGTCTACTACCATATAGTACAGAAACAAGACCTTTTTGAGTTGTGGCTCTCTTGCCATTACTACTAACCTTATCTTCCCAATCGGGAAGCATTTTGAGGAAGTTTGCAACTCTTTGCAAGGTCTGCATTGTCATTGTCGGGTCACTTTCTGGGGTCGATTTGGAGGAGCGGGGCGATTTGGAGGAGCGGACGATTGCTCTGTACTCTAGCCCCTTCTCGCACCCTCGTCCTTTATCTTGGGAAGGAGTCGAGTGAAGTTTACTGGGTTTCCTTTGTTCTCTCTGACGTCAGATTTTTTAAGCGGGTCTTTATGTTGTATCGGATTCAGATACTTGTAGTATGTAGTCTTTTGTATCTGCCTCAAGGCGCCCGTTGTTACATCTTTCCAATAATCAATAGGTTGTGTTTGCGTAATTCTTTCTTTATTTCTTAAATGATTGTAAATCACATAAGTTTCTAAGAACTAAAATTTACATTGACGATAGAAGGGAAAATAAACAACTGAAGTAGACTAACTGTTGGTGGAAAGAAGTCGACCCAGCCTTGAAGTGAATTCGATGGCCCTTGTTGGATCGTTGACACTTTAAATAGATTATTGAGCTTCGCTGATGTCACTGAGGCTACTGATGAGTAAACCTTGTGTGGGAGTTAATCTCCACGTCGATGGAATGTTGGGAGGTTGTACTTCCTTTTGCATTGACCTCTCCGTTCTGCTGGGTTGAAGAGCAGATTTGTCTCGCTTGATTGTTCCTCATTTCTAAAATTAGCCATCGCTATTCTGATTTCATGCGAGCGGAGTTGTGCGTCCACGGTTGCAAAATCCGACTCATTTTCAGGTTGCGTTGTAGAATCTGGGAATTTTCTATTTGCTTTAATGCAACATAATGGCAGCCTCGTGACATAGGCTGGTTTCCACGTATAGTTTCTTCAAAGTGGTTAGTAGTGTACTTAACGCACTGGCGAAGGGTGGAGACTACTGCCTCCATCTGGTAGAGCCATGGTCTTCCCAAGATAAGGTTGTTGCTAGACGGCGCGTCTACTACCATATAGTCCAGAAACAAGACCTTTTTGAGTTGTGGCTCTCTTGCCACTACTACTAACCTTATCTTCCCAATCGGGAAGCATTTTTCTCCGCTGAATCCAATCAGCGAGTAGTTTGAGGACGTCAGGTTCTCCTCTTTGAGGTCCATACTGCGAAACACGTTGTAAAACAAGAAGTTGAGTGAGCTCCCTTTGTCAACTAGAACTCTCTTTACCCCCCATTTCGCAATGGAGACTGAGATGACTAAGGCGTCATTGTGCTGTGCTCGGACTCCTTCAAGGTGGTCTGTAAAAATTAAGGTGGGAATGGGGCTTTGCACCCTCGAGTAGCAAAAGCATATGTCCTCATCTGCGGGTTGTGTTTGCATCTCTAGTAGAGTTCGCTTGCGGCACCTAATCGACTGGTCTTCATCCGGTCCGACCCCATGAAGGACATAAATTATGCCTGGAGTCTCATTCTCTATTTCCTTGACTGACTCCCCCAGTCCCTGGATCGTTCTGGTCGCTTTTCAGAGCTCAGGAATTCCTTTAGTTTGCCCCTGCGGATCCAGTACTCAATCTCATACCTTAGACTTTTGCGGTTGTTGGTATCATGGCCACCCTCCTTGTGGTACAAGCAGTACTTGTTGTTGTCACGCTTGGAGGGGTCTCCGCGCAGCTTTGGGAGCCACTTCAAATCTTCCCAGTTTTTCAAGGAATTCAGGACGTCCGACAGGCTAGAATTGAAGGGGGTCACGGCTCTGGATCCAACATAGTTGGATGTTTTCTCTGGCCTAGCCCAGCTAGGGTCTGACCTGTTGTCATTGCGCTTTCGCTTGCCTCTTTCTTCATCCTCACGCCTCCTTCCCTCCCTTCTGTCTTTAGGAGTGGAAGGCTTCTTATACCCTTCTGTTTCTCTCTTCACAATTCTCAACTCTTCTAAGGTAATGTACCTCTGGGCATTATTGAGGAGCTCTACCATATCCAACGAGGGTTCCAAGGTGAGGCACTCATAGAGCTTTCCCTTATTCAGGCCCACAGTAAAATCTGTTATGGTTGTGTCATCGCTGCAGCCGTCAATGAGTGTCAGCTTGTCGTTGAAATGCGTGACGTACTCTCTGACTGTCTCATTGGATCTCTGTTTGAGAGAAAATATGTAATGTGGGCCTTTCCGAAGGCACCGACTCGTACAAAACACCTCAAAAACTCTTTCGCCAATGCCTTGAATGAGTCGATCGACTTCGGCAAGAGGCTGTAGAACCATATTAATGCTAATTTTTCAGGCTGGTGGGGAAAGTTCTGCACATGACCTACTTAGATCCTTTCTATGAGTGTCATTACGTTCTAGTAATGGCATAGGTGGTCGAATGGGTTGGTGGTCTCGTTGTAAAAGTTGAGCTTTGGAAGCGTGAACTTCTTTGGAGCAACTTCGTTCATGATTCGGTCCACAATCGGCGGAACAGATAAACTGTACGACACGTCTGGGTCGTGTGCCCCTCTGTGGAGGGGGTTCTGAGGGTCGAGCCTCTTCGCCCTGAGAGTCGGTTCTGCGTTAGCTGCGTTGCCTTCTCTAGTCCGATGGGAATTAGCAAAGGCTTGACTCTCTTGTGCTTTCTCTCTGTTGTCATCCGAAGATTGAGGCCTGTGTTGTTCCTGGTTTTTATTGGGGGTGGAGGGTTTTGCTGTATGAAAGCCTCCACTGCTTTGGTGATTTGTTGTATCTGAGACGACAACAAATCCATCATAGGTTTCGTCGTTGTCGTGGCTGGCGCAGGGGCTTGAGTCTGTTGTCATGTGCCACTGGCATCGTTGAGAGCGGCGGTATAGTGCCAGTCGGGGGTTTGACGTGTCCATTTGTTCTCCATTTTTGCGTGATCAGGTGGTCACCATCTGTTAGTATTCTGAGGAGAGATGATGCTAGTAAAAGGTTAGGAACTTTGTCGTCCCCACAACTAACGCCAAACTGATGCATTCATTTTCCGCTCCATGCTTTGACATTGACCTACAAACCTGCTAACCTGCACAAGGAATACACATGAGCCACGAACCACCATTGTGGTGGCCGATAGCACTTTGATGCTAAAGTCAGCAAGGATCTGAGGAAGGTGTAATGCTGCAAACAAGGAATTTGTGGCGTACCTTAGCTTACCAACCTCATGTCTTATTTATAGTGCAAGAGTCCTGGTTCAACCAAGCCATCGATGGTGTAGTTTAGGGAAGAAGTTCTTTGTGGAAATCCTTATCTAATTAGGAGTCGTGGTGTGGAGAGAAGTTTCCTTATTAGCCATGTGCTCTTAGATACGTGGGAGATAGTTCCTGTTATGAGAATAATTTATCGATGGAAGTCTCCATATGTGATATGTACTCTGGAATATGCTTCCTAGTTGGAAGCAAATAGCTACTGTAATTGCCCGTCCGAAACTGATCCTCGAGATACTTGCCTTAACAAGGCTTACGGGTATTGAAGATAGTTGTGACACATGGGCCTAGTAGGCTGTAAGAATTCGGGTCCGTTTGGGCTTACGGATTGCATTGGGTGGGCTTAGAACCGCATGGGCCAGATCAATGTCGAGCTGACGCTAGGGCCTATCTTTCCTTAAGATCATCATGACACCTGTACGGCGTAGAGTTGGGATCGTTATGGTGTATCGTCAGTACCCATCAAAATATTGTTGAACTCTAAAGCTGAAACTAAAAAAGATTCAAGAATTGAAAAGATTAATCGAAGTCATACTTGTTGTTTATTCAAACAATCTCCCTTGGCTCTTTTGAGCTCCTCTTTCAAGCTTTCACACTTAGAACGACTCTCAATCTGTCAAAAACAACCAAACAACTATCTAAATCAACCGATTTAGATCTCGTGTTCAACCAGGAAATGAAGATGATCTGATGAACGATTTTGCTTAACATTTCCATGTAAACCTTTACCAACCATTGGTTTTCTGCATAATTCAATTGATTATGCAAGTAGAGTAGAGATTAATAATTTCATCAAAGACTTGGTGAGAAAAATTAACTAAACCCTAACTTAAGATTGGTGCAAGTGAGTTGAAGAGCTTTTCGTCGTTTGGTTTGAATGACCAAATTGGATTTAAGCGATGAAATCTCTTCGATTCCCTTTCCAAAATCTTGCTAGTAAACTTACAGATCGAGAATGACGTATTTGTCTTCTTCGCCGGTGGTGACGACCACCTCTTCAAGCTTGATGATCGAGGGGACCTGGGCGTCGGTGTCTTCGTATTCTGCGGCTGCAGTTTCTTCTTATTCTTTCTTGCATTCGGGATTTGTACTTGCCTTTGTTAATGGAGACGAAATGAGAGAGGAGACATAAGTTTGAGAGGGTTTTTGTGCTCTGTGTTGTGCTCTTGGGGTTTTTAGGGTTCAAATAAAATTTTGTTACCTCCAATTAGATTAAGACACGTGTACATGTGTTATATAAAACGGGTTGGAACCGAACCGTTTGAATACAAATATTTAAAAACGAACTCCAACTGTTCTACAATGGATCCAGAGTGTTTCTTAATTTACACAATGAAAACTGGACCATTTGGGGCAAAACAGTCTAGTTTGGTTTGGATCCACGATTCCTCGACCCATTTGCCTAGCCCTAGGCGTGCATGTGGAATATGAATGAGTAGCAAGATTTTGTTTCACAAACACATTGGGACACTGGTTAACATTTGAAGCCCATAATGGGGCTAGATATATGGGCTATAATCATTCATCATTTGCAACATCCGTTTCAACATGCATGGAAAAATTAAGTGCCTCCTACGTGTGGTTGTATGGCTCAAGAACAAAAGTATGGTTCCATTAATTTACTTCAGTTACTATATCATTCAATCTGTTCCTTACGACAGTGTCATATATTTGATTTTTCAAAAATTTCATGCTTATAGCAAGACACCCCTTTTCAAATTATTTTCTACACTCCATTTTTATTTCTAGGCACTTACTGTGAGAACCAACATTGTATGTATGACCTACTTCATTTGCCTTCCTACAATTCAAAATCCAAATATCTTGAAGATGCCACAGTTGAATATCACAGCTAGTAAGAAAAGGAGGAGAGGAGGAAAAGTGTTTGTGTTCAGAAACTTTTGTGAACCAGGTATCCAAGTCAGTTTAATAGTTAATTTCGTGACAACTTGAAACAACTTCTTGAGTTCGCTTGTATGGAGACTAATCTGTGTAGAGGGATGACAAGGTGGTCGTTTCAGCTTGAACTTCATAATCATAACCCACCCTATAGTGACATTCTTTTTGTCATTGAAGAGCCAATGGAGTCATTAAATTGTCATCGTTGTGATAACTGCCAATATGTAGGTAAACGTTTCTTGCATCTTATTCCAATAATAATTTGATACATATAAAATACCACAGTTAAAGGGCAATAGCTCTCAGTAATAGATTTTTTGGCATTAAAATGAAAAAAAAGTATTTATCTGGGTATACCTCAGGCTGGGGACACCACATGATTTGCAATGAGAGGTTTCACTTCGTTTTGCCTCAAAGGAAACAGCAACACTACTGATGACGGTGTGTTCCAAGTCTAACTTCGGTGATGAAGGCAAAGCTACAAGTTTTGTGGAATTACATGATCAAGGTGGTGGTCATCCATTGCATGGTGTATTGCACTCCAATGGTTTTGGACACCTAATCTAGGTTAACGGGATTGAAAAAAGGTTCCGAGTTGCCTGGCAGCCAGATTATGGACTTTTGGGATCGAATATGCACTAGGCTAAGGGAAAGGTTAGATTCATCTGCCATGCAAATCTAAATACCCCCATTAGCTAGCCACATGTTTTGGCCTTAAAATAATATTTGATATCGAATTTCATGTTATTGTAAAATATCTCAAAATTTCACATTCACTACAACAATCTTGTGGTATTGGCTAAAGGTGTGATGGCTCAGTGGTTGAGTAGTGACGGATGGTATCACTAGGTCATGGGGTCGAATCCAGCCAGCGGCATCTGGGGTGAGAGGAGTTAAGGGATTAAAAAAAAAAACTGGTGGTATTGCTCTTTTCTGGAAGGAAGGTATTAATCTGACCATTTTCTCTTATTGTAAATACTATTTTAATTGCACTATTACTGATTATTTAGTTCAAACTACTTGGTCTGCTCTGTTTATTTACGGTGAGCCAAATCCTTCACTTAGAACACCTTTTGGAACAATTTGTCACATCTTTATGATCTTCAATCCCTTCCTTGAATCATTATAGGAGATTTAAATGTTATCCTAATCCCAGAAGATAAAATAGGTGGTAGAAAACCTAGACCTTCAAACTTCAGACACCTTAGCTCTTTCATGGAAGAATTTGAACTTATGGACTTTCCTCTTAATGACTATAACTTTACCTAGAATAATAAACGTAAAGACATGAATGGTATTAAAACCAAACTAGATAGAGTTTTAGTTTCTATTGACTGGGATGCAACTTTTCCCTTCGGCCATAGCTCACACTATTCACACTTCAACTTCGGATCATAGAGCTATATCTCTTCAACTTATCTCTCGTGTGAATAACGGCCCTAAACCGTTCAAATTTTTTCATAGTGGGCCAAAGATCCTAGATGTCGCCTACTCGTTGCCTCTTCATGGGCCCCTAGACAACATGTTCTGCCCCAACACAATTTTCATCTTAAGACTAAAAAACTCAGTCACCGCCTTTCAAGATGGAATAAAATGGAGTACAAGAACATCCAGATGAGTATTACGAAGACCTTGTCTGCCTTTGACGAGCTCCAGAATGCTCACCCGTCCGCTAACAATGCATACACTATCTCCAACTTGAGGATTGTTTGTCAAAATTCTATCACCAGGAGGAACTTTTTTGGAGAAACAAATCGGGTTCCTCGTGGCTCCAAGATGGAGATAGGAACACCGGTTCTTTCACTTGTCTACCTTGTTGCATCGCAAACGTAATCTCATCCTTCATCTGAAAAATGAAAACAATGTTTGGAAAATTGATCAACCAGAGATTGGTAATATTCTCAATTCTTATTTCCATAACATTTTCCAATCTTCCACTCCGGATCATCGCCCGGATATTATCTCATTTTTTCCCGATGATCAATGACGAGGATAATGAGCTACTTCTTGCCGTCCCCACGACGGAGGAAATCAAAACAATTATTTTTGCTATGGGTAGTCATAAAGCTACAGGTCTTGACGGCTTTCATGTTTTTTTCTTCCAACATTACTGGGACGTGGTCAAACAAGATGTACTTGAAGTAGTACACACTTTCTTTAACACCCGGCAAATGGATCCAAAGCTTAATGGAACTTTCATAGCTCTTATCCTGAAAATTCAAAACCCTGACACTCTCGACAAATTCAGGCCGATTGGGTTATGCAATGTGATTTACAAGATCAATTTGAAGATTCTTGCTAATCGTCTCAAACCTTTCCTGGCCCACATCATCTCCCCTAATCAAGGAGTTTTTCTTAAAGATAGGTCGATTATGGATAATGTTAGCTTGGCTCATGAGACCTTTTTCCAAATGAGACATAGTTGTCATAAGAAACAAGGTTGGATGGCGATTAAGATTGATATGGCTAAATCGTATGATAGAGTTGAATGGTCGTTCCTCCTTCATATTCTAAGTCAATTTGGCTTTTCACAAGGTTGGATCCGGATGTTTGAGCAATGCATTTCGACCTCGCTTAAAGTTCTACTCAATGGGACGCCTCTAGACACCATAGTCCCTTCAAGAGGACTCAGACAAGGTGACCCTATATCTCCCTACATTTTCACACTCTCTCGCTTACTTGGAAAAACTGAAAGCAAGGGTCTTATTAAAGAAATTTACATCCATCGCAATTCACCTTCAATCAACCATTTGTTGTACGCCGACGACCTTATGATTTTTTGTAGAGCCTCCTTGGCAAAAGCTCACTCTATCAAAGACATTCTTCTTAACTATGGCACGACCTCAGGTCTGACCGTAAATTGTGACAAGACGTCAGTTTACTTCAGATCAAATGTTCAAGATAAACATGCTAAAATGATTCTTAGAATTCTGGGCTCTAAAGGGTACAACTCTAAAGATAAATATTCAGGCTCGCCTATGTTACTTTCCAAAAAGAAAGCTGCAAATTTTCAATTCCTGTTGGATAAAGTTCATTATAAGCTTTCTAACTAGGAATCTAACATCCTGTCCCAAGCTGGTAGAACAACCTTAATTAAAGCGGTCCTGAACTCTATCCCCATTTATACCATGCAAACTTTTTTGTTTTCGGTTTCTGTCACCACTAAGCTGGACAATCTTGCTTGAAATTTCTGGTGGAGGGAACAAATGATAGTAAGTCGAAGCATACCTGTACCTGGCATTGGATAGCGTTACCGCGTTCTCTCGGTGGTCTCAATATCCAAATTGCTAGAACCAAGAATCTGGCCTTTATGGCTAAGAACATCTGTTAGGTTCTATCCTCGCCTTCGAATGCATGTACCTTGCAGATGAAAGCAATCTACTTCCCTGGTAAAAGCTTGTTCCAATTATCCAAGCCTCCTTTGCTTGGAGAGGAAATCTCACTTCTTTGGATTGGATGAAACGACATCTAATCTGGCAACCTCTCTTTGGGAAGACAATAAATCTTTGGATTGACTGTTGGGTTAAGCCAGGCTTGATACTGGCAGATTGCGTCCTCCGACCCCTCCCAACCTTAACCTCGAATTTTGTTCCGGATCTATGGCTACTCACCCTGAGTCAGTAATATCAATGGAATGTTCTTCTTTTCCAATCTCTTTTCCCTGGCCCGATTTTTAGAGATATCTTGGACATTCAATTCAGGTAGACATCTGAACATGATAAACTGATCCGGTTACCCGACAAAAAAAAAAGGCATGTTTTCAGTAAAAAAAATGCGTTCAAGACTTTTTTCAAGGATCATAATGAAAGCTCCACTTCTGCGGAGAAATATCTTATTGTGCCTTCCACGGTGCTCAGAGCTATTTGGCGCATCAAAGCCCAACCCAATGCTCTTCATATTCTCTGGAAAATCAGTCAAGATATCCTGCCAACTAAAACCAAAATGGTCAAACTCCATGTGCCCCTTGAGAATCTCTGTTGTTTTTTTAATTAGCACGAAGAAGATGTCATTCATCTCTTCTTCCTTTGCCCAATTATTATGAAAATCTGGCATCTTATCCCTCTCCCTATAGATTGGGTTCGGGTCACCCAAAATAACCCACCAACTACAACGCAGTTGTTTGGGTTCATGTGGACTACAACCAATAATCATGAGGTAGTGAAAGAAGAAATGCTTGCTCAATTCACGACTGTCCTACACACCATTTGGAAGGAACATAACAATATCATTTCAATAACAATATCATTTCAATAACAATAATTTTTGTTCTCCTACATTCCTTGCGAAGTTCAACAACACGTGGAATGCTTGGAAGTGCCAATGGTTCAGATCCCCCTTGAACAAGTCTCCCTTGGGCAATTTGGTTACATTTATGGACTATGTGTCTTCCATCTCAAACCTCCCTTTGCTGCATATCATTCTTGCCACCAGGAGTAATACCCATATGACAAACCTTGTTCATGTTCCCTGGCCTGGGGCCGAAACTAAGCTCCAGAATTTAATCCAGATGCAACTCGAGTCAGTTAGAACTCATCATATAAATGCTAGATCTAATTGGCATAATCATGTTCCTTTTACTTTAGATCCAGATACAGTTATTGTCACTTATGATGCGAGTTTATTTGATATCCATAAACAGGGAGCTATAGGGATTTTTGCAGTGACAATCCTTGGCGAAGTTCTGGCTCGAGTAGCATGTCCTCTCTTAGGGAAGGTCCATGATAGCACATTGGCAGAGTGTCTTATAGTTGAAGCTACTCTTTTGTTAATCCAAGAACGACATTGGAAGAAGGGCTTTCTTTTAGGTGACTTTGGCTTGCTCATCACCATTTTGTACGAAGACAAGCAAGATCAAAGGATGACCATGGAATGGATGTGGTTTCCTATTATTGGTAGTATTAAACGCCCACTACTTCAAAAATGGGCAATTCTGGCGGATGATATATAACAGGAAATGCCTAATCCTGACACATGTAAAGCTATATCCGCCAGGGAAATCTTACAATGGAGGATTAATTATCCGCCTGGGATTGCTGGCGTCGGGAAATTGATTGTCCCAAGGATATGTCCCTTAATCCGCCAGGACTTATTTTGAATATTGAAAAAAAAAAAACATCCACCACCACAATTTAGTGGCAACGTACACATATATACACCGACTAAAATTTACTCATGGCGCTTAGAAATGACAGAGAAAATGATTGAACGACACATATATACGCCGGCTATAAAATTATAAGTGCCATGACTCCAAAATGGGCGGCACGTATATACGCCAGGAAAGAATTTATAACTGAGAAGAGGTCAAAATGGCCGACATGTATAAACGCTGGGAATTTAATATTATCCACCAGGACTTTAATATTATCCGTCAGAAATGAATTTATTACCACCATGAAATTTAGTATTATATGCCAGGAATGAGTTTATAACAGCCATGAAATTTTGCCCGTATATTATCCGCCAAAAGGTTTTGTAAATATTTAAAACAAAATTCCGCGGGATGATCTAAAAATAGTATTAATATAAAACAAAATGTCATATATATCCGACATCCCAAATATGTGTCATACATCTCCGCCATGAACAAAAAAACAAATAACTAAAAATCACATTGTACATCTGCCAGACAGTACAATCAACTACCTGAACTTGATTTTGAATGTGTCCCTGATCCTCCAGATGTTCTAATAAGCCTAATCATATCCGCGTCAAACATATTACCAGAAAATAATCCGTTAAATCCACCTAATGGAATACCATTAGAATGATGAGAGTCATCAGAATAATGTCGTGAGGGTGGAATGAAAGGCATATGTCCAATAGAATGCATCGAATACATAGGGTAAGGAGGTTGAAATGGTTGACTTTGTCCCGACTGGTGTGATGGCTGAGAGCTCTACATGGTTCCCCGTGACTGCATAACATTCATCAACATCATCATCTTCTGTTGTTGTTGTTGCTACTCATGTTGAGCCCTTAACTCCTCCAATTTCTTCTGCATAGCCTCATGTTTGGTCTTCATTTCTAGGTTATGAGACTCCAAGAAGGCTTCTCTAGTCTTTGATGAACTACTAGCGCTACCAAAGGCATAAGGCACAAAATCGGGAGTCACACCAACTCCATAGCCCCGAACTCTATTTCGGGTCTCAGGATCCATTTATTCAACATAAACTCGTGTACGAAGCTCGTCTGAGTCTTCCGCTCCAGCCTCAATTCGAGATTTAAGGGAATTATCCATGGAAACCTATCAACAAATATTTATAACTATTAATAATTAATAAAATTAAAAAAATATTATATACTCTAGCAAAGAATCAAAATATTAATTAATAACAAATACCCCTTTTTGTTGCGATGGCTCATCAATCCAAAAATCATCTTTCCTTGTGTGGGTGAAATGAAATAAAGAAATAGGATCAGGAAGTCTTCCATGTATCTTCTTCTACATATGAACATGAAGAACAAAAAATAATTAAATTATATTTTTGTACGTTAATGAAAACTGTGACATAGTAAGAGGAAAAAATACACATACATAATCTTTTCGAGCACGTGCATATGACTTCGATCCAGATGTATGCCCCATCGTTTGCTTAGCATGACTTAATTTATTCTTTCCTGATTTTCCCTAAAAATAAGAAGAAAAAAAATCAAAATTGAAGTTATGAGCCCATTATCAGATTGCTATATCGGCCCATCAGGCTTAATATAGACCAGGTTGTTTGAAAATTGAAATACATCAAATCATTTCATAACCACACAAGTAAAAGTCTGACAACAATAAACCCGAAGCAAAAACATAAGGACTAAAGGTATAGTATCCCAATTTATGGGAGGGAGGACATTTGCAATTTTATTATGAGACAACAAATCGAGCTACAACAAAGAAAAAGAAAGCTAAGTCATATCTGATAAAACTCAAAGAGTTTTATGTTTTGCAGACATTCTGAAATTAGTTGGACATTCAAGAGTTTTATTTGCAATTTTATCTGGAATCAGCTGGATATTCTGAATGACAGATTATGCTAACATTATTTAGAATAGTTTATACTAAGAAATACAATTAACCGCAAACCTGATCATTTTCTTAACTAACTTATCTCTTACTAATCAAATCAAATGATTCCTTTCTCCTTTCTACCCATCCAGTGAGTCATCTACACATTTCCTCTTACCACAGATAAAAAGCTTCACGTGATAGTTCTAATAAACTATGTTGTCTCAACTCTAAGGGCGTGTTTGGTTGTATGGAATCCTATGCCATGGGAATTCATTAAGGGACTCCTATATTTTAGGCTAATTTGAGGTATCACTTTACATCCACCATTTGATTTTGTGATCAATAGTGAGAATGAAAGTCCCATGAACATGGGAATCACATGCCTTGGGGAACCAAGGAGTGGGATTCCTATGTTCATGGAACTTCCATTCCTACCATTGATCACAAAATCAAATGGTGGATGGGGTGTGATACCTCAATTAGCCTAAAATGTAGGGGTCCCCTCATGGATTCCCATGGCATATGATTCCATGCAACCAAACACACCCTAAGAGTTTTTTTTTTTTTTTTTTTTGTCAATTCTATGCTTAAGAGGATAAATATCAAGCTTTAGATTTTTTACCTTTTCTATTTATTTGCTGCAACTACAGATTTTTACCTTTTTTACTCTAGCATAGTGCATAAGCAGTAGTTTGTTGTAACTACAGAGTAAACATATCACTAAATGCCTAAACATTAACTTAAAATATTACTGATCTATACATGTATACAAATCCCTCCACACCATGCCTTTTATTAGTTCCGCTAACCCAACAATTATACCATACTAAGGGAGAAAAAAAAAAGAGACTAGATCCTTAAGTCAGGATGGTAAGTACATGTAGCCTGAACCAGCAAATAGGAAACAAAAGCTTATGGTTCACTGTGACTTAAATTATCTTTCGACAGTTTAGCATTTGGTTGTCAGTGGTGACTTGTAAATCAAGAGAAAAAAAAGCATACAAGTGATGATACATAAAAACGGTCACACCCCTGAGCCGTACATGTGTCATGATAATCTCAAAGAACCACGGGTTCAAGCAACAGCCGAGCAATTTTAAAGGAACCACAGTCACACCTCCTAACTCGAGCAATTTTCAGCCCGCTCAACTCCAGCCCACCAGGTGGGCCTGGACTCTCACAACACGTTAGGCCCACACGTCTCACAACTATCCACGATACCTGTAAGCCCTTTTTAAGCAAGTATCTCGAGGATTTGCTTCGGATGAGCAACCACAACTACTATTTGCTTCCAACTAGGAAACAAACACCAGAGTATCTTTCACACAGGGAAACTTCCTTCGATGGAATGCTCTCGAATTGAGAACTATCTCCCACATATCTAAGAGCATGGAGCTAATAGGGAACTTTCCTTCTTAAACACGACTCCTAATTAGAGAGGGATTTCCACAAAGATCTCCTCCCTAATCTATGCCTACGATGGTCTGGTTAACCCAGAACTCCTACCACTATAAATAGGACATGAGGTTGGTAAGCTAATGTACGCTACAAATTTTATGTTACAACATTACACCTTTCTCAGATCCTTGTCTGACTTTAGCGTCAGAGTGCCATCGGCCACATCACTGTGGTTCACGTGTGCTACCTGTGCAGGTCAAACAGGTAAGCGGGAACAGGTCAGAGCAGGGAGCGAAAAATGACTACATCAACAAGTAATATGAATATAACCAATTTTGGATTAATAATGAGTCTTTAATTTACCTACCATTCGAGTGAATCCCAATAATCCACCAACTTGCTCCACTAATCCGGATCAAAATTTGGAGGACATATCCTTCGCACATGCGTTCTTTATCAAGATAATATCTCTTATACAACTCCATCCTGTAATCTCTATATTGATGAGCAGCAAAGGACAATGTCATTCGCCTAATAAGAGGCATCCTATTCATATCTTTATCCCTAAAAGCGATGAAGCTCTACATCCACAAGAAAAAAAATCATGTAATATGCCAAAGTCGCATATTCGTTCTATATGTCATCCAATTTATATTAAATAAGAGTAGTTACATACCTTTATTCTTTCCCACAAAGCTTCCTTGTATCTTACAGGAACTAATCTCCAATCTCTATAGAGAGGAAAATTAGTAGGATGTCGCACCTAAGAACCTATAAATTTCAAGAACCGCACACTGTTGTCACCGTCGCACTGCCCAAATTCATTATATTCACAATATTCTCTTCCTTTATGCTCATCACCTGCCCAAGTAACCTTCCCAAGTCCCCGGGTTTTAGCTGAAAGAACATTTGCATATTAATGTTGATTAGTTTTGTGAATGAAAAAAATATATACTAAATTATATAAAAGAAAATAAACTTTTCAATATACACAAACTATATCAAATTCAAAGCTTCAAGATCTGCACGTGCCACCAGTCCATCCTTTGACATACTCGTTATATCCAACAATGTTCCCACCACATTCTCGCACGCATTCTTTTCAATATGCATGGTATCAAGATTGTCCCTAATCAAAAAATGTATCCAATAAGGTAGTTAAAAAAAATACACTTATCTTCTTCCATTGACTGTTATTGTTTCTAGTATTCGAGGTTCTTCCAAAAGTAAATCTCAAGCTAGATAGTTCTTCAAGACATTCTAAACCAGACTTTTGACACGATGCCTCACGAACCTCATGATGCCCATTGAATGCTGAGGTTTGCCTTCGAAACCTATGGGAAATTGGTAAAAATCGCCGGTGCCTCAGATAGCATATCTTTCGACTCATGGGAAAGTATTAAGATACATGATCATTCATGCAATGTGGACATGCTTTATAATCCTTCGTACTCCATCTAGATAACAACCCATAAGTTGGAAAATCATTAATTGTCCATAGCACAACAACTTTCAATGTAAAAGTTTGATTTGAAATCACGTCATAAGCGATAGTGCCAACCTCCCACAACTCATTCAACTCGTCAATCAATGGGCGTAAATACACGTCAATGGCATTTCCATGGCTTCTCGGTCCTGGTATCAACATAGTCAATAAAAAGGAAGGTTGTTTCATACACATCCATAGAGTAAATTGTAAACCGAAAGCACCACAGACCATGTGCTATGGTCACTCCTCCTTCGGCTGAAAGGATTAAATCCATCACTTGCTAGACCTAACCGCACATTTCGAACTTTTGACCCAAACTCCGGGTACAAATTATCTAAATGCTTCCATGCCGGAGAATCAGATGGATGCCTCATAAACTCATCCGTAAGACATTCAGTTTCGTGCCACTTCATGTGTTTAGCAGCATGTTTCGACATATAATGCCTCTTCAAACTCGATTTCAAAGGGAAGTACCACACAACCTTGCTTGAGATTTTTCCTCCAGAAGCACCCCCGATGATGTTAACTTTATACCTTGACGTGCCACACACATAGCATGCAGTCAACTTTGAGGTATCTTTCCAATAGATCATGAAATTATTAGGACATGCATCAATATTTTCGTATGTGAGACCCAACTCCTTTATAAGCTTTCTTGCCTTATAACAAGTTTCAGGCAAGAAATTCTCTTCGGGCAATATGTCTCTAATCAACTCAGGTAGCATGGTCAATATGTTGTCTGGAATATTCCCTAAACACTTGATCTGAAACAATCTTACAATAGCATCTATTTTTTTGAACTTTTTACAACCTTGACTCAACTCTTCATTTGCCTCTTCAAGCAATTTGAAAAAAAAAAATTGCCTCTTTCAAACGCCCTTCCATGATAGGAGGTTCCATAGACGACCCACCAGCTTCCTCCGTCAATGATGGAACAAACATATAATTAAGAAAAGCATGGACACCAATCATCTCCCCTCCCAATTCGTTTTCTGTGTTTGTTACACTTGATTCTCCAATGTTAGGCTCCCCATGATACCGCTACCAAGCCTTCTTATATTTTGTATCCATATCATGCCATATGAGATGCTTCACAATAGTTTTTCTTTCGAAAAAATATCAATTAGAACATTTCTTACAAGGACATCTAAAGTTAGTTGGTCTAACACCATTTGCAACTGCTTGATCCAAAAATAAATTAATCCCATCTATGTAGGCTTCTAAGTTTCGAAGTATTTCCAACCAACTCCTATCCATGTTCTAACTTTTAATAGCTGCAGAAAATTTCAACTCTAACTGAATTGTGCAACTCTGCTTCTAGCTAAAAAAAGTTCAACATTGATGGAAAATGTTTCTCACTTACACAACTACTAAGGAAATCGTAATCTTTCCACGCATAATTGAATAATGAATGGAACTTTGAAATAAGCAAATTGATATAAAAAAGAAGTAATGCAAAGAAGAAGAGTTTGATTTGTTAACGTACCTTGTAAAAAATTGATCCCTAAAGCTTGATAAGATACCTATGACAATGAGATTGCGTGGGTCAAGTTCATGCTTTTTTAAGAAATGAAAAAGAAGCACTATGAATCATATAATATTGAAACATACATATAGACACATTTTCAGTGTTGGGGCTTGGCTCCTAGTGACTGCATGTTGGTGAAGGAGATGTTTTTTTGTTTTGAGAAATAGGCTAAATAGCAGTATTCTTTCCCAAGTTAAGTTGAAAACAAGGCTATTCAATTTATTTCAGCATGGATCCAAAATACAAATGATACCCAGCAGTATAAATCACATTGCATACTACTAGCAACATCAATCTATAACATTGCGGTTCAGTTCTATAATATAATTTATCAATTAATTAATATCATACCATCATCATTCATCCAAATCAAGAATTCGCAACAAAAGCTGAAATGCTAAAAATTGAAAATGTAACAAAAGCTGTAATGCTGCATATACCTTACTTTGCCCGAAAGAGAAAGCAAGATGAAATTCCTGGAGACAAGAATGATCTCTTTGGGAAATTTTGATAAGTTGTAATGGGAAAGCTGGATGGAACTTGATTCCAAAAGGTAGAATTAAATAAACAAAAGTTTGAACCGAGTTGCGTTAACTTCCAAGCGGCCTTCACCGTACCTAGTGGAAATGAGTCGGACGAAGATAACCCGAACAAAGTCTATCCTATATTTCTCAAAAGAAAATACTTCATTCCATACTTGTTTTTCTTGTCACTTTCATTGTTGGCATCCTTATTAAGTCTAGGAGCTGCTTTGTCTGCTCACTTATCAATCATTAACCTAGCAGCTCACTACTTTTTTTTTTTTTGCCATGTAAGCTCCTTCTTGGTGGTAACGCACTTCTCCTCTCAGCGATTTCTACTATCTGGGCTTATGCTCTGGGCATCTACCTTGAATCAACTCCTATAACTGACATACTTCAGATGGTGACATGGCAATTCCTTTGTTTGGGGTGCTAACTTGTTTACTATGATGATGTATGTAGATATCATGTGCCCAATCTTCCGTAGTGTGCTACGTTCATTAATACATTCTCTCACTTATCGTGGTCAAGGTTTGTAAGATCGAGAAGCAAGGGAAATTTAGTTGAGCTGAGGGAGTTTCACTAATTATTATTGGGTTTGTTAACTAGTTTTGTGGCTGAAACATTATATAATATATATGAACTACACCAAATTGGCATATTTGTAATAATTTAAAAAATATTAACACTTTTGTACTATTACGGGTGTGTTTGGTTGCATGAAATCATATGCCATGAAAATTCATGAGGGAGCCTCTACATTTTAGGTTAAATTGATGTATCACTCCACATCTACCATTTGATTTTGTGATCAATGGTGGGAATGAAAGTCCCAAGGAGTGGGATTCTCATGTTCATGGGACTTTCATTCCCACCATTGATTACAAAATCAAATGGTGGTCAAATGGTGGATAGGGGTGATATATCAATTTAGCCTAAAATGTAGGGGTCCCCTCATGGATTTTCATGACATAGAATTTCATGCAACCAAACACACCTTACAATCCATCAAACAATTTCAAGTCAAAACTAAATTTAGTCAACAAAATGAAAAATAGCTACACAAAAAAAATGATACAATAAATTAGATCACCATGAATAGCATCACTTGTAAGCCCATACTATTTGTAGTGATATAATAATTAAATCACTTTGTTTGTGAAAATGTGTAAAATTGCTTTGTAGATTATTATAGCTAAAAAATGTTACTTTTTTTTGAATTATTACAAAAAATGCAAATTTGGTATAGTGATGGTCTGTTTGTTTGTTGCCTAGCTATACATTCTCACATGAAAATCTATTGCAACTTTCTTTATTAATGCTATTACTTGATCTACAAAAGATATGAAGTGATTCACTTACAGGGCATGATACATATCTAATAGACTAGAAAAATTCATAGTTAACATACAATTATTGACTTATTTTTCAAGAAAGAATGCAGTGCGTTCAATGAAATATGGCAGTAAAGATCAAGATCATCGTCAAAAATCAAAGCTACTGGTTTCATTAATGCAATCCATTGAATTTTTTCATTAATTTTCCTTTTATTTTATAATGAAGCCCATGACACTCCAAGGTAAGAAATGCATGTTGCTTATATATTTTTTCATTTTATCTAACAACCAAAATATGTGGGTGATGTGAACCTGCCCAATATGTTATGTTCAACAAACAGACATAGCAAACAACCATTTTATAGAATGCGAATGTATTCTTATAAAGTATTCGTATGTGTGCCGACATGATCGCGATTGTTTATTGCCAAGTCTCATGAAGAAACACAACACACACACTGAAAATCATAAAGAAACACAACACACATACTGAAACACACACACTGAACATCAACACCGAATAAGGAACGAACGAAGGCAAGCAAATCGTGTCCTCAACTCATTTATATCCATTAATCAAATCATGTCTTCTTCTAACTCATTCATATCCATTAATCAAATCATGTCTTCAACTCATTAATCTTTCATTTTTCTTCTATTAAGCAATTAATCAAACAAATGATGTGCATTACAATAAACAAGTTTTTTGTTGTACAACAAGGGAAGGCAAAGCAAGGAAGACTACTCCCCAGGCAGTAGGTCTGTCTTCGTGCCTTCTCTGGTCGGCAGGGACTGTCATCGGCTGAGAGCGTTGTCGGCAGGGACCTTTGCTATGACATAAAAGAAGGGAAGGAGAATGGAAGAGAAGATAAAAGAAGATACGATGACCTTTGCTATGACGTAAAGGGTTTTGTTTTCTTTGTTTGATTAAAGGGGATTTTAACAAAAAAAATAAGATACTACATGGGGGTGAAGAGGTTACATCGGTGGCTCATACAAATGTTATTAATGAACCCAACAACCACCGACACAAATTTTATTAATTTTTAATAGGGGTGAGCAATGTCAGTTCGGTTTGCTCAAAACCCAAACCCAAACCGAATTTTATATTTATAAACCGATGAAATCGGTTGAATCGAATTTTGGATCGGTCCTATTTGGTTGGACCAAAATTTCGGGCTCAAGCACCAGAAATTGTGTGTGAGACATGTATGGTTGGCAAGCAACAATGAAGTTTATTTCCAGTCGAAAAATCATGGAGAGCTAGAGAACCACTGCATTTGGTTTACAAAGATATATGTGGTCCGTTGAAGCCAATTTCTCATGGAGGTAACAAATACTTCATTACCTTCATTGACGATTTTAGTCATAAGCTTTAGGTCTATTTTCTTAAAGAAAAATCTGCTGCTTTTATTGTCTTTAAAAATTTTAAAGCACGTGTGGAGGTAGAAAGTGACCATAAAATTAAAGTTCTCAAATCTGACAGAGGTGGTGAGTACACCTCAAATGAATTTGGAGATTTTTGCAGAGAACGAGGTATTAAGCAACAATTCACAGCAGCAGAACGATATTGCAGAAAGGAAAAACCGTACTATTCTTGACATGACCAGGACCATGCTGAAAGAAAAGGGTTTGCCAAAGAAATTTTGGGCAGAAACAGTAGCTTGCACAACATATTTGCTAAATCGGTGCCCCACAAAATCTGTTCGAAACATGACACTTCAAGAGGCATGGAGTGGCTATAAACCAAGTGCTACACATTTTAGAATTTTTGGATGTATTGCTTATGCACAAGTTTCGAAAGCAAAAGAACAAAGCTTGATGATCGTGGAGAGAAATGCATATTCATTGGGTATAGCGAGGAGTCTAAAACATACAAACTTTACAATCCACTTACTAATAAAATTGTGGTAAGTCGAGATATTGTCTTTAGTGAAAAAGAAGCATGGAAATGGAATGACGAAGAAACAAGTGGAGATATGCAAATTGACTTAGAAGAGCTAGATTCTGATAATCTAGAAAGTTTGGAAACACCATCAAGGGCAACGGCAACACCCTCTACAAATTGAAGAAATTCAGAATTGCAATTCAGATCACCATCCAGCAGTGCATCAGAAAGTGCCTCAGCAATTGAAAACTCAAGAAGCCCGTCTTTAACACCAGTCGAGTCTTCAAGATGTATATGAAGAATCAGAAGAAGCAAATCTCTTTTGTCTCTATGCTGATCATGAGCCCCTTTCATTTCAAGATGCAGTGGAAGAAGAATGTTGGAAGTTTGCTATAAAAGAAGAAATTCATGCTATTGAGAAGAACAAGACATGGGAGTTAACTTCACTTCCCAAAGGTCAAAAAGCTATCGGTGTTAAATGGGTGTATAAGATCAAATGTACAGCTGATGGAGAAGTTGACAGTACAAAGCAAGACTTGTAGCTAAAGGCTACAAACAGAAATATGGTGTGGACTACGAAGAGGTGTTTGCCCCAGTTCACTACACCAAAAGGCATGTTTAGCTACGGGGATGTGGCCACGGCTCTAAGCCATTGGTTTATTTGCCACGTCTAAAAACCGTGGCTATAACGACCAACGGTTTAAAACCGTGGCTAAAAAAATTACACCAAAAGGGTTGCCACGGTTTTAAACCGTGGCTATAGCTGCCAACGGTTTATAACCGTGGCTAAAACTGCCAACGGTTTAAAACCGTAGCTATAAGATTTTCACTTTCGCGCTTTGGCGAAAATATTTTCGCGATTTGGAGGGAGCAGTTTCGCGCTTTGGCGAAAAAAATTGGGAAAAAACAAATTCTCACTCTCTCCACACCTCCTCTTCACAAGCACTGATTCTCGAAGCAGAGAAGAAGAAGGACGGAAAAAGGAGAGGACGATAGAAGAAGAAGAAGAAGAAGAAGAAGAAGAAGAAGAAGAAGAAGAAAAAGAAGAAAAAGAAGAAAAAGAAAAAGAAGAAAGTTTGAGAAGGTAAGATCTCCTTCTTCTTCTTTAGATCTTGAGAGAACCGAACTGAAGAAGAACATGAAATTGGTTCAGATCTCCTTCTTCTTCATCTTTCATGGCACCCCCAAATCTCTCTCAAAAGCTCATCTCTTCACAAATCTCTCTCAAAAACTCCTCTCTTCTTCATCTTTCATGGCACCCCCAAGCATGATTTCTTCAAGCAGAATAGTCTATTGTTCTCATCTCTTCCTCTCCCCATTTGCAAAGTTGAAAAGTTAGGGTTTCCTCTCCCCATTTATCAATCTAGAAGGGCTCAAACTCAATATCACCAATTTATCAATCTCTCACCCGCAATTGACGGAGAGATATCTCCAACAGATCCGGAAACCCATTGAAGAGACCATTTGAAGGGACCCCAGAAATGGCCGATCGAAGGTGGTGAACAGATTGTGAACCTGTTTCTTCTTCTTCACTTCAACTTGCGAAAGATCGAATACCCATTTCTCATTGATTGGTAATGTGCCTCCCCAACCCATCAAAATGCTAGATTTCTGGTTTTTGAGTTCAAGATCTCTCTTTCATTGGAGAAATCTTGATTTTTGATTTGTTTTGAATTTTGACTTAGATTGGTTTTATTTGAGGTTTGTGTTAATGGGTATTTTTTTTGTTTGATTTGAATTCTCTTGTTGACAGAGTTCTCAGTAATTGTTGGGATTGAAGGGGAGAAGGTGAAGTTTGATTTGGGTGTTGGGTGATTTGATTTGGTTGAAGAGAAGTTCAAATGAGAGTGAATTGTTTATTGTAAGTTCAATTTGATCTTGGTGTTTTGTTTTAAATGGTTTGTGGGGTAAAAGAAGGTTGTTTAGGTTAGAAATTTTAGAACTGTGGTTCAATCACAGAGAAGAGACTTGGGTTTTGTTCGGTTATGTTGGTATGGCTTGAATGCATTGATTTTGAGATTAATTTGGCTTTCCTTAGTAAAATGGGTTAAGTGTTTTGGTGCTTTGTGACTGATGGATATGAAATTGTACTTTTGATGCGGGTTTCCTTGTTGTTATTGTATCACTGGATATTGTGTGGTAAGTAATTGGATATTTGAAGTTTTCACAAAATGGCTTCAATTAGAAGAACTCTTTCTCCTGTGCCTCGAACTGAGGCATTACAAAATGGCGAGGCACATTCGACCCCTTCTCCATTGTCCAGAACTTCTTATGGTCAAACTAGCACACAATCAGGAGAGTTGTTCTCTAAAGTGCTAACTTCGATGGATAAGCCTGAGGTTTGTTATTTATGATTCTCTTTTATGATCTAACGTGTACTTAAATTTACCAAAAATGTTAATGTTTTAATTGTATTTTCTCATTCTCATTAATCTGTATGATAATTTATAATTAGAAGATGTCTCAAGATTAGATGGTTAAAATGTTAAATCTGTGTGAGTGTTTATGTTACTTGAAGTTTGTGCACACTTCATTCTTCAGAAATGAAGTCTTGTTTGACATGATGGTGTGGTGTACAAGGAATTGTGAAAAATAACTATTAGCTGTCATTGATGCCCGCATTATATTTTGCAATGGATCCTATATTTTCGACAATTGTTCTAGAACCTGTTCTGATTTATTTCAATCTCAGTTAACTATTTTTTTTTCTTTTACGTATTATTTCCAGGTAAATCAAAAGATGATGAAATCAACTCTTATCAAGGACCTTTACGGAGAAATTGATCGGCTTAAAGCAGGTAGTGTATGCTTCCTGTTCTGCAGTCTGATTACTCATATGCTTTTCTTTTGACATAGCATATTTAGTTGTAAATAATTAGCTTCTTTTTTGAAGAGGTTTATGATGCGCGGGAGAAAAGTGGAGTTTACATTCCAAAAGAACGTTACTATCAAGAGGAGAGTGAAAGAAAGGTATTCATTCAACCCTATTTTACAGTTCCATGATGGACAGTGGCAGGTGATAGTGTTTTTATCTAGAGTTTTCTTTTAAATCTTGACCAGGTTGTTTACCTTTGTTCTATGTTTTTGGATTTCAGATGTAATATCTTGTGGGCGGGTATCAACCCTGGACCCGTGATATCATATGCCACATGTCTTACATCTATGTTAGTTGTATTTCCTTAACTAGAGTAGAGATTCATACTGACACCTTAACAATGAAAATAGTCTTATGGAATTTGGTTGGAAGTTTTTATCAACATGAAAATAGTCTTGTCCTTTTGTTTAAATGAAATTTATTTAATCAACATTAGAATAATTCCAATTTCTCATACAACTTTATTTGATTCTTTCTATATATTGTATCATTCTCTTTATGATTTTCCAGTGTGTTTATCCATTTGATAAATCTGGAAGAGGTAACCTTTGTTTCTTTATGCTCACCTCTTTGCAAAAACATTTTTTTTCTTTTCTTTGGAAGGCAATGGCAGATCAGATAGAGCAGATGGGAATTACATTAGAAACCAATCAAAAGGTGAGATTGCATATTTAACTTTTTTTCCCCCTATGATGCTATGAGTAATGTCAAAATCATTTCAATGACTGTATATTCCATGTTTTATTGACAGCAAATTGAAGATTTGCAAGAAAAGTATAACACTTAGCTTCAAAAGTCCTCTGATTTACCTTGTAAACTTGATGCTACCGAGGTAAGTTAATTGATCATTATCATGTATAGTTCTATACATTTTCTGAAAGCATATGTAGAGTCACAATCTAAGGCAGTAAGGCATTCAAGTAATATTATTACTTGATTTGTGAAATATGCAGAAACATTTGGAGAAAACTAGCAAGTCATTGGCTAATGTAGAAGAAGAATTGAGGAAATGCCGGTATGATTTGAAAGAGAGAGACTTTGTTATATTTGAGCAGCGGAAAGCAGGTCTGGTATAATTTGTTTCTACTATATTGCAGGTGGGTATGCTTGTCATTCTCACCCTTCTGAATTTTTGAAAACAGAAAATGTTTTGGCTCATCAGGCTCGTGTTCTTCAGTCTGATTTGGATAAGTCTCTCAAGGATAATGCTTTGTTATTATCAAAAATAGGTAATTTAACAATTTCAGGATTTGGTACCTTGATGGATCGAATAAAGTTGTTAATTTGTTCTCACAGTTTTCTTCGGGTCGTTTTGGCATCCCTTCATGAGAGGGCCTTGTTTGGTTATGATGATCTTCTTGCAATGGATGCCTCTTCACCCAAAACCGTCCCATTCCAATTTCCCAATTAGATAAGCACATGATAATTATATTGTAACACACTTGGTTTTTTTTTTAATTGATTTTTATTCAAAATTTGTGAAGATTTTTAACTAAAAAGGTCAAAATAGCCTTTTGGGGATGATACTGGGAACTTGGGATAATGTCAGCTTAAATATCCGCTCTTAGATCTATTCCATGTGGACCATATGATGTGTCAAAAAATATGCCATGTAAAACTCTGCTAGTATGAGCTTGTGCATTGTTATTTTCTGATGTTTTCCTTTTGTAACTTCATTTAGAGATTCAATGTTAGTATTGAGCATACAAAAGAGACCTCCAACTTTGTCAATGGAGTTTTGAATAATTTTGATGGAGAATCACACAAGCTGGCAAACCATACAAAACAAAACCATGAGATCCAGCAGCAGAGTATTGCAGAATTTCAGAAGGCTTATGAGGTATAATGTTATAGTCGTTCACATAATTATTTAGCAAATTGCATATAGTAATAATATCAACAGTGTCACGATCACTCTACATATATAGTTAACTTATATATGCTTCTCTATTATGTCTGAATATGATCTTTTTGGTGCAGAAATATATGTGAGAGTAATGAACATCACGATGTGGATATTTGTTCTGCACAGGCTGCCATTTGGAGAGTGAGTCGTTCTACTAGCTTTCAGTCATCTCAACAAGCATTCTCTCAGCTGCAACAACAGTTGCATCTAATTCAGCAGTCAAACCATAACCCAAATCAGCAGCAGGCTCCCCAGGCTAACCAGCAGCAGGTACTTTGACTATTGCAAGCCTATTTGTCTTTTAGAGATTTATACAAGAAAATATATCAGGTACTTTATTCTAACATGTTTATCTAATTGGCAGGTTTTTGTGACTAAAAATGGACAAGAGTTGATAGGTCAAATGGCTTACAGGCAAAACAGGAAGGTAGTTCTAAAGATATTTGATGATAATTAACAATACATTTCTTGTTGCTGAAAAGGTATGTTCTCAATTTTTGCAAATTAGACTTATCATGTCTTGCTTTACATATAGCACTATAGCAGATTATATTTTATTGACTTTATGATTAACATACTGATTGATTGAAATATGTTTTTGTTATTGAACTTGGTGTAGGTAACAGTGTCAACAAAGAGTCCAAAGTCAGATAAGCAGTATGTCTGGGAATCTGTAGCAGACAGTAGCTCATACGTGATTAAGGAAGAAACTGATCCTCAAAAGCAACTCCACCGGGGAACACAAATTACCCTTCATCTAAGAGTATGTATCATTGTTGCTTTCTTGCTCATTGATGAACTAAAATTTGTCTCAACAGCCATTGAAACTCTACCTTTTGCTCTTGCAGCCTAATGACAAGTATGAATTCTCTGAGCCTGCCAGGATTCAAGGTTTAGTGAAGAACTACTCACAGTTTGTTTCCTTTCCTATTTACACGTGGCAAGAAAAATCAAGAACTGTTGAGGTTAGTATGTCATTCTGTTCTAGCTCTCATTGTTGTTTCTTGTCTGCCAGTTTGACTTTTAGGAGTCGTTATCTTTGGAATCTGAATATCTAAATTTTTCTAGGTCCTTTCTGGTACATTATTTTGAAAGCAATGTCTTTGCGCAGGTAGAAGAGGAGGAAGAACCGAAGGAGGGTGAAGAAGCAAAGCCAGAGGTAATCATTCAGGTATCTAGTTTTGGTCCCTTTTCCAGATAGCATACTTAACCTAAAGTTACTTGTTTGCAGGAGGAAAAGAAGAAAAAGACGAAGACCGTAACTGAGAAATATTGGGACTGGGAACTAGCCAATGAGACCAAACCTATTTGGGTAAGATTATAGACCATTATTTCAACACACTTTATAGTGCTTGTATAACTTCTTAAAACTGTTGGCAAGTTTGAGATTTTGTATCCCTACACGTCGCTGATACGTGTCTCCTTTTGTTGAATTATAACATGCTTCAGTATTCATCATTGTGTGGGATACTTGACAGTTGACACCTTATTCCTATTTTTGTATTTATAAATTTGTAGATGCGCAATTCAAAGGAAGTTGAGAAAGAGGAATATTATGAATTCTATAAGAAGGCCTTTAATGAGTTCTTGGACCCTCTTGCGTACACCCACTTCACCACTGAGGTATACTCTTGATATCTGTTTGATTATTTCCTAGATAATAGACTAGCCTGAGAATATTAATTTCATATTTGACTTCAATTCAACAGGGTGAGGTGGAATTCAAGAGTGTTCTTTATATTCCGGGCATGGCACCTATGAATAATGAGGATATGGTCAATCCAAAGACGAAGAATATACGATTGTATGTCAGACGTGTGTTCATCTCTGATGACTTTGATGGTGAGCTGGTAAGTACTGTATGTAATGCTTGAGCTGTTCATATTTGCCACTAGTTTGTTTATCTCGTTCTATAGATTTCTTTCTGACGATGCTTATGAGTTGACGATTTCCACTACAGTTCCCGGGGTACTTGAGCTTTGTGCAACAGCTAGAATCTAGTAGGATAAAGCTTACTCAGCTAGAGCAAGATCTTCAGAGAGCTAAAGTGATTAATGTAGTGCCAAATGTGATCAGAACTTTTCTCTGTGCATCATTAAGGTTTTTTAATTAGTCCAGTCTGTTGCTGTTGCTGTTGCTGTTGCTGTTGCTGTTGCTGCTTCTGTTGATGTGGCTGTTGCTGCTGGAGCTGCAGCTCCTGTTGCATCTGTTGTTGCTGTTGCTGTTGTTGTTGCTGTTGATGTTGTTGTTTCTGCTGTCGTTGCTGTTGTTGCAGCTGTAGATTAATAAGAGTTTGTCGCTGCTGCATGGGGCCACATAAGCTGTGACTGGTTAAACTTATCAATTTGTTGATTATGCTGATTCAGTACTTTAGAAGCATCTAACTGAAATCCAGGAGTAGGCAAGGCTTGTGATCAAGGTACTTTCTTCATCAATTGCTGGTATGACTAATCACGTGAGTGTTATTCAAGATGCTATTGGGGAGAAGGTATTGTTTATTGCATACTGTTAGCTTTCGAGTGCTCATTATACTTCCTTGTGTTACATTTGTTTTCAACAATTGGGCTTTGATAGCATAACAAGCCTTTAACATGGCGATGAAAACTTTTTTTTTATATGCTTTTACCTGCATCCATTTATATTCAAGTTATGTCATTAACTGAATTATATGCCACTTTTTGTTGACTTAATTATCTTATCTTTGATTCTTATTGTTTTGTTTATTCTTTGAGTTTTCATGTATCTCCAGTTTTTCAAGTGTCATTCTTCTTCCAATCTTTTGAATATTGATAATCCAAATGAAGGATTCTTGATTAATTTGACTGTAAGGAATGGATCTTTATTGTCTGTCCCGCATCCCTCCATACCTTGTAAATTATTTCAGTGCTTTCTGCACTAGTTTTAAGCTTTAACATCCTGCTCCTTATTACTTTGTAGTAAGAAAAACTATGATTTTCTACTCTAGGCAACTAAATGAATGGCCACTGTTCCCTTCCTAATTCTTAGGCTATTAGCATATGAGATTTTTTTCTCCATGACACCACCATAATTTTTTATGTGTTGAAGAATTCTCATATATGTTATCAGTTATAAAGATAAGTTAACTATATCTGATTGGTTTTTTTTTTTTTTGTTAAGAGAGTCACAGGACAGATTCAATGCCCTAAAAAAAAAGGATCAGGAAAAACAGGCTAAGGAAGTTGATGTTTCTGCTAAAAACCCATCGGAAAGGAGCACATTTTTGGACAAGAGCCTTAATGCTGCTCTACATTCTTTTGATAATCTTTTCTATCGTCGTTGTCTGGTACTTCCGACTTGACACGTTTTTGTTTTCAGCACTTATAGAAAGAAAGTTTTCTCCTATGATATGGTGGATATTTAATTTTGTAATTGAAAATGCTCAGATCACCTAATGTTGTTGTTGCTGAATGGAATGCAGGCTGCTAACACAAATGTTGTTACTAAAGGTAGCAGGTTGCTATATGTTGCAGAGTGCTATGTTGTTACATGTAATGTTGTTTAGGAAGGATTTCTGTTAGATTAGTTGTCAATTAGTTGTCAATTAGCTGTCAATAAATGTATTACTATAAATAAGAGAGCATAAGAGAGAAAAAGGGATTCATTTGATTTGTAAGAAAATTGTACACTTGAGCATTTGCTCTACAGGAGATTAGCTATCTCGAATTAGCTTTCTTATTGAATACAATCCATTCCATTTACTGTCATTAATCCAGAATTACAATTACAAGTTATTCAGTCTGTAATTTCTCTTCATTGCCTGTATTGCATCACTGTCAGTAGAATTGCATTGGCTTAACACCGTGACCAGAAAAAAAAAAAAAAAAACACCGTGACCAGTACTTGCCACGGCTTAAAACCGTGGCTAACATTATTGCAACGGCTAATAACCGTGGCCATGACTTGCCACGGCTTAAAACCGTGGCTAAAACTATTGCAACGGCTTAGAACCGTGGCTAACATTTTTGCAACGGTTTATAACCGTGGCTAAATCCTCAACCGTCCTCGAGCATAAAACCGTTGCTAATATGTTTTGCCACGGTTTTTAGACGTTACTGGGGATTTAGCGACGCCTCTACAGCCCACGGCTCTAAGCCGTGACAATGGGTTACCCCCACGGCTCAAAACCGTTGCTGATGGGTATTTTTGGTGTAGTGGTTGCTCGACTTGACACTGTAAGATTACTATTTCACTTGCTGCTCATCATAGTTGGAAAATCTACCAACTAGATGTCAAGTTCGCTTTTCTTAATGAAATTCTTGATGAAGAGGTATATGTAGAACAACCAGAAGGTTTTCAAGTAGAGGGAGAAGAACCCAAAGTCTATCACTTGAAGAAAGCTCTTTATGGGCTTAAACAAGCCCCGCGAGCTTGGAATGCTCGGATTGATAATTATCTTGAAGAAAATGGTTTTTACAATGTCCATTTGAGCATGCAGTATATATGAAGAAGAACGATCATGGAGGAATTCTCATATTAAGTCTCTATGTTGGTGACTAACTGTTTACTAGGAATAGTCAACAAATGTTTCATGATTTCAAGCAAGCAATGTTCAAGGAATTTGAGATGACAGATTGTGGACTTATGTCCTACTTCCTTGGTATTGAGGTTCGGGAGCAACCTGATGGTATTTTCATTGGCTAGAAAAAATATGCAAAAGAAATTCTTGAAAAATTCAGAATGGGAAATTGCAATGTTGTGAGCCTGTAGCAACAGGTTTAAAGTTAACTAAGGAGGGTGAAGGAAATCTTGTGAATTCGACTTTGTACAAAAGTCTAATTGGTAGTCTTAGATATTTGACAACCACAAGGCCGAATATTACCTATGGTGCTGGACTTTTAAGCAGGTATATGGAAACTCCGAAGGATTCTCATTGGGCTGCATCTAAAAGAATCCTACGGTATATTAAAGGAACTATGAATTATGGTCTCTTTTATGCATATGGCGATGAGGCAAAACTTCGTGGTTATTCAGATAGTGATTGGGGAGGTGACCAAGATAAAAGGAAAAGTACCAGTGGATATGTTTTCTATCTTGGTTCAGCAGCCTTTACATGGGTTTCGAAGAAACAAAGTGTTGTAGCTCTATCTTCATGTGAAGCTGAGTACGTGGCAGTCGCAACTGCAGTTTGTGAAGTAATTTGGTTGAAGAACTTGCTAAAAGAATTTGATCATGAGCAAAAAGAATCTTCAATTATATTTGTGGATAACAAGTCGGCTATTGAGCTAGCTAAAAATCCGGTGCAACATGGAAGGAGCAAGCATATTGATATGAAATTTCACTTCATTCGAGATCATGTGAAGCAAAAGATGGTGAAGTTAGAGTATTGCAATACAACTGAACAAGTTGTAGACATCTTTACCAAAGCTTTGTCAACTAGCACGTTTGAAAAGCTTAGAGCAATGCTTGGTATGAAAATTTTGGTTTGAAGGGGGGTGTTGGAGTATACAACCAAAAATAAATGGCTTTGGTTTTTCTATGTGGTTCACTGAACTAAGTGGTTCATTGAATTTATGTATCTAAAAAAATGAAAAGTCTTATGCATTGTATTTGATTAGTATCCATACCTATATAAAGGGGAAAGCTAGGGTTTTCATAGTATGAGTGATGCAATGAGTTCTCCTTAAAAGTTGTAGTTATTTGCTTAAGAAAAAAAATTGCAGGTTTCTTCTTGTCTTGTTCCATCTAGGCTTTGTAAAGCCAACACAGGCATAGTTTTTTGCAATTTCAACGCTACAAGGATGATCCTCGATGCTAAAAGTCTTGTAAAAGACTAAAAAGGTGAGTCATATGAAAATTTCAAAGCAGGTGATCAAGAAAGCTTAAAGCTTTTATGTACAGTTTGACGCCGGGCAAAATAACGATTATTCTGCAGGCTAGTTCTAACAGATAACTCACAAGGAAGAATACAAGAGAATTGCCAAAAACACAAATAAATACTCTAATGTTCAATTCAAATTATCAAAATCAAAAGTCTATTACAATATTGAGGAAAAACTTTATTTATAGTGCTCAAATAACTTGAATAATAAGCAGCTTATTCCTAAAAGAAAAATTAGAATCAAATACTAAAATAACAAGCAGTCTATTCCTAAAAGAAAAAGTAAATTCTAATTTAAAAAGGAAACTGCCTATTCCTAAAAGAAAAAATAGAATCAAATACTAAAATAACAAACAGTCTATTCCTAAAAGAAAAAATAAAGCCTAATCCTAAAAAGAAACTAAAAATACTCCTAATTAAATTGAAAGATTACGAATAAGTTATTTAGTAAATAACTTTGAGAGCAAATTAAGAACCCTAGAAACTCAAATTATGAACCCTAGAAAACCAAATTAAGAACCCTAGAAATCCTCCTGCATCACAATTTCTTTGACAAATGACAAAGGAACGAAGAAGACATTGCTACCATACAATGTGATCACATTGCCTCCTCATGCAATCTTTAGGAAACTTTAGCTGGAAGTTTAGAGGAGCTTCAGAGAGACGTATTTGGGTTTGAAGACCTTTGTAGCAGAGTCAATCATAGATGTCCATGCAAAGGAATCAGATTTGGTGTTTGGACTTGTGGAGGCTGGTTCTAACTTGGTAGTAACAGGGAGGATTGAAGACACAGAAGTTGACGTTCAAGAAATTTATGAGGCAAGGAGTGATAACTTGGTGGTTGGTTGTCCTTATAGAGCCAAGGAAGATGATAGGGAAAAGTTGATGACGTGTGATATTTGTGAAGTTTGACAGCATAACCGATGTGCACAAATGTCTAACAATACCAAAGATGTTCCTCATATCTTCCTATGCTGCCACTGTGAACAAGAAATCGTTCACTTCCCTTCATTATCATGATGGTTATGAAAAGAAGCTGAGTTAAGACGTACCAATTCCAATGCCTTTCTACTTTCTATATTAAGAACTTTTGTTTCGAGTGCAACATTTTATTGATCTTGCAGTCTTCCAAGTAACTCAATAAAAAATAAAGATAAAAACAAGATAGCATTAAAAAATATGAGATCAGAGATGCAAAGTAAAGAAGGTTTCAACGGAAAAGGAAGGTTAAGTGTTGAATCTTCTTGAGTTCTTCACTTCTTTGGTAGATTTTCTTTGGCAGACTGTTCATGGATTCATCTTGTACATCACTTTGTCAATACAATTATTCTTTCTACACTTGCAACATTAGATATTTGCACAGTATAATCTAAGACAATGTCAAATGTGCAGAATGAGTCATGAATGGCCATTGACTTTTTTAATAGACTGTTGGATGCCAATGTTTCTATGGTAAGCCAGTTACCCTAAAAACTCAAACTATCCAAATTTTAAGTTATTAGCCAAAGAAAGGTCAAATCTCATCACATATCAAGTTGCGCGAAGACATGGTATTTGAGACAGGTGAGCACCATAAATGCCACAAGACTTCAGAGAGCAAAGTAGATTATGCCGTAGAGAATTCATGCTGAAAAATGGCCTCCCTTAGTCTAAGACACATTGAGTCCAAATAGTCTTATTCTTCCATCTCATTGGAGTGTATAAAAACAACATAAATGAAAAAGGAAATATCCTTTAGTGAGCAATATGAAGAGGGTCACTTGGAGGAAAAGAAAGCAAGCACACCAAAATTTTTGGATTAGAAGATCAATGAAAGGATCCATTGACAACAATGGCTGAACGAGAAAACATGAAAAATTCTAGAGAGTCAGGCCCCTAGCACCAGGGGAGCTCTCTACATCGTGATTATGAGAGAAAGAGTGATAATAATAATAAAAAAAAAAAAAAAAAAAAACAACGGATGAAGATGAAGAAGAACCGATGAAAAAAAGTGCTAGAGGGCACGGCGCTGTCCATGAAGAAAGTCAAGTCAAAACTCAGTGAGCAGTGGTCCTTCCTGATAAACAAATCCTCTTTTTTTTAAGTGGTTGGGCGGCAAAGTTTGACTTTGGTCAAAATTAAAAATTTCTAAGTTGCTATAGACGACAGACATGTTCTTTACACTTAAATTGTTTATTTATTTCATTCATGGTGTTAATATAGTATGGTCAAACCTGGCTGTGATGACTAGGAACCCTTGGCAGGCTACTTGCAACTGCCAACAGAGAACACGCCATCTTCATTGAATAATATAGCAAAATATCGACTTCATCTTCTCCTATTATAAGGACTCTTTCTCTACTCTCAAGTCATCCATTCAAACCTTCTTTCCTTACAAACATATTTACCAACTTCACACAGTTTGTTATACACTCTCTTTAGAACTAAAAAAAGCAGAGGAAGAAGAAGATGATGAACATGGAGACACTTTCTGGTTCTGATTCTGGGAGCTTGAAAAGGTTCTGGAGAAGAAGAGGATATGAACGTATCAGCGGTTTCAAGAAAAACATGAAGGTTGTTCGCTTGGGAGGGAAACCGAAGCCGTTCTGGAAAATAAGAGTGACACCAAAGCTAAGGTGGAGACTGAAGATTGTTTCTCCAGTTAAGCTTTTATCAAAGTTGAGAGATGCGTATATCAATATGATGCTTCGTTGGGCAGGCAGCGTGGGTTCATTGAATGGTGATAGCATGTTTGGAGGTAAAAGAATCCCAAGATCTAGGAAGGCTAAGGTGGATTCTAAACCTGGAGATTTTGAGAGCAGGTTGATATTTGAGATTTACAAGTCCATGAAGGCTTCTCAAGAATTGACTGCCAGATGAAGTTTTCAAATCTTTACTTTATTTATTTTTCATTACTTTTTCTATGAAGTGAATTAGTTCATACGATTTTGGTTGGAGAGATATGGCAAGGTCGTCTAATCTTTCCAATATCCATATGTATATCTCAGGTTTGAAAGATTGTACAAATTAATGTTACGTGGCATCTTTTGCTATGAAATAATCCTTTCTGTTTCATCTTAATTTTTTTCTCTGTTTCTTTGTAAAGAATTTTATAAATTTTATCTACTTAAGGTGCAAGTGCAACTTGGAGAGTTAGTTCCATGGTAAACCGAACATAAAGCAGACAACCAAAATCTCAATCCTTTTCCTTCCATACAACACAAGGGAATGCCTATTCTAACTTATGCAGATTGCATCAATACCATAGACAATTGAACAAAGAAGAAAACACCAAGGGAAAACAGGTCACTTGACCTCCACAGGGAAGCATGCATATAGAATGGAGAATGATTGGGATGGCATGACAAGTGGAATGAAAGCTTTTAAATTTTTTGTGGACACTCAAGCTCAAACAAAAGTTTGCAAAATGCCATCCACTAAACTTTCATTTGAATGTGAGAGGTTCGTGTCACAATGTAGTAAGCCTACATTTGGAGATGTTTTTTCCTTCCTGCTTGGTCTGTTTTAGACTGTTGCGCGCAGTCCCTTTCTTGGATTCTTAATCAAAATTATTTTAAATTGTTCCTAATGAGGGTGTATGGGCTAGCTTCTCAGCAAGCTCTACTAGGTTCTAATATTGAATGCCTCTTCATATCTCCTCCAATGTGAACAATTGGTAAGGAGAAGAGACTGTGTTCTTCAATGTACTAATGAGATAATGAGATAAATACTTTCATTTCTTCAACCATGATTTGACCAATTTGGACTCCTCACCACAAGGAATACAACCAAGTACTGGATCCATAATGTTATTGGCCATATTTTTAATATATTATTAACTCTTTTTTTTAATTTGAAAAATACAAGTTCTATTTTATTTCTTCCAAACTTAGGACTAAGATAATAATTCTCCAAACGATAACAGACAAGGCCCTCACAATTGAAAGAGAGATGTTTTGAGAAGTCCGGATAGTCTGCACCAACTTATAGAGATTTTTTAGATTCCATACCTTAAAATATATATATATATAGATAACATCAGCTCAATTTCTGGGGTAGCTGACACCTACCTACATGGAAAAATCTAATATGGGACCTACCTACCTCAAATGCATGTGTATGTGTTCATCGATGGGGGAATTCTAATTGGCGAGGAAACGGGGAAGGGAGTCCCTCGAGATGTGTGCTCCCTCGCCCGTTTCCTCGCTAATAAGACAAGCCCATCGATGGGATACACAAAGAATATCAAAATAGGGGGCAAAGAAATTACAGTCTCAAATTTGGAGCATGAACAAACAAACGATTACCTCAAAATACTGAGTTGAGCAGATCAACAGCATCTCCCAGGTAGAGCTCCATTCAAAGGCCATGAACAAATCCAAGTCGATATTAGTAGAATCAGATTGTGTAACTGGTTTAATCAAATAATATATTTTATTTCATGCGCTTACATATTTTTATTTGTTACAAAGAAATTAGTTATTTTCGCTTTAAAATTCTAACATTATCCTGTGAAAGCGAGAGAATAAACATTGTCAAATTTTGCTTTGTTGACCGAAGACCTTTAGCTGCTTGCAGAGCTATCTATCCATCAATGTAAACAAAACTTTCATTTCACATCACCTCTTACTTGTATAAAACAACACTTCTCTTCCTCTTGAAATACCTATACAGGGATTCTTTAGTACTGTTAAAACATTCACTCAAATATTTAATAACTTCTACACTCTGTGAAGAAGAGAGCAATATGGAAACACTTTCAGGTCCATCTAGTAGATGCTTGAAGAGGTTTTGGAGAATAAGAGGATATGAACGTCTTGACGGCAAAAAGAAGAACATGGAAGTCATTAAGTTAGGAGGGAAAAGAAAGCGGTTCTGGACGATGAGAGCAACACCAAAGCTAAGGTGGAGATTGAAGATTGTTTCTCCTATGAAGCTATTGGCAAAGTTAAGAGATGCTTATATCAATATGATGCTTGGCTGGGCAGGCAACGTGGGTTCATTGAATGGTGATGTAAGTATGTTCGGAGGAAAAAGGATTCCAAGAGCTAGGAAGATCAAGATGGATTCTAAGGCTGGCGATTTTGAGTCCAGGTTGATCCTTGAGATTTACAAGTCTATGAAGACTTCTCAAAATCATGAGATGGTCGCACGTTGAAGAATTTTTTTTCCTTTTTTTTTTTGTTAATTTTTTGTTATTGTCATTATTATTTATAGTGAAAAGTAGTTCATGATTTTGGAAAGACCAGAAAAGGATTAAGCTTTCCATATCTGAGGCTTTCAATGTAGAATATGACGCAAACACGCTATACTCTAGAATATTGAATTTATTACATGGTGGGAGTGAAGAATGAAACATAGTTTGTCCTACTAACTTGGCTAGATGATCAGTTATCTGGTTATATTCTGTGAGTGTTTTTAAAATACTGATCTTAAGCAAAATTCAAGAAGAAATGGCAATGGCAAACCCTGCCGTTGCACCAGCGAGGATGAGTTGGGCATCAAAGCTTAAGCAAAACAAGCATACGGGCTCTACAAAACTGAAGTATGAACCTCCAGCTACTGTTGAAGGCAGGAAAATAGTACAAGTGCAGACTGCTGACTTTGTGAGTAGGATAGAAGAATGTGAAAGGTTGGTTATTGGCAGATTTGTGGGCAAGCATTTGGCATATGGTTATGTCAAAGAGTGTCTGATAAGGATGTGGGGAATTTGAGAGTTTGAGATGAGCATACACGGAGATAAGAATTTCGTATTCAAATTCAAGAAGGAAGAAGATAGAAGTAAGGTATTGGAAATGGGACCTCTGCATATTGCAAGCAGATTGTTCATCCTCAGGATCTGATCACATTCTATGGACGAGGATGCCGAGGTGCTTACCTCGATACCTATTTGGTTTACATTGAAGAAAATTTCTTTATTCTTATGGAATCCAGAGGGTATTCAAAGGATTGCTAGTTTTATTGGAGTGCCTATCATGTTTGACAAAGCTACTGAAGAAAAGACAAGATTAGCGTATGCGAGGGTGTGTGTGGAGGTGGATGTAAACAACCAAATTACCCAAAGACATCCCTGTGGTTATCAATGGAGATAAGAAAAAAATAGTTGAAGCTGAGTATGCATGGATTCCTGTAAAATGCAATTCTTGCGCAGTATTTGGCCATACAAAACAGCAGTGTTCAAAGAGCAAATAAATTAATACTCCAGGCCATATGGTATGGCAAGCTACAGGTAGGACCCAACCACTAGAAAGAAAAAACTCTTATGGTTGGACGATCGCCAAGGGTAGGCATACATTCAAGTTGAAGACTCACCCCAATTTAGAGGGGAGTACATGTCCTAGCACAGAAAAACATGGAATGTCACCAGTGCAGAGGCCGCCATTGAGGCAGAGCAGAAATGATGACCATAGTGATGCCATAACGCAAAGTACACAACCATTGCCTCTTGACAACCCAATGCTCAAGCGTAGTGCTAGTGTGGAGGCTAGTGAACACACATCGACTCAGGACAAAGAGAACACTACAACAGATGAGTAGAGTAGTAACGAGGAACATGAGCAAGATTCTTCTAGTGAAGACGTTGCAAGAGATTTGGCTACAAAAAAGTTCCCAAACTCTTGCACTAAAGATTTTAGTCTCTGCCCTCGAAGATCCTCTACGGCTAAGAAAGCAAATAAAAAGTACAAAGGTTGAATCATTTCCTCCTTAACAAAGGAGAAAGGAAAAAAAAAACAACAACAAGAGGTTTCTTCTTTGACCGATGCTAGTTGAAGATTATTATAGGCCTAGTAACCGTGTTCACTTTCACTAGAATTATCTTTCTTGTGAGAGTTTGTTTTTGTTTCATTTATATAAAGGTTTAGGGGTCCTTAAAACCCAACTCTCTTTCCAAAAAAAAAATATACTGATCTTAAGGAAATAACAAAGCTTGGAACTCATCCTATCCACCAACTCTCTCAAAAATAAATAAATAAAATGTTAAATCATCATTGGCTAAGTTTATCATGATGTATGCGGTTTTCAGGATTGAGACATATTATGAAGTCTAGCCTAGACAGACTTGGAATACTTCCTCCTAGCTCAGGCCCTCTCAAGGGTTGAATCTAAGGAGTACATAAATCTAGCCCGTTCAAACAAAGATGGTTTCTCAAAAACACGGCTCTTGTTATAAAGATGACGCTAAGGACAGGGAAGCGTAGGCCAGCCTCAAACATGGCCTTGTACAGGTAGATGCGGCCCTCTGTGTGAATGAATTCACAGGTTCTTTTCGAAAGGAGCAACACTCGTAAATCACTGGGAGTTTGTATTGCCTACAAAGAGCAATCAAGTCCTCCTCGGACAATAATGAATTTCTGGAGAAGTCTAAGCTGCCATGATGACGCTCTCGTGAGAAGTTAAGCTGCGCAGACATGATTGAATAAAAACTCAAGCTCAGTCAGACCGGAAAAACACAGTGTGGAACAAAAAGAAGCTCTAAAAAAGTAAAGGTAAAAACTCCCCCCAAAGTAGGCTTATATAGGTTTGGTCGAAGGGGAGACGTTTACCTAACCGCTACATAAACAATAAATGCAGCACGACAGCCGAAAAGGCGCCTAAAATAGGCCATCATGGCATGCCAAGAACCCCCACACACTGTCAGTTAATGACCCAGCACGCAAACCCACTAACTAGGGAAAGTAGCTGATGAGACATCAATCAATCAACGATCACAACCATGCACGTGGCATGGGCTAGCCCTAGTACTTAAAAGGCTTCAACACGGTCCTAAACAGACCCATGCGCGAACTGTCGTTCAGCCAGTAACTCAGGTGCCTAGGCCAAAGACACGCCATCCCAAAAGGCGCAGATCTTAGGGCTTGGCCTAGAACAATAAGGCCCGAAAAACAAATCTCAGAGCTGTCAAAGGCCTGAGATCCACTCACACAAAATCAGCTTTTATCCCAATCAAGCATTGGGTCTTGAACAGAGCCAAGCGCCGAAGACACTTAGTCATGCACATGTAAGATCTTATGCAAGATCTCCTCCCTCCATACACCCTTGATCACAGGGACATTTGGGAGGGAACACTCGCTATAAGAAATGGTGAAAGGAGGAAGAAATGTACGCATACATTGCAATTACCATATAGTATTCACTCTTCCTTGCATCGATATCTGACCTAAGCATTAGAGTGCCTTCAGCCACAAAAACGATGGTCCCTGACTAATCGCTGTGCATTTTTACAGGTTTGAAAATCATTGAAATCAGCGAGGACAGATTTGAATACATCAGAAGGAAACATGATGTAAGTAGTATTATGGGTTAATTTAGCAATATTAATATCAAGAATAATTGGGCTTATTAAGTAAGAGGCCAAAAAAGGAGTTAGTGCATTAGTAGCCTATTAGGGTTAGGTTAATTAGTTTGCCAAAAAGTTAGGAATATTACAAATAAGGCAAGGGATTGTTCATTGTTATGAGATTGATTGAATGAAAGAATAATTATTTTTCTCATTAGTTTATCTTTTATCAAAGTGCTAATTTGATTTCTATTTTGTTTATTGCTTCGTTTATTTCATAGTTCTATCAATTAGTATGAGTAGGGGTGGGCAAGGGACAAGATAGAGCTCATCCCGATCCCATCCCGTTGTTTTATATCCGGGATAGGATGAGCAGGTCATTATAACAAGAAAATGTATGAGTTTATCGAGAAATATTATAATTAATGTAAAATTTGCAAAAAGAATCACAAGACACTTTGAATTCAACCAAAACCAATATCAAAATGGGTTGCATACATTTAAAAACATTGAGTCAATATTATAAGAAGTTCAACCTAAAAAAACTAGCAAAGGTGTGTCCTTTCAATAAAGGAACCTGCAGAAATGTGTATAATTTTGTTTTCCTAGAAGTAGTGCATATATTAAACCTCTGCCTACAGTTTATGAGCATTTGAATTATTGCCTACTTGAATCGATGGTAAACATGACCATTGTGTTTGGATTTTTTTTTGTTCAAACTTTATGTTCGTGGATGTTTCACTTCGCTTCCCAACTAGTGTGACATATTGAACAAAGAACTCCACACAAGCGCCAAAACACTGTTTTCCTTGATTGTCCTTGCCTAACAACATTGATCCCTCTCATGCATGCTTTTAGTGGGTACCTTGAAATCATGATTCAGGCATATGCACTCCTTTTTCAAAATCTATATTACAAATCAGGATGGTGTTTGAGATTGGAGATAAAAGACGGCTGAGAATCTAACGGATCACATAGAACTTAAAGCACCAAGAGTGCATGAGCTTGATTCTCGTACCCAACATTTTGATATTTATTTATCTTGATATTTAAAGTACACTAAACTCTATTTTTATGTTAAACTTTTATCGTCTCAACGACACGGAGAATACCCTCTAATTCAGAATGATGTTTTACTATTTGGAGATAAAAGAGGGGTAGGATTGAGAGTTGGAAAAATCTTAATGGTTGAGATTCATTCTCTATAATGGCAGGTATTGTAATTATAACACATGTAGAAGGGCAAGAAAATGAATAAAAATGTGAAAAACTTTGTGAAATTCATATATGGTGTAGAGAAAAAATTTGTGTTTTTAAAATGAAAATCGTCGTAATTATCTACTTAGTTCTCGAATTTTAGTAAACTTGGTATGGTTGAAATGCATTTTTGAAGATATTTCTAATGAAACCAATCACTAATACAAACACTTAAAGTTTTAAATATGCAATTCATGCTATATGCAAAGACACATTCAAGCAAAGATTATGAACTCCATATTTTTCGAAAATAAAGTTTTGAGAGGATTAATTTTGGCGGTTTTAAAATTTGTTTTTTTTCTAATTGTTTAAAATTTTAATCGAGTTTTACCTATTGCCACGATCCACCTTCTATCATGCCAACGACACGAAAAATACACTAGTTGTATATATATTATATATGACACTGGCTCAAACAATTCACCATTTTTTAGTTTTTTTTTGGTGTTGTAAATCATAGTATCATATGAAAACAAAAACAAAACCAGAACAAGAACAAGCGCCTTTTTGGCCAATTTCTTGCTGATTTTTGCTTGCCATGTATTAAGTATAGCTGGCACAGGTGCATAACCTTCTTGAAGTTCCTTGCTAGATTTTCTTGGCAAAATCTAAAAGGAAAAGAAACAAGTTTTTTTTTTGTTTTTTTATGGAAATAAATAAATGAACAAATTTATAAATGGATTCATATTTCCAAGGCTGCTAACAAACTAGAATAAGATATTGAAGTGTGTGACTACTAATTGAAAGACATTAAGATCGCTACTGCTTCCATTCTAAGGTCATGAAGAAATTCATCAAGTCAAAAAAAAAGAATTAGATTGCGTCAGCTCTCGAACAAGCCACATGATCTGGAATTTGAATAATACTCACTCATGAATTGGCTGGAAAATGTGGCTGAAACAATGTTAGTATTATATTTCATTTCAGGTTGTTTATTCAAAATGAGATGCATGTGTGTGCGGTATACAGAATTTTTATGTGTTATTATATCATCAATGATTAATGCATTATTTCAACTCTGTAGTGTGAAACTTAGAGAATCAAACAGTCAAACATGGCTCAATTAGTTGGCTTTTAGCAGGCTTCTAGTAACTGCAGGGCACAAGAAGCCATCTCCCATTAAATGTGTGTGCATCAATTAATGATGCCTTAACTTCACTTCAAATCCTAGCTATATAAAACAAGCATTTCTCTTCCACTCTCTTATTATCCAAAACACATCTTCTTTCATTTGCACTTCTCAAACATTCATTCAATCAAATATTTTGGTTTTCTCAGCTTCTGAAAAAGAAAAAAAAGTGTTATGGAAACCTCTTTACTTATTTCTGTTCCATTCACTGGGGGCTTGAAGAGGTTTTGGAGGAGACGGGCAGCAGGATACGAACGTCTCGATGGTGGGAAGAAGAATATTAAAGTCATCAGGTTAGGAGGGAAGAGCAAGAGGACTTGGAAGATCAGAGCTGCACCTAAGCTAAGGTGGAGGTTGAAGTTTGTTTCTCCATTGAAGCTACTAGCAAAGTTGAGAGATGCTTACATCAATGTGATGCTTGGATGGGCCGGCAATGTTGGTTCACTTAATGGTGGTGATGGTATGTTTGGAGGAAAAAGGATTCCAAGAGCTAGGAAGGTTGTTGTGAATTCTAACGATGGTGATTTTCAGACCAAGTTGATTCTCGAGATCTACAAGTCTTTGAAGGCTTCTCGTGGTCATGAGTTGGCTGTTCTTTAGTAAAATCTTCATATATTTCTCTATTTTGAAAGATGGTAATCTGTAAGGCCTTGCGGCATCAATTGTTTTTAAATAGAACCAACTTTAGTGTATCCTGAATTTAATTACTTGCAAATTCGTTTGTTCATGAAAAATAAAAGATGATGATGCATGTAAGTTTAGTGTACCATTGAGGCATACTAAAACTCGTATCAGTTATCTTTTCAATTTCTTTAAACTGTTGCACCGATGAAATGCTTTAATTTACATATGTTGAAACACTCCTTGTTTTATCTGAAATTTTACATATATTGAATGCAGTTGGCATCACATGACCTGATCTCGGAATTCACCTCAGCTGGTTGATATATTGAATGATAAGGTAATTAGGTTGGTTTATTAAGGTGTCAAAGACACTGCCCTCCGCAGTATCACAAGTTCATCAACGTATTGCTTGCCTCCAATATATATACAGTACTCCCATGGGTTTGGTGCATTTTATTAGCATGTACACTTACTTAGAGTGTGTTGAATTTATGCAGTTAGCGTCTTTTCACACCCAGCTTAGATCCTTAACAGGGCATTAAACCATCTATGGTTAATATCTGGGAATTCCTAAACAAAGAATAGAATAACTTCAGGGATTTTTTGTAGGGATGTTGGATCAACGATATGTAACAGTATGGTTTGAATCAGAGGATGAAGTTCGGTTTTTTCATATGAAAAGTTGAAAACTGTAGACAAAAATGCATAGTGAAAACAATGAAAAGCCTATTGATGCAAGAAATTGTTGGTTGACGATACAAGGGTCAGTGAAGCAAATGATAACCAAGGGGAGATTATTCCTTCACTTGTGCATGACCAGCAACAAAACACCAAACTAACTATAAGCATGTCCATATGAACAATTGAGCAACAAAACAGAGCAATGTACTAATTCAGGTCATTTAGTACTTAAAAAACCCATTTAAGGCACTAATAGATGAATAATGAGAAAAGGGAGAGTTGTGTTGGACTGTTTTACTTATGGGTACTTTGGATCTTGCTGAGAAATTGTTGAAATGGGATTGGTAGAAAGTAGCTTAGGAGTTCAGCCAGGTTATTTTTCTACTTATTTTATTTCCTTAATTTCTAGAGTAGAGCAGCCCAAATATTTTTCTGATTTTTTTTTTCAATAAGCTTATGCAATACAATTTTTAAAAATTTAGCAAGGTCAAGTTTACTAGACTAGCTACAGTTTTGCTAGGCATTATTAGCCATGAGCAAAGGCCACTTTTTTAAAGGAAGGTTTATCTCTGAAAAGTATTAGCCTAGCACGGGGGTATGAGATTCATGTTGCGCCTCGCAGAAGAGTAACCTAGCGGCACACAAATAGCTATTGTAAAAAATAACAAATTGCACAACTCAAATAAAGCAGGGCAAAGTAAATAACAAACAAATACAAAGAGGAGAAATTTCAATATATGAAGAGTGCATCCATGTAGCAACCTTTCGTTTGCTGAGGAGAAATTCCAATGTATGAAGTGCATCCATGTAGCATCAACCTTTTGTTTGCTCCCAAACATGTCAAATCCTTATCACACTGTTAAATAAGAAGATGATCTTCAACTAGAAGAGTATCTTCAAAAGTTGCTCTCACAAATCCTGCTAAATAATTATTCTTCACTTTCTGGATGCTCGAAACCCTCAATAGGGGATCATATTTATAGGTGAGAGTGGTAAGCTTTGGCTTGCATAGCAATTAGAAACAAACTCAAAAAGAAGTAATTTCTACAAATTGCATTATTTCTTGGATATTCCATCATCTAGAAAGTTTGGAGAAACAAAACAATTGGATATGGGAAATAAAAATTTCCAACTTTCTACCATCTTCTGGAAGCTTCCAAAACAATTCTCCATGTGGGGTTAATTAACCCACTTTTAATTCAACATCTTTAAGTGTATGCCCACTATTTATTTCCAACAAGAGAGCTACTACTGTGCCCGGTGGTGTGCCCGGGGTTGTGCCCGGTCGCCATCAGGGACCATCCTCTTGCCTCGAGATGCAAACTATTTTACATCTCGATGCAGATGGATGGTCCCTGATGGCGACCGGGCACAACCCCGGGCACTTTAGAATTACACTTCCAACAATTCATTGGGAAGAAAGCTATTAGAATGTTGTACAAAATTTGTATGTACAGAAAATGGGGTTAGAATCTTGACCACAATAATCAACAGAACACCATTGACAGTCATGCATGAATGATGACTTAAATTTCAAATCACAATTAGCAATTAAACAAAAATTTGCATACAATCTATATAACAAATCAGAATGGTGTCTGAGATTGGAGATAAATGACAGATGAGATTTACCTAAACATAAGAATCTAATTGATCACAAATAGAGAGGTTGGAGAAATAAGTTTTTTTTTTTTTTTTTTTTTTTAACTTTTATGCCTCCAACCAACTCTAACCAAAACATGTAAATAAGATTCATTTTCTATAATGACATGATTCTTAAATAAGATGCATGTAAAATGCCAAATAAAATAAACAAAAAGGTGAAAAAAAGTTTGTGGAATGTACATCTTGCGGAGAGAGAAATTTATGTTTTTCATTTTCTCAAAATGAAAAATTATTATAACTATCTACTTAGCTGCCAGATTTTGGAAAACTTGTACATGTACTTAAACTTTTCAAATATGTGTTTCACGCTACAAAAATGCTAGGAAACTAGGTTTCTGTAACCATATTTTGCAACCAGGGTGACGTGGCGTGATCTTAAAATAATGATGAAATCCCTAAAATATTTATGTGTATCTCGAGGTTATAAAAAATCCTCTAATGATGCCACATCATCCTAGTTGCAGAACCTGATTGCAAAACCTGGTTTCCTAACCTCACTCTTCACACTACAAGCATTTTTCAGAAGAATAAAAACCGTCTAATGCATTTCACTTCGTAAGTATTTATCAAAGAATAAAATGAGTTAAAGAACATTCAAACAATGACCCAATAATCCATAGTTCGGAAAGTCAAAGTTCTGTTGTTCAATTCTCAGGCAAGGTGAGGGTGTTCATGGTGACATAGGCACGGACCCTATTAGGTTCGCATGTCATGAGATCAACAAAAAAATTATATTGTGCCAACGACACGGGAGACACACAAGTCTATCTTACAAATCAGTTAGGTATTTCACTATTCATAAAGATTTGGAAATAAAATAAGACTAGGATTAAAAGTATGGAAAGTTGTTGAGCGGTTGAGATTCATTATCTTTGTTGGCATGTTTGTAAATATAAAGCATGTGAAAGGGCAAAAGAAAAGCGGAATAAAACTTAAAATGAGTGTGTACGTAAAATATATGTGTTGCAGATAGAGTATTATGTTTTTTTTCTCAAAATAAAATTGTCATAACTATCTACATAGTTGTCGGATTTTAGTAAACTTGATATCGTTGAAATCCATTTTTGAAGATCTTTACACTAAAACCATAGAACAATAAAAATGCTTAAAATTTTAAAATAAGTATTCATTCATATAAAAAAAAGGTTTAATGTATTTCACGCCGTAACTATTTTCATTACTTTTCACTGATCAAAACGGGTGTCTTAATGCTCTTTCAAACAAAGATGTCGAAATTCATATTTTAGTTAAGTCAAAGTTTGGGTGAACTCACTCTCGCGGTGTGAAATTTTTTTTTCTCGAGTTTGACTCTAATGCCACAACTCACTTCATATCATGCCAATTAGGGGTGGCATCTCATCCCGCGATCCTGGTCTCATCCCGATTATTTTGGGTGCTTTTAGGATTGATCAAACTCATCTTGACCCGTCCCGATCTAGAGTGGGATGGGATTGGGATGAAGTTTTTCAATCCCGTTCATCCCGTCCCGAACTTAGGTGAGAACTTAGAACTAGAGTTTGTGTCTCTATGAAGTCAGTAGAAACAAAAAAAAAGGTAAACAATATTCTAAATGAGTAAAAAAAATGAACAATTGAAAAAAGACAAGGCTTCGAGTGAACCAACTTTCTTGTCTATTCTATAACATGCACCCCCTCAACCATTGCTATAAGAATGAAGTTCTTGTGTGTTTTGCATATGCATGTCATTGCATTTTTTTAGCAGCACATGGTTAGATCGTTGAGTAAATAGTATGCTCTAATTAACCCTTCCAAAGTTTTTGTAATTAAACCTCTTCCACAACTTAACAATTTTCAATACATTAAGTTTTTTCTGTGATGAATAAATTGATGTAGCTTTAGGCATCACAAATTGTGAGGATCTATTATTGATCATGTATTAACAGTAGGTAGAATTTTTACATACTCTAGAACTCATATGTTTTGTCTCCTTGAAAAGGCACCGAAATTATATTCAAATTGTTTACATTTTGGCTTGTTAGATGCTAAATTTCCAGATATAGAAATTGTGTTCAAATCTGAATAAATGTCTTTGGCTTTATGAAATGCACATACATTTGATCAACAATCTCACGCCAGTTAAGTTAAAGATTGATTTTTGTTAACCTAAATTAATGATCAGATTTTGAATGTTATGGTGTTCTACTATAAGATTTTACTACAGGGTTATTTAATGTGCATTTTTGTTAACTTGCCCATCTCATCTCGTCTGGAACCCATTTGAGATGGGATGAGGTTGGGATGAAGTCTATCATGTCCCGATCCCGAAAGAAACGGGATGGGATAGGGATGAGGTCCATCCCGTCCCATGCCCACCCCTAGTGCCAACGACATGGTAATACACTAGTCTATCTTACAAATTAGCTAGGTGTTTCACTATTCATAAATAATTGGAGATAAAAGATGGCTAGGATTGAAAGTTGAGAACTATATTGAGGATCGAGATTCATTTCATATAATGGCATGTTTGTAAATATAAAACATGTAGAAAGGCAAAGTAAATGAAAAACTAGTGAAAAAATTTGGGGGGACTATACATGTCGGGCGAGAAAATTTTGTCTGTTTTTTCTCAAAATTAAAATTATCTTAACTATTTACTTAGTTGTCTAATGTAAACTTGGTATTGTTGCAATGTATTTTTTAAGATCTTTCCAATGAAACCAATGATCAATATAAGCGCTACAAATTTTAATATATATTTCAATATTTAAAAAGTCTATTGTATTTCACGTAGTTAGAATTTTCAATATTTTTCAAAGAAATGAGACAGGCCAATCATACCAGAAAAAAAAATAAAAAAGAAGAAGAAATGAGACGAGCATCTAAATGCACATTCAACCAAAAACCTTCAACTTCATGTTTTGGCGAATTCAAAGGTTTGGGGAGAACTCATTTGCGGTGTTTAAAATTTCGTTTTCCCAACTGATTTAAATTTTGACTGAGTCTAACTCTAAAGTTTATGATATATATATATATGTGAGTGTGTGTGTGTGTGTGCCCGCACTTTAGAATAAGCTCGCACTTCAAAACTAATTGAGAGCGAAAGTGGGGATGGCGGGGGGAGGGGTGCTCAATACATAATATGTAGCAAAAAAAATGAAGGAGTGACAACGACACGGGGAATACCCTAACATCTATATTACAATTCAAAGTGGTGTTTTACTCTTCATATTGCTAACTCGGACAAAGGAATTGGTGACAAAAGATGGTCACGATTGAAAGTTGGAAATATGTTAAGGGTTGAGATTAATTTCTTATAATGACATGTTTGTAAATATAAAACATATAGAGCGGTAAATAAAATGAAAAAAAATGGCGGAATGTACATGTGGCGGAGAGAGAAAGTATTTAGTTTTCCTTTTTTTTTTTAAAGAAAAATTATCATAACTATCTACATAGTTATCGAATTTTGGTAAACTTTGTACCATTGAAATGCCTTTTTAAAGATCTTTTCAACGAAACCAATGATCAATACAAGTACCAAAAATTTAAAAATATATATTATTTTTTAAAAACGTCTATTAAAAATGGCTATTGCATTTCACGATGTTATTATTTTTTAATATTTTTCAGAGGAATAAAAATGGCTTCTCAAGGCATATTCAATAAAAAAAAACTCAAATTCTACCAAAATCAATGATCAATGCAAATGGAATTTTAAATAAATATATTTTATTTTTAGAAACGTCTAATACATTTCACATATTAGTATTTTTCAATATCATACGAGTAAAACAATTTGAGAAGGGCATCTTAATGCACATTTAAGCCAAAACCATAAAGTTAATTTATTTTTTTTGGTGAATTCAAAGCATTAATCTTTTTTTTTGGTGAATTCAAAGTATGGGGGAGAATCCACGCTCGTTGTTTTAATCTTTTCCCCATCAGATTCAAATTTTTTAGTGAGTCTAACCCTAAAATTTGTAGTATATATATTTTACCTTAGAATAAGCTTGCACTTCAAAGCTGATTGATGACGAAAGTGGTGATGATGTCGGGGGTGTTCAGGAAGTGATATTTAGCAAACAAGGAAAAAACTACTTTGCGGGAGTGCCAATGGCACGGGTATTATACTAGCATCTTACAATCAGCCACATGCTTCACTAATCACAAGGAATTGGAAATAAAATGTGGCTAGGATTGAAAGTTCGAAAAATATTGAGGGTTCAGATTCACTTTCTATAATGGCATGCTTGTAAATGTAAAACATACAGAAGGGTAAAAGAAATGAAAAAATTGGTGGAATGTACAATATGTGGCAGATGGAGAAAATTTTGGTGTTTTTTTTTTCTCAAAATTAAAATTGTTATAACTATTTACTTGGTTGTTAAATTTTGATAAACATGGCATCGTTGATGATATAGTCGATTTTTGCTCTCCTTCCTCGCTGCTTACCTAGACCTGCACAAGTAGCACACGTGAGCCAAGCACCACCGTGTGGCAGCCGATCACACTCCAATGCTTAAGTTAGATAAGCTTAAGAAAGATTTAAAGTTGTAAATTGGGTTTCTATAGCATATCTTAAGTTCATTGACCTTATCTCCCTTTTATAGTGTGAGAGTTCTTGTTCGGCTAGGCCTTTGGTGGCGTAGTTTAGGAAAAAAGATCTTGGTGGAGATCCTTTCCTAATTGAGAGTTGTTCATGTGAGATAGTTTCCCTACACGACGCATGCTCCTAGATCTACGGGAGAGGTTTCCCTTTCTGAGTGTTGTCCATGCAAGGAAGTTTCCTTTCCTGACTTATTTTCTAGTATTTATTTCCTAGTTGGATCCAATGTGTTGTTGGCCTGCTAGTCTCTTGCCTTGGAGGTTTTACGAGTATTGGGCTTGACCGCGTGATGGCTCATTGCAACTCAGACCCAACTGTATGGATCATGCCAATGATGGACTTAATGATGTTCGGGCCTCGCTGGATTGAGCATGTAATCATGCCTGCTTTATTCTATTGACGAGATTATCATGACATGTGTATGGTGCTGATCAGAGGGAGGTTTGATGTATCATCAGCTACTCCCCACAAGTTGGTGGGTCGTCTTATCGGTCCACTAAGTCATTTCATTAAGTAACTGTGCAGTCATGATGGTTGAGTTTGAGTTGTTTCCTCGAGCGTTGAATTTCATTAATTGAGTGTGCACAGCTTGAAAGAAAGAAAGGCGGGAGTTTAGATTTCTATATAGATCTCTTGCCATTGGACTATAGCCCCTTTACTTTTTCGATCTCAGAGATTACGCTTTGCCGTATTGTCTTCTATGCATTTGACTATGCTTAAGTTTCATATTCGAATGCTTGTACTTTCTTTTATGGCAGGTCGGAATCAATTTCCAGATGAACTATCCGCTAAGGTCCATAAGTTTTTTAGGAGAGGTTGCTCTCTGAATCTGATCTGGAAGTCCTCCGTAAGACATACGAAATTCCTGATGATTTGGTGCTCTGTACTCTAGCCCCAATCTGACACCATTGTCCCCTCCTAAGGGATTTATCTGTCTTTATCGAAGTATGCTTTAATCGGGTATCCGCTTTCTTGTTATCAAGGAGACCTGGGAGTTCCTAGCATACCTCGGTCTGCACCGGCTCAACTTGTGCCGAACAGGTATAGAACTGTTACTGCCATGCTGATTAGGGCTAAGGACGCTAGTGTTCGAGTGACTTCGAGGGCGATTCAATTTCTTACTTCTCATCTGATAAACGGACATGTTGTGTGTGTGCTGACGTCTCCGAACTACTTCGGCAATCTGCTTGATGATTTTAAATTATGGCAGAAGTTCTATTTCATGGCTTTTACGAACTCGAAGTACTTTAGGATTGTTGGTCGTCCGGTCGAGCGAGAATTTAGACCACTGAGTAAGTTTACTCTTTTTCTGGTTTTGCTTGTGTTAACTGCATATTAGATTGACCCGTTGTGGTTTTTGCAAGGAGATTCCCAACTTCACCACTTTCTGTTGAAGATAAAACAACTTTGGATGCGTTCCGCGACATGCCTCATCTAGAGATAGAGGATGTCGTTAAGTCTTCTAATGTCGAGCGCAACAAGCTGTGGGCACATTGGCATGTGGCTCTCACTCTTTTTCTAGTAAAGGAGCCAAAGCCTGAAGGTGTTTCTGTTTTGCGGAAGAGGAAACTTCCCAAGATCAAGGCTCCAAGCCACTTGAGGAGGGCAGAAATAGATGAGGCGCTTCCTTTTCCTGTGCCTCGCTCTTTCTCTAGATCCATCTGCTTGGCTTCGTCCAAAGGACATGATGTTGTTGGGCAAGTGTCGGGTCAACTGCTGTTTCTGAGGGACATGATGGCCAGATCTTGGCTCATATCTCCCTTCCTGACTTGGAGAGGGAGTATCTGCAAATAGTTGGCATGGAGGATGTGACCAAGCTGAATACCAAACAGGCGAAATTTTTAATTAAAATGCTGCTACAGGCAGGCATGGAAGCTTCGGATGGTCGTCCCTTTTCAATAAATGACTTTGAGCTTTGCTTTTTTCTAGATCATGAACCTGTTGAAGAGTCGTCCGATCGTCGATGCCATGGTGAAGGGTCTCGTTCTCATCGCCCGTATTGTGCTCCATCTCATTCCCGTTCTCATATTAAGTGGACGACGGGTCTAAGGAATAACTCGCTTCCCTCTTCTTCGTCAATTGATTCTAAATCGATGGGTGAAAAAGATTTGATTGTTGTGGGCAAAGGAAAGTTGTTGATGAGGCCTTGATGCAGTGAAGAGGGCCAAGGGCAATGCTGGGGTGAATTTGGTTCCGAATGATCTTCATCTAGATGCCCAAAACAATCTGTTTGCTTCGGACGTAGTAAGGATGAACAACCAAGCTTGGCATCAAGAGGTTGACATCTCCTACGCTTCGAGGAAGCATATCAACAGGTAGAATTACTGGCCTGGCGAACTGTGCTTTGGAGCTAGTAGGAGAGACAATAGGAGAGCGTTTAGATAAAGGGCAAAAACATTTTGTGTTGGGGATGTCATACCTAAATCAAGTGGCAACAGTTGGGATTAAAGTTGAGGTTGCTCGTGAGAGTGTGTATACCATGGAGCGAGTCTTTGCAAACTTGCAAAAGTCATACTCTAACGCTCTCTTCGAAATTGAGTTGTTGAAGAAGCAACTTAAAGCTTTATCATATATTGGAATGGACTCCAGGACCATCAGGTCGGAGGCTCAGAAGGTTTGCTTGGAGGCTCTTGAGTCTGACTTGGCAGGGGCAGCGTCCGCGAGGGATCAAATCGAGAATGAATTGAACCTTGTCTGTCGTTACTTATAGCTTGCTCGTGAGACTGTGGCTGGCGTGCAGGCTGAACTGCAAGTTCTACACGCTGAGGGTATTGAGAAGGAGCCCAAATGGACTATTCAATGTCAGTAGTTGGAGTCTGGCGTTGAGTTCAATGCCAAAAGTGCGCGGACCATTGAAGAGCGATTCTTTCTAGCATAGAGTGAGTTGAATATCGTCAATGATAAGTAGGGTGTCAAACAGTCAAAGACTAACCTACTGTCGGGCGAGCTAGAACGGCTGGAGCGAGAGCTCGCTGAATCAAGAGGGTGTGAGGTGAAGCTTCTTAAGTCCCAAGGCACATTTGAATTTAACAAACTCGTGCATGGAAGGCTGGAGTTGTTGCATATACAGAGTTTGGAGCAACTTCCAATTCATCTGAAGAAGAAGGTGACCCTGGTGAGAGGGATTGAGAGGCAGCACCTACAAATGTGTTTCCTACTTCTTCCCCTACTAAGTCTAATTTTGTTGTATCTGACTCTCCTCCTGATGAGGGGTGAATCTTGTATTTTCTTTCTAATTTACAAATGAATAGTACTTTGCACATGTTTTTCTTTTTTTTGTTTTTTCTACTAATTTTTACCTGTTTTGTCTTATTTCGACATTACATGTCAGATGAAAGGCTCTGCTAGGCTAGAAAGCTTTATGATTGATCCGTTGTTTGAGAGTTCTGACTTCTTGTGCTACATTAGTTTGTGTGATTTTGGTCAGACTCCTTTTTAGAGATCGGGGAGTATAATGCACCCTCTGTTTGGCGACTTGTCTGTTTTTTGAACCAACAGTTGTTGTTGTTGTTATAAGTAAATTAGTCAAATTGTGGTCCTAGCACGTGAACCATTGTAGATGATCGGACAGTAGTCCCTGCAAGTCGTCTAGGTCGAGTTGTCAGAACTATGATCGGACTTTTGACTCATCTTTACTTGCTATTCGTAGAATAGGCTTAATTGGACTGGGGGTTGTTATCACTAGTTATAACTGACTAAACCGAGGTCAGGTTTCGACGACCACGGTGGTCCCTGGCAAGCCATCTTGATCAGGCATCGTGGGCACCGACTAGGCTCCCACTTTCCAACCCATCTTGATCCGTTCATGGCAAACTAGGAATTGGAACGAGCTAGAAGTTGTCATCGTCAGTCCTTCTATTTAAACTTTGGCGGGGGTTAAGTGATCATTATTTGTAGTTGGCCAATGATCCTTGGCAATTTGTCTTCACCAGGCTACATGAGCACTGACTAAGCTCCCAATTTCTAGGCCGTCCTAATCCGCGTTCAGCGAACTAGGCTTCGAGCAAACCAAAACCATCGTCATCAGCGGCTACTGACTAAGCTTTGGTCGGGGTTCGACGATCACTGTTTGCGTATGAGTAGTGACCTCTGGCAAGCAATCTTAATCAAGCGTCGAGAATGCTGACTATACTCCCACTTTCTAGGCCGTTGGAATCTGTTATTTGCAGACTAGGCTTCGAGCATACCAGAAGCCATCGTTGTCGGTCGCCACCGACTAAGCTTTGGTCGGGTTTGATCTATATTGCCCACGTTTGGACAATGATCCTTGTCAAGTCATCTCGATCAAGCATCAGAGCGTTGAATAAGTTGCCACTCTCTAAACCATTGACACCCGTTTAATTTAACGGACTAGGCGTTAGGGTGTACCAGAAGCTATTGTCATAGGTTAAAATCGACTTAGCTTTGGTTAGGTTCGGCAAAAATTATTTATAGTTGGACAATGGTCCTTGGAAAGCCATCGTGATCAGGTATTATGAACACTAACTAAGCTCCCCTTCTAACCCATCATCGTGATTCACCACGCGTTGCCATGCTGATGAAACTCCACACCATTGTTGCTGTTATCACCTTCACTATGCGACACTAAACTCCACGCAAGGTGAAGAGACGAACTCCTAGATGTAATGCACTTAATTAATATTTGATTCGTTTTACGCTTTTACGATGAATAATGGTGTTTATGATTTTCACTTTTATTTAATATAAGAATTTATGTTATTTTAGTGACAAAGATTTCATCAATTTCTTCGTAGATTATTATTATTTAGGTGATTGTTTTTTTGTTCTCCATATAAGTTTAGTCACGCTTTTCTTATGTGTGGAATTTTTAAGGATAAATTAATTCCGGTAGGTTAGTTATATGTAATCGTCTTTTATTACGTTATTGTCTCCGGATATATCGTAAGTTTAGGATATCACATATGACCAACCTTTGTGTTTTCTAGAAAAAGTGAAATCTAAAATCCATTTACATTAGGATATATTAATGCATTAAAGACTATTTTTCCGATTATATTGTTTGGGATGTGAAACACGTAATCGAGTCATCATAGCGAATCAATACTAGTTGGTGCGTGAAATCTAGGAGGGATACTTGGAACTTTGTGACTTCTCCAAACTTGATTTTTATTAAACTAAATTTAATTTCATATTTTAAAATTGCTAAAGTTTCTAACATTTAGTTTTGCGTAGTTTTTCTTCCTTGACCTTGTTTTGTAGATCCTTTTTCCTCGTGGGATCAACACCCCAATCTTTACTGCAATTGACCGCGTGTTTTGTTTGGGTGTAATCAGGGGCCCAATTAGAAAAAATTCTTTGTGGATCAGCGTGCCAGGGATACGGCGCATTCTGCAAGACGGTTCAGTATCGATTACCCTCAGTTAATTGGGTTGTTTGTCGGATCATTAATTCAAAATATGTGGACTTGTGCAGTTGCAATTCGAACCGTCATTTTTTTCGATTTCGCATACGACATTTAATGTTGAAATAATTGCTTGTTGACGCCTTTTCCTGAACCATTTCACCTATATATAGGCTGGTTATTCTGCGTCCAAGCACTGCATTGAGAATAGTAGAGCATATTAATCAAATGCATCTTACCAGAGAGTTCCTTTGGATTTTCCAAAGGCTGAAAAAAAGTCTTCCTCGCTGGAGTTTTCGAATGTTCTGACATTTGCACCGATGAGTCTTGATAAGACTTTCTATTATGCGGTGCCGCCCAATCTTGGTGGGCACCAGGTTGATTCTATGAGATCTTGTAATATCTTATTATATTGTGAATAAGAGTTACAGACTTCCTCTCAGGATCGGATATGTCTTTCATATTCCAGTGCTCAAGCACTCTCTTAACCGTTACTACTATTGAGGGATGGTCCTCGCAGCTAGTTTATGGTTGATGAGAGCATTAGAAGTCGTGACTCTCGTTCCTAAGGTGATATCTCTACATCACCCCAGGCATTACACATTTGAGAGGCGTCCCCGTTTGACAACATTGTGAGACCTCGACGATCCCATCGTTCTGAGATATTTTCTTCAGCTTTCTGTTGCTTCCTTCTATTCTTCTTCACGAGGCTGGCTGGCGGAGCAAAGAACCGAGGAAGTACTCGCAGCCTTCTTCAAGTACTTTGTTTGCCACTTTCAAATCGTCTTTGTGGGGTGATTCAATGGAACAATGAATTGAGTACGTCCCTTTGCCTTCTGTTGAAGACATTTTAATTTCACCACCTTCTCTTCTGGAGGCGGATTAGCAGATCGGAGTCTCTACCCTTGTTTCATCGGATAGATGGTTGCATCGGACTTAGATACTTGTAGTGTATAAACTGATGTACTAGTTGGTCGACAAATTTTGTAATAACTCTAATTGCAATAAACAAAATCTATTTTATTTCTGGAATGTGTCGTGTATGAACAACTCTTCTAAATTGAAATGAAAAACATAAAACAAGAATCGAAATCAAAGCAACAAATAATTTAACTCCGAGTGGAGACTGAGCTAATCCAGCTCTAAAGGAGGTGCAAATGGTCCTGGCTCAGATTGCATGGTCCCTCTAGCGAAGTTATTTTTTTAAAGCTACGAAGTTGCTCAATAGTGGACTTCATGCTGGTGGGAAGTTCCTTGGTGACTAACATCACTTGGAGTTGGTGCCCGTTTGTAGAAATATCGTTACTTAGCTCTTTATTAGTCTGGATTGCGTTGCTAGCTCTGACTTTTGGATCTCCGCATAGCTGCACTTTGGTTATCTGGGCTCCTCCTCTTTCATAAAGTGATTATCCTCTTTTGTCTAGGCCAGATGCCTAACATGTTGGTTTTGTGGGCCCGAGCTATAATTGGCAACAATTCAGCTACTTCAGGGCTGCATAATGGCAGTATTTTACTGCAGATAGATTTCCCCGGATAGTTTTTTGGGCATGGTTGGCTATATATTTTATGTATTAGTGCAGGGTGGATACCACTACTTCCATATAATGAAGCCACGGCCTTCCCAGAATAATGTTGTAGGTGGACAGAGCATCAACTACCATGAACTCTTGGACAAGGTACTTCCTTAATTGTGGCTCTCCTGCCACCACCATTAGATTGATCTTCCTGATGGGGAAGCATTTATGTCCGCTGAATCCGACCATAGGGTGGGTGGCAGGTGTTAAGTCTTTCTCTTGTAGTTGCATGTTGCGGAATGCACTAAGGAACATGACATTCAGTGAGCTTCAAGTGTCCACCACAACCCTTTTTACCTCCCACTTAGCGATAAGGATGGAGATGACCAGGGCATCGTTTTGAGGAGAATGTACCCTCTACAGATCTCTCTCTGTAAACGTCAGTAATGGGATCGGGCTGTGAACTTGTGTGTGTTGCACTTGTCGCTCATCATACTGAGATGGTATTCGCATTTCAGTTACTGTTCTCTTGCGAAACCTATTTGATTGCTCCCCTTCAGAACCGATCCCGCGGAGGACGTAAATGACGCCATGAGCTTTCATTTCGATTTCCTTGATAGCGTCTGCCCTTTTTTGCTCGACCCTGCCTCCAGTCCGAGCCTAGGAACTCCTTGAGCTTGTCTTTCCTGATTCAATACTAGACTTCTCCTCTGAGGTTTCTGCTATCCTCATTATCATGTCTGCCTTCCTTGTGGTAGGTGCAATATTTATTGTTGTCATGCCTAGCAGGATCTTCTCGCTGCTTAGGTGGTCACTTCAACTCTTCCCATTCCTTGATGGAATCAAGGATGTCAGATAGATTGGTATTGAGAGGGGTGACAGACTTGGACCCGACGTAATTTGAAGCCTTGTTCTGCTTTGTGCGGCCCGAATAAGTCTTACTGCCTGTGCCCTTCCTTTTGGATACTGTCATCATCCTCTTTCTTCTTCCCCTCTTTCCCGTCCTTTAGGATAGAGAGCTTATTCTTTGACTTCGCTTCTCTCTTGGTGGCCATCATTTCATCCAGAGTGATATATCTTTTGGCATCTCTAAGCAAGTTTGTCATATTGGTTGGGGGTCCAAGGTATGGAAGTCATAGAACTTGCCTCTTCTCAGACCCGAAGTGAAAGACATGATGGCGGTGTCATCACTACAACTGTTGATGAGGGTCAATTCATCATTAAAACGAGTGACATACTCCCTCAATGTCTTGTTCCGTTTCTGCTTTAGGGTCAGCAAATGATGCAAGCCCTTCCTGAGCCGTTGGCTGCCCATGAAGGATGTGAGGAACGCCAATGTTTGGAATGAATTTGATAGATTTCTAAGAAAGGTTGTGGAACCACGTCAGTGCTAACATCTTCAGGCCTGCAAGGAATGATCAGCACATTATCGCAACGGATCCATCCTTGAGCGCCATAACGTGCTAGATGTGGCGCAAGTGATCAGACGGGTCTCATGTATCGTCCTAAAACTCCAATTTCGGTGGTGTGTATTTCTTTGGCAGTGGTTCATCCATGATATGATCCATGAACGGAGGGACCGTGAGACTATGTCTAGGTTTGTAGCCCTGTTATGGATGTGGTTGTGCGAGATGTGCATGTCAGTTCTTGACGCTGGTCTCTATTGGCCACTCATCCGCCTCTTGTCCATTGAGAAGTTGTTGGGGCAGCGTGACTATCCTGAACATGCTCTCTGGAACTCGGTGCGAACTAGACCCTTCGTTGCTCACGATGCCCCTCTATAGGTGGAGGATTTCATTGTTTGAGTGCCTCTAGCGTTTATGCAATTTGTTGCATCTGTGTTGAAAGTAGGTCCATCGTTGGGTCTGCTGCGGCTGCCACCGACACGAGGGTCAGAGGAGGTTCCCTCCGTGGCTTTGGTGGAACGGGCGGCGCTCTGCTGATTTTAGCATTCGAGGGCTTAGCAACATCTCCATTGTTGTGAGACCTTGTTGTCACCATCTCGTTGATTCTCTGGAAAAGGTGGTACTTCTGTTTTTTCTGAGGAACTCTGTCATGAGCCAACGACCACTGTGTGGCAGCCGATGGCATTCCGATGCTTAAGTTAGATAAGGCTTAGGAGAGGTTTAAAGCTGTAAATTGGGTTTATGTACCATACCTTAAGTTCATCGACCTTATCCCCCTTTCTGAGTGTTGTCCATGCAAGGGAGTTTCTTTGCTCGACTTATACTCAAATATTTGTTTCCTAGTAGAATCCAATGTGTTGTTGGCCTGCCAGTCTTGGGTAAATCTCTCAGATAATTTTCTTAGAAGTCTTACGAGTATTAGGCTTTACTGCGTAATGTGTGGGCTTAATGGCTCATTACAACTCAAACCTGACTATCTAGATCCTGCCAATGATGGGGTTACTACTTTTTGGGACTCGCTAGATTAAGCATGTAATCACGCCAGTTTTATTTTGTTGACGAGATTATCATGACACGTATACGGTGCTCTGATCAGAGGACGGTTTGATGTATCATCAGTTAGAATGCATTTTTAAAAATCTTTCCAATAAACCAATGACCAATACAAACACTAAAAATTTTAAAATATATATTTTATTGTTAAAAATGTCTAATGCATTTCATACCTTTAATATTTTTCAAAAAAATGAGACGGGCCGATCATTAAAAAAAAGTCAGACAAACATCTTAATGCAAATTCAAACAAAAATCTTGAACTTCATGTTTTGGCGAATTCAAATTAGGGGAGAACTTACTGTTGGCGTTTGAGTTTTTTTTTCCCAACTGATTCAAGTTTTCACTGAGTATAACCCTTAAGTATATAGTACATATTTTAACTTTCGAATAGGCTTGCACTACAAAACTAATTGAAGGCGAAAGTGGGATGGCGGCGGGGGGTTCAATACATGATATTTAGCAAAAAATATACATATATGGTGTATCAGCGGCACGGGGAATCCCCTAATCTATCTTACAAATCAGCTATGTGTTTCACGATTTATAAGGAATTGGAGATAAAAGATGTTGAGGGTTTAGATTCATTTTCTATAAAGGGATATTTTAAAAAAAAAACAAAAAACTCTAATTTTTTACACCACCATTTTTGCTGAAGGACACCACCACCCCTGCTTTGTGAATAACACCACCCCCTTTCTGCTGGACACCACCATCTAAAGAAGGACACCAACAATATAAACATATTTTCTCCTCCTTTCGCCCTCTCTTCTCTCTCATCAACAACACCACCACCACACCGGACTGCCACGCCCTGCCCTGCCTGCCCAACCATACCTCTTTTCTTTTTTTTTTCTCTTTTCTCTTTTCTCTTTTCTCTTTTTCTCTTTTCTCTTTTCTCTTTTCTCTTCTTCTTCTTCTTCTTCTCCTTCTTTTTCTACCCCTCTTCCTCTTATCTTTATTTCTCTTGTTTTCATTTCTTCTTCTCTTATCTTCCTTTTTTTTTCTCCTTTGCCCTCGAGCAGATTACTGCGAGTGGAGGTTTTTCTTCTCTCTTCTTCTTCTTCATCTCATTCCTTCCTCTTTTTCTCTATTTTTTCTCATTCACCCTCAAGCATATTCTTGCGAGTGGAGATTCCCCATTCAAGAACAAATGAGAAAAAAAACTAGAAAACGAAGTTAGGTTATTGTTTCAGTGATGGATTCGAACCTTGAATGTGGAGGAAGGATTGAAAAGGAGCTTAAATTACAAGCTTGTTGATCTTCAACTTCATTTTGAACGTTTTAGAAGTGAAGATGGGAAGAAGAAGAAGAAGAAGAAGATAATAGAGGGCGGGGAGGGGTGGTACGATCGGCGCCGGGGTAGTTTTGTTCCTGAGAAGAAGAGGAAGAGGAGGGAGAAGAGGAGAAGTAGAAACATAGGAGAAAAGAAGATAGGTGCAGCTGGCCTTGGTGGGGTGGGGTGGTGGTGGTGTTCGTGATGGAGAAGAAAATGAGAGAAGATAGGTGGTGGTGTGCTTTATTGTTTATAATGGTGGTGTTCTTTAGCACATTCAAAAAAATTAGGGTGGTGGTTTCCTTCAGCAAATATATTGGCGTCAAAATGTCAAAGCCCTTAAAAAATGGTGAAAAAATTGGTGGAATGGAGGGAGAATTTTGTGTTCTTTTTGTGTTCTTTTTTCTCAAAATTTAAATTGTCATAAAACATTACTTGATTGTTGAAATTTGGTAAACTTTGTATTGTTGAAATGCATTTTTGAAGATCTTTCCAACGAAACCAATAATCAATATAACGCTAAAAATTAAAAGAAAAACATTTCACTCATTAGTATTTTCAATAATTTTCAAAGAAATGAGACGGGCATCTTAATACACATTCAAACAAAAAACCTGAACTTCGTGTTTGGGTGAATTCAAAGTTTGGGGATAACTCACTCTCTGCTTTTGAAATTTTTTCGCCAACTAATTCAAATTTTTGACTGAGTCTAACCCTAAAGTTTATAGATATATTCACCTTATAATATGTTTGCATTTCAAAACTGATTGAGGGAAAAAGGTTGGATGCACGGGTTCGAAGTATATATTATTTAGCAAAAAAGAAATATGTGGAGTGCCAAGAGCATGAGGACTACCATAATCTGTCTAACAAATCAGCAAGGTGCTCAACTATTCATAAAGATTTGGAGATGAATGAGGCTAGGATTGATAGTTGAGCAAGATGTTGAGGGTTGGTTTTCATTTTCTATTATAGAATGTTTGTAATGTAGAAAGACAAGAACAATAAACATAAAGTTTAAAATGAAAGTGTGGAGTGTACGTGTGGCAGAGAAAGAAAATTTTGTGTATTCTTCTCAAAATTAAAATTGCTATAACTATCTACTTAATTGTCGAATTTTGTTCAATGTGATATTGTTGGAATGCCTTTTTGAAGACTTTTCCAATGAAATCAATAATCAATAAAAACAATTAAAATTTTAAAATGTGTATTTCATACCATATGCATTTCAAAAAAAAATCTAATGTATTTCATTCCGTGAGTTTTTTCAATCTTTTCCAATGAATGAAATGGGTTTAACAAATCTCAAGGCATATTCAAACAAAGAACCCAAACTTCACGTTCACGTTTGAAACTTTGTTTTTCATCTAATAAAAACTTTGACCCTGATGTCACGACACACTTTCTATCATGCCAACAACTAAAATTCAGCTAGGTTTAGGCTAAGATTAAGAGTTGGGGATGATGTTGATGGTTACGATTCGTTCTCTAATGACATGTTTGTAAATATGAAGCATGTAGAAAGGTACAAGAAAATGAAGAAAAAAAGTTTGTCGAATGTACATGTGTTTGTAGAGAGAAAAAATCGTGTGTTTTCTTTTTTCCAAAATGAAAATTGACATAATTATATGCGTAGTTGTCAAATTTTAATAAACTTGAAATTGTTGAAATGCATTTTTGAAAATCTTTCAAAAAAAATGTATTTATTATTGGAAAAACATATAATGCATTTCAAGTCGTAAGTATTTTTTTATTTTGTTTTTCACATAATTAAATGAGTATCTTAAGGTTCATTTAAACAAAAATGATGAACCAAGGTTTAGGGAGAACTCGCTTCTATGGTTTTTTTTTTGTTTTTTTTTTTAATTTCGATCGAGTTGGACCCTAATGCCACAACTAACTTTCTATTGAGTCAAACAACACAAGTAATACACTAGTAATGTTACATTTCATGTTGTGATTTCATATCCTTGCTCAAAGTTATACTTACAAGCATGTATGCGCATTATAAACTTTTATTATTTTAAACTACTGATAGAATTTTTTTTTTTTTTTTTTGTTAAAGCCTATAGCATGGAAAAGTTACGATTACAATGCAAGTGCGCAGCAAAAGTTGCCAGATTGTGTGCCTCATAATTGAGTTCACGAGGAATATAGTTACAAAACATGCACTATGACTAGACAGAAGTTGCTTAATACTGAAAGTTAGTGGGTGCCACATCCAGCGCATATCAGACGCCATATCATGGCTTGCCTCTTGCAAGACAGTTTGCAAAATCCTAGAGTCCCCCAAAAGAATGCCAGTCTTCCATTCACGAGTCTGAATAAGCATAAGGGTTGCCTCTGTAGCATAGCACTCAGCATTAGTGCTATCAGAAACTTTCCTTGATATGAGATCAACAACACGGGCTAGCACTGTACCATCAGCTTTAACTACCAAAATACCAAAAGTTCCTTGTTTTGAAGAAGAAAAGAAACTAGCATCATAAGTGACTATAATCATTTCTGGATCCAACACAATTGGAAGAGGCCAATGTCTCCTATAACGAAAGTTGAGTCTGTGGTATCAAGCTGACTGAAGTTGTGCTTGAATAGTTTCTATTCTGGTTGTCTCTGCCTCTAAAAAAGGACCAAAGGAAACATTGGGAGTTAAAGAGCCAAATTCAAGTCTAGCAGGTTTATCACTAACGACTGTTTCCAGGATTTGGTATAGTGAAACCTATTTTTTATTGTCTGTATTAGACTGGGCGTTGTCATGGCTACTTCATTAGTGGTGGTCAAACCATTGCTTCTGCCAGGATGACCAAGTTTGTTTAAATGCATTGAGGAAACTTTGAATGTTGAATTGAATTTTATGACAAATGATGTTACGAGTTTTCCAGATGGTTTAGATAACAGTCGTAAATTGAGACATCATTTCATCTCTGAGGTGAGGATGAGCTTTGGCAATTCCTCTCATGAAGTTAAAGAAGCTCATAATAGTAGGAGGATCAAAGTCAGTATTGAGCCAATTGATAGGGATAGGAAAGAGATGCCAAAAACGGATGACAACCAGGCAAAGAAAGAATAGGTGGGAGACCTCTTCTTTTTGAGCTCGACAGAAAACGTAACAATCATCGATACGCATGTATCATTACAGTGGGGAGAATGTTCTGAGTGACTTTCCCAAGAATGAACAGAGGACAAACATGAGCTTTGATGTTCCAGAGTTCTCGGTACTGCTTGGCTCTACCTTGTTGGTTGATAGGGTTAGAGGTAGAGGATTCCAGTTGTTCAACAATGAAGGCTTTAGTTGTGTTTTTAATCGAGAAGCGGCCTTTTTTTTATCAAAATGCCAGATAAGTTTGTCGGGGTTATGAGTTGGCCGATTAGTGTTGTCTAAAATGTTTTTAGCCACAAGGCTAGGGAAATATGACATAAATAGATCCACATTCCATTGTATCTTCTGACCCAAGGGTGAGAGCCAAAGATCTGGGATTGTTCAGGGAAGATTTAAAACATTGGGAGTCAAGAGGCAATCAGCTAGAATGAGATTTGGTTTGCCCCAACAATCTTTCCAAAGGTCAATAGTGGTGCCAAATAACACTTGCCAAATAAGATGATGAATCATCTTGGTTAGAGCAGTGAGATTTTTTCGCCAACCAAAGGAAGCATTAACAGGAGCTTTAGATAGTTGAAAGATGTTTTTCTTATTGAAGTAAATGGCATTGAGTTGAATAGTGCGAGGATTGTTTGGCGAAGAAATCATGTGCCAAACATTCATTGCCACTAAGGCAAGGTTTCTATTCCTAGCAATGGGAATGTTCAAGCAACCTAGTTCATGAGGATAAGCAATACAATCCCAAAAGCACATATGTTTAGCCTTGCTATCATTCCCTCCATTCCACCAAAAATTATGGGCCAGAGTATCAAGTTTGGTGGTTATTGAGCTAAGGAGAAGAAATGTCTGCATGTTATAGATGGGAATCAAGTTGGGAACTGCTTTAATCATGACCATACAAGCCTGAGATAGAATTTTGGCTTTCCTGGAAGCCTATTTAGAGTTGACCTTGTCCAGCAAAACTAGAAGTCGGAGGCTTTCTTTTTTGAGAAAATCAAAGGTGAGCCAAGGCACTTCTCTTTTGGGTTATATAGCTTAGATCGGATGAACATTAGAGATAGATAACTGATGATTTATCATAATTCATTGCCTGACCAAAAGCCAAACATTAATTTGCTAGATTGTCTTTAATCGAATGGGCTTCGGTCAATAAGGCCCGACAGCAAATCATAAGATCGTTAGCATAAAGCAAATGGCTAATGGACAGGGAGTGACGTCTGATTTGAATACCTTTAATGCTACCGTCATTCTTAGCACGGGCCAGAAGTCTAGAAAGAGTTTTAGCAATCAGAATAAAGATGTAGGGGGATAAGGGATCCCTGTGCCTAATGCTTCTAGTGCTTGAATCTAGGAAGATGAGAGCCATTTAGAATAAATTGGAGAGAGGATGTGGAAATGCATTGCTCTATCATACAGATCCAACATATCGCAAACCCAAGTGCTTCTAAAATTTGGAGGATAAAAGTCTACTCAACCCTATCATAAGCTTTAGCCATATCAATTTTAATGGCCATCCAGCCTTTTTTATTACGGCAATGTTTCATCTGGAAAAATGTTTTATGCGCAAAACTAACATTGTTTGACGTTTAAGGAAAGCACATTGATTGGGGGAAATGATGTTGTCCAACAGAGGTTTCAACCGGTTTGCTAAAATCTTAGATATGATCTTATATATGACATTGCAAATACCGATAGGCTACTATTTATCGGGTGTGGTAGGGTTTGTGATTTTAGGAATCAAAGCCAGAAAAGTTTCATTAAGTTTGGGATCCAAAGGCCGAAAAGTGAAAAAATTCACCACCACCTCAGTCACATTCTATTTAACAAAATCCTAGTAATATTGGAAGAAGTCATGAAAACCATTAGGTCTCGGAGCTTTATGATTGCCCACACTAAAAAGGATAGAATGAATTTCTTCTTCACTAGGGATAGCGAGAAGCATTTGATTATCCAGATCAGTTATGATATGAGAGAACAGGGCCAAGATATCAGGGTAGGCTCAGGATTTGCAGATCGAAAATTTTTGAAGTGTTCAAAACTTGTCTTATAGCTTCATGGGAAGAGTGCCAAGAACTGAACTCGTCTTTGAGACGCAGAATGAGATAATTTTCTTGCACATAAGGGAGGCTAAATGGAAGAATTTCGTGTTTTTATTGCCATCCTTAAGCAAGGAACAACCAGATTCGTTTCTCCAAAAAAGTTCCTCTCTTATGTACAACTCAGAGAAACAATCTTCAAGAATGGAAATGGCCTCAGCATTATCCAAGGAAGGGGAGGCATTTTAGATTTTGTCCAAGGTTTTATTAGATTTTATGTTATGGAAATTCTTTTTATTCCATCTTGTAAGACAATAACTGAGCTTTTTAGTCTTGAGATGGAAGTTGAGATCAAGAGGGAGACTAGAAAGAATTAACGAGATACGACATTGGGGGACTCTGGTCCACATGTGGAAGAATCTAAATTGTTTAGGACCTTGGCAAACAGTCGAAACAAGCTGAAGTAAGATGGCTTTATGGTCAGAGGCGGAGGTATGAATAGTACGTGCAATTGCTGAAGAGAACCAATTTATCCAGTCAGTAGTAATCGAGACAAGGTCTAGTTTGGCTTTTACCCTATTGCGATATTTCCTTTTGTTCTTCCAAGTAAACTGGGAGTCGTTGAGAGGTAGATCCAAAAGTTTGTGAGTGTCAGTAAAAGATCTCAGATGCTTAACATTTGAGAGAGTGATTTTTCTTCCCCCAAGTTTATCTTTCTGAAATAGAATTGCATTAAGATCACCGATGATGAGGCCCAATAAGGAGTGAGACTCAAAAGTATGTGACAAGGACGTCCAAAAAGGGATGCGAAGAGAAAGATTTGGTTCACCATAGGCAAAAATAATAGACCAAGTGCAAGGAACTAAATAACTATCAATAATGCAATTAAAGAAATATTAAAAGGACAAACTAATAGTAAGTTGAATACCTTCTCTCTAGAATAAAACAAGACCACTTGAAAGCGCGGTAGCTTGCACTAAAGCTCCAGGTTTGAATCCTAGCCTCTGAAGTAAGCGATCCATTTTAGCAGATGTTGGTCTCAGAGAAAAAATAAATAATATCAGGATTGGACTGTTGGGAGAGAGTCTTTAGGTTTCGGAATGCCTTGGCAGACCCTATGCCCCGAACATTCCATGAGAGAATCATGACAACTTGGGCGACCCTTTCTTGGCGATCGCCAATTCCTCACTGGCAGGTGGTCAGAATAGTAAATGACTGGCTGGAAGAGTCATCGAATGCAGATTGGTGAGTTGTGGTGTTGGTAGTGATGTGGTGAATCTTTGTGCCAATCAAAGTAGGAGACCTTTTGGAGCTGGGTGAGAAGACATGGTCTCATCCTGAGTCAGTGTGAGCAGCCCTAAAAGATACACTACGCCACAAATATAATTGGGTGATAGGATATGGTCTCATACCAAAACCGCTATAATTGGATAAGATAACGTTGTCAGCCAATGCCATTAAAAGTCTTGCTCTATTATAGCGTTTGTGGAACGATATAGCGTTTTTGAGACGTGGTAAATCCTGTAATAGCATTTATAAAAATGTGGTTATATACTTTTTTACGTTGTTGTAACTCCTTTAGTAGTGTTTAGAAAATGTTGTTATATAATATTGTACATTGTTGTAATTCTTTCACACCACGGTGACATAGTTATCTACAACAATTTTAGAAAGTTTTTAATTAATTACTCATGACACTTTAAAAATGCTATTAAAAGTTTTTGCGATTTTTTTTTTTGCTCATTTTTTTAGCTTTACGTATCATTTGCAATTTGTACTAGCTATTAAAAAGTACAACATTAAATAGAATCCAACTATATAAAAGTGCAATAGTAAATAGAATCCAACCATGAATAAAAATCGGAAAATGAATTTTAAGGCCTAATTTTTCACAAAATAGACAATTTAGATACTGTAATTGATGTAATGGTAAATTTGTGCCTACTTTTATACTTTTATTACCAACAAAGACGATTTCATTAACCCATGTTAACTCATAAACTTATAAGACATATTTACCCTTCCTAAATAACTAGAAAACCTAATTTTATACTTTTGTGACCAACAAAGACTCATTTATTAATGATTCTAATTTTTATTTTTTTGTTATTTTTACTTTTTTAACCCTTAACCCTTAACCCCTCCCATCCCATTAATCATTTTTTTTAATTTTTAATTTTTATGTGATCTTGTTCTTTAATTGCAGTTTGAGCAATTATTTTATGACATTTGTTAGCTAGAAATGGCTACATTAATATTTTCAGATTAACATTTTTTTCTTGAATGTTTTGCCACTCTGAATGCGTTTAATTTGACTGGTTGTGAAGGTATATTTGAGTTTGAAGAGCAAAACATTTTTTTTTCAATTAATGATTGCTTCAATTCTCTGTCACTATTTAGTTTACATGAAATTATCTTATTCATTATTGAATCTCATTTTACCTCTGAGGCTATGATCATGCTATGTGGTAGATAGCTTGTGACTAAATAGTAATGGAGAATAAAATATATTACTTTACATGTACCCATACATTGAAGAATAAGAAATCAAATTTCGATAGTGGGAAAAGTGATTTTATTAACTACATTATGGAATAAGAAGTAATGATAATGAAAACCAAATTTCTAATCATCAATAAGAAAGGTAATGCACGGGTACCTGTAAACATTTCTAATCAAATTTATGACAAGTTAATCAAATAGATTTTATTAAATAATTAAAACCAAATTTCTAATCATCATTAATTACATTATGAAAAGTTTACCAAACCTTAGCATAATAATTTGATTAACTTGTCAGTCATTGAATATTTATACTTAGTTGCTCATAATTATAATCATTAATATCGATACCTACCAGCGGTATGTGTGAGAGAGGTTAAGGGTAAAAAAATTAAAAATTAAAAATTAAAAATTAAAAATTAAAAAATAAAAAATAAAAAATAAAAAATAAAAAATAAAATTAACAATAAAATAATCATTGTTGGTCATAAAAGTATAATTTAGGATTTTTATTTGTTTAAGGGTAAAGATGTTCTATAATATTATGAGTTAACTTGAGTTAATAAAATAATCCTTCTTGGTCATAAAAGGATAAAAGTAGGCAAAAATTAGCCATTACATCAACTACGATATCTAAATGGTCTATTTTGAGAAGAAATAGGCCTTAAAAGTCATTTTCCGTATAAAAATCTCATTAACATTAATATAATGAAAAATGAGTTTTAAGGCCTACTTTTTCTCAAAATAGACCATTTAGATACCGTAGTTGATGTAATGGCTAATTGTGCCTACTTTTATGACAAACAAAGACTTTTTTATTAACCCAGATTAATATATAAAGTTATAAGACATCTTTGCCCTTCGTAGACAAATAGAAAACCTATTTTTATACTTTTATGACTATTAATGACTCTTTTATTAATTATTCTAATTATAACCAACCAATTGTTGGTTGGGGTAGGCGACTTAAGTTGATGTTTCTGGCCTTTTATTTTTACAATTACTCTCCAAACATATCTAATGGAGCTAAAGTATTACACTGTTCTTATTATTAATTTATTATGAATTTAGTTATTATTATTATTATTATTATATTTCCTAGTGGCTAGCTTAGCTCGTAAAGCTCGTGGGTGGTGATACCTATTATTATTATTATTATTATTATTTTATTTTGTGTGTGTGGGAGGAGGGGGGGGGGGGGGGGGGGGGGGGTTCGAAGTAGGTAATAATCTTATCTTAACTCATTCATTAATAGCCTCAAAACTTAAAATGTCAAAAATTTTGAAATACAGTCATCAGTTTGTTCTTCAACATTGCAAACCGCATTACTTCAATAATCGTTGGATCTGTTTGGATTAGGTTATATAAGTTGATGATTTCAGTCTATTTACACTTTCCAAAACACATCAAATGGAGTCAAAAAACCACAAACTTTATTTATTTATTATTATTATTCATTTTTTGTGCCATGATTTCAGCTATAAAATGATCGTAGTGTTTACATCTTAACTAAGATTGTTAAAAGCCCCAAAACTTGAACTATAAAAAAAATTAAGAAAATTAGTCTACATGAATAATACTCAAGTTTTTTTATTCTTACAAAGATTAATATTTGTAAAACAGATATGAAATTGAGCTATCTGTCATTAGGAATACATATCAAATCTACCAAAATCTTTTCAACAAGTAACAACTGAAGTTAAGGAGGCTATCAAAAACAACAAAAAACTATGACCGGTCATTACAGTGAGCCATAGCGGGTAATAATAATAATAATAATAATAATAATAATAATAATAATAATAATAATAATAATAATAATAATAACAATGTGATAATTCTTCTGGTTCCATTAGATATGCTTTTGAAAGTGATTGTAGAAATAATATGTCAAAAATGATCAACTTACATAGCATAACCCAATCAACAATTGGTTGGTTATACTTAGAATAATTAATAAAAAAAAGTCATAGATGGTCATAAAAGTATAAAAAGAATGTTTTATATTTGTTTAGGAAGGGTAAAAATGTATTATAAATTTGTAGGTTAACTTGGGTTAATAAAAGAGTCATTGTTGGTCATAAAAGTAAAAACGTAGGCACAAATTAGCCATTACATCAACTTCGGTATCTAAATGGTCTATTTTGTGAAAATATAGACCTTAAAAGTCATTTTTCGTTAATATAATCCAACTATGTATATAAAAGTGCAACTATCAATACATGGTTTTTACAAAATAAGTCTCATCAACACTGATGTAGTCGATTTCGGCTATCTTTCTTTGCTGCTTACCTAGACATGCACATGTAGGAAACGTGAGCCAAGAACCACCGTGTGGTGGTCGATGGCACTCCGATGTTTAAATTTGATAAGGCTTAAAACTATAAACTAGGTTGTATTGTGTACCTCTAGTTCATCGACCTTATCTCTCTTCTATAGTGAAGGAGTCCTCGTTCGGCTAGGCCTTTGGTGGCGTGGTTTAGGGAAAGTGATCTTGATGTGGAGATCCTTTCCTGATTGGGAGCTGTCAATGTGGGGTAGTTCCCCTACACGACTTGTGCTCCTAGATCTACGAGAGAGATTTTATCTTTTTGAGTGTTGTCCATGCAAGGAAGTTTCCTTGCCCAACTTATACTCTAATATATGTTTCCTAGTCAGATCCAATGTGTTGTTGGTCTGCCTGTCTTGGATAGATCTCTCAGATACTTGCCTTAGAGGTCTTACTAGTATTGGGCCTGATCGAGTGACGTGTGGGCTTACTAGCTCATTGCAACTCGGACCCAACTATCTGGATTCTGCCAATGATGGGCTTGCTGCTGTATGGGCCTCGCTGGATTGATCGTGCAATTGGGCATGCTTAGTTTTGTAGACAAGATTATCATGACACGTGTACGGTATTGATTAGATGAAGGTTTGTTGTGTCATCAGCTACTCCCCCCCCCCCCCCCCCCGAGTTAGTAGGCCATCTTATCGATGAACTAGGTCATTTCATGAAGCAGCTCTGTAGTCATGATGATTGAGTCTAAGAGATTTCTTCAAGCGGCAAATTGCACAAATTAGGTGTACGCCAGCTTGAAAGTGGGAAAGGTAGGAGCTCAACTTTCTATATAGTTCTCCTGCCTGTGGAGTATAACTCCTTTATTCTTTCGATCTCTGAGATTCTGCTTTGTTGTATTGTCTGTTGTGGCTTTGACTTTGCTCAAACTTCGTATTCGAAAGCTTGTACTTTCATGGAGGGCCGAGATCAATTTTTGATTTATTGTTCGCCAAGGGTCATAAGTTTTTTTAGAAAAGCTTCTGAATCTTATCTGAAAGTCCTGTGTAAGACTTTTGGGATTACTGGTGATCCGGTGCTCTGCACTCTGGGTGTCGATCTGACGTCATTGTACCCTCCTGAGTGGTTTATCTGTCTTCACCTAGGTATGTTGCAGTTGAGTGTCTGCTTTCCTGGGATTTCCTGGTGTACCTCAGCATTGCACTCGTTCAACTTGTGTCGAACGGGTATAGGACTTTGATTGCCATTCTGATTAAGGCTAAGGACGTTGGTTCCGAGTGTCTTTGATGGCGATGCAATTGCTCACTTCTCCTCGGATAAACGAGCACGTTGTGTGTGTGTTGACATCGTTGGAATACTTCGGCAAAGTACCTGATGATTTTAAATCATGTCAGAAGTATTGTTTATGGCTCCTGCGAACTCTCTTTACTTTGAGCTTGCTACTCATCCGGTCGAGTGTGAATTTAGACCTAAGTTGATTCCTTTTTCAGGTTTTGCTTGTGTCAACTGCATATTAGATTAACCTGTTGTAATTCTTGTAGGGAGATTCCCTACTTGGGCTTATTCTGCTGAAGATAAAGCAACTTTTGATGTGTGCCATGACATGCCTCGTCTAGAGGTAGAGGATGTAGTCAAGCCTTCTAATGTTGAACGCAGCGATGTGTGGGCTTATTGGCACATGGCTCCTACTATGTATCAGGTGAAGAAGCCAAAGCCTGAAGACGCGTCTGTTTCGCAGAAGAGGAAGTTTCCCAAGCTCAAGGTTCCAATCCCTTCAAGTATGGCAAAAATAAATGAGGTGCTTCCTTTTCCTATGAATCAGAAGAGATCTCGTGTTTTGTCATTGTCCGACCGTAGGCTTCTGGCCTCGTCTGAAGGACGTGATGCTGTCGGGCAAGAGCCTGGTGAAACTGTTGTTTCTGAGGGGCTTGATGATCAAGTCGTGACCTCTATTTCTCTTCTTGACCTGGAGAGAGAATATATGCAAATGGTGGGCGTGGAGGATGTTATCAAGCTGAACACCAAGCAGGTGGAGTGTATGAGTAGGATGTTGCTACAGGTGAGCATGGATACTTTGAACGATCGTCCTTTTTCTATAAAACATTTTGAGCTCCGCCTCTATCTAGATCATGAAACTGTTGAAGAGTCGTCTGATCGTTGGCGTCATGGTGAAGGTTCTCCTTGTTGTCACACATATTGTGCTCCATCTCATTTCTGTCTTCATATTCAACTAAGGACGGGTCCAAGGAATAACTCGCTTTCTTCTTTCCCTGAAGCTTGAGCGGCACGTGACAAAGATCCAGTTGTTGCAGGCAAAGGGAAAGTTGTTGACGAGGGCCCTGATGCAATGAAGACATCTAAGGGCGCTTATGGAGTGATTTCAGCTCTGAATGATCATCATCCGGATGCACGGATAAGTTTGTTTGCTCCAGATGTAATAAGGATGAGCAACCAAGTTTGCCATCAGAAAGTTGATATCTCTTACACTACAAGGAAGCATATCAGTAGGTGGAATGACTGCTGGTAAAATGTGCTCCGGAGCCAGTGGGAGATATGTTGGGAGAGTGTTTAGATAAAGGGCAGAAACACCTTGTGTTAGGGATGTTATATCTGAATCAAGTGGCCGCATCTAGAATTTAAGTCGAGGTCACACGTGAGGGGGTGTATACCATGGAACGAGTCTTTGCAAACCTGCAGAAATCATACTCCGATGCACTTCGCGAAATTGAGTCGTTGAGGAAGCAATTTAAAGCTTTCTCAGATACTGGAGTTGAGTCCAGGTCCATTAGGTCGGAGGCTCAGAAGGCTTGCTTGGAAGTGTTTGAGTCTAACTTGGCAAGGGCAGCGTCCGCGAGGGATCGGTTCAAAAATGAACTGAACCTTGTCCTTCGCGACTTGCAGCTTGCCTGTGATTCTGTGGATGGAGTGCAAACTGAACTGCAGGCTCTGCATGCTGAGAAAATTAAAGTGTCCGAGTGGATTTTTCGGTGTCAGCAATTGGAGGCTAGTGTCGAGTTTCATGCCGAGAATGTGTGGACCATTGGATAGCAGTTCCAATTAGCGCAGAGTGAGCTAAATATCGCCAATGATAAGCTGGATGCTGAGCAGTCCAAGACTGAGATCATGTCGAACAAGTTGGAGCAACTGAAGTAGGAGCTCACCTATTCAAGAAGGCGCGAAGAGAAACTTCTCAAGGTCCATGGCACATTTGAGTTTAACAGAGTCATGCATGGAAGGTTGGAGTTGTTGCGTCTGATGGAGGAGAAGCACCCTGACTGGGATTTCTCCTATTAAAAAGATATTGCATATGCAGAGTTTGGAGCGACCTCTAATTCATCTGAAGAATAAGGCGGCCCAGATGAATGGGTCGAGAGGCAACTGTAACAGATGTGTCTCTTGATTCTTCCCTTGCTAAGTCTAGTTTTGTTGTATCTGACTCTCCTCCTGATGAGGGGTGAATCTTGTACTTGAGTTTGCAAATGAATAGTACTTTGCACTTTTTTTGTCCTCTTTTGCTTTCCTGCTAGCTTGTATCTGCTTTGTCTTATTTCAACATTAGTTGTCAGACAAGGAACTTTGTTGGGCTAGGTAGCTCATGTTTGATTCGTTGTTGGGAGCTCTGACTTCTTATGCTACAGTTGTTGGTACAATTTTGGTACAACTCTTTTGTAGGGATCGGGGAGTGTGATACATTCCTTGTCTAGCAACTTTGTTGTCTATTTGACCAGCAGTTGTTGTCGTTGTTATAAGCATATTAGTCAGACTATGGTCTTAGCGTTTGCACCCTTGTAGATTATTGGACAATGGTCTTTGCGAGCTTTCAGAACTCTGACCAGACGTTTGATTCGTCCTTATTTACTATTCGTAGAATAGGCTTAATTGGACCAGGGTTTGTTATCGCCAATTATGACTAACGAAACCGGGGTCAGGTTTCAGCGACCATAGTGGTCCTTGGCAAGCTGTCTTCACCAGGCCACATAGCACTAACTAAGCTCCCACTTTCTAACCCATCTTGATCCGTTCATGGCAGACTAGGAATTGGAGCAAGCCAACAGTTATCATCGTTAGTCATTCGGAATAAAATTTTGGCAGGGGTTCGTCGATCATTGTTTGTAGTTGGCCAATGATCTCTGGCAAGCCGTCTTCACCAAGGTACATGAGCACTGACTAAGCTCCTTGTTTCTAGGCCGTTGGAATCCTCGCATAGTGAACTAGCAGACCAAAACCATCGTCATCAGCGGCCACTAACTAAGCTTTGGTTAGGGTTCGAAAATTATTGGCTGCGTACGAGTAATGACCCCTGGCAAGCCATCTTAATCAGGCGCCGAGAGTGTAGACTAGACTCCCACTTTCTATGCCGTCGAAATCCGTTATGTGTGGACTAGGCTTCGAGCAGACCAGAAGCCATTGTCGTCGGTCATCACCAGCTAAGCTTTGGTTGGGTTTGTCTCTATTGTCCATGTTTGGACAATGATCCCTGGCAAGCCGGCTCGATCAGGCATCAAAGCGCTGACTAAGCTGCCACTCTCTAAACAATTGACACCCATTTTATTTAACAGACTGGGCGTTAGAGCGTACCAAAAGTTGTTGTCATAGGTCGAAACCGACTAAGCTTTGCTTAGAATAAGAAACCAAACACCTATAAGAAACCAAAAGAAACTAGCTAAAGTCTTCCAAAACCAGAATAAGCCATATTAACAAGCTTAATATTAGATTGAATAATCAACAATAAACTGATTTTGCTAATAATCAATGGTAAACTGATTTTGCTGATAATAATGTAAACAGACAAACAAATAGAAGCAACATTAATCTACAAAAGAAATTCATTGCTGATAAACAACAGAATAAACCATTTTAATAGAATATTAATGTTGGCTTCTTATCTGCTAATAACCAATGTAAGCAGTCAAACAAATTTCACACCTTGTAGTGCATAGAACAATATATAGAAGCACTCTGCATAATACTGATACTGAGATTTGTTGCTTTAACCTAAAGTTGAGCAGCAATTGAATATTTGGATAAAATCTTAATGTTCACCAACTTCAAATGTTTGAGATTTTATTGCACAACAATGGTTCCAAAATAGGATCCAACCAACATAACTTCTTTTTCAGTAAATCCCCCTCAATTTGATGTTCATTACAATGGAGACAATATGTTACTAAAGGTGTCAGTTCATTTCATTAATTCTATATAAAACAAAAATGCATCTAATCATCAAACTCTGTTATAACTGCCCACTGAACTATTCTTTAGGAAAGGGGACTACAAAAATTGAAGGTGATGAGTGACAACTACTTATCCTACTTTTTATATTGTTTTATCTCGTTGACTATGCCTTCTCCAAGTGTATATATGATCTCGTTCTTGCCAAAATAAGAAAAGGTAGATTTCTTGTTGCATTTCCATATAATAGTAGCTTTTAACCAAATTATAAAACAACTTATTCAAATTAAGTAAATTGTAAAACAGTAAGCTTTTCACTTTTCACTATGGGGTACGAGCAAAATAGATTCAACCAAATAAATTGTAACTAAACAAAACAGATTCAACCAAATAAATTCTAAAACAGTAAGTACTTACCAGTTTTTGGGCCACTTAGGAGAACCAGCAAGTTTTAACTACGAGGCCTAACAACTTTGTCAGCGGGCCATGCTACTCGACATTCAATTGCTTTTCAATAGAGTTCATTTCTAATGAAGGCCTCCATAAACGTCCATTTGGTTTCGTTGCAATATCTACCCAAACACATATGGCATTAGGTCCTAAAGGAATATTATGAATAAGTTGTTTCGGATCACTTGATAACCATCATCCTTCTGCTACTGTTTCTCCCAACCCACACCAATCTGGCAGCTTGCACATGTTCTTTGAGCTACTAGCCATAGTCTAACAAACCAAGTATAATAAAATATAAGGCAATGAGCTACAATTTTAGATTAATATTTTTCACATCAAAATACATGAAGCATTTTAAATATTTCTCACTTTTGGTATTTACATATTGTCATGACTCTCATTTTCCAGACTTGTGTTAATAATAACTTTGTTAGTAGGCCATGCAACTCTATTACTAATAGCTTCTTCAATGAAACATTATCAGGTTTTGGCCTCCACAAAAAGGCGTCAGGTTTTCTTGCTAAATCTACCCAAACTTTTGAAGCAGTAGGTCCAAGAGGAATATGATGAACAACCTTTTTAGGATCACTTGAAGACCAATGTTCTTCAGCTACTATTTTCCATGATCCACACCAATCTAGCATCTTGCACTTGATGGTAGAGGTAGTTTTCATACTCTACCAACCATTGAATTATAAGGCAAATAAATTCTATTGTCCAACAAAAATTTTAAGGCAAATAAAACAGAAAATTATTGAGAAAATAAAGCATAAAATTTTTAAGGCAACAAACTTTTCTACTGTCGATACATGCTTATTGAGAAAATTATTAAAATGTACACCACTTTTCATATGGTAAGCACAGGAAGCATATGAAATTAGATCATGGAAATTTCATTTTGCAAATTACAGTGACCTGATTTTGAAGTAACTATGGAGAAATCAACAGTAAACTGATTTTGCAGTTTCATATTGCTACAATTACAGTGAATATGGAGCAATTTCATATCATGGAATTTAATATTACAATTACAGTGAGCTGATTTTGCACTTTTAGCCTGCTGCAATTACAGTGAATATGGAGCAGTTTGGACTCACACTCATAATGCAAAAAAAAGTCAAAAAAAAATGCACATTTTGGACTCATACTCATAATGACTTTGTCGGCAAGCCATGCAATCGCATTACCAACAGCTTCTTCGATACAAACCATATCAACTGTAGGCCTCCACAGAGATGCTTAAGGTTGCATTGGTACATCTACGCAAAACTTCATGGCTTTTGGTCCAAGCGAAATATGATTAACGAGTACTTTTGGATCATTTGATCGAAGATAATCGTGCTTCAGCACTGTTTCCCCTATTTCAGTCCAATCAAGCAACTTGCACTTGTTGATTGAAGTAGTATTCACACTTGTTGGTGAAGGTATATTATCATCTTCCCCAAATGGGTGGCCCTACAGTGTAAGATTTCAAATTAGAAGCAAAAGATCTCAATTAAACAACAAAACATCAACATACTCATTTGAATAAACAACAAAGCATTTATGTTGCTAATTTACTTGCCTAGTTTTTCATTAGTTGTGCAACTAAATCTCCAGATTGCTTATTTTGGTATTCATTTCAATATGTTTTTCTTCAAGCTGATTCACATGCTTCTCCCTTGTTTGTAAGAAAGATAATTTAGTCTTACTCATTCCTTTTCCCATCCCTCTTATCATTCTTTTGGGATCCTAACCAAAGACTTGTGAAAAGGTGTCTTCCTTTACATTACTTGTTGAAGACGATGGTGATTGGAGTTCAATCTTTTTCAATGTTTCCAAAGGAATAGATAAGTAAAAAAGTAAATAAGTATTAGGAAAATTATAAAAAAATACATGGTGATACCAATTTGTGTATGTAGGATCCACCCTGCTATCACCAAATGCTCAAAATTTTCATAGTAACAATGATGGCTTACGTTTCGACAATTTTTGTAAGGGTATAGAACTTTTTCTTCATTTTTTTAATTCCTCTCAATCATTTTCACAAAATTCCATGCTCATTGCATATACTCGTGGGAAGCTCTATAAAAAAAAATTCACTAAGACTCACCTACAGTAACTAATCTTAAAATATCAAACTATGCATGGTTACATTACATGTTCAGATGCACCCAATCTTTATCCATCATCGCAAATTTAAGAGGTGATCAAGGACTTCCAACTTGAGTATAAGCTGGAGTAATTAAGGTGGTGTGGTCATGATCAGGTATAAACCTAAATACTCTATAGGAAGAATTGTGTGCAAAGGAAAATGAGTATAAACCAAGAAAGACCAATAATTCAAAGTTTACATGTTCATATTGAATAACAATTTCCATTGTGAAAATGTGTACAATACATCATTAACAAACAACACAAGTAACTAATAACCATTTTATTAAGCAAACGCACCCAATGACCCCATTGTTAGATTAATAAGCAAATGAATCCATTTTGAGGACTTATGGCCTTCTAAATTCAGTCTAAAAGGATTACATATATACATATATTCAATTTGTATGACCTCAAACATTACCTTTCACTTTTGAACTTTATAGCTAGAGAAGTGAATAATGAAGACTGAACCCCATGACGGGAACATGAAGGAATGAGCTGTGGTGTACATGCTAATGAAATGCCCAGCTCAAAATGAGGTGAAATTTAGTTCCACCACATTCAAGATATGGAATGATTGACTCTCTTTGCTATTCAAGATATGGAAACAATACAAATACAAATAAAATAATAATCAAATTTATAAAGACATACCCTCTTTATTAATACAAGACATTATACAAAACTAATCCAAACAAATTTAACAATTTACTCTGATCGTAAAAAAAAAAAAAGCAACCAAAACATAGTTTGCATCACCCATCTCATGAATTTCAACCCTTAAAATCAAAACATTATTCACAAATCAATTTCAAATAAAACCCCCAAAATTTCATACAATCCAATTACTTTAATTAATACTATGTTAAGCTCAGTTAGATATCCAATAGATAAATTGGATACACAGAAGAGGGACCATATATACACAGATAATGCCAATAGATAAATGTAATGTGTGGTTTGTGCACTAGTAGAAGATAATAGCAAATTAAATAAGAAAGACTCCAAGATGGGTCCCTTGACTTACTATACCAGCAGACTGACTAATTTGAAGGATACACATATACTCCACTATTCATTTATTCATACGTAATACTAATTTACAGCTAAACTCATTTTTTGTTCTATTTTGATTTAGATCTATTTAGATATGATGTGATTAGATGATATGTTGACAAACAAGAAAGTCAAGGATATCAATTCACCAAAATTGAAGTGAATGGCCAGCCCACTTTATTAACTCCGCGTCCCTATTCTTGCTTCTCCTAAATCTTAACCAAATTTCAACAGTGAGCATACCTTATAGCATCCACAACAAGCTTGATCTATATATAGGTGCCAATGGTAGCCTTGATCTACATATAGGTGCCATGTTGGTAAAACTTGAGGTGTATAAACAAAATTTACATAAATTAAAAACATTTTTTTAAATGACTAGTCCTATTGGTATTTAGAATATCATAATAATAAAAAAGTATGGAACATTGTAATCTTTGAAAAAACAACACTCTTGAGATTGTATCCTTTTCTACATGAAATTAGTCAAGACTTAACTTAAGAACACACAAAGCAATTTAGATGTTGAAATCACATTGCAACATCTTATTGCTAACACATCAAATACATTGCTAAATTTTGTTAGAGGTATGCTAATGCAATTAAGTTATGGTTTTGAACCACCCACAATATGAAACGTATGAGAAGTAAATTTTAGATCTAGTTCTTATTGACGAAACCCATCTTAACAAATAAAGCAAAAGCTATAACAAAAAACAAATGAGAAGTCTAAAATTGAAACCTCACCTAAATAAGAGAAATGCAGCTAAAAAGAAGAGGATCTAAGGGAAGAAATCTCTTTTGAGTTCCTGAAATGTGAAAAATAACAAAGTTAGGGTTTTCAGATTCAGTCCACCATAGATGAATCAAGCAAGATGAAGACGAGGCAAGCCAGATCTGAGGCTTACCAGACAAATGTGATCCTTCAAAGCCTTATATTTACCGTTCCATAACTTCAAAAACTTATACAAAAAAAAGTTAGGGTTTTCGGTGAAAGCAAAGCAAAATAAAGCAAAAGAGAGTGAGTGAGTTGAGTACCTTGAATGACCATGAAAGTTCAAGCACAAGAAGCAAAGCTGAAGAGGAAGAGCAAGCAGAAAGGGAGAGCACAACGAGAAGGAGAACACAACAAGAAGGAGAGGGAGAGCAGATCGGAGAGGGAGAACAGAGCGAGAGGGAGAGTGAGAGCATAACAAACAGGGAGAGCAAAGTGAGAGGGAGAAGTTGACTAGAGTGGTTTTTTTCCTTCCTTAATTTCTTTCTTTTCTTTCCTTCCTTCTTTTCAATCGAGAGGGAAACTTTGGCGCCTTGTATGTGTTTCTAAAATTTTATCTCCTGCTCACTTTGACAACATTTTAGCGATGTCAAGGGATCTCAAATTGGACAAACCTTGGGCTTTTCATAGCACCAGGTGAAAAATTGATATTTCCATATGCTATTTGATGATACATCAAAATAGACCGACTATCACGATCGTACACATGGCATAAAGTCCCATCACGAGAATACAGCGCCCGATCCATTGGGGTGATTGGCAAGTGTTAAGACTAATCTTCCCAATAGGGAAGCATTTATCTCTGTTGAACCCTATCATGGGGTGATTGGGAGGTGTTAAGTCCTCCTCCTTGAGTTTCTTATTATGGAATGAGTTGAAAAACAGGATGTTTATAGAGCTCCCTGTGTCCACCAAGGCCCTTTTCACTTCCCACTTTGTAATGAAGACCGAGATGACCAGAGCGTCATTGTGAGGAGAATGTATGCCTTGGAGGTCTTTGTCCGTGAATGTCAATGGTGAGATGACCAGAGTGTCATTGTGAGGAGAATGTACTGCACTTGTCGGTCTTCACCAGTGGGCTACGTCCGCATCTCGAAAAGCATATTTTTGCGGGACTTGTTGGACTGCTCACCTTCCAAGCCGACTCCATGAAGTACATAAATGATGCTCGGAGCTTCTTTTTCTATCTCCTTGACGAAATATTCCCTGATCCGTTGGCTGCCAACAAAGCGTGAAAGAAGCGTTGTTGCTAGTATTCAAATGAGTCTATGGACTTTGAAGGTAGGTTGTGGAACCAGGTCAACACTAACTTCTTCAGGCTAGTAGGGAATGACCGGCACATTACTGTTTCAGACCATTTTTTGGGTGTCATTACATGTTGGAAGTGGCATAAGTGATTGGACAGGTCTTTTGTCCCGTCGTAGAATTCCAGCTTTGACGGAGTGAATTTTTTCGACAGTGGATCGTTCATGATGTGACCCATGAATGGTGGGAAGGTGAGGTTGAACAACACGTCACGATTGGTGGCCCTTAGCTGGAGGGGGTTCTGCGATAAGGGTTTGTCGGCCCTAGACGTTGGGTCTCCGTTGGCCACTTCTCCGCCTCTAGTCCACTGGGAGCCTGCAGGGGCAACATGGCTTTCCTGAATGTGTTCTCTGGTGTCTTTTGGGGACGAAGCTTTTCGCTGGTCCCGATCTCCTTCTGCGGGTGGAGGATTCCACTGAGTGAGTATCTCCATCGCTCTTGCGATTTGGTGCATCTGGATTGATAATAGATCCACCTTGGGGTCCATCGTGGTAGCTACCGGCGCGGGGGTATGAGGTTGTTCTCCCTACGGTGTCGAGGCTGCAGGAATTTGTGGCACTCTGTCGATTTGAGGGTTCAAGGGCTCAAGTGAGATCTCGTGGTCACCATCTTTCTAGATTGTAAGGAAGGGTGATATCACTGTTTTCAAAGGAACTTCGTCGATGACAAAAACCTGCACGGGGAACACACGTGAGCCAAAGACCATCATTTTGGCGGTCAATGACACTCCGATGCTAAAGTCAGATGAGGCTTGGTAAAGGCTTAAAGTTGTAAATTGGGTTATATAGCGTACATTTATTCATCAACCTTGTGTTTTATTTATAATGTGAGAGTCCTTGTTCTGTTAAGCCTTTGGTGGCGTAGTTTAGAAAAAGATATCTTGCTAGAGATCATTTCCTTGCTAGGAGTTGTCCATGTAGGAGAGTTTCCATACACGTTTTGTGCTTCTAGATCTGTGGAAGAAACTTCCATTTTGGAGTGTTGTCCATGCATGGGAGTTTTCATGCACGACTTATACTCTGGTATTTGTTTTCTAGCCGAAACCAATGTATTACTAACATGCTCGTCTTAGGTCGATCCCCCGGATACTAACATGAAAAAGCCTTTAGGGTACTGGGCTTGACCATGTGACGTGTGGGCTTAATAGGGCATTGCAATTTGGTCCAACCTCCTAAATTTTGCCAAAGTGAGCTTAGTGTTGTCTAGGCTTTGCCAGATTTGGTGGACAATCGGGCCCGTTTTGCTCTCCTGACGAGATTATCATGACACGTGAGCGGTGTAGGCAAAACGACAGTTTTATGTATCATCAATATCAATGAATTAATGTTGATGGGATATACATATATTGATTTGAATTTGTTTTTTTTTAATGTTATTTAGTGGATGCTTTTTTCGATATCTACCAATTTAAACAACATTCTAGTACTTAATGGTTCAAATTTTAAAAAAATGGAAAGAACCGATAGTAATCGTTCTTGGGTGTATGAATTTGGATTATGTGCTTCGTGTTGAAGAATCCACTAAGCCTACTAATTTTGCTTCAGTTGACAATAAGGCTTCTTATGAGTAGGAGCGTTCTAATCGCATTAGTCTTATGATAACGAAGCACTCTATTTCTGAAACTTTTCGTTGTGTCATGCCTAAGGAGGAAAATGCGAAAGCTTTTCAACGCCGGGTTGCAGACCGATTTGTTGCATCGGAAAATGTGGAGGCAAGTACCCTTCTTAGCAAACTTGTTATCATGCGGTATACAGGCAAAGGAAATATAAGGGTGTACATAATGAAAATGTCTAATCTTGTTTCTAAAATGAGGATGCTAAAGTTGGAGTTTTTTATTGATCTCCTTGTGTACCTCATTTTAAAATTTTCTTCCAACACAGTTTGGTCCTTTTAAGATCAATTATAATACTCAAAGGGAGAAATGGATTCTTAATGAGCTCATTGCTCAGTGTGTGCAAGAAGAGGAACGACTGAAACGAGAAAAGACAAAAAATGCTCACGTGACGACATTTTCCAATGGAAATTCAGGCATCAAGACAATGAAAAGAATTATTTATGTTAAAGCTAAGGGAAATGCATCTGATGAGACTTCACAGAAAAATGTGCAACATTAATATGATATGGTCGTCACATGTTTCTATTACAAGAAAGCGAGTTGTGTTAAGAAAGATTGTCTCAAATATCAAAAGTGGCTCGCAAAGAAAGGTGATAATTATAGTTTTGTTTGTTCTAAATTTAATCTAGCTGAGGTACCACGCCCTTCCTAATGGATAGATAAAAGTGGAACTATTCACATTAGTGTTTTCATGCAGGATTGCATAAGGAGTCAAAAATCAAATGATGCCGAAAGGTTCATTTACATGGGGATTGGTATTAAAGCTTGTGTGGAGGCAAATAGAGTCATTAGATTAAAATTAGAGTCTGATTTTAATTTGGATTTGGATGAGACTGTTTATGTACCGTCATTTAGGCAAAATTTAATTTTTGTTTCCAGTTTCGATAAATGCGGCTATACTTTTTCTTTTGGAAAATGAAGTTTCAATCTCTTACAAAATTCCAATGTTATTTGTATTGGATATCTGATTGATTATCTGTATAAGTTAGACTTAGATGTTTCCCACTTACAGTTAAATGAAACTTTGCATGTTATAAATTATGGTATTAAGTGAAGATTAATTAATGAGAACTCTTCTATGTTATAACATAAATGTCCATGTCATATCTCACGATTTATGATCGAAAGACTTATGTCAACCGGAGTTTTCGGTAATCTTGATTTTATAGATTTTATAATTTGTATTGAATGTATAAAAGGGAATGAAAACACTAGGAAGTTAGGTGCTCATAGAAGCTCAGGTGTCTTAGATTTGATACATATTGATATTTGTGGTTCATTCCTTACAGCTTGTTGGAATGGTCAATGGTATTTTATTACTTTTACAGACGATTATTCTCGCTATGGGTAACTATACTTAATACATGAAAAATCATAATCATTGGACGTGTTCAAAGCCTATAAAGCTGAGGTTGAAAATCAACATTAATGTCGTTAGATTTGACCGTGGTTGTGAATACTATGGTAATTATGACGGTTCAGGCTAGTGTTCACGTCCATTTGCAAGGTACTTACAGGAATATGACATCGTCCCTCAGTACACCATGCCAGGGACACCACATCAAAATGGTTAGAAGTATGATTTATCATTCTACCTTGCCAGAGTCTCTTTGGGGAGAGACCTTAAATACTGCAATTTATATCCTTAATATAGTACCCAGTAAAGCAGTCAACAAAACCCCATATGAGCTATGAACTGGTAGATGTCCTAGCATCAGACACTTACATATTTGGGGATGTCCACCTGAGGCTAGGTGTTATAGGCCTCATGCAAGAAAATTGGGCTTAAGACCTGTTACTTGCTACTTTATTGGATATTCAGAAATATCAATGTGATTCAAGTTTTAATTGTCCTTTTACTGATACCTTAATTGAGACGGATAATGCTAAGTTTATTGAAGATGTTGAGAATAGTGAGAGTACACAATCCAGAGATATTAGTTTTGAAGAAGAACGTGTTGACATTCCTATGATAGATATTCAACCTGTTTAACGTGATCATGTCTATTCTTGAACAATATGTGGATGCAAATCCAGAAGATATAGCTGGATTGCCTTCTGCTAATCTAGACGCAACTCAACCCCTTCAATTACAAATACCAATAAGGAGATCCAATAGGGAGAAAAGATATGTTATTCTAGATGACTATTTAGTTTATCTCAATGAATATGTGTTTGATATAGAATGGAAAATGATTTTTTCACTTTTTTCAAGCCAAACAAAGTGTTCACTCTTCAGATTGGATGAATGTTATGATAGATGAGTTAAAGTCTATGAAAGACAACGACGTTTGGGATCTTGTCGAGTTACATAAGAAGGTAAAACCAATTGGATGCAAATGGGTTTTTTTAAATCAAATGTGATTCCAAAGGTAACATCGAAAGAAAGACATTGATTATAAATAAAATTTCTATCCAGTTTCTAAGAAATACTCTTTTAGAATTATTATGGTTCTTGTAGCTTATTATGATTTAGAGTTAGATTAGATGGATGTTAAGACTACATTTTTAAATGGAAATTTTGCAGGTTTTTTATATTAAATAATCAAAACATAAAGTTTGTAAATTAAATAAATCCATGTAAGGCTTAAAGCATACATTTTTTCAAATGTATAAAAGGTTTGATCAAGTAATTTCTTCTTTCGATTTTGAGAAAAATCCGGTTGATCAATGTATTTATCATAAGATTAGTGGATGTAAATTTATTATTTTTTATTGCTACATGTTGATGAAATCCTACATGAAAATTGTGCCATAAGTTTATTTCATTCAACAAATTTTTTTTTTTAAATTTGCTATAGCATATTTGGAGATAGGCATGTAGGCTAATTGCACTGATCACGTAGTATTATCGGTTTATCACACCAGATAATTGTTGAATTGGCACTTGGTAGGTGCTTTGAGCTATGTAAAATACCCATTGTTACGAGTGATAAGTTGAGTTTTCTCTAATGTCCAAAGAATGATACATATATGAAAGAAATACATTATAATTATCTCTCATGCGTAAGTAGTAGAGAGTATAGTATATGATAAAGTTTATCCGAATTAGGATATTATGTATATCATTGGAATGTTTGGCAGATATTTCAAATTGAAGAATGATCACTAAGAAGCGGTTGTTGCAGTATTTTAAAAGAACACAAGTTTATGCTCACATGTTACAGATCTAATCAATTGGATTGGATATTCAGGTTAAATATTTTAATGTCCTGCCTAGAAGAATTATTTGTTTGATGTAAAGTATGTAATCAAACACTTTGATTAAAGAATTTTAATTTCAGGGCTTCACGTTCATTGAGAAACATTATGAAATAAAGTCATTGATTCTATTCAGAGAATGACAATCGTTTATTCTAAATTATATTGACTTAAAGTTTTGTCATTTAAAAAGTTCATAATCATCTTATGACAATTAAGATATACCACATAAGGTGTTCAACGAGCATGTTGCTCATTTATGGCTTGGTTAGTTCTTATGATGTTCATTATCAATGGGAGTCTATATTACCACGTTTAATTGTCATTGGTTTATTGATGATGTACCTTTAGTTCTTAAAGTTCAGAATCATCTTATGTTAGTTCTTAGTTCTTATGATGTACCTTTAGTTTATTAATGATTTTGAAATAAAGATTTCTACTTTTTAATTTATGATTGCGCATATATAGTTTGATTTAGTAAAATAAGGCGATTCGATTTTGAATCATAAAGTATGATCAGTTGAAAATGGACATGATCAGGGATCACATTAAATGTCATTTTCATGTTACACACTCATACTTTGATTTATGTCGTTGATTGTATTGGTATTTGTGACCAAAGATGCGACTAACCACGATAAATGTGGTGAAGGCCGTTATGATCCTATATTGATATTTTCAATGGACAAGATTATTTTGAGACGACACTCACAATTCTTGACAGTCAAGTTTTGAACTTATACAGTGTTACAATGTATAATCTATGGATGATCTATGTAGTCCAATTGGGAGATTGTTTAGAAAAATCTCTTAAGGTGGATCAACATAGTTCATATTATTATACGTTGTAGACTGTCAAACTATAGGTGAGTGGTGTTTGATTAGACTCGATTAGTTGTAATCATTAAGAAACGAGACTAGGTCATAAACATGTTTCTAATTACATGTTATATGTCTTAACATGTATTGCTAAATTGAGTATGGAGGTTATTTATGTGTATATACCAATTTAAGTCTCACTATAATTCTATTATTGATAATGGACTAATAATAGAATTAGTTTTATGGACTAATAATAGAATTAGAGTCTATATATACAGTTGAGGCCCCACTCCAAACCTAATTTTTTATCTCCTATTTTTCCATCTAGTTTTAGCAAACACAAGATAAAAGTTATCGAGGTGAAAGATCTCTCCGCAGCGTGTTGCTAGTTCGTGAGGATTGTTACGAGGATACTCTTCATCAATTGCGAATTCAGGTACGTATTGAATAAATATTTCATTGACATGAGGTCTTTGTTTATGATCTATTAGATTCCTACATCATTATTGATGTTGTCGTTTTTCGCTCCCAGCTTTGACATAGTCCTGCTGACATGCACAAGGAACGCACGTGAGCCATGGACCACCAATGTGGTGGCCGGTGACACTCTGATGCTAAAGTCAAATAGGGATCTGGGGAAGGTGTAATGTTGTAAACAGGGAATTTGTAGCGTACCTTAGCTTACCAACCTCATGTCTTATTTATAATGCAGGAGTCCTGGTTCGACCAGGCCATCGACGACGTAGTTTAGGAAGGAGATCTTCGTGGAAATTCTTCTCTAATTAGGATTCAAGTTGTATAAGAAAATTTATCTATTAGCCCTGTGCTCCTATATACGCAGGAGATAGTTCCCTATCTGAGGGTAATCCGTAAGAGGATGTTTCCCTGTGTGATATGTACTCTAGTATTTGCTTCCAAGCTGGAAGCGGAGAACTGTTGTAATTGCATGTCCGAAGCTGATCCTCGAGATATTTGCTTTAATATGGCTTACGGGTATTAAGGATAGCTATGAGACGCATGGGCTTAGCAAGTTGTAAGTGTTCGGGTCCATTTGACGGACTGCATTGGGCGGGCTTAGAGTCGCTTGAGCCATATCAGTGTTTGGCTAACGCTGAGGCCCATAGTTCCTCGAGATCATCATGACACGTGTATAGCTCAGAGATATGACCATTTGGGTGTATCATCAGCTATTCCCCCAAGTAAGTGAGGCGCTTAGTCAGTCCATTGACTCATTGAAAAAGCAATTGTACCGTCGTGATGATTGAACTCGAAGTGCTTGTCTCGAGCGACGCATAATATTAATGGGTACGTCACTGCTCAAGGAGGGAAGGTGTGATTTGTCTTCCCTATAAATATTTGTTGCTTCAAGGAGGATTTTCTCATTCTTATCTGCGTTATTCCTTCAAGCAGTAGTGTTGCTATAAAGTTCGATTTGTTCTTTCTATCAATGGCAGATAATGTGGAACTTTCTTCCAAGGATTTGTTGTCCTTCACTTGTCTCAAGCTCTCCGAGGGTAGCCTGGTTGATAAAACCGAGTTAATCAGGCTTCGGAGTTTATACCGTATCCCAGAAGATTTGGAAATCGTTCCCGCGTTCGGATATTTGGCCCCCACTACACCCCCTCAGGGGTACATAAGTTTGCACCGAGGTATGTTTGAGTCAGGGCTCCAATTTCTAGTGCCAAATGATGTCATATGACCACTGCTCGGTCGGACCCAGCGGTTTTTGCATATTGAACTGCCCTGCTTGCTTGCGCTTGGAAGTGGATAGCGCCGAGCCTTGGGAGAAGCATTGGTTCTTGGTTTCGTTGGATTCTTCATACTTCAAGCTTGGGAGTCGTAGAATTTCCTGATACTTCCAATTTGATATCCGTTAGTTTTTTTTGCCGTTGGCTCATATATTTTTGTATTCCTAATGCGGCTTCGATTTTGATGTTACTCCTCTGTTTCAGATAAGTTTGTTGTTACGTCTTTTACTGAGGAGGACAGGCATATAGAGAGGGAATTCCTCAAGCTTCCTTTGACGTTCGTTGAGGAGGTCGTAATGCCAGGTAACGTTGTGTGTAGCAGGTTACTGCGTTGTTCTCACGGTGCCCACGTCGTGTCGAGTTCACCGAAAGAAAGTGGTTGTTTATCGTCGTTCGAGGAAGAGAAGCCTGCTTCTGCGCATAATTGGAGGTGAACGTGCCTCATGTCGTTGCTCTGAGGAGAAGACAACCTTATGGCCGCGCGGCTTCTCCCCTTGGGTTGTTGCATTCTACACAGGAGGCGACCTCGAGGGGTCGTCGTTTGCCTCTTGATGCTGCCACTCCCTCTGCTGACTTAAAAAAGGGGGGCATCGGACCACGCATTGATGTTTCTTGTCACTATTGTCCTGAGATGGTACTTCGTGCCTGGTAACCTTAGCAACTCTGTATGGTCCTCCCCAATTTGGATTTAACTTTCTCGTGCCAACTTCATTGGTGTTATGCTAGGTATTTCTGAGTACCCAATCTCCCACTCTGAGTTTGTGTGGCTTAACCTTATTGTTGTAGTATTGCGTCATTCGTTGTTGGTATACGACTATTTTGGCGGAGGCTATATCCTGCTTTTCATCGAAGAGGTCTAGCCCAACGCACAAGGCTTCATCGTTACCATATGGTATAAACTCTTCCGTTCAAATGGTTGGTAACTCGAGTTCTATCGGAACCATGGCTTCTGACCTGTATGCCAAGGCAAAGGGTGCCTCTTCGGTAGGGACTTTTTTGGTTTTTCGATATGCCCAGAGTATCCATGGTAGCTCTAGAACCCATTTACATTTACCCGCGTCAAGATTTCTTTTGATAGCGTCCAGGATCGTTTGGTTGGTAACCTCCGCTTGGCCGTTGGCTTGGGGGTGTTCTGGTGAGGAGAAGTGGTGCTCAATATTCAAACTTTTTTCACAGTTTTTTAACCTTGATACCTTCGAACTGAGTTCCGTTGTCGCTGACCAATACTCTAGGGATACCAAATCTACAGACAATGGTGGCCCTATGAATTTTTTGATCTAGACCTGTCCGATTTTCGATAGGGGCTCGGCTTCGACCCACTTGGCGAAGTAGTCGACGGCCACAAGAAGGAAGTTTTTACTGGCTGAAAATGGGAGCGGTCCGGCGGTGTCCATTCCCCATTATGCGAGTGGCCACGAACTAGGTATCGGGGTCAATGGCTGGGTTGGCATATGTGTGTACGACGCGAACCTCTAACATTTGTCGCACTTGCGGACAATATATTTGACATCTCGCTGCATGGTCGACCAATAGTATCCTAAAGTTAAAGCTTTGTGGGCGAGGGTTCTCCCACCCGGATGACTTTCACATATACCGCTGCGGATCCTTCCCAGGACCTGGCTTGCCTTTGAAGGTAACAGCCATCGGAGCAGGGGCCCTGTCACTGATCTCTTGTATAACTTTTCGTTTAGGAGAGTGTACATTGTTGCTCTGTTTTTTAGTTTTCTTGCTAAAATTTTCTCAATTGGCAGAGCTCTGGTTGATATGTATTCCAGTATCAGAGTCATCCAATTTTATTGTGCTTTTGCAGCGCATATATCTCTAGGTTCTTCTTCTTCGAGGCTCGATTACTCTTGGTATTCAATGAGGCCGCTTGGGACTCTCGGAGGCTGAGGCTTCTCTGGCTAGCGCGTCAACTCTTTTGTTGTTGTCTCAAGGACACTATATGAGTTCGCACCTTTTGAACCTGCCCATTATGCCAAGTACTTTATCGCGGTAGGCTATCATGCGGATGTCATTGCTATTGAAATCCCCTTTGACCTTGTTGAACGCTTCGGTTAGGTATCATATATGGTCGGGGCTGCGGAGGCTCTTGACCAGTATATCGTCTATGTAGACTTCCATATTTTTGCGGATCTGCTCTCTAAACATTCAGTTGATCAGTCGGTGTCTACCAAGGATCTCCTTCTTCCTAGCTTGTCAGGGACATTGTTACCATCATGACGTCATTGTGTGGAGTTGTATGCTCTGAAGGTTTCTCTCTGTAAATACTAATAGCATGGAGGGGTCTTGATTCCGAGCATGCGGTTCCAGCTGCTCACCGCGTATTGCTTGGATCCTCAAACTTCAAATAGCCTTTTTCCCAGACCTGATTGACATTCGGACTTGAAATGGGCTCCATAAAGCACGCATATCCTGTCGGCCAGTTCCTCCCCAGGCTCGGCATCGCTTTTGGCTGCATGTTCTTCTTCTAGGGCGATGAAGCTCTGCACTTCCCTTACTAGGTCTATCATGCTTGTTGGAGGGTCCAGCGTCATAAAGTTATAAAACTCTCCTTTCCCCAGGCCATTGATGAAGGTTGGGACGGTCGTTGTGTCGTTGCACACGTTAACGGTGGCTAACTCATTGTTGAAGCGGGTTAAATACGGCTTCAGTGTCTCATCGGGCCTTTGTTTCATCGATTTGAGCTTAGTTATCGTCGAAAAAGTCTGAAGTATGAAAAGTGATCATGGATCTGTTTGGGGTCCGCTGGTGCTGTCGTTGCCCTGGAAGCACTGGTTTGATGCATGTGCACTACCTCACCCTCGAGGGTGGTGAAGAAACTCCAGGTTGAGCACTCGATGTTTCCCTTGTTCTCCATCATTGCATGATTTAATAGTCACCATTTCTCCGTATTTTAAAGGAAGATGATGCTAGTGAAAGGTTAGAAACTTTGTCATTCCCCACGGATGGCGTCAAACTAATGCAGTCGTTTTCCGATCCCTGCTTTGACCTAGTCCTGCTGACCTACACAAGGAACGCACGTGAGCCACGGACCACCGTTGTGGTGGCCGATGACACTCTAATGCTAAAGTCAGACAAGGATCTGAGAAAGGTGTAATGTTGTAAACATGAAATTTGTAGCGCACCTTAGCTTACCAATCTCATGTCTTATTTAGAGTGCAAGAGTCTTGGATCGACCAAACCATTGATGGCGTAGTTTAGGAAGGAGATCTTCGTGGAGATCCTTCTCTAATTAGGAGTCGTGTTGTAGAAGAAAAATTATTTGTTAGCCCTATGCTCCTAGATACACAGGAGATAATTCAATGTCTTAGGGTAATCCGTAAGAGGATGTTTCCCTATATGATATGTACTCTAGTATTTGCTTCCTAGTCGGAAGCGGAGAGTTGTTGTAATTGTTTGTTCGAAGCTGATCCTTAAGATATTTGCCTTAATAGGGCTTACGGGTATTGAGGATAGTTGTAAGACGCGTGGGCTTAACAAGCTGTAAGCGTTCGGGTCCGTTTGGCGGACTGCATTGGGCAGGTTTAGAATCGCTTGAGCCGAATCAGTGTTGGGCTGACGTTGGGGCCCGTAATTCCTCGGGATAATCATGATACGTGTATGACTCAGGGATGTGACCGTTATGGTGTATCATCAATTATCATATTAAAAGCTTTGTTTCTTTTTACAATGAATGGAATAACATATATTTTTAAACTTTAATATTCAACATTGGTTGTTGGGGTCGTAATTTCTTGAGATTATCATGACACGTGTATGACTCAGGGATGTGACCATTACGATGTATCATCAATTATCATATTAAAAGCTTCAATTATAAGCTTTGTTTCTTTTTACAATGAATGGAATAACATATATTTTAAAACTTTAATATTCAACATTGGATGTTTATTTATCAACATTCAGTATAAAACTTTTGATGAGCTTCAATTTCTGTAGGCTCCCAGTCTATTTGGGAGTTTGGTTGAGCCTAATAGTTTTTTTTTATTATTATTATTGAAATCAAGTGGGGTTATTTAGGATCCCCAAACCTAAAAAAGAACTGATTTATCAATTACAATCGCCAATAGGTCATGCCTAGCTTGTCTTCATGTACAATGTCTTTCAAGTCTTCTGCGAAAGAGCTAGGAGTTATTTCCAGAAATTCCGTGCTAGGAAGGAGGCTCGCCAGTCGGTCTGCTAGTCTATTAGTCTCTCTGTATTCATGACAGATCTGGTAGTCCTCAAGGTGTTCCAACAAAGATTTGATCCTATTGATGATATGTCTGAGATCCCATGCTGAGTTCCTGTCTTTAGTTAAGTATTCAACCACGGTGGTTGAGTCTATTGATAATTCTAACTTCCTGAGATGGTGTAAGCGAGCTAGTTTCATAATAGCCTCGACTCCCTGAAGCTCATGTTTTAGGACAGAATGCCCTGAAGAGGAACCTGAGCACGCTACTACTACACTACCAGTTCCATCCCTGATCACTGCACCGTAGCCCCCTCGATTACCTTGCATTGATCCATCTGAGTTCATCTTATGCCAATCATCTCTGGGCTTCTTCCAAGAGCATTGGATTGGCGTCTTGAGTTTAAACATTGTGTCCAGGTTCCAATTACTTAAGAACTGTCTATTGGATGCGGTGTCCTCGACAACTAGCTCCTCTGCTGTGAATCTCAATCTGATGTCAGTGTAGATGCGCTTTGTGAGCTCAATTCCTGTGCAGAATTGTTGCTCATATAGTCTGTTATTATGCTCCATCCATAGTGCATAAACTGTGGCATTGAATGTAACTCTTTTGACTAAGGATATACCGGATGCGCCTGTGAGATGTTGGCAGCACCACCGTAACTCAGCATCCCAATCAGTAACCTGTCTATGGTAGTTGAGGTAGCGCAACATTCTAGTCCAGACAAATTTGGAATACGTACACTCAAAGAACATATGTTTGGCTGTCTCTGGTTCCTGATTGCATAAGGGACAGTCATCAGACTGAGCTATCCCCCATTTCTTTAGCTTGCTAAGTGTTTTTAATGCACCATGCATGAGTAACCACGTTACAAAGCTGTGCTTGGGGACGTTCCCTTTAAACCACACCAGTGCAGCCCACTCCACCATGTTGTTACGCTTCCTAATTGCTTCATATGTAGGTTTCATTTGGAACAGTCCTGTATTCCCTACTTTCCATAGCACCTCGTCCTGCTTGCTTGCATCTATTTCAATCTCAGCCAAATAATTAGTGATTCCCGGGATTGAGTTCCCAATACTTGGCGGAAGACTCCAAGCATTATCACTGATAATTGCAGAAACAGTCACATTCATATGCAACGTGGAATCATACATCAGTTCCTGTGGGAATATGTCATGTAGAATACCACTTGGATGCCAGGGGTCCTTCCAAAAGAGGGTCATTTCACCATTACCTATAGAGTGCGAATGCAAGCGAGAAGCCTTTCTCCTTCCTTTTAGAATCCTTCTCCAACACCAAGAGGCCTCTTTAGGAGCATTCATAATCCAGAAGTCTTTGTTTTTTATCAAATATTGCCAGACCCATTTGACCCAGATTGATGTTCTTCGTGTGAAAATACTCCATATATGCTCCATGTTGGCTGCCTCATTTGCAATACGGATGTCTCTGATGCTTAGACCGCCTTCCTTGTACGGGAAACAAATCTTCTCCCAGCTTACCATAGACTTTTTAGTCACCACATCTCTTCCTAACCATAAAAAACTACGAAGTATAGCATTTATGCAATCAAGTGTTTTTTTGGGAAGTCCGAAAGAGGTCGTCCATTAGATATGCATACTAGTGAGCGCTGACTTGATTAAAACTAACCTCCCGACATAGGTAAGAAACTTGTTTTTCCATGAGCTTACCTTTTTCCTGATCTTTTCTATTAGTGGAGCACATTGATGGTGAGAGAGGTATGAAGAGATCATCGGGAGGCCTAGGTATCTTATTGGGAGTGTACCTATTTGAAACTGGAGCAGTCCAGTGATAGAAGTGGTCTCCTCGGTTGAAACTCCTGATACAAATAGGGAATTTTTGTCTTGGTTCACCTCTAGTCCGCTACATTCTTTGAAGACTGTCTGGGTATCATGAAGTGCCTTTGCTGATTGACTATCCCCATGGAAGAAAGCTATCAAGTCGTCCGCAAAGCATGGATGTGTAATTTCTGGGTCATGACATCTATAGTGGAGCTTGTAGTGACCTTCTTGCACTTGCTTCCTTAGTAAAATGTGTAGGATCTCCATTACCATGACAAAGAGATAGGGTGACATAGGGCATCCTTGTCTAATACCCCTAGTGGCCTTTATGTAGCCTTTAGGCGAGCCATTTAAGCAAATAGAAAAACTAGGAGTAGTGATGCATTCCCTGATCCATGCTATGAACTGAGCTGGAAAATTGAATTTGTGGAGCATATGCATAATAACATCCCAACGGACCATGTCATAAGCTTTCCGAAGATCAATTTTGGCAGCACACCTTGGGGGTCCTCTGTCTCTATGATAGTTACGGACAAGCTCATGAGCGAGCATTATGTTGTCCTGAATGCACTTCCCTTGTATGAAAGCGGATTGAGAATCGCTAATCACCGTTTTGACAGCTTCCTTCATCCTAGTTGTTAAGATCTTAGTGATACATTTGTAGGCAATGTTGCAACATGTAATAGGTATGTAATCACTAAAAAGAGATGCATTAGTAATTTTAGGAATTAAAGTAACCTGAGTTGCATTTACCTCCCTCAATAGCTTAGACGTTCTGAAGAAATTGGACACTGCTTTGACAAAGTCATTGCCAACTATGCGCCATGTGGACTTGAGCCTAATATATGGTGTTTAATTAAATTTTTCCTTTTTATTATAACTTCTAGTTTTTGTACAAGACTCTTTGGATCGATGTGATCAAGCACTCTTATCTTTTCTAAATGGCATCAGATGAATTCGTAGGATGTGAGCTCCCTCATAAGAACCTCCCAATCAATCATATCTTATCTTTTTATTATTTAACCCTAGTATTGGTAGCAAAAATCATTCTTGGAAGAAGTTTCTGGTAACCTCCGGTGGTGCTTGCTTCATGATTATTGGTTGGCATCAGAATAGAAAGTTGATGGAGTCTCGACATTTATCAAAAAGAAACATGACCACTAAGCTCCAAATCAAAAATCTACCGTAAAGCTGCCTTTTGGGGTCCATTTCACTCAACAAGCCTTATTGGAAGCTTCCCTCCACATAAAATCATCATTTATTTAAAAATTGTTCCCAAATAAAAAATTAAATAAGTAAATAAATAAAATAGGTGCACCAAAAGTAAGTGAAGCATCCATAAGACGCATAATCTCGATCACGATGAAATATCTAAATTATAAACTCATGACAAATCTAACGGTGGGTATGTCCCGATATCTGTGCATATGAATACCTCAGTTGTACTAAAGTATATCCCTGGTCAAAGACTTTACATTCCACAATCACGTACAAATTATTTTTTTCCACACCCCAAATCACCAAATATATATATATAAGATAGTGATCTTTATGATTAGGCAAGAAATGGTAGCTTAACAAGTTGCTTACACTTTAAAACACAATATTCTTACTTTTTGTTTAGATGAGGGAGTAGTGAGGTGATGGTGGGAAGCATAATGAGTATTACTTTTGTTTGTTGAAGGAGAGTGGATGAGTGGTAGTGAATACAAGATTCATTGAAAAAGTCATGAGTTGAAATTATAATGTGAGAAATGAGAGCTTAGTAGGGTCTCCTAATATTGAAACCCTCTTGAATATGACTTCCAATGAAATTTTTGTTGTTAATGTTGTCTACTATGAGCACTACAAGGATGCCTAGCCCTGTGTTTGGTGTTGTGTTTGGTAGGGCTAGGCACAGTTGATATTGCATCAAAACATGTGTAACATCCATTTTCAAGCAAAATCAACAGTGCCTAGCACTTACCAGACACAACACCAAGCATAACGCCAGGCATCCTAAAATTTCTGGTCTACTATTGCTCTCCCAATCTCTCATTGACTTTGCTCTGCCTTTCCACGTCTCCGTACCCTTAGTTTGTGGTCACTTTGAGTCACCTTGAATCCACTTTGAGTCACCGTGAAAACAACAATTTTGTGGAATTGTAATGTATTGGCTTTGAACTTTGAACAAGTATGTTGTCATGTCAAGATATGGCTCTATTTTTTTAAGAAGAAAAACCATAAAGAAGAAAAACCATATATAACCATTCATTTGATTCATTGAATGAAGTGAAAAAAATTTGGCAACTGTTAGTGATGATGTTGAGAAATAATTAATATATAGTGTCAAAGTCAAAGCACAAAAAACAAAGGAAGGATCATCAATACCACTCAATAGCAAGTGGCTAAGAGGTAGTTTGTTCTAAACTCTGCTTTTATTCGTCTTGGATGGAAGAAATAGTAAATTTTGTAAGAGTTATATGTTGGATGTTGATAGAATAGATACAATAGATGTAAAATAATCTGTCAGAATGTTAGTTAGCAATAGTTGTTAGAAAGTTAGCAACTAATTGTATTGTTAGCTGTTATGAGTTGTATCTGTTATGAATTCTGTTAGTGACAAATGTAATAACACTCTTTGTATCATTTGTTCAATATAAATAGAGAAGAGGATGCTCTGTCATTGTTTAACAATACAGAGATCCATTTCAGTTTATCAGGTTCTATCATGGTATCAGAGCTTTGAGTCTCTTCTATCAATGGCAACACAGTCCTCGTCTTCCTCTGGTTCTCTCAATAATGTTCAGACATCAAATGTGTCTTCTTCTCCTTCCTTTCAAGTCCTAAACCATTCTCTACCAGTAAAATTAGATAGATCCAACTATATACTTTGGAAGTCTCAGATTGAGAATGTCATTTTTGCTAATGGTTTTGAAGAGTTCATTGAAGGAATTTCAATTTGTCCAACAAAGGAACTCAGTCCAGGAATTATCAATCCTGCTTTTGTTGCTTGGAGAAGACAAGATCGTACCATACTCAGTTGGATTTATGCTTCACTTACACCAGCAATTATGGCTCAAATCATTGGCCATACTACCTCCTTCTCAGCCTGGAAAGCTTTAGAACAGATTTTTTCTTCTTCCTCAAGAGCAAGAATCATGCAGTTACGTTTGGATTTGCAGTCTACCAAGAAGGGTTCACTGTCCATGATTGATTATATCATGAAGATCAAGAGTGCTGCGGACAGTTTAGCAGCTATTGGTGAGGTCATTTCAGATCAAGATCATATAATGAACCTCTTAAATGGACTAGGTTCTGAATATAATCCAGTCGTCACAGCCATCAATGTTCGAGATGATCAGATCTCGATTGAGTCTATTCACAGTATGCTACTATCGTTTGAAAACAGATTGGAGCAACAAAGCTCTATAGATAGCATACCAACAGTATCAGCAAATGTGGCCAATTCTAGTAGTAAACAATCATTTGGTCGAGGCAGAGGAAGGAATTATAGCAGCCATTTTCACAGAGGACGTGGCCGAGCAAGAAATTCCAATGGTCAGTATTATGTTCAGCAGTATGGTCAACAAGGTGGTCATTATAACAAACCATCTAATGATCGACCACAATGCCAGTTATGTGGAAAATTTGGTCATATAGCCATGGCTTGTTATCATCGCTTTGATGTTAATTTTCAGCAATCAACAAGTCCTTCAATTTCTAGTTCTCCAGTTGATCCTAAACCAGCTATGCCGGCCTTAGCAGCAGTATCTACTCCGTTTCATAGTGAAGGATGGTACTTGGATTCAGGCGCAAGTCATCACTTGACCAATGATCATATTGGTCTCACCAATTCCTCTCCATATGCAGGTTCAGACAAAGTTACTGTTGGTAATGGTTCTTCTCTTCCTATTGCTAATGTTGGGTCATTATCTTTTTCTTCTTCTCATCACAATCCCTTTCTTCTTAAGCAAGTCTTTCATGTCCCTTCTTTATCAACCAATTTGGTCAGTGTTACAAAGTTTTGTGCTGATAACAATGTGTTCATTGAATTCTGGTCAAACTATTTTTTTGTGAAGGACCCAATTTCGAGGAAGGTGCTAGCTCGAGGCAGTCTTGAGAATGGCCTATACAAGCTGCCTGTTCTTCCTGTCTCCAAAGCAGCTTTAGCTTCCAGTTCTATTAGTTCCAGTCCTACTAGTTCCAGTATCAGTTCAGGTTCCAGTTCAAGTTCCAGTTCAAGTTCCAGTATCAGTTCAAGTTCTAGTCCTAGTTTGTCTACTAGCTCTAGCATATCAGATGTATCTTCTTGTATTGATAATCTTGAACAATTATGGCATTATAGGTTAGGCCATCCTTCGAAAGATGTTGTCTATCAAATTTTGAGACTTTGTAATGTTCCACTTAATAAATCTAATCGTTCCTCAATTTGTTCATCCTGTCAGCTTGCCAAAAGTCATAGATTACCTGCACCTTTGTCATCTTTTCATGCTTCTAGTCCTTTAGATCTTATTCATATGGACATCTGGGGTCCTGCTTTTATTAAATCCACTTCTGGTGCACGGTTTTTTCTCCTGTTTGTTGATGATTTTTCACGTTTCATCTGGTTCTTCCCACTTCAGTCCAAAGGTCAGGCTCTAGCTGTTTTTAAATTGTTCAAGATTCAAGTTGAGAAACAGTTCAATGCTTCTATCAAATGTCTTCAATCGGATAATGGCGGTGAGTTCAAAGTATTTAAACCTTTCTTGTTGGAGTCTGGTATCAGCCATAGATTTTCTTGTCCATACTCTTCTTTCCAGAATGGTCGAGTGGAACGTAGACATCGACATGTAGTTGAGTCTGGTCTGGCTCTGTTAGCTCATGCACATATGCCCTTTCAATTCTGGCAATATGCTTTTCAAGCTGCTGTGTTTCTCATTAATCGAATGCCAACTAAGGTTCTTGGTAATAAATCCCCTTATCAAGTTCTTCTTCACCGTCTACCTGATTATAGGGCGCTTCATGTTTTTGGATGTCTTTGCTATCCTTTCATTCGTCCATATAACAAACATAAACTTCAGTTTCGGTCTGTTGCTTGTGTGTTCCTTGGGTATAGTTTAGAACATAAGGGGTACTTGTGTCTAGATCATACTTCTGGCCGAGTTTATGTTTCTCCTAATGTAGTTTTTGATGAGTCTTGTCTACCTATGCAATGCTCATCAGTTTCCTCTTCTACTTCTCCTATACAATGCTCATCTTCTTCTCCTATAGTCTCTTCTTTTATTCCATCTCCTACTATAGTCCCTCATGTAGTCCCTTCTGTGGTGCCTGATGACATTTTGGTAGTGCCTAACATTCCTTCCCCTGCTCCTATTTCATCTCCTATTCTTCCTGCTACTACACTCATTCCTGCTCCTACTCTCGTTCCATCATCTGATCCTCCTCGCATGACTACTAGGTCCATGACTGGCATATCTAAAAAGAAACAGATGCTAGACTTATCTGTGGTCAAGACTGCTGAACCCACCACTCTTCGCCAAGCTCTTAAGGATCCTAACTGGGTTCATGCTATGGAACAAGAGATAGCTGCTTTACATCATAATGCCACTTGGACTTTGGTTGATCCTCGTACTCATGGAAACATAATTGGTTGCAAATGGGTTTTTAGGCTCAAATTCAAACCTGATGGCAGTATTGACAGGTATAAAGCCCGCCTTGTTGCTAAAGGGTTTAATCAAACACATGGATTAGATTACTTTGAAACGTTTAGTCCAGTGGTTAAGCCTGCTACCATTCGCATTATCCTCACTCTTGCGGTCAGTTTTCATTGGGACATACGGCAACTTGATGTTCATAATGCTTTCTTAAATGGGGATCTTGAAGAACAGGTTTTTATGACTCAGCCTCCAGGATTTACTGATGTCAAGTTTCCATCCAAAGTCTGCCAGTTACGCAAATCTTTGTATGGATTAAAACAATCTCCGCGTGCTTGGTTTTCTAAGCTGAGTTGTGCACTTCTGCAATGGGGATTTTTTGCTTCTAGGACTGACAGCTCTATGTTTCTCAAGATAGATCAGCATTCCATACTTATTCTATTGGTTTATGTGGACGATATTATTGTTACTGGCAGCTCTTCCAGTCTCATTACTTCTCTTATCACTTGGCTTAATTCGGTTTTTGCTCTTCGTGATTTGGGGCCCTTGTCCTACTTCTTGGGTATTGAAGTTCATAGGTGTCATGATTCTCTTCATCTTAGCCAAGCTAAGTACATCTCTGATCTTCTTCAGCGTGCTGCTATGATAGACTGCAAGTCATCTCCTACTCCTGGTGCTGTTGGTCAGTCCTTATCTCAGCTTGATGGCACTCCTCTCATGACTGCTACCACCTATCGTAGTATTGTTGGAGCTCTACAATATGTAACTATGACACGGCCTGACATAGCTTTTGCTGTCAATAAGGCCTGCCAGTTTATGCAAGCACCCACTACTGCTCACTGGTTAGCTGTTAAACGTATTCTCCGCTACCTAAAAGGTTCTTCTACTGATGGTTTACTCATTTCGTCCTACAAGTGACCTTGCTCTTGAAGCCTTCTCTGATGCTGATTGGGGAGCCAATCCTGATGACAGACGTAGTTCTAGTGGTTACTTGGTATACCTAGGTGGTTCTCTTGTTTCTTGGTCAGCCTCCAAGCAACGTGTTGTATCCAGAAGCAGTGCTGAATCTGAGTATCGCGGCCTTGCTATTGCTACTTCTGAAGTGATTTGGATCCAAGCTTTATTAAAGGAACTTTGTCTTCCCCTTTCTGGTACACCTATTCTGTGGTATGACAATGTTAGTGCCTATCATCTTGCCAAGAATCCAGTCTTTCATGCTCGTACTAAACATATTGAGATTGATCTTCATTTTATTCGTGATCATGTTCTTCAAGGTTCTTTGATTCTCAAATATGTGCCTACTTCTGAGCAACCTGCGGATCTTCTCACCAAACATCTTCCAAGTGCAAGGTTCACCTACCTCAAATCTCTTCTTGGTCTTGCTCCCTTGCACTTGAGGGGGGATGATAGAATAGATACAATAGATGTAAAATAATCTGTCAGAATGTTAGTTAGCAATAGTTGTTAGAAAGTTAGCAACTGATTGTATTGTTAGCTGTCATGAGTTGTATCTGTTATGAATTCTGTTAGTGACAAATGTAATAACACTCTTTGTATCATTTGTTCAATATAAATAGAGAAGAGGATGCTCTGTCATTGTTTAACAATACAGAGATCCATTTCAGTTTATCAGGTTCTATCAGATGTTACAATGAGGTAACAATCAAGATAGTTAAATTTACTATAATAGTTGTGGATGGAAGAAACCGTGAATTTTTTTGTCAAAGTTTTAGGTTTGATGTTACAAATTGAGTAAAGAATCGAGATAGTTACATTTTACTATAATAGTACTGTCATAAGAAATGAGTGTATACATTACGACCTCTGGTTGATATAACGAAGAAAAAATTTCCAAACTAGAACGTTTAAAGAGTTTTGAAATTATTACTTGTCATTAACGGCATCAATTTCACCCAATAAGAGAAAAAAATTGACCAATTTCAGCGGAAGTCATCGTTTAGAGTAACGCAATGCAACACGCCAACAGTTGATTGCCAAACTCTATTTTTTTCATTCCCTATTAGTATATATTTTTATTGGAAAAGAGGAAAAAGATACAAAGTTTTCTGTGTGTATTCCTTTATACAATGTTACAACTATGTTACAAAATGCTAAACTAAGAAAGTATTTTACACTGATTTGATTACTAACATACTCTCAGATAATATATGATTTGAGTCCTAACATAATTTCAGGTAATACATGATTTGATTCCTAACAAATTTTTTTTTTCTCCTTTGCCCAAGGAGTCCTTCTAGGTGTCGAGGGAATGAGCGAGGAAAGGGAGCGAGGGATGGGTGTAACCACTCATTCTCCTCGAGACAAGCGTCGGCGCTCATCTCGAGGGGGGATAGGTGGTTACACCCATTCCTCGCTCCTTCCCTCGACCCCTAGAATTTCCGTTGCCCAAGAGATATGTGACTGCGAATCAGGCACGGATTTACGTGGGGGCAAGTGGGGGACTTTTGAGATTTTTTTTTTTTTTATAATTTATTTGTCCCCCAATTAGTTTTTTTATTTGCCCCTCTATTCTCACTTTTCACTTCAATCAGGACTTCATCCTTTAAATAATGTACATATCAAATTCAAACTCTACTTTTAGAGTTTGAGATAGAGGTTAAATCCCTCAAATCTCTTAAAGAACAGAAATTCTAGCGGGGCCTGGGAAACCAGCGTGGTTTCCCTGCCTGGGGGGCAAAAATACATTTTTGCCCCCCCCCCCTCTTTAAACACATACTCCAAAAAGGTGTTTTAAAGAGGGGGGCAAAAATGTATTTTCACCCCCAGGCTGGTTTTCCAGGCCAGCTAGAATTGCTCCTCAAAGAAACCAAAATCCACAGTTTCTTCTTCACACTCCATCGATTAGATAAGATGAGAGATACCCCCATATTTCATCATCTTCAAAGATCTATAACTATTGAGTTATTTGAGCTCATCTTCACAAGATCCAGTAGGATCCAAACCACCTTATTATTTTTCTTCTAGGTACTAGGTGCCTTCATTAATCACTGTGTTGGTCATCTCCACAAAAAAATCGTAAGCAACCCAATAACGTCCTCATTTTCTTCATGTAGTAGTAATCAACGATTCAAACCATTCTCTTTTGTTGTGTTTCTAGAAGTAGTAATCATCTTCAATGAATATAGTAGCAATCATCTTCAATAACTGTCTTTGTTGTACTCCCTTTTTTGCTATATTTAAAAAAAATTCATGTTAAAGTAACTAATTTTTATATTATATTTAATTAATTATGATATCACTTCGCCCCCCTCAACAAAAATCCTGGCTCTGTCACTGCTGCGAGTCTAGTTATGCAACTGAACTACATTATTGCATTGATTTCGAGTGGCACTGTACATAGGTAGCCGAGAGGTTGACATGTAGTTCAGCACTGAAAAGCAAATTAAATATTTATAAAAAAAATAAATAAATAAATACAGCCAAGGATGGAGCAATAGGGATTTGTACATATCATGTGCAAACATCTTTAAATTGATTTCGATTTCGATTACACGTTTATGTTTTTGATAAATTAATAACAAAAGGATCCATGGGAGGTGGAAGGAAGTTGTTTGAGAACTTGGAATATGTTTAGTTGTATGGAATCTTATGTTATGAAAATTCATAAGGGGACTCCTATATTTTAAGCTAAATTGATTTATCACTCCACATTCACCATGTCCATGAGACTTTCATTTCCAATCACAAAATCAAATGGTGGTTAAATTGGTGAATGTGAAATTTAGCCTAAAATATAGGGATTCGCTCATAAATTTTCATAACATGAAATTCCATACAACCAAACACACCCTTGAACATCAACTATTCCTTGGCCAATCATATTAACTACCTAGTCAAGTGTTAAACAAAAGAGGTTTTCATCGGGTGGTCAAGGAATATATATGTAACAAAAAATAAGGATTAGTTAATTGTGTGGGGATACCATCACATAATCAAGCTTATCGAAACTCAGGTAAACTAAGATCACCGTCTCTGACGCATCACTACTCATCACGTATTGGAGAGAAATATATTATAAAAAAGAAAATCATCGGAATGTATGGTTAAGTATTTACTGCTGAATTCTTCAAAATTTTGTAATTGGCCAATTATTTTTATTGAAATACACCTTGATTATGGTTAAACAAGTTTGATATCTCTGTACGTAAGTCTTATTTGTATGAAATACACAACTCTTATTTGCAAGAAAAAATCAGACAATTTGTTTATGGTCACATCACTTTATTGGCAAAATTTTACATCAAAGATATGATTAGAGGATTCGGGGAAATAATGTTAAAAAGAAGAGTAATTCTACAGGGCCCGAGTCCCCCAGCCTGGTTTGATGTTTGGGGGGGCGAAAATACAATTCCCTCCCCCCTCTTTAAACACCTTCTCCAAAAAGGTGGTTAAAAAGGGGGGGGGGGGGGGGGTAAAATTGTCTTTTTGCCCCACCCAGGCAGCAACCTCGCCCCTTTCCCAGGCCAGCTAGAATTGGGGTAAAAAGAAAGAGAAATGTACCATGGCCCTGATTTTCTGTAGGAATTCATTGTTAAGGAACTCGGAAAAAGGATGGAGATCACCTATCTTGGGTGTAGCTGCCCTAAAGAATTGCTTATTGCAACCCTCTCTCGACACCCTGTTGGAATATTAAACTCACTCCAATTATCATGGTATCAGAGCATTGGTCCTCGGAGGTCGTGGGTTCGAGTCTCGTCCAGCGCAATCGCTGCGAGAATTTTCAGTATTTTCCTCGCGCTTACGTTGAGGGGGAGTGTTGGAATATTAAACCCACTCCAATTATCCATGGGCCTAAAATTGCCCATGTTCTTATCCACGGTAGTATAGTGTGAATTTACGGTGTAATTGTACGATTGGTACCCACCGATATAGTTATAGTCTCACGACCCCACTCTCGCTTCTGCTTGATATATGATTGGATTCGCCTTCTCTACAAGTTCGAGCTTTTAGAGAGTTGGCAATTTATCACACCCAAATACACATGCACCCCTTTGTATGGTGGGCTTTTTCAAATAAAAATATTAAAACCAACACTTGGCAAATAGGAACTATATGATGGCTGTGGGACTTAGGAATAATAGGCATGTGTCCTCCAAAATGTTTTTCACATTTTATAATATTCACAATAAAACCAATTGATAGGTGAACAGTGATCTGAGATATTTTTATAATTTAAATTTAAAAACTTGTATGTACCATTTTTTCCTCTCAAGTTTAGATTATTATAATCAAAATTCTCCCCTCTCTAATATTATTAATTATAGTTAAGCCCCTAACTAGTTTATTTAAATCATTTAAATTATGTATAAAAAAATAATAAAAACCCTTACATCTAATTTTTAAATTTTTTCATCGTAATCAACCTCAGTAAACATTCATTAATTACCCTTAAGTTTAATATATAATTTATTTGAAACCCACCAATTATCTCGAAATTATTAAAAAAAAATATTTATATTTAACTTTTGGATTTTTCATTTTACCCTTTACATTTCATATTTTTACCATCAAAATCAGTCTTTCTTAACATTGATTAATTACGCCTAAACCCCTAACATAGTTTATTTGAAGCTCTATTTATTTATAAACTATACATAGGCACTTAAAATTATATATAATTATTTTGTATAAAAATTCAATTATATTTTTTCTTATTATTGAATTGTTGTAATGAAATAAAAAATATTAAACATCCGTGCACGTAGAGCATGTCGACAACCTAATTAAGTTATAAAGTCATATTTTTTACATTCCGATGTAGACAATTCAAACTCTAATATAAAAAATGAAAAAGATTTTATTGGGTAGAACTAAAAGTCAAAGAAAGAAAAATAGAAATGATGCAAGAAATGGTGTTGGAGAGAACATGATGCAAGAGAATGGAAATGGTGTTGGAAAATAAAAGTCGGCATCCCATCCCATGATCCCGATTCCATTTTGTCTCGATTTTTTTGGGACTTTTTTTTATTGATCAAATCTATCCCAATCCTATCTCGTCCTGATCTAGAATGGGATGAGATTGGGATGAAAATTTTCAATCTCACCCATCTCGGCACGTCCTGTATTTATTCATTTAATATTTATTATTATTAATTTTAATCAAAGTAATCTTCTAAAGAAAAGTTTAGGATGTGTTGAAACTAAATCAAACATCTAGTGTTTGAAAATTTACTTGTTTGATTTGGTACTCTTTGTTTAGGTAGAAACTTCAATTTGGATATTTTAGGTCAAATAAAATTCATGAAAATTTATGCTTTGTCACATTTTAGATTGGTTATAGGACAATTATTCTTATAGAAAATAAAGACAAATGATGGTTTGAAGTACTTTTGCACTATGAATTATATAGTTGGAGAATATTGCTCCTAATTATATCTTGTATGAATGATATTTCAATTCTTGTGAAAATATGCAAGATGGATCTATGGATGAGCTATTTCTATTTCTCATTATTCACTTGACAAACTTAATTCCATTGTAAGGTAACCCTCCACAAATTTTATATGACATTTGATATTGTTATGATGAAAGTTATATGTACATAATTTAACATTATATGTGTGTGAGCAATGTGAGATGAAATTTTTTTGTTATTTTTTAGAGTTAATTGCAATTTTTTCCTATAATATATAGTTAATTTAGCTATGCCCCCAATTAACATTTATATTGCACTTTCTCCCTAAGACTACCAGTCAACGTGCCTTGACTGTCAAGGCATGTGATAGCTTCAAAAATGTCATATTTTACTGCCCAAAATACCCTTTAGGCTGAGATTCAAAGTTGATATAATTAAAAATGATAGCTGAAATTCAAACTTTCACTAAGACGTTGGGATAATCCGCCAACTCCTCTTTCACCACTACCGTCTCCACTTCACCGCCACTGTGGCGACCCCCTCCCGCACTGTACCGATACTGTCCGCTTTGGGCTACCATCCGGCCCTCACGGCTTTAAAAGACCTCGATACAATGGGGAGCTGACCCCGCACATATAAGGATCATCCTCCTCCCCTACCCAGGCGATATGGGACTATGATTCCCCTTGTAGCTCGTCCAACCTCTCTCGACCTATTGGGCCTGTTGGGCTCCAACCCTCACCCTCACCTCAGGTCCGCCCACTTAGGGTCTCACAGCCACAGTCTCTACTTCACCACCAATAACTCTTAGCTCTGCTTCTACTACATCTACATGTTATTTCACTGTAGATTAAATATTTAAGCATCAATAACTGGAAAAACTTGCCAAGTTTTGATGGCAAGCTTGAGTTGCAACTCATCTTCATCATCTGTTAGGTCAATGTTGCAGGGGGCAAAGTTACATTCAAATTTATTTTAAGGGGTTAAATTTTTGTTAATAATATATTTTAAGGGGTTAAGTTATTGCTAATTAACAACACTTAATTGATTTTTTTTGCAGATCTCATGATGTCACAAGCACAATCAAACAAGTAAATACGAGGTTTGAAGTATGCAAGATTTTGAAGAAGTACATGTACATTGGATGTTAAAGCACAATGTAAATTCATTTGATATTCATTGGATGTTTTTGCAACAATGTAAATTCATTTGATGTTCATTTGATTTTAATAACACATTGTAATCAAATACCTTAACATCATTGCAAATCCTTGATATAACACAATGCAATTCAGATGACACAACATCATTGAAATTCAAAACCTGACATAACACTTTCAAACATCAATAAGCAACCTGACATAGCACTTTCAAGCATCAATAACCTGAATTTACAAGCATCAAAAAGTCTGACATTCAATACCATTCAGTACCTAACAACCTGAATTGCAAAAGTTTGAATTTACAAACATCAATAACCAGCCTGAATTTACCAGCATTTAATATGATTTAGTACCTAACAACCTGAAGCGTACCATACCAACAAGCATTCAATACCATACCATGTCAACAAACATTCAATATCATACCATACCAACCTGAAATGCAATCCATTTAACAGAACTTGCAACCAACACAAGTTTATCATTTAGTGTACCATACCAACACAAGTTTGACATAACACAAGTGTATATTTAGTGTTCCATTTCAACACAACTCTGACATAATATTCCATCAGAAAACACAAAATGAAAATGTCAATAAACCAAAAAAATTGTCTTTCACTAACTTATATGCAGGTCATCTCGAGGCCCCCTTAGGTTTCCATCTTTGTTTCTTACTGCATAGCAATGTCATTGGCAGTCTTCATCCGTACACTTCACTAAAAGCCTGTCAGAATCATTCTTCTTAAATCTCATTAGAAACTTCTTTCTTACTGAATATTTCCTCAACAAAAACCTAACATCATCTACTGTGGGTCATTCATTCCCAACCTCCAAGACCCATTCCTTATTCTCATGGTGAGCCTCATGATCACTCTCATCACCATAAACATTCTTAGTTTCAACCTCATGGTGGCTTCATTGGTGGGGGCTGAACTCCTTGTACAAAGGGTTGAGTTGTGAACATGATACTATGATTGTTGTGTAAAGTTAGAGTTGTAGTACTTGCATCGAATGAAAATAAATATATAAGCAATGATTATATAAACAATGATATGGTCACTGAGGTCTCTGATTACATAACCAATGATATATAAGCAATGAGAAAACTTATACTTACTCGACCCACTGAGGTCTCTAATTGACTAGAGTAATGGTTGTAATGGCGAGCTTACAACTAATTAGTGCAAGTTGTATTATGACGCATAATTTAATGAGTTTAAACAATGGTGACAACCTTCTTTTATGACTCACCTCTTTACTTTTTTCTAATTTGGAATGACACAAGTAAAATAACTACTGATGTATCTAACTTAAGCTGAAGTAGTTCTTCTTGAGTTTATCTATCTACTAATTATGATACAAAAGCATGAATTGTTTCACAACTTGAAACCAGTGAAAACTACACAATCCTAAAACATGTTAACCTACAACTAAATAACATTTACCCATTGGACGACCTTGCCTTTGTCAATGTTGTCGCTTTTGTCTTCAATTTCTTCTTTCCAACCTTAAAACTCTTATTCTTCTTCTTATTATCACCTCCATCAACCTAAACAACACAACCCCAAAATCAAAACTACACCCATCCAAGATAAACACTTTTGACACACAATCCTCCTATAACTCACCCTGACACAAAATTTAATTTTGAAACAACCTCACAGGTTTGAATGCAAAATTGTTCAATCAAAATGAAGCATTTCATAAAAGGGCACTTCAAAGTTCAGTCAAACAATTCAAAGGGTGCTTTTTACACTGAAAACCAACAATCCCAACAAAACCCAGAACAAAAATTTCAATAAGATACATAAGATTGGTGAAAGGAACTCTTTCATCTTCTCCTTCTTGGCTTTTAGATTCTTTAACCTCTTTTCCCTTTCTTTTTTCTCTTTTGTTTTACAATAAAACAAGAAATTATGAACAAAATTGAGATCGAAATATAACGAATTGAGTGAAATTAACGAAAGGGTTTGTTTGTTTACTTCGAAGCTCGTATTCGTGAAGTCTCTTCCTTCACCCCAAATCGTTCTTCTTCGACATTGTTGATTTGCTTCTGTCTGAACAGAACACAAACGTCTGAAGCTTCAATGTTTTCAACTCCAAAACCCTAATAAGGAAGAGAAAAGAAAATGTTATTTCGCTTCTTCATTTCGGTGAGAAATCAGACAGAGTGAAAACACAGGGAGAAATGAGAAACAGAATAAAAAATAAAAACGGAGGGACTTTTCCCTCCACTGTCTGTCTCTTCGATGGTAAGAGTTGATAGAGAGTAATCCCTAGCTGTCCACATGCCTGGTTCAGGTAATAGACGGTTGGGTTGACATGCTATCACATCAGGCGTGATAAGCACTTGAAGGGCATTTTCGTCATCTAAAATATGCGTAATGGTGGCATGTGAGGTGTTTGACAGTCAAAACACGTTGACTGGTAGTCTTAGGGGAAAGTGCAATATGAATGTTAATTAGGGCAAAGCTAAATAAGCTATATATTATAGGAGGAAATTGTAATTAACCCTATTTTTTATTGGAGGACAATAGTACATGCTCATCCCATCCCGTCCCGAATCCGTTTGAGATGTGACGAGGTCGGGAAGAGTTCTATCTCATCCCGATCCCGAACGAACGGGGTGAGATAGAGACAAGGTCCCTTCCGTCCCATCTCATCCCGAGGCCCACCCCTATTGGAAAATAGAGAGGTTTTTTTAGAAATTAATATGCCTCTTCATCAGAGAACGTTATATGCCATTGAGGTTAGTGTGATCAAGATGCACAATGCAATCCAAGGTAACTTGTAAAACACAGTGACAAGTAGGGGTGGGCACGGTCCGGATCGGTTCCAAATTTGGAGGAACCTAACTCGAACCGTTTAAAATTAACGGATCCGGTCCGGTCCGGATCCCCTCATTTTGAACATTGGAACCAAACCTAACTCGAACCGTTTGGAACGGTCCGGTTCCTACGGTTCCAAATCTAAGTTCCAAATCAGAACTCCCTTCGATCGAGTATTGATCAATAGGAATAGCACTCGAAATTGTGCCAGACGGTAGGAGACTGTTTGTTAGTAGAGAAGGAACATAATCAAAATATTCATCTGTTTCAATGTCCAATTGAGACATGTCTTCTTGTACACCCTCATTTTTCTCTTGATCATCTTCGTCATCACTGCTATCTTTGTCATTGCTCAACTTTTGACATACTGTGCTCAGGGATGAGTTTGCAGATGGAGAAGGAAAACTTACATATTTTGATGAAGAAAGTGGTAAAACTGGAGCTTCCCCTTCTGGCTGCAGTTCGAAGCAGTGCAGTGGTTTTCCCGGCTTTTCCTCCCAGTCAAAGGGAACTGAAGTAACAAGCTTGACCGGATGTGCAATAGAGAGGGGAAGATAAGAAGACTAGAGAGGAGAGGAAATCAATACAATATATTGAATATAAATCTCGAATGAGGAGAAGAAATCAGTACAATATAAATCTCGAAGAAGACCAGAGAGGAGAGGAAATCACTACAATAGAAAAAGAGGGGAAGAGAAGAAGACCAGAGATGCAGGTGCGGAGGAGGCGGCCTGCGGGTGCTTGCTCGGTTTGACTGCGGGTGCTCACTTCTCTTCTCCTCTGTGGCTGCGGGTGCTAAAGACTAAAGAGTCTTGACTCTTAGTTACTTTACTTCCTCAAATAGTTCCATATTTAGGTTTTTACTAATGTGATTTGAAACGGGTCCAACCCGAACCGTTTCTTTTTTAAAAATAGGAACCGGGACCGGATCATTTTATAACCGATCCGAACCGTATCTAAAACACATAATTAAAATTCGGACCGTTTAGAGCAAAACGGTCCAGTTCGATTTGAACCCGCGGATCCTCGACCCGTTTGCCCACCCCTAGTGACAAACAACACTGATGTGATGTGCATTTTTGCTCAACTGAACCACTAAAATTGTTCTGAACATTGCTTAGTCCATTTCGATATCACCTAAGATGGTAATCCGTAAATAGGGAATTCAAGTAGATTAAGTTTTTAAATTTTAAAAGGTAAACCTTTGATATTATGTATTGGGTAGGTGTTGAAATTGAATGGTCACCAAGGCTTGGTTTGGTTATGAGAAAACATGGTAAGTAGTGTGGACCGTGCACACGAAATACAAATGGTAATGTGGTTGATTGGGATAGGAAAACCAACACAATGTAAATCTGCTTCATCATTAACGCAATTTTACTGAAAACCACTGCTTTTCAAAAGGTCCATGGCAAGTGTTCCTTCCAGATTCTCCCATAACCATAAAAATCATTGTAAAGATAAAATGGTGAAAAGTTTCCACATTCAATCAAACAACCACGTTATATTCACCAAATCGAAAAGAATTAATTTTACATAGTCAAGATCATCTTCACAAAAAAAAAACCCAGATAAAAATTTTCAAGTATGATCTTGACCAAATCCAAACCTTTTGTTATTTGAGTAAAAACAGTGAACTTGAGCTACAAATATCCCTAAACCTCAACATACCCAATACCCAATACCCAATACCCAATACAATAGAGGCCCTTTTGAATAAAGCTAATTGATACTGGCCAGGGATTCTCAAGAGGAAAATGAAAAAAAGCAACAAAGGGAAAAACAAAACCTTCCTGTGGGGAGATCTGTAGCTAGGGATTACAAATCAAACAAGAGAATCTTAGGCACCCATCACAAACAGAATGTTAATGTTGACGATGTCCTCCATTCTTCAAAGGGGGGAGGCCCGGAGGGTTCACATCACCTGCTAAACCATCTTTGTTTCTCTAATTAAATTTCACAAATCATCATCAACTTTAATGGGAAAAACAGTACCTTGTTGGGATTTTACAACATACAACTCAAAAAGGGTATCTTGGATTCATCAAGTAAACTTCATCTTTAATTTTTCACACCAAGTGTGGTTCTCATCAAAAGACGGGTCCAATCAAAGAAGCTCTTATTCTTGAACACTGTAAGAAATAAATGGATATTATTTTTTATTGGGTTCGACAATCTCTATTTGCACAGATATTTAATATTTTAAAATTGAGTAATTCTACAGGCTTGGGTCTCCCAGCCTGATTTGCTGCTTGAAAGGACGAAAATACAATTTTGCCCCCCTCTTTAAATACCTTATCCAAAAAGGTGGTTAAAAAAGGGAGGCAAAATTGTCTTTTTGCCCCACTCAGGCAGCAACCTCGCTGGTTTTCCCAGGCCAGGAAGAATTTCGGTTTAAAATTATTATTAAATTCCTAAACAAAAAAATTATATATAATTTTAAGGCTTGTGTATAATTTATAAATAAATAAATAAGAGGCTTCAAATAATTTATTTTAATGACATAGATAATTAATCAATGTTTGAAAGTGACTGATTTTTATTATAAAAAGTATGAAATGTGAAGGCAAAATGAAAAATTCAAAAATTAAATATAAGTTTTTTTATAATTTATAAATAATTGGAGAGCTTTAAATAAATTATATTAGGAACTTTAGTATAACTAATGAATGTTTATAAGAGACTGATTTTGATTGTAAATAGTTTAACTTTGGGAGACTACAATGGTAAAAATATATAATAATATTTTCCATTTGAATGACATAAACACTTATTGTCGCTTTTTATCCATTTTTTAATTTTTATTGTAAATACGGTAGAGTTGAGAGGACAAAATTGAAAAGGAAATTTAGAGTTGAAAACATACAAATTTACTATTCATGTGGGGAACTTTAACTATAGTTCAAATGACCGTCTGTTGATTTAATTTGGGCTCCTAGTTTTTTACAGTCAACACCCCCCCCCCACCCCCCCCCCCCCCCCCCCCCCCCCTTTTTTTTTTCCTTATTCTCTTCTTTTTCTCCTTCGGTTTTTTTTTTTTTTTTTTTTTGCCCTCGAGCAAATTTCTACTAGAAGGGAATCCCCACTCGCAAGAATCTGCTCAAGGGCAGGAAAAACAGAAAAGAAAAAAGAATAGAATGAACAAAGGGAACATGAAGAGAGGAAAAGAAGACGAGAACATGAAGAAAAATAATAAGATAAGAGGAAAAGAAGAAAGGAAATTTTGAGAAGAGGTATGACCAACAGGCTGGCGGGGTGAGACACAGGCACGAATCTAAGTGGGGGCACTTGCCCCCATAGACTCTTGAAAAATTTATGGGTTATTTGTGATTTACCCAACATTGATGTGATGTGCATTTTTTGGCTCAATTGAGCCACTAAAATTGTTTTGAACATTGCTAGTCCATTTTGATATCACCTTCTTAGGTAACATGCCTCCCTCTATAACGATGGCTTCGCCTTGCCCTTTTTCTTTTTTATACTCTTTGTTTCTGTTTACTGTGAGACCGACAACATCCCCTCATTCTCTCTTCATTTCTCTCCCTTTTTGCTTGATTTATTTTCCTTTCCCACCATCGCCACCATCCACCAACAACTCCAACCTCTCTTGTTTGCTTTGAGGAAAAATATAATTTCTCGAGATGAATTCGTATCTCCAGGTCTATTTTGTATTTTATTTGTAGATTTTTTTTGGAGATATATGAAAAATTCGATCCATTAATTTTTCCCCAAGATACATGTTTGTATCTCGATGTTCATCTGTGATTTATTGTTTAAAAGCATTTTGATAATGAACGTGAGCTTTTTGATAGTCAACGCATGTTGATTGCAAGTCCTACGAAAGATTGTAATAGTGATTAATGATGGTGGTAACATCTAATTAACTATTTTTTATAGGGGTAAATCGCAAATAATCTAAATTTTTTGTTTACATATAATTTTAATGTGAAATTAATTCTTTACACTTAACTTTATATACTAATTTGATTTTTCCTATATATTTATCTTTTGTGCTCCTACAAAATAGTTGGTTGGATTCATTTTTCCTCCATAGATTATATGGAGCTTTGTTTAGCAATTGGTATTTTGTATAGTTATTTATGTAATGTTCAATATTTTAAAAAATTATGTTAAATTAATTAAATATTTTATTATCATTAATTAACTATGATTCATTAACCACTGCCACAAAATGGTTCATTTGTGGCGCTTGTATCCACCAGAAATACTAATTTAGTTTTAGGTATTTCTGGTGGATTAAACATACTATCCGCTAGAAATGACATTTTCTGGCACTTATATATGCGGCGATTTTTTAATCCGCCATTGCCATGTTTTTCTGGCGGATTAAACTTTTTTTCCGCCATAAATAGACTATATATGGCACTTATCATCCACCACAAATGATCTCTTTTGTGGTAGTGAACCTCCCCACCTTCCTGTGAACCTTCTCCCTCATTTCCCCAACAAAAATCCTAGCTCTGTCACTGGCAATATTGACGTTATTCCTTAGAGGAAAGAGAGGTGGTGTTGGATTTTTTATTTATTTATTAAAAGAGTTGTTCTACACAGCGAGGAAGCGGGCGAGGAAATCAGCGAGGGAGGGAGAGAGGGGACCACTCATCCCCCTCGGGATATGCGCCATCATTTTTCATGCACACATCCCAAGGGGGTGGCGGTCCCCTCTCTCCCTCCCTCGCTGATTTCCTCGCCCACTTCCTCGCCATTTAGAATTTCTCTTATAAAAATTAAGAACCCGTCTAATTGTCGAGGGAAGCAGCGAGGAAACCAGCGAGGGACCCCACAGGGGGGAGGGCCGTCCATCTCCCCTTGGGATGCGCGTTTGAATTTTCAACGCACGCCCCCCTACCCCCTGTGGGGTCCCTCGCTGTTTTCCTCGCCATTTCCCTCGACACTTAGAATTTTTCGAAAATTAATGATATCCTTAACAGTGGTGGTTTGCTTAAGAAAGAAGAAAGTGATTGTGTTCTTCAGAAAAATAGTGGGGTAAAAAAAGTCGTTGCCTTTAATTTAATGTCTTTATACTTTGTAGTTTGTTTTTTTAATGCATTATTGGGTTGGCTGTATTGCATATAATACTCTTGATACGTTATTAGCTGTGAATGTGATGTGGGAGCCCTTGACCTCCCCCTATTTTAAAATCCTTTTTCTGTATAAATATACACCATACAGGCCTTCTTCTTCTCCTTGCATTTGCATTTGCATTTGCATTCACATTCACATATTTTCTCTCTGTTCGTTCCCTCTCTCTTGTGTTGCATTAATTTGTTTTGGTTTCTGAGAAAACTCACCATTTTCATGTCTGCTATTTTCTCATTTCAATCTTAGTTTGCATTTGGTGATTTTGAAACTGGGTTTCTCAATTTCAATTCTTCCTTAAAACTACTTTTATAAAAACCTTGCAAGTATGTAAGTTTTGTTCTTTCTCAATTTCAACACATCAAGTTTGTAGCCCAAAAAAAAAAAAAAAAAAGTTTTTCTCTGAAAATTATTGAGAGTGTTGGGGATTTTGAGTGATTGGACCACTGCCTTGGTTGGTTTCTATTGTTCCTTAGAAAAACATTAGTAAAAACTTTCCCATCATGTAAGTCAAGTCCCTGTATCTTCTTCCTTTTAAGTACTACTACTCTTTCAAAAACAAAAACAAAAAAAACAAAAAAAAAATGGAAACGGAGACGCCGAATGGATCGGCCCCCGCGACGCCAATGACACCTGGTACGCCAGGGGCGCCACTGTTCACGGGGCTCCGAGTGGACTCACTGTCGTACGAGAGAGATGGGAAAGCAACGATGATGCCCCGTTGCAAATGCTTGCCAGTGAGTTGGACGCCCAGCAGTCACACTTCCTGCATCACCGACTTCCCCACACCTGATGTTTCACTCACTCGCAAGGTAACCAACCAATCACGCTTCATCATTTTCTCTCTCACTCACAACTTCCCATTCATGTTTTTTTTTTTTTAATACAAAAATTGGTTGGTTGCTAATAAGTGATGTCACGTTATTGTTTTCTATCTTTATTTACTTGCATTTGTTGTTTTAACCTTTTCACTCTCCATTTAATTATATATATTGAATTCATTTTTATATGCATGCTTGAACTTGAACGAATCCATCCCCAGATAAGATGATATATAGAGTATACTGTTTTGTTATTACCAATTGACCGGGAAACGAGTATGGTGCATCTCGTTGTTTGCATCAATGCATCGTCTTATGTCGATTGAGAAACTTCAATAATAGAAAGACAGAGATACAAGGAGTCTGAACTATTAAGTTATAGTTTAGAAGAGCAGCAGCAGCAGCAGAGTTGAGATTTATATATTTTTTTTTATATCTTATTGCCGATTTTTCATCTGAGATAATTATTCTCACAAAAGTTCATTGCACCTGGAATCTAGTGATTTGATTGCTTAATTCTAATAGATTTTAAAAAATCAGATGTTTCCTTAATCTTTTTCTCGTGTTTAACTCACATTACATTCACCGGGGCTTGACCGGCTATACGTGCGCTTATATTCATTATCTAGATGATTTGGGTGAAAATTTTAAGTTGGTTAACAAAATATTATCTAAATTAGTTAGATATATTACATGCCAATTTGCTAGTATTAAAAAAATAATTTGTAATTTAAATTTTACGCTATAGTTCATTGTATGATATTTTCATTTCTCGAATGATATTTATAAGCCATGACCCAAATAGAGCGTAAAGAAACCAAATCTATGAACTTAGGCCAAACATCAAAATATGTGGGCTTTATTAAAAATAGTTACACTCTCCTTTGCAGCCCATTTAGTTTTTCCTTTAATCTTTTTAAATATAACCATTAAAAATGTAATTATTTAATTTTACTTGAAAATCTCCATGTAGTTTTCAAAAATTGGAAGAACATCTTGTATGGAAAACACCTGGTAGGGTTATAAAATAATTGTCTTACACTTCTATATAAGTTACGATTTTTTTGAGAGGCACTTTGTAGATGACATGTTTTAGAATATTTGTTCACATTTCAAAAAATCAAAATCACTCTCCCAATTTTTTTGTTTTTCTTGAAATTACATTGACTATAATGTCATATCTTTGTTTTTGGTGGGGCATTTGGGAAAGGTGTAGTGTAGCACCAAGTGCAGAATCAATAGTGGAATATACAAATGAACCCTTCACAATTTTTGTCTTTATCCAAGTAAAAATTGGGAATAAAAAATTAGATTGGGGGCATTTTAGGATCTCCAAAATCTTGACACACATTGTGCATCCAGTTCTCGTTAAAGGAGTAGATTTTTATTTAAAATTGTCTATAAGGGAATATAATTCTGGACCGTCAACCACTGAAAACAAATTCATAACTGTTCATGACAACAAAACCATGCCGTGCTTCCTACTACTTTTGCTGAGAATATCTACCGTCCACTTTCTTTTTAAGCTGTATTAGGTAGGGTGTATCACCTGTTGTTCAATTTGATTCCATTTTCATGGATGGATTTTGATTACTTTTGATATATATATATATATATTTTTTAGGGAGTTGTTACATGTAGCCGACTCTTTGGCTAAATGCTCCCAATTTTTTTATTTTTTTTTTAATTTAGCTTTTAAAAATTGTTTGGTGTATCCAACCCCATTTGTTAACTCTAAATTTAATCTAATTAATTATGAAGAGAATAAAAATGCTCATATTGTTGATTGAGGATTTTGTATAAAAGATTTCAATTATGAATTTTTGGATTTTAAAGGCAATTTTTTCAAATTTGTTGTAATCGTTGCAAACAAAATTTTAAATTGATGTACTCACTAACATATTTATTTATTTTTAATACATAATTTTTGTCAATCACTTTGTGTTTGATAAACAAATTGTATTCTTTTGCATTTTAGAATAGATGCACAGAGAAGACAAAATTTGTTTGCATGGTGGTTTTATAAGATTTTGTTTTTACACTACCTACCATAGTGTTTGTTATTTATTGTAGAACTTGTGACGATTTTTAGTGTATTTTTTATGTTTGTACATAATTTGAAAGTTAAGAATTTGTAACTGAAGTTTAGTTTTATAGATAACATTTACTTTATTCTGTCGTCAAGAACTAATTAATGCTTACAAAAGAGAAAATTTAACTACCAAATGGTTTTTATTAATAAAAAATTGGTAAGTCAGTGTTACATATTTTAGGTTGTGGTGCAACAAATTCGAAACAACTCAAAATGTCGGTGCAATTTAGCCAAATTATTGGGTACATGTAGCAACTCTCATTTTTTAAGGGAGTTGCTATGTGTACTCAACTATTTGGTTCGATTGCACCAACTTTTTATTGCATTGGTAGTTTGGGATGTTCTGACTTTGTTGCACTGATTTAATGTATGTAACACCGACTTATAATTTTTTTGTAATAACAAAAATCATTTGGTGTGAAACTTTCTCGTTTAGGAGATTTATTTGACTATTGAATGAAAAAACAATAATAATCATCATCTGTAAACTATAAAACTAAAATTCAGTAGCACATTCGTTAAATTTCAATGTGTTCATTAACCAAACAAGGGTTGACAAAACCAATACGTATTAAAATTAAAAATTATAAATTCATACATAAATTTCAAAGTTGTTGCAACTATTATCAAATTCCAAAAGTTGCATTAAAAACCTTAAAAAAAAAAATTAACATCCAAACATTTAGATTAGGAATACTTTATACAAAATCTCCAATCAACAATATGTGTAACGTATTTGTATGTTTTAACATTATCAAATTTTGGTTGAGTATACCAAGCAATTTTTAAACGAAAAATGACTTTTAAGACCTATTTTTTTCACAAAATAGACAACTTAGATAACGTAGTTGATGTAATGATTAATTTGTGCCTAATTTTATATTTTTTATGACCAACAATAACTCTTTCATTAATTCATGTTAACTCGTAAAATTATATAACATATTTACCCTTCCTAAACAAATAGAAAACTTTAATTTTATACTTTTATAACCAACAAAGACTCTTTTATTAATGATTCTATTTTTATTTTTTTTCACCCTCAACTCTCCCATTATTTTATGTCATTTGTTAGCTACAAATGACTGCATTAATATTTTCATGTTATCATTTTTTTAGTCATGAATGTTTTGTTACTCTGAATGTGTTTGTATTTGACCAGTCGTGAATGTATATTTGAGTTTGAAGAACAATTTTTTTGTTTCAATTATTGGTTGCTTAACTTCCCTGTCACTATTTAGTTTACATGAAATTATCTTATTCAATAGTGGTTTTTATTTTACATATGAGGCCATGATTATGCTTTGTGGTAGATAGCTTGTGATTAAATAGTGACAGTGAATAAAATTTATTTCTTGTACCCATGCATTGAAGAATAGGAAATCAAGTTTTGATCGTGAAAAAATTAATTTATTAACTACATTATGGAATAAGAAGCAATGATAACTAAAACCAAATTTTCACGGGTACCTGTAAACTTTTCGAATCAAATTTGTGACAAGTTAATCAAATTAAAACCAAATTTGTAATCATCATTAACTACATTATGAAAAGTTTACCAAACCTTAACATAATAATTTGATTAATTTGTCGGTCAATGAAAACTTATAAAAATTTATAACTGTTTGATTATAATTAGAATCATTAACTTACCAGTGACATGGGGTGGGACGGGTTAAGGGTAAAAAAAAAATGTAAAAATAATGAAAATAAAAATTAGAATCATTAATAAAATAGTCATTGTTGGTCATAAAAGTATATTTTCTATTTTTTTAAGAAGGGTCAAGATGTCATATAACTTTATGAGTTAACCTAAGTTAATAAAACAAATATTTATTGGTCATAAAAGTATAAAAGTATGCACAAATTAGCAATTACATCAACTATAATATCTAAATGGTATATTTTGTGAAAAATTAGCCTTAAAATTCATTTTTTACTTTTTAAAAGCTAAAATTAAAAATAAAATTGGGAGCATTGAGCCAAACAATCGGTTACACAATAACAACTCCTTTTTTTAAATGATAAAAGTACAATAACCACCTATAAAGCTCTATTGGGTTCTCTTGAATGTCTGTCTTGAAATAATCCAGCCGTATATTTAAGGGGGTGTTTGATTTTGCCTTCTATTTTTATCAGAGGTCTCTAATCTTATGAAATATAATACTTTTTAAGAAATTAAAATGTTTTTATTAGATTAATATGCAAAACCAAACCCAGTGATAGTTTTATTAGTCTTGAGCAGCATATTGTTGTTCACAAAATCAACAAAACCCTTATTTTCTTTGCCTTTAAAAACAAAAAGAAAATAGAAGTTAGTCGTCGCTGTTATTTATTTATTTATTTATTTTTTGGCGAGCTTATCTAAACTTTTCTGTTTAACACAATATAGAATTCAAACTTTAAACTCACACAAACAACTGGAATCATTGTTTTTAATCTGGGGTTAGATTTCTAATTGGGTCCCAAGCCCCTATCGTTTAAATTTTAATTAGTAGTAGTCATTCAACTTGGTATGAGGATATCTTAAACTAAAAAACAAGCAGGAAATGTTGAACAATAATATGAATCAATGTCTGATACATCTATATTACAATTTAGAGTGGTGTTTTACTATTTATTGCTGACTGGAACAAAGTCAAATCGAAAGAATTAGAGATAAAAGATGTTTAGGATTAAAAGTTGGGAAATGCATTGAATTTGAGGATTAAGATTCATTTTCCATGATGGCATATTTGTAAATATAAAACATGTAGAAAGGTAAAAATAATGAAAAAACTTTTTGAAAAAAGTAGGTGGAATATATATGTGGCAGAGAGAGAAAACATTATGTTTTCATTTTAGCAAAATGAAAATGATCATAACTATCTACATTGTTGTCGGATTTTGATAAACTTAGTATCACTGAAATTCATTTTTGAAGATTTTTCGAACAAAACCAATGATCAATACAAGGGCCAAAATATTAAAAATATATATTTTATAATTAAAAAAACGTATAATGTATTACACGTTTGTAATATTTTTTAATATTTTTAAAAGCAATGAGACAGGTCGATCATACTAGAAAAAATTAGTTGGGCATTTTAATGCACATTTAAACAAAAATCATAAATTTCATGTTTTGGCGAATTTAAAGATTGGGGGATAACTCATTCTCGGCGTTTAAATTTTTTCTCAAACTAATTCAAATTTGATTGAATAAGCTTACACTTATAATCGGCTTACACTTCAATACTGATTGAGAGCGAAAATTGAGATAGTGATGGAGGTGTTCAATACAAAATAATTAATAAAAATAAAATTATGTCGAGTGCCAACGACAAGAGACATACTCTAGTTACATACAAAGGATCTTTGCTTTCATAAAGTGGATCCTGTGGCGCGTACTTTTATAAAGAGTTCTTCGATGTCTGCTGTTGTTTAATTATAAAACTAAATAAATTAACAACGCCTGCCCATCTTACATCTACTTCTGTTTATATATTATTAACCAGAGCTTTGCTAAGGGTCGAGGGAGGGAGCGAGGGCCATCCATTCGCATCGAGATGATTGCATCGGCCTTGAAATGCGCGATGTTGCTCATCTCGAAGCGGATGGGTGACTTCCCCCCATCCCTCGCCCCTTTCCCTCGTTCCCTCCCTCCACCCCTTGAATTTTCGTATTAACCATTCAGAAATTCTAAATGTCGAGGGATTGAGCGAGGAAACCAGCGAGGGAAATGAGGTGGAGGGGGTGGAAACCGTCCACCCCCCTCGAGATGTGAGCGTTGACTTTTCGCTCGCACATCTCGAGGGGGGTGGACGGTTTCCACCCCCTCCACCTCATTTCCCTCGCTGGTTTCCTCGCTCAATCCCTCGACATTTAGCAAAGCTCTTAACCATTACATCCCCCTTGTCATGCCCATAAGTTCAGTGTCAGATAATTAATGTTTCTCATCCTCTTCATTTAAGTTTAAAAGTAAGGTTACCTACCCTACAACCTATTCTGTATAGTTAATTATACAAATGAAGAGTAAGTAAGATACTAAATAATAGTTGTCTAAAGGTTGTTTGGTGGCTTTGATGGTGTGAAAATAGTTGGGAGCGGAATTCGTGGGCACCTTTATCCTGATATTCACAGCAACAGCTGGGCCGATTGTTAACCAGAAGTACGATGGGGCAGAGAGTTTGATAGGAAATGCAGCTTGTGCAGGTCTGGCTGTGATGGTAATCATATTGTCAACTGGCCATATATCTGGGGCACACCTTAACCCATCGCTTACAATAGCATTCGCTGCACTCCGTCATTTTCCATGGGCTCAAGTGCCAGCATACATAGTGGCACAAGTGTCTGCATCCATCTGTGCTTCACTTGCATTGAAGGGAGTGTTTCACCCCTTCATGAATGGTGGTGTTACGGTTCCCTCTGTTGGAGTTGGACAAGCTTTTGCACTTGAGTTCATCATTACCTTCAATTTGCTCTTTGTGGTTACCGCTGTTGCCACTGACACTCGAGCCGTAAGTTGTTTGATCCACCAATATTTGTTTTCCCTTGTACCAAGGTCGTTATCCCTAAATTTATCAACTTCTTTCTGATAATAGGCTAATTACCTCCTGTTTAGGTGGGAGAATTGGCTGGAATAGCAGTTGGTGCAACCGTTATGCTTAACATCCTTGTTGCCGGGTTAGTAACATATTTCCGTTTGCTTAGATAATTAATGCAAATAATTTCAAACCTACAGGTAGCGCAGACAAACATTCATCCCCTTAGCCCTCCCTCCCTTCATCGAGTTAATTAGTTTTCAGGTCTACGTTAAATCATCAATTAAAAAGCACATTTCACATCATAGAGTTCGTCATTCAATAATATTGTTTCGGACAAAATTCTGGCTCAATGTAATTAGAGCAGTCAGCGTGGGGTTGTTTAGTCCTCTAGACACAATTGAGATGTTCTTTTTTTAACAACTGAGATGTTAATTAGTGAGATTGACATGTTGCTTAAGGATGTCAAGAACATCAATCCAATTGTAGTAGCTAGGTTATTGTAGGGGACTTATCATTTATGAAAAAGTATGTAATAAAATTCCAAAGAGCACCTAATCTTAGAGTGGTACATCTGTGTCTCTAGAGCTCGCAATTTTATGTCATGTGTGTGTGGTCTTATATGTTGACTACCAATATATTCTTCTAACAACCTCCAAATTTTTCTACAAGTAGACGTCACAGGCCTAATAGATATGTATGATATATGTTATCTTGTTCTTCCAAATGCAACCACCCTTATCTACAATGTATGATATATGAGCTCAAAAGTGCTTGCATGCTGAAAAACAGAATAGGAAGATAAAGATATCATTGTTTAATGAGTCAGCCAAGTCTATCAATATCAGAGTACTGTAGTGATTTCACCAATTCACAATAAAATATGAGAATAGTAGAGGTCTACATTTTCCAAAATATAGCACATTATTCTTATTTATTTTTAAGAAACTTGAAGGTCTTATAGTATGCTGCAAATTCCTATGCGAGTAAAATAGATCGAATGAGTCTGTTTTACTCAAAATCTAATTAAATCATAACCTTAACTAATGGTTTGACTTTGACAGACCATCCAGTGGAGGTTCAATGAATCCAGTGAGAACTTTGGGTCCAGCCGTGGCAGCCGGTAACTACAAGCATATCTGGATATACTTGGTTGCTCCTACACTTGGAGCCCTTGCAGGCGCTGGTATCTACACTGCTGTTAAGCTTGGGGACCAAGAATCCGATCCACCACGTCCCAGGAGCTTTCGTCACTAGCTTCTGTATTCTCCTCTACCTATTTCCCGACACGAAAAAACAAAAACTTATCAATTAATTAAATAAAAATCATAACATATATATATGAGCTGTTGAGGAGGGAAGAAGTGAAGTATCCCTATCAAAGAAAAACAGTGGTGTTTGTGTTTACTTTAAGTGTGGAATCAAACTATGGATGCTACACTGTATTATGAAACAATGTGTGAATCAGGGGCTGAAGTGATGCTTAAGAGGCGTTTGGTTTGCTTGTGTTATAGGTTTGACGTCTTGAATAAAAATATGTCAGTATTATGTGTATGAAGTCTTTTATGTTACATGTACGCAAACGTGTATGCATGTACCTAGAGATATAATAGGTCAGAGATTCATCAAGATATATATATAGTGTTCATATCATGCTCATATTTCATGTAAAAAAAATAATTGGAATTTTGAATGCCTCAATTTGTTTGTTCCAGCATGTGGAACCAAATAAATGGTTGATTATGAGAAAAATATATTTTATTTTCACTTTAATTTTTTTTATAAGGTACGAGACAATAAATTCTTAGCACACAACTAATTAAACGTGGGGAGAAAAAAAAAGAAGGCAACAATAAAAAGTTTATGATAAACTCTTATGTCATGAACAGTCTCGAAACAAGTTGGAACCCCAAGGAAGCAAAGAATCTGACCAAGCTTTTTGGCTCCAAAAGGAATGCACTTTATATATGATAGAAGAGCCCTTCTAGGGAGCGAGGGAGGTGGAGTGGGATGGACCTCATCCCATTCATTTGGGATCGGAATGGACTTTATCACGATTTCGTCCTATTTTAAAATGGTTCGGGATGGGACGGAATGAGCATGTACTAAATAGTTTTTCAATGAAAAATAACAAAAAAAATAATAATAAATTCGTCTCATATTGCTTACACACTAATAATGCTTAATTTATATACATATAACTTTCATGATAACCATATAAAATGTTATATAAAATTTCATCTCAGATTACTCCTAACTATATCTTGTATGAATGATATAAGTTCTCAAGTTATCTTCATATAAGTTCAAAAATGAAAATATTGCTCACTGACCAAATTTTCAATTACATAACTCATAGTGTAAAACTAAACCAAACCAAACTATCATTTGTCTTTTTTTTTTTTTTTTTTTTTTTCAATAAGAATAATTGTCCTATAACCAATCTAAAATGTGAAAAAACACAATTTTTCATTGATTCTATTTGACCTAAAATATTCAAACTAAAGTTTTTATCTAAATAAAGATTATCAAACCAAACAAGTTTTCAAATAGTTCATATTTTGATTTAGAGGGGTGTATTCAATTCAGGATTTTAATAGACTCTCAAGGATTTTAAATCTCGTTGATTTTAAAAGATTTCAAAGGATTTTACAAAATTCACTAGATTTTGATGGATTTTAAATGATTGGATTTTTTAAATTTTATAAAGGTTTATTATGGATTTCTATTGATTCTTATAAATTCAATGGATTCTTATAAATATATTATTAGTCATAGGAAACAATGAAAGAAAATCACCTATATTATTATCCATATCAACAAATCATAAAACATCTCTCAAAACATCAATTAAACAATTGTTTGTATGCTACGAGAATTTTACTTCAAATTAAAAACAAATTCAAATACATTGAAGATGGTTCAAAAGTAATACAAATAAATATTTTCCTTTTTCTTCCTGAAAAGAAAAACAATGTAAATAATTCTCCAATAAAAATAGATAGATAAACCAGAAAAAAAATCACCATGTTTAGTGCTCATCGTTGACTCCTGACACTAACAACATCTCTCCACATATTTGAAGCTATAGTTGCTCTCCATTTATTAACTTTCTCTCGTTGTTCATCTTGGGTTTGAAAAACTTCTTCTTCTGACAGTGATGAAGGCTCATCGTCTTCTTCAATGGAAATTCATCAGAACGACATTCTCTACGAAGAAAGTTGTGTAGGGCTACACATGCTAGCATTAACTCCGCTTGTGTTTTATATGGAAATGAGTTCAATTGAGATTGAGATGGGGGAGTTTATTGATCTTCATAAAAAAGAACAAGAACCCTAGAAGAAGAGAGAGAGAGGAAGGGGAGAGAAAAAAAGGGAAGGGGAGAAAAAAGCCAATACGACTATTACTAAATAACACCATCATTTCTGCTGAAGGAGAGAATGACACCACCACCTTTATGAAGGACACCCCCACCTGCTGACTGATACTATCAATATAAACAAAAAAACCCTAAACTCTCTTCTCCACTCTTCTCATCTGTCACTTTCTTCTCCATCAATCACCATCGCCACATTTCCTCTTTGATGCAGGAGGGTTTCTAGGGTTCCTAATTTAGGTTCTAGAGTTCCTAATTTGCCTTCAAAGTTATTTACTAAATAATTTATTTGTAATCTTTCAATTTAATTACACTACAACACAATTGGCTTTTAATAGCATTTGAGCATAGCGTTTTTAATATTTATGCTATGATAAGTGTAGTTTTAATCACAATGCATTATTAAAACGCTATTGAATAAGGGGCGAGAGATTGAAAACCGCTCAAATCTTTTCACCAAAACCAAAAACAGAACGCGCGCCTTTCACTCCCTCCTTCCCTCTCGCTCATGTTGCCCTCTCTCCCACTCTATCCATCTCTCAGTCTTCTTCTCTACTCTCTCCATTTTCGTCTCTAGCTTTTCCTCTCTATTTATCTGCTTCTTCCATTTCTAAATTGATTTGGAGTTAGGGTTATTGAAGGTCCCAATTTTTATCTACAACTACAGAATGTCTGAAGTGTTTATTGTTATCTGGCTTCTAAATTCCTCTTTTGAAACAGGAATTCGAAAGTTTTGCTTTCAAATTTTGAGACTACAAGTTCATTTTGGCAAAAGTGACTCTGCATTTGCGTTGAGCTTCAGAGAATTGAAGGTTTGCATAAAAAAAACTCTCTTCTGTTCATTTTTTCAATGCAATTGTTCAAAAATTTTGTTTTCTCTCTCTCTCTCTCTCACTCTATAGGTAGGGACTAGAGAGGAAGGAGGAAGTGTAGAACCCAATCCTCACACAACACACCACACCACACCAGCTGCTACAACCTCTTGGTATCTTCCCTCTCTCCATTTCTATCTTCCTCTCTGTTTTGTTTATTTTTTCTTCATGACTTTGTGTTTATGGTTCCTTATCTATTTAACGTAAAAAGTAAAAAGAGAAGGGGATGAATTGTTTTTGTATGCAAATGTTATGAAACCCTTTGTCTGGTTGGTCTCTCTAGAAACTCTTAGCAAATCAGTTAGCTTCTCATACACTTGAGGATTATCAAAAGATGCAAATTTGTCGCAAGCTTCATTAATGATGTAATCCCTTCAAGCTGACTTAACAAACCTACTTCCCAGGCCAAGTGAATAAGAATTGCCACTAAATGCTTATGCTTCTTCAATGGTAGTCTAATTGCCACTAGTGTTTGATTACTCTTCTATTTAGCAAGATTTGCAGTTTTTTTTTTAAGATCAATACTATGTTGTCTATTAATAGCATTAAGTGATAGCGTTTTTCAAACTTGTGCTATAAAAGCCCAAGTTTTCATATAGTCATAGAGTTTTTCACACTTGGTGCTATAAAAGGCCAAGTTTTCATAACAACAGCCCTCTTGAATGCTTTATCGAAAATATATATTTAGTTATATACACATTTTTGCATTCTAATGCGAATTATGTACGAATTTTGATTGGATTCGTTTTAGATTGGAATGTTTATTAGCTGAATAGTCTATACATTGATAGTTTGTGAATTGTTGTTGCATTTAGACATGTCAATAGGTTAGAGTCCAAACTGGAAAAAAAAAGACAGGACATGAATGGTATACGAAAACTTTGATCTCAAGTCTAAATTGATTCAGTAATTTGTAATCAACTCAATCACTTCAATTATGGTTTTAATTAGGAAAACAAATGCCGGTAGATTAAGGGGACAATTCAAAAAGGTAGGTAAAAAGCTGGAAGAATATGAACTCGTCAGTTTATTAATTCTGAACTTTCGACATTAATGTACATCCCATTCTTTTGTTACTTCAAGTTTTCTGCAAGATATTTTCTTGGGCGATGTGTTTGTTTATGCCAGAATGAGTAATGAGAGAAACCATTGCAAATGAAAGGATGTAGGGCACCCAGAATAATCATTCTTCACAGCAAGCTCCTATAGAGATTCTGTCTGAAACAGCAGAAGGTGGATCCATTGGAGATATACGTCTTGTGGGAGGGTAAGAAGGATTTTGCTGCGGAAATATGATATGATATGTTATTTGCTTTAACATGACTTTTTTTTGTAGGTCTGCAATCTTGCATGGAGTAAAAATGTGAAAGAACTAGTCAGCGTGCAGTCACGATTACTCTCAGAATCAAATTATGGTCTGGAAGTATCCTTCAATGAACAAGGTACTATGACTATGAACCTATTATGTGTTCAATCAAAATATGGAAAAACTTGAAATAGATTGTGAACTAGTCTGCAGTTTTCTTATAACCTTGATGAAAATTCGTTTGCAACAGTTGACAACTCTAACTGGTCACAGTTTGCGAGTACTTTATCTTGCTATGTCACCCGCTAGACAGGTAAACCATTCAATGCTATTTTCAATCACACCATTCATGCTGAAAACATCCATGCTTGTGCAAACAAATGTATGCTTGTTATATTAGAAGTAGGTATTATGCTACTTTATCCTCTAAGTGCACGAAACATTATTTTCCTTCTCTCTTTTGTTGCACTTTTTACATTATTGTAATAAATTGTGGGAGGTCAGATAATATCCATTGGGTCTTCTGCAGTTTTCTCCTTTAAACACGAGGATTTCAATATCTAAGCCTCCCTCACTCTTCTATTGGTCTATGTTGTTTTTTAAACGTGTTGTGGGTCCCATGGTGGGCTCTTTCTTTACTTTGTCTGTCTAAAAGAGTCCATTCCATTTTGGTTATTCGCCTCTTCAATGATTGTTTTGCTATGACATTCCTCCATGTTGCATTAGCACTACTTCTTTACAGAATATGTCATTTGGGTTTGATTGTTTTCAGGTAGTAGTTGAATCCTTTGTAACATAGTTAAACTGCACCAGCTGTAGTCTATTTTACTTATTCTTTCTTCATACAGTGTGGCAGTGTCAATAAAAATGAATGTGCTCCTTTGTTGTTGCTTCTCATGTTAAAGGTACAAGCAATTCTGTTAATTGATATTTTTCAGATATATATATCCTTCCTCGGATGTAGTTTTTGAAAACACTTACATTTATGGAAAAATCTGTTTTTCTTACACAAGAAGATAAGGTGTACGAAGCCATTGAATTCGCAGATGGTGGGGGCAAGTTCAAGGAGGATGTCTGGTCTAGACCTGGTGGTATAGTAGAGTTTTGCAGGACGGTGCCGTTTGGAAGAAAGCCGGTGTTAATGTCTCTGTTGTCTATGGCAATATGCCCCCTGGAGCTTACAAGGCTGCCAACCCTGTTGCTCGTAGCGGTGATACCACTCTAAAACCAGGGTATGAGCCTTTTTGGATTGATATCAGCATTAGCATGTTCAACATTAGTGCAGGTGAATATTGAGTGTACTTTTATCACAGTTACTGTTACTAACACTATAAGAATTTGATTAAAGATTAAAGGAAAAATATTCATGACCATGACCACATTTGAGAGGTGTGGTTTATGGGTTTTGTGTGTTTGTTCAAGTCAAGTCATTTTCATTTATCGCTCTCATCCAGGCCAACCACTGTTTCCTTTTATTGTGGTTGTTGCTTTAGGTATCTCAGTAAAGTCAGATGCACCAAACGAGAAGAGTAAATAGTTTAACATAGCACTATCTTTCTATCTTAATGTCGTCTCCCTTTGAGTGTGTGTGTGTGAAAGAGTGGGGGGTTTGGGACATTCAAGTCTTCTATCTCATCAAGTTAAATTGACTTTTAAAGCATGTGTTTATTTCCATTACAACACTTGGTTTCAGCATAAACAACTCAAACATTGACATGTTTGCTCATTACAACTGTGGATCTTTGTTTCTTCGATGCGCAGGTGAGTGTTCCATGCAACAGTTTGTTGAATGTAGTGACAGTTGGGTGTGGGCATTGTGCCAACTTACTCTTTGTCAACATGAAATCTTTGGTACAGCCAAACCCACTTCACGAACTTCAGGTAGCCAACTATACATCATCATTTTTATCTTTATATATATATATATATATATATATATTTTTTTTTTTCTTCTGTTGATTAAGAAAAATTTTGCTTCTTTTGCTATCAAACTTAGGTTGTTTGAGATGTCTGAGAAAACCCCTCAAGAAATGATTTTCTAAAGAAAACTGATGTAACAGATGTGGGGTTTGTTTGAAATGACATTGTTTTCAGGGAAGGAAAAAACTGCCAGTTAGTCAAGAGACAAGATGGGGTTCTTCCCCTTTTTTTTGCCTGAAATGAGAAGAAAATCAATATGTTTTCAGAATATAAATCTTTGATTTGTAAACCATCTAAATGTTGGTAGAGTGTGCCATCTGAAAAAAAAATAGAATTATTCCTTATAGTGTTGTTGGGACTGCGAGGACGTCACTAAAATCTGTAGTTGGGATTTTCTTATGAAACTCTTGGAGCCGTCATGACTCTTGAGTTAGCAAAGAAAAGTTTAGGAATGATTTCTGCAATATGGAAAACTTGTCAATTTTCACTGTGCTAGTCTCTTCCATTGTTGTTTTTAGGACAAGAATATTAACTATGCATTAGTCGGTCAGCAGTTATTAGGACCTGAGGTTGATCGCCCGTGCAATTTAAAGCATGATACGTTTTATGGTGTTTTGGGTTGTTCATCTTTCAGGAACTGTTTTCTGATTTTTTTTTTCCTCTAGCGACAGAAAAACTTTATCCTCTAGCTGATGCAACAAATTTTTTCACTGATCTGCACTGTCTCCTTCGTGTTATTGCAGCAGGGAACATTCAAACTCTATGTCACCATTGACTAGTACTTCTGGAACAAGTTGCTTCTTAAACTTTGAAGTGCTTGTATTTGTTTATTTTATTGTTTTGCTTGTTCCAAAAAAATTGTTAGGCCTTTGATAATATTCATCTTTATCTCCTTCCAGAATGCCTTCAAGAATGCCTTCAGCTGCGAGATAGTTATGTATTCAAGGAAGAGATGGGTTTTGTGTAGAACTTGCAAAAGAAGAGGTAAGTGCACCAAGAGGTGAAGCTTCAAAAAAGAAAATGTTCTTCAAATGTTTTTTTTTAAGTGATGAGATTATGTACTAGGAAAATGTTCTTAACTGGTATGTGTTTATGTGTTTTTTTATGCAGAAGAAGGAAACCCAGAGTTCAATTTTTCTATATGGAGACCATATCTTCATCTTTACCATCTTTTAGTCCTCGTAAACCTTCCACCTTCAGTGTTGCATCTGAAACAACTGAGATACCTTAACCTATCCAACAATGACCTCAAATCCTTGCCCGAATCCATTTGTAGGTTAGTAAACTTGCAGGTGTTGGACTTGAGTGAAAATTTGGAACTTGAAACCTTGCCAAGTTCAATAGGTAAGTTGTAACATTTGAGGTACCTGGATCTCTATAATGCCGACATTTCATCATTACCTGATTCCATTTGTAGGTTAAGAAACTTGTGGTGGTTAGATTTAAGTCTCAATGATAAAATTACAATCCTGCCACATTCCTTAGGAGACTTGACAATTCTGAGGCACCCTTCTGGTATTCAATTGTCATTAAAATGTGTAAAATAATGTAGGTACGCTGGCCAGTAGAAGAATTGAAAAATGTTGTTCGAGTGTTTAGTCAGCTGTCTGCAGCATCAAGCTACCACTTCCATGGGTTTGATGAGAAGAAAATAGAGACTCATGTTGGATACTGCAAGCATTTACTTGATACTGCAAAGGATCATTGTGAGGTAGCTGAACGGGAAGAGCAGCAGAATCGGCAAAGACTGGAGGTTGCTCGTCAGGTAACCCTAGCTGAGGAAGCACGCCTTAAAGCTGAAGGGCAGAGGAAATTTCAGGTTTGTTGGTTAATTTGTTTGTTGGCTAGATGTTGGTTTACGCACTTGCATATTGATTTGCCATCCTATGTATTTACGTATGTTCATTTTTTAATGTATACTTTGTGGTGAAATTTACTTATGTTCATTTTTTTAATGTATTCTTTGTGCTGTAATTTACTTATGTTCATTTTCTTAATGTATATTTTGTGGTGATGTGGGGTGGTAGTTAGAACAGAGAAAGCAAGAAGATGAGTTAAAGAAAGTAAGGCAACAGGAGGAATAGTTTGAGCGTATAAAGGTGAGCGCCTTTTCTAAACGGCGAGGAAATGGGCGAGGGAAAGAGAGCGAGGGATGGGTGGCCCTCGCTGTAAAGAAGGGCTCAAAGGTGAGATGTCTTTAATTCATTTTATTAGTTTCTGTGACATGCCTCTTTGGGAGCATTGTCTATGTAACATTTCTCAATTGAACCTACTTTCTTTGATACAATATCTTATTCTTTGAACAATTTAGATGCAAATAATAAAATTTCTTTTCAAAGCAATCTGGTTCATACCAAGTCACCGAGCCTTTATGTTAAATTTTTTATTATTGATTTCTATTGTGAGTAGGTAGAATTGACAGATCTAAAAGTACTTTGGTTTTCAAAATGTCATTGCCCTGCATGATATTATTTGTCCAGATCTCTGGAACCATTGTTATCAGATAGTATTACTGTATGACTATTTATGTAGCTTTAGATGTGCATTGTGCATTGTGCATTCAAATGTCAATTTTTTTTATCCATGTGCAGGAGCAATGGAAGAGTAGTGCTCCTATCCCTAAGCACAAAGATAGATCACAGCTGATGATGAGGATGGTGGGCGTGATAGAAAAAGAAGAAAAAACAACAAAAGGAGAAAGCGTGACAAAAAGTCACAATATGAAATGGATGAAGCTGAGACCGAAATGAAGTATGACAGTGAGGAAATGGATGATGTGGAAGAGAAAAAAAATAGATGAACGACCAGGGGAATGATGCAGCTGAGGATCCTCTGGCTGCAGCTGGGCTTGAGGATTGCGATGCTGATGATGATGTGGTAACACTTTCTTATTATTTCGCCAACATCTTATTTAAAGAAAAATTAAGTCTATTGATGATCTTATGACAATCATTACTCCAGGGTGCACCCTCGTCTGCTATCAACCGACGTCAACTGGCATGGTCCATTAGAAGGTCATGTGATTAAATTGCTTAACAGTAGAACACAACTACTATAGAAAAAAAACATAAATTCTAATTGTCGAGGAAACCAGCGAGGGAGGACCCTCCATCCCCCTCGCGATGCGTGCCTCCCATCCCCTGCATTCATCGCGAGGGGGATGGAGGGTCCTCCTCCCTCCCTCGCTGATTTCCTCGCCAGTTAGCCTCTCTCGAAAAAAAAACATCTGGTCATGTTTCAAGTTTTAGAAGGTAAAATATGGAGAAAATTTGTCGTCTTTATCTCCAATCTCTTATTTTTTCCTCTCTTGTTAGGAAGACTTCCCTCGTTCTTTCTTTTTAAATTTTACTTTAATAAATCCTTAGCCCAAGTGTTATGTATCTGCTGAATATTACAAGATTTGATTTTGTGGTAATTTTACTGTTTGTGAACTTACCAGGTCCTCAGCATGAGCAGACTAGGTGGAGCTGGTGCAGTGGCACAACTTGTTGCTGACGTACCACTTTCATCAGTTGAGGTAATTGAAATTAAAAAATGAATCAATCATGTGCTTTTTTATTCCCCTTTGATCTAAGTTTTGAATTCATATAATGTTGGATACCTGTTCCTTGGTTTTTATATTAAATTTTGAACTTTTTGTGTTATGATCCATGTATATCTCATCATCATCTGGTTTGAACTCATGATTGTTTTTGTTTTAAAAAGTTTATTGTAGTGGGTACATCTATTTATTATTTGAAGGTGCCATATTGGATGCAACTATAGAGGATGGTTTTGTATGCATCTAATTGTCTTTTGTGTGTGCTTGCATAAAAAAGGGTGGAGGCGGTGAAGGTGGAGACAATCAGACAGCATGGGAGAAGTGGTCATCAGACGACACAGAACAACAAGTAGCGAAGCTCATGGAAGAAGACGTTGGAGCTGCCATGCAGTTTCTCTAATCTAAGGCACTTTGCATCATGCTAGTATCCTTGGCTAGCACAATCTACCATACGCATCAGTCTGACACCCCAACAATCATCAAACCTGAACCGAACGCCCCTTCATAGGCACAAGGAGGTACGCAGTTGCATGTGCCCACTATCATCTCCCAACTTACAGCAGACCCCAGCTTCCTTTTAGTAAATTCCATAGCTCCCCACACATTGGACTTGATTTGAACATACCCCTGGACATTGCAATCAAAGTCAGATGGCATAGTTTCGCTTTCACCTTGTTTTCTTTGTCAAACAAGGGTGATGTCAGACCTAAAAAGAATTATAGGTAGTCACTCGTGTCTTGCCAAGTTTGAATGAATTGGTGATGCTCCCCTTACAAAGGCCAGAATTGTTTTGTAAAGGACAGCTGATAAAGGTAGTCACTCGTGTCTAGCCATTTATCCTTTCTCACACTGCATATCCTGATTTATTACAAAGAATGTGCTTATGCAACATACTTCTTATTGTATTTGTTCTTGTTTATGAATATGCATGTTACTGGTTTTCCAAGAAAATTTGAGTTTCATGCATAAACTGATTATGCCTCGAGGTGTGAAAGTAACTTAGGTATTGCATGCTAAAACTTACCAGCATATTGGGAAGCTTTTGTTTGAGTCAGAATAGAACAATTATAGTGCTGCGTACAAAGTAGTCATGCTTAGGATACAGTTTGTGATTTTGGAACCCAAAAATTTGAAGTTTAATAAATTACCCTTGAAAAGTTCAATTTTTCAGTGATGTGATCCAACCTGCATCATCACACAAACTGTTAGGAATTATTATACCTAGTTCCTTATCTATTTTAATCGGTTTTGCAGGGTTTTGCTTGTCTTCAAGGTGGTATCTGTCTTTCGAGCATGGGGAGGCCAATTTCCTATGAGATAGCAATGGCGTGGAAGGTACTAAACGAGGAAGATAATGCACACTGCATTTGTTTCATGTTTGTCAATTGGTCCTTTGTCTAAGACTATTATTGTAAGTGCACTGTGGTCATAGCGATTTGTTTTTTCATATATCCCTTTCATAGTGGTTATCGATTCTTCAATAATGAGTGGTTGTAATGGGGTTTTTCCCATATGATATTGTTGTCTATAATGTGGCGATTAAATGATTCTTCATTAGTTTGCTAGCATCTGCATGTTCCCCCTTTGAAATTCGGTTGATTGGTTGCATAAACATCCGAATATAATTTTATAGAAATAAAACTTATAAGATGTAATAAAAAGTCATTTGATAACAAATGAAATTAAATAATTTTTTTTTTTTTTTTTTTTTTTGCTATGTATACCTACCATAGCGTTTTTGAAACGCTATAAAAGGCCAACTTACTATAGCGTTTTAAAAACGCTATAATAGACCCTGGGTCTATTATAGCTCCTGAAGACACAACGTTTTCTAAAACGCTATTAATGACCTTTTTTCTTGTAGTGTTAGGAGTCTTTTTAGTTTCCTTTTAGGATTAGGCTTTACTTTTTATTCAACCAATCGACGAATCCTTCGACCTGTAACGTACCAGAAAAATCGAGCAGATCCACTCTGAATCCGAGGTCTCCATGACGATCCTCCCGACCACAGTGCTCCCAGAATCGAGCATGATTGTGATACGGGTTTTCAAAACTGCGTGATCTTCCATCTCACGATCTCCGAAATCCTGCGCCGCTAGACGCTGGGTTAACTATGCAACTTGCCTCGGTAAATCTTCAATCATCACATCTTGAACGTTACGATCATGGTTTGGGGCTTCCTCGTTCGGAGCCTACTCGCAACGACCAAAACCACTAGCCATGGAAACTGATGAAACTCACCCCAAGAAGATGCCGAAGCTCTGATACCAACTGACGCCGGGCAGAATAGCGATTATTCTGTAGGCTAGTTCAACAATAATTCACAGGGAAAGGAACACAAGAGATTCGCCAAAAAACACAGAGAAATAACTCTAATGTTTAATTAAAATTATTCAAATCAAAAGTCTCCTACAATATTGAGGAAGAGCTCTATTTATAGTGCTCAAATAACTTGAATAATAAGCAGCCTATTCCTAAAATAAAAAAGTAGAATCAAATGCTAAAATAACAAGCAGTCTATTCCTAAAATAGAAAGTAAAGCCTAATCTTAAAAGGAAACTAAAAAGACCCCTAATTAAATTGAAAGATTACTAATAAGTTATTTAGTAAATAACTTTGAGGGCAAATTAGGAACCCTAGAACCTAAATTAGAAACCCTCCTATATCAGCTTCCTTTGGCCTTTGGTGTGATTGGCACTCTGCTTTTTGCCACTGGTTTTGATGGAGATGGTACTCTATTTCCTTTGGCCTTTGGTGTGGTTGACGAGGACAATGATGACAATTGGATGTGGTTTTGATGCAGGAGGATCCGAGTCAGATGATGCTGAGCTATCAGATAGCACGTTATTAGCACTAAGATATCTTGAATTAGCTGATCAGCGCAAGGATGGCAAGAAATCATGATTCTATTTCTATCTATTTCTAATTTGGCAGTTTTGGGTGCAATTTAGTATTTTGGCCATTACTTTGGCTACGAGTATTAGAATCGCGCAAACGACCCCAATTCGGAAAGCTCTTTTCAATGCACACGTCATGGTCAACCAGCTACACTCATTGCATATCTTTTCGAGGCCAAATTCCACCATTTTCCCTTCTGAATCCACAAATTTAGTAGTTTATTTCCTTTTATAGTAATATTTGAATTATTGTTTAGGAAGTGATTTTGAACCCAATTTGGGCCAGATTTCTGGCAGTTTATTTCTTTTATTACGTATTTTGTTTAAGCATGATTATTGGGGTTTTGCTAATTTTGGTAAAATTCTAATAATCACGAGTTTTAGCTATAAAGCTCGGCTTGTGGGCTTATTTTAAAGATACATTTGATTAAACATTAGAGCTATTTCTTTGTGTTTTGGACTATCATCTTGTGTTCTTTCTTGTCAATTATCTGTTGCTATTAACCTGCAGAATAATCGCTATTCTTCCCGGCGTCAGTTGTTATCAGAGCTTCAGCATCTTCTTGGGGTGAGAATTTATCAGTTTCTATGGCTGGTGGTCGTGGTCGTCGCGGGCAGGTTCCGAACGAGGAAGCCCGTCACCCGTGATCGTAGCGTTCATGATGTGATGATTGAGGATTTAAAGCGGCAAGTTGCAGAGCTAACCCAATGTCTAACGGCGCAGGATTTTGGTAATCGTGAGATGGAAGATCACGATTCTGATTCCAATTTTGAAAACCCGTATCACAATCGTGCTTGATTCTGGGAGCGCCGTGGTCGGGAGGATTGTCATGTAAATCTCGGTATCTCGGTTTCAAGGTAGATCTACCCGAGTTTTCTGGGACGTTACAGGGCCAAGGATTCGTGGATTGGTTGAATGAAGTAGAGCGTATTTTTGAGTATAAAGAAGTTCCAAATCATGTCACAGTGAAATTGGTTGCCATCAAACTCAAAGGCAGAACATCTGCGTGGTGGAAGCAGTTGAAGTGATCACGCGACAGGCAGGGCCAGACCAAAATAACTGATTGGGAAAAGATGAAGAAGAAGATAAAGGGTCACTTCCTTCATTTCGGCTACACTCAAACTTTGTTTCAACGACTTCATTCATTGAGGCAAGACATGAGATCAGTTGATAATTACACGGAGGAGTTCTATCAATTAGTAGTCCGTAATGACTTATTTGAGACGGAAGAGCAGATGGTGGCACGATATTTGGTTGGATTACGATAACCCCTGCAGGATGTCTTCAACCTTCACTCACTGTGTACCGTTTCTGAAGCCTACCAGCGTGCACTGGCTGTGGAAAAAATGCAGAACAGGAGGCCTATGATCAAAAGTGATCAAAGCAGTTGGCCAGTTCGCCATCAAGAATCCCATCCTACCAAACAGCCACCACATAGTAACTCTACTATTAGATGTTTTAGATGTGGTGAACAGGGACATAGAGCGACATAATACAGGAAGCCTGCTATTCAGAAATGCCACAATCTCCTGATTGAGGAAGACGTGGTAGACGAAATTGAGGAACTTTGAGAGCCTCTGTATGACGATGATGAAGATGGAGATGGCCATGAGACTTTGGTTGTTTGTAAGAGTCTACTGACTCCCAAGGATGATTCAGGGGACGATTGGTTAAGAACCAATATTTTCCACATGACATGCACAGTTGCAGATAAAGTCTGCAAGATCATTGACAGTGGTAGTTGTGAGAACGTCGTGTCTGAAGAGGCTGTCCAGAAATTACACTTGAAGACAGATCGTCATCCCAAGCCGTACAAACTATCATGGCTAAATAAAGGCAATGAGGTAACAGTAGATAGGTGATGCCTAGTATCTTTTTCGATTGGCAGGAAATATTTTGATAATGCTTGGTGTGATGTTGTATCTATGGATGCTTGTCATGTATTGTTAGGTAGACCTTGGCAGTATGATCGCAGTGTTATTCAGGATGGGCGGAAAAATACATATTCCCTTAGCATTAAAGGGAAGAAGATTGTGTTGGCACCTCGTCGGGAAGGAACCACTCCTACCCCGGTAGCCAATAATACTAACCTGCTTTCTAGGTCCAGGTTTTTAGTTGAGATTGATTGTGGAGATGTGATCTATGCTTTGTTACCTTGTGGGAATAGTGCAGCCAATGTGAATTCAGATTTGTCAGCAGAGGTGCAGCAGCTTCTTGCAGAGTTTTCTGACCTGATCCCATAGGATCTTCTTCCTGGGCTGCCTCCTATGCGGGATATTCATCATTAGATTGACCTTGTTCTGGGGTTCAGTTTGCCTAATGCGACAGGTGGTAGAGTTGTTGGAGAGGGGCTACATCTGTGAGAGTATGAGCCCATGTGCAGTACCTGCTTTGCTAGTGCCAAAAAAAGATGGCTCTTGGCGTATGTGTGTTGATAGCAGGGCAATCAACAAGATTACAGTGAAATACAAGTTTCCAATTCCCCGCCTGGATGATATGTTAGACCAACTGTCTGAATCTAAGGTTTTCTCAAAAATTGACCTTAAAAGCGGATACCACCAGAATAAGGCCTGGAGATGAATGGAAGACAGCGTTTAAGTCGCATCATGGGTTGTATGAGTGGATGTCATGCCTTTTGGCCTGTCCAATGCGCCCAGTACATTTATGAGATTTATGCATCAGGTTTTATGACTTTTCATGGGGAAATTCGTTCTAGTTTACTTCGACGACATCCTCATTTATAGTCTGACATGGGCGTCACATTTTGATCACCTTTGTGTTGTTTCTGATAAGTTGAGGACGGAGCGCCTGTTCGTCAATCAGAAGAAGTGTTTTTTCTTCACTACTTATGTTACTTTTCTTTGTTTTGTTGTGTCTACTGATGGTGTTCATGCAGATCAGTCGAAAATAGATGCGGTCTTGGAGTGGTCCAAACCAAAGACCTTACACGATGTTAGAAATTTCCATGGATTGGCGTCCTTCTACCGTTGGTTCATCAGAAACTTCAGCACTCTGATTGCTCCTATCACAGAGTGCCTCAAGGGATGTGATTTGCAATGGTCCGAGGAGGAGGAGACCAGTTTTCAACTGGTCAAGCAGAAGATGACAGAAGCACCAGTTTTGACATTTCCTGATTTTGAAAAGGTGTTTGAGGTAAATTGTGATGCATCTAGGGTTGGCATTGGTGGTGTTCTGAGTCAGGAAGGGCGCCCAATAGCATTTTTCAGTGAGTAGTTATCAGGATCAAAGAAGAATTATTCCACCTATGATCTGGAGTTTTATGCCATAGTTCAGTCCCTGAAGCGTTGGCGTCGCTATCTAGTACAGAGGGAGTTTATTCTTGTCACTGATCATGAGGCTTTGAAGTACATCAATGGGCAACACAAGCTAAGTCGACGGCATGCCAAGTGGGTGGCGTACTTGCAGGAGTTCACGTTTGCGCTGAGGCACCAAGTAGGGAGTCTGAACCGTGTCACAGATGCACTGAGCCGTCGTACATTACTCATCACCACCATGAGCACTAGAGTTGCAGGATTTGAGGCTTTATCTGATATGTATGCTGCAGATCATTCCTTCAGAAGGATAATTCAGGAGGTAACTGTTGGTCAACGACATGACTTTATTTTGCATAATGGTTATCTGTTTCGTGGATTACAGTTGTGCATTCCAGATTGTTCACTAAGGCAACAAATTATTCGTGAACTTCATAATGAAGGTCACTTTGGGCGAGATAAGACGTTGACCTTGATCTCTTCTTCCTATTATTGGCCCAAATTGACCAGTGATGTGGCTCATTGTGTGGAGCGTTGTTATGTGTGTCAGCGGTCCAAAGGAGTTCTCACTAATGCGGGCCTGTACAAACCTTTACCTGTACCTGAGGCCCCTTGGTTTGATGTTAGTATGGACTTTGTGTTGGGCTTACCCCGTACCCAACGGGCCTGGGATTCTATTTTTGTTGTGGTTGACAGGTTTTCCAAGATGGCCCATTTTGTAGCTTGTAGAAAAACAATGGATGCTGCCCGGATCGCCCATCTTTATTTCAGGGAGATTGTGCGTTTACATGGTGTTCCCTGATCCATTACTTCAGATCGTGACACCAAGTTCATGAATCGTTTCTGGCGGAGTTTATGGGAGAAACTGGGGACGAACTTGAATTTTAGCACCGCCTACCACCCCCAGACGGATGGACAGACCGAGGTGGTAAACCGCAGTTTGGGGAACCTTTTGAAGAGTTTGACAGGCACTAAACCAAGACAGTGGGATTTGGTGTTACCTCAGGCAGAATTTACCTATAACAGGTCGAAGAACAAAACCACAGGAATGAGCCCATTTGAGATTGTCTATGGCCAGAATCCATCCGGGGTGCTCGACTTAGCCTCTATTTCACGTGTGGGTCATTTGAGTCTCAAGGCAGAACATCTTCGGAGTATCCATGAGCAGGTGAAGCTCTCCATTCGTGAGAGTAATTCCAAGTACAAGGTTCAAGCCGATAGTCACCGGCGTCAGGTACTTTTTGATGTTGGTGATTTTGTTTGTGCAGTATTAACCCGTGATCGTTTTCTTGTTGGAGAGTATAATAAGCTTAAGGAGCGGAAGATTGGACCCTGTGAGATCTTGCAAAAGATCAATGATAATGCCTACAGACTGTGCCTTCCCAGTCATTTGAGGACTTCTGATGTTTTTAATGTAAAGTACCTGCGTCCTTGTTTTGCAGATCCCGATAATGCTATTGTGAACTCGAGGACTAGTTCTTTCCAACCCGGGGCGACTGATGCAGGAGGATCTGAGTCAGATGAGGTTGAGATGTCAGATAGCACGTTATTAGTACTAAGATATCTTGAATTAGCAGATCAGCGAAAGGATGACAGGAAATCATGATTTTATTACTATCTATTTCTAATTTAGTAGTTTTGGGTGCGTTTTAGTATTTTGGCCTTAACTTTGGCTACGAGTATCAGAATCGCGCAAACGACCCCAATTCAGAAAGCTATTTTCAATGTGCACGTCATAGTAAACCAATTACACTCGTTGCACATCTTTTCGAGGCCAAATTCCACCATTTTCCCTTATGAATCCACAATTTTAGTAGTTTATTTCCCTTTATAGTAATATTTCAATTATTGTTTAGGAAGTGATTTTGAACCCGATTTGGGCCAGATTTCTGGCAGTTTATTTATTTTATTACATATTTTGTTTTAGCATGATTATTGGGGTTTTGCTAGTTTTGGTAAAATTCTAATAATCACGAGTTTTAGCTATAAAGCCCGGCTTGTGGGCTGATTTTAAAGATACATTTGATTTGAGTAATTTGATTAAACATTAGAGCGATTTCTCTGTGTTTTGGGCTATCATCTTGTGTTCTTCCCTGTCAATTATCTGTTGCTATTAGCCTGCAGAATAATCGCTATTCTGCCCGACGACAAGTTCTTGTCTGAGTTGCATTATCTGCTCGAGAGTAATACGGAGAACATGCCGAGATTCACTATATTGTCAGACAGGCAGATGGATAAGTTTATTCCTTATGTCAATATGGGTGGGCGCGTGAATGCCTTTTATTCCATCCCATCAATATATACTAATGCAAAACATGCAGTAAATGAGACATGGCCCTTTCAAACTGATGACTTCTTCCCATATGTAGCCCGTGCAAATGCGTACTGAACATGTTATTTCACCAATAGGCCAGCCATCAATCGATATGTTAAGATGATGAGTGGTTACTATTTGGCAGGAGAAACGAATCCAGATTTGCAAGCGGAGATGCAACAGCTAGTAGAGTTTTCTGACCTGATACCAGTGGATCTTCCTCCTGGGCTACTGCCAGAGGATTCCGATGAAGCTGTTGTGAACTCGAGGACGAGTTTTTTTCCAACCCTGGGCGACTGATGCAGGAGGGTTTCTAGGGTTCCTAATTTTCCCTCAAAGTTATTTACTAAATAACTTATTCATAATCTTTCAATTTAATTAGGAGTCTTTTTAGTTTCCTTTTATGATTAGGCTTTACTTTTTATTTTAGGAATAGACTGCTTGTTATTTTAGTATTTGATTCTACTTTTTTATTTTAGGAATATGCTGCTTATTTTTCAAGTTATTTGAGCATTATAAATAAAGTTCTTCCTCAATATTGTAGGAGACTTTTGATTTGAATAATTTTAATTGAACATTATAGTTGTTTCTCTGTGTTTTTGGGCGAATCTCTTGAGTTCTTTTCCCTGTGAATTATCTGTTGAACTAGCCTACATAATAATTGCTATTCTGCCCGACGTCACTCCTCCCCACTTCTTATTTTTCTTCTTCTTCAATCACCACCACCACCACCACGCTACCGCCACCTCTCCTCATCCCGACCCTTTTTTTCTTCTTCTTCTTTTTCCATCAATCACCACCGCCACCTCTCATCCCACCTCCTCCCATCTTCATTTTTTTATTCTCCTCTTCATCCCTCTCACATCTTAATCTTCTCCGTTTTTTTTCCTCATCCTCCACTTTTTTTCTCTTTTTTTTTTTTTTCTTTTTCTCCTATCTTCTTATTTTTCTTCAACTTTTTTCCCTCCCGAAGGTTCTGGAAAGTAGGGAACCTCTACTCGCAGGAACCTTCGCAAGGGCAAAAGAGAAAAAAACACGGGAGAAGAAAAAGATAAGAGAAAAAAAATAGAAAAAGAAAAAAAAAAGAGAAAAGAAGAAAAAATCAGAAGAAAAAAGGAGAATAACAAAAAAGAAAGATGAAGAGAAGAAATGACAAGAAGAAGAGAAAATAAGAGGAAGAGAATGAGAAAAAGAAGAATAATAATAATAACAAAAATGAAGAACAAAAACAAAGGAGAAAAGGAAGTGCGGGTGGTGGTGCAGCCAGCGGTTGTAAGGCTTGGTGGTGTGGCCAAAAGTTGTGGGGCGAAAAGGAGCTGCTCCTGTGAAGAGAGAAGAGAAGGTGGTGTTGTCCTTCAGCACATCCCAAAAAAGTGGGGTGATGGTGTCCTTCAGTGGAAATGGTGGTGTTATTTAACAATAGCCAATACAAATCATTGAAATATGGGAGGGGGGTTGGATTTGGAATGACTCTTGTTATATATACTTTTCACTCACAAATCCTTCAAAATCACAACTTTAACAAATCCATTATTTCTTGAATGCCCCCTGATTTTGGTGGACTTTTGAAAAACATGAATTGAATATCTCCTAATTTTGATGGATTTTAAAATAATCCTTTAAAATCCATATTTGAATACCCATAGATTTACATGTATTATTTTAAATCCTTAATTGAATACCCCTGGATTTTAAAATCCGTAATTGAATACCACACCTTTAATTTCAACACATCATAAAATTTCCTTTAGAAGAGTGGTTTGATTAAAATTAATAATAATAAATATTATTCGGTTCCTTTATGGAAGATGACATGGAAAGATGGGTGGATTCCCAAAACTAAACCAAAAATGAAAGAAAAATAAATAAGTTCAGAACGTGACGGGATGGGCGAGATTGAAAATCTTCATTCCGATCTCATCCCACTCTAGATTGGGACGAGATGGGATTGTGATGAGTTTATTCAATCCCAAAAGAACCAAAAAAATGGAACGGGATCGGGATTTCGGGATGGGATGCCCACCCCTAGTCAGAGTTGTTATTTTGATTGAGTGGATGGTTGTTAAGAGGCTTAGGTAAACATATTTTGATATTAGGAAGGGTTGTTAATAGATCAGATTTTATGCAAAACCCAATCTATGATTGGGATTTTAAATTTTCGGATTCACATTTAATACAAATGTAAAAAATGAATCCGAATTAGTTTTTTTCGTTAATATATAGATTTATAACATAGAAAGACATCCACAAATCTTTTACGCCTAGGTGAACCTATATTGAAGCAATAGATTGAAAAAGATAGGTTTACAAAGAAACCTTGGCCTCAATGAATACCACTAAGGGTGCGTTTGATTTTCGAAAAACTTTTCAAGTAAAACAAAGTTTTTCATTAAAAAAAAAAACTGTGGTAAAGTTTTCCAAATTTTTTTTTTCACTGTTTGATTTTGCAGAGGAAAAAAATAACATTTTCTAATTTTCAATTGTTTGATTGCAATTTTTTTTTAAATGGTAAATTTGCTTTAGGCCTATATTATTATTATATCAAATAAATTGAACATGTGTCATATTAGATTGTGTGTTTTATTGACTTGCTTGAATCGTTGAGTAGTCTCAATAATTATAGGGCTTTGAAACCACAACAGGGGAACAAGATGGCTTCTTAGTCAAGGGGGACTTTGTGTTTGCCTGTTGTTATACTAGTTAGAGGTCTAAATTTTCTGAAATATAGCACATTATTTTTGTTTATTTTTAAGAAACTTGAAGGTCTTAGTGATGGTGCAAAAGTTATTTTAATCATTTTTTTAAACTTCAAAGATTCGTTTGGAAAATAAATGAAAAAAAAAGTGGTGGAGATATTGAAATTCATATGCGGATAAAATAGATGGAATGATTCTGTTTACTCGAAATCTCATGAATGAACTAATTGAATAATAACCTAAACTAATGGTTTCCATCTTCTTGACTTTGACAGACCATCAAGTGGAGGTTCTGTGAATCCAGTGAGAACTTTGGGCACAGCCGTGGCAGCGGGTAACTACAAGCATATCTGGTGGCTCCTACACTTGGAGCCCTTGCAGGCGCAGGTGTGTATACTGCTGTTAAGCTCAGGCAGCAAGAATCTGATCCACCACGTCCCAGGAGCTTCCATCGCTAGCCACTGTATTCTCCTCTACCTATTCACCTACACGAAAAAAAAACCTTATCAATTAAATAAATAAAAATTATAATATATATATATATATATATATATATATATATATATATATATATATATATATATATATATATATATGAGTTGTTGAGGAGGGAAGTAAGTGAAGTATCCCGATCAAAGAAAAACAATGATGTTTCTTAGGGATGGCAACGGGGCGGATTGGGACAGATTTGAGCAAATCCATCCCCGCCCCGTCAGGAATAACGGATCTCCAAATTCGCCCCGCCAATCCGTTTACAAAATTATTTAAAAACCACCTCTGCCCCGCACGGATTGGCAGATATCTGCCCCGCCCACATATCCGTTAAAAAAATTTCTTCGTTCATAGATACATACATTAAAAGATACTTCTACGTAGATTACAAAAAATTATAAATAAAAATCATACAACAAATTACAGAGATTACAAAAAATATAAAAAAAAAATCATACAACAAATTACAGAGATTACAAAAATTATAAAAAAAAATTACAGAGATTATAGGGATTACAAAAATTATAAATAAAATTACAAAAATTACAGAGATTACAAAAATTATAAAAAAAATTACAAATTACCATACAACAAATTACAAAAAAATAAAAATCGATCTAAATAATCTCTGAGATCTGAGATCTCTGATAGATTAGATCTCAGATCTCTGATGGATTGGATCTCGGATCTCTGATGGATCAGATCTCAGATCTCAAATCTCATATCAGAGATCTCAGATATCAGATCTTTGATCTCAGAGATCTCGATCTTTCTTACAGTAGGGGAGAAAAAGGAGAGGAAGGCTTTGACTTCGACCACCTTCGTGTCTTCGATCGACCACCAGAGAGGCAGGGATCTTTGATCTCAGATCAGAGATCTCAGATATTTGATCTTTGATCTCAGAGATCTCAAATTAGAGATCTCGATCTTTCTCACAATAGGGGAGAAAAAGGAGAGGAAGGCTTCGGCTTCGACCACCAGACCACCTTCGAGCCTTCGATCGACCACCAGAGAGGCAGGCTTTGAGGCTTCGATCGACTACCACGCTCGACCACAGAGAGGCTTCGATCAACCACCAGTGAGGCATCGATCGACCACGGATAGGAAGGCTTCGATCGACCACGGAGAGGAAGGCTTCGATCGACCACAGGGAGCTTTCGCTCTGTGAGAGGCGAATTGCGAAATGAGATTGTGACAATGAATGAGTAAATGAGAATGTGAGAGGGGTTTATTTCCTATTTATAGTCCAAGGGCATTATAGTAATTTAATTGATTAAACGGATATCCGTGGGGCGGATATGGCCAAATCCGTATCCGCCCCGAATAATAAACGGATACAGTTTGGATATCCGTATCCGCCCCAACTTCCATCCACCCTTAACCAAATCCGCCCCAAACGGAGCGAGTGGGGTGGCTATCCGTGAAAATCCGCCCCATTGCCATCCCTAGTGTTTTTTGTGTTTACTAATACTGTGGAATCAAACTAAGGATGCTACCCTGTTTATGAAACAATGTGTGAAATTAGGGACTGAAGTGATGCCTAAGAGGAGTGACGGAGCCTGGATTTTTGTTGTGGGGGATGGAGTGATGTCATAATTAATTAAATATAATATAAAAATTAGTTACTTTACCATGATTTTTTTAAATACATCAAAAATGGGAGTACAACAAAGACAGTCATTGAAGATGATTACTACTATATTCATTGAAGATTATTACTACTTCTAGAAACACAACACAAGAGAAGGGTTTGAATCGTCGATTACTACTACATGAAGAAAAGAAGGAGGAGATTGGGTTGCTTACGATTTTTTGTGGAGATGACCAACACAGTGATTAATAAAGGTACCTGGTACCTAGAAGAAGAATAATAAGGTGGTTTGGACCCTGGTGGATCTTGTGAAGATGAGCTCAAATAACTCAATAGTTATAGATCTTTGAAAATGATGAAATATGGGGGTTTCCCCCATCTTATCCAATCGATGGAGTGTGAAGAAGAAACTATGAATTTTGGTTTTTTGGAGAAATTTGAGGGATTTAATCTCTATCTCTAACTCTAAAAGTAAAGTTTGGATTTGATATATACATGATTTGAAGGATGAAGTCCTGGTTGAAGTGAAAAGTGAGAATAGAGGGCCAAATAAAAAAATTAATTGAGGGACAAATAAAAAAAAAATTTCTACAAAGTCAGGCGTTTGGTTTGCTTGTGATATAGGTTCGATGTGTTGAATAAAAACATGTCAGTATTATGTGTATGAAGTCTTTATGTCACATGTACGCAAACGAGTATGTACCTAGAGATATTGTAGGTCAGAGATTCATCAAGATATATAGTGTTCATTTCATGCTCATATTTCATGTAAACAAAATTTCGGAATTTTGAATGGCTCAATTTGTTTGTTCCAACATGAGGAACCAAAATAAATGGTTGATTACGAGAAAAACATATTTTATTTTCACTTTAATTTTTTATTAGGTATATATGAGACATAACTCTTAGAACACAACTAACTAAACATGGGTAGGAAAAAAAGGCAACAATAACAATTTTATGATAAAATCTTATGTTATGAACAATCTCGAAACAAATTGGAACCCCAAGGAAGCAAAGAATGTGACCAAGCTTTTGGCTCCAAAAGGAATGCACTTTGAATCTGATATAAATTGAATTTATTCGAACTTTGTCTGAGTTATTATTTTGATTGAGTGGATGGTTGTTAATAGGCTTAGGTAAACATATTTTGGTATTAGGAAGGGTTTTCAATAGATTGGATTTTATGCAAAACCTAATCTATGATTGGGATTTTAAATTTTCGAATTCAAATTTATTATGAATGTACAAAAATGAATTCGAGTTACTTTTTTTTTTGTTAAAAAATATACTTATTTATAACATAAAAGAGACATCCACAAAACTTTTACGCTTAGATGAACCTATTGAAGAAATAGATAATAAAAAAGATAGGTTTACAAAGGAACCTTGGCCTCAATCAATATCTTTTTATTTTATTTTATTTTTATTTTTAATTTTTAAATTAACCTCCGGTAGGGAGGGGCAACTATGGAATGCCAGACCTTTATTAATTTGTTAAAAGATTAACACAAGTCGGGGGTACATTACAACTTTACCCGAAATCTAAACAAGAACCTAAAATCTAGGCCTAAAAACCACAAGAAAATCCTGTGAAATAAACGAGGACCCTAGGCCTAAAAACAAAAGGCTAGAAAATACAAATAACTTGGTCCTCTCGAAGAACTCACATCACAAAGTGATACCTTACTCTCCAATTGAAACCCAAATCCAAAGACTCAAGTTCCAATCAGCCAAAACTTGCAACTGCAAAGTATCAACACCAAGTGTAATACCCGCTTAATTAAATAGAAATAAATATTGTTATTTATTAATGTGTGATATATATTATAATCTTATATCTATTGGGTAAATGATTTGTTTTGTTTCCGTTGCTAAATAGAATAAAGCGTGTTGGTGTATGAGAGTGCGTTTTGCCAAATTTAGAAAATCCTAAAAATAAAACTTAATGAAAGAGTTTTCCTTCAGTAAACAAATTAGCCACACTCTAAAAAAGGGGGGTGTACATATACTTTAATTAAACCCTAATGTTGATGGGTTGTTACTCAATTGTATTTGGGCATGGTTTTGGGCTTTCATTAAAATAATGATTAGGGCATTGGCTAGGGAATAATTATTAAAGGAATAAGATAAAAGGAAGTTGTTTTATTCTCTCTTCTTTCTACAACATAGTGAGAATTGGAAGAAAAAGGGGGGGGGGGGGGGGGGGAGGGGTGTAGAACGATGGCATTGGTTGTGAAGGGTTATTGCGTGGATCCGCTGCGTCCTTTGCGATTTGCCATTTTGGTGAGTTCTCTTTCATTGATTTATGTGACTTTATTTCGTGTACTGTTTAGAATCGGATTTGACTCTCGAACTTTTGTAATTTTGCAATGAACTTTTTATTTATTGTACGAGGTTAGGTTGTATTGAATTGCTTGAAATGGATCTATTGCTACTAAAATAGCCATTGAATCTCGATTTGTATTGTTTATATTTAGTGGAATTTCATGTTGCCTTACTATGAAGTTTTAAGCCCTGGGTAGTATAATTTCTAAAATGTGAATGAACTTATTATCGCGAGTATATTTTGTTAAGCTATAAATTTTTATTTTATTACTGGTTCTATACCTATGTCAATAAAGATACTTATAATAAGTTATAGAAAGAAATGAGACACTCTGAAGATAAGTGAGATAGTTGACTATATATGTGTGTTGTCTGAGTATCCAATGCCTCTGACGAGGGTTGTTTGTTGAAATGAAGGACCCAATTGGTCTTAGTGGGTTTGTTAGTCCGTAGAACAATGAGGATGATCATTTTGTATGGCGTTGTATTTGCATGTAAATAATCAGGAGATTCGATTCAGCAACTCCTTTGTCCATTTTCCGACATTTAATATCATTATGTGTAGCCATTGGATTTGTTCACATATGCTCTTTATATAGTGTCAAATTGTTGGTCTGGACTCCAAGTGATGATGCCTCTGGCCCAAATCTTTTAGCATTCTCCTTTGTTAGCATCTCTTGTTTCCTCAAGTCATGATTACCTAAAAAAGATTGGGGATAGGTATAAAGAACTACATCTTATTCTATAGTATTTTACCATTGGAAATTTATGGCTTAAGGAACACCACCTGCACTCTCCTCTCCCCTCCCATCTTTTCGTTGGTAATTTAGAATTGGAGCTTTACATTGGGTTGTTATGTGTGCATTACCAAAAGGAATTTCATTTCTGTTACTACTTTATTTATTTATTTTATTTAGTGAATAAGTTCAACTCTAGTGGATGCAAATGCAAATTGCAAATTGCAAAGAAATGATAAGGTGGAGAACATGATCAAATAGTCATTTTGGTCTTAGTTTCTTACACATAAATTTGATTCATAATTGTGCTATTTCTATTAGAGTAAACTATCTTTTGAACCCTAGAAGTATCACCAACACATCAAATCTGGCCTATCTGAAAACGTAATTAAATCATTTTTTGTTGTTGTTCAAATTGTCATGGTGGCATCTTCCTACAGTGTGCACCCACAAGGCTCTAAACTTTGGTCTAGTGTACCAATCATATTTCATAGGCTCATACTCATATTCACAGAGTACCTTCTATACCAAATATCCATAACCATTTCGAAAGAAGAACTTTGTTGAATTTTTTTTTTCAGATTTCCTTATGTCATGGAATTTCATCGAAGGGGGGTTTCCATTTGTTTCTTTGGATGTTCTAATCAGTTGATTTAGGGGGATGTTCTAGTTGATATACATTGTTGTATGAATCAGTCCAAGCTGTTTGTTTCAGATGAATTTAGAGTTTTCTTTTTTATTGAGTTTCATGTTTCGATTCTACAGTTTTATGGATCTAAAATGCAATCCCTTTTGCGATTCTCTTGCATTTTAGTTGTTTACTTTACCTTAAAGTATGGGTTGGTATAAATGCAACTCTTGTGATGAACATTAAGAACTCCTTTGCAATATGCAGTGAAGTGTGATAATGAGAATTGGAGTATCGTTTTTATTTATATATGCTGTTTTTTTTATGGTTAAGAATGTTATTAAGTAATGATGTTTTATTTCATAGCTTGAATTAGACTCAATAATGAGCTATGATTGAAAGTGTGATGTTACCATACTGGTAGGAATTTGAATCCTCGTATTGGATGGGTTTGATCCCTGCTGTGTTATGGAAAATTTATTTATGAAAAATGTTAGTTTTTCCAAAAGAATGGGTTAATATTGTGGTTGATGTATTTATGGTTGACAAAGTGTCACCATAAAAGAGTTTTGAGTTTTAGTTGATTTTTTATGCTATTTTCCACAACTCCGAAAAAAAAATGTGAAAAAAAAGAGACTTTTGTATACAGACTTGCTTGCATATCGGTACGCCGTTCCATGTGAGTTCGGTAGTACGTGTAGTATTTACGAAATGCTTGCCATGGATCAAACTTCGGGTGAGATGACATGTTCCTCAATGTGGCACCCCACTTGGAACATGTACGCTCTGAGTGGTTTTGAAGGCAAGGGAAACACATTTGGGTGAGGTGTGTTCGACACAAGGAGGATAGTGCGATTGTGAAAAAGAAGCAAGATTTTTTTTTATGTGATTGATTGTCTTAAAAGAAGAAACTAAATGCTAATTCGACCAGTGAATGAGAACTAAATGTCTTCCTAAAAGTAGAAAATGTGTTTTGTTGATATTTCAATAATAGTCTAATATGACTATGATTTGTATCATTGTTTGAAAAAAAATTGCATTTATGAGGATTGATAACTCATACATTTTATCCGTTTGTTTCTAACCGTTTCGTGCAGGATGGTAAGTCTATTAACAATTTCTGCAGGTCAGACTTGACATAATCAACTTTTACAGTGTAAGTACAAGTAAATGCATATTTACTTATTTATTAATGTGTGATATATATAATAATCTTATATCTATTGGGTAAAAGATTTGTTTTGTTTCCGTTGCTACGTGTTGGTGTGTGAGAGTGTGTTTTGCAAAATTTAGAAAATCCTAAAAATAAAACTTAGTGAAAGAGTTTGCCTTAAGTAAACTAATTAGCCACACTCTAAAAAAAAGGGGGTGTACATATACTTTATTTAAACCCTAATGTTGATGGGTTGTTACTCAATTGTATTTGGGCTTTCATTAAATTAATGAGTAGGGCATTGGCTAGGGGATAAATATTAAAGGAATAAGATAAAGGAAAGTTGTTTTGCTCTCTATTCTTTTTACAACATAGTGAGAATTGGAAGAAAAAAAAGGGGGGTAGAACGATGGCATTGGTTGTGAAGGGTTATTGCGTTGATCCACTGCGTAATCCTTTGCGATTTGCGATTTTGGTGAGTTCTCTTTCATTGATTTATGTGACTTTATTCCGTGTACTGTTTAGAATCGGATTCGACTCTTGAAATTTTGTAATTTTGCAATGAACTTTTTATTTATTGTATGAGGCTAGGTTGTATTGAATTGCTTGAAATGGATCTACTGCTACTAAAATAGCCATTGAATCTCGATTTGTATTGTTTATATTTAGTGGAATTTCATGTTGCCTTCGGTTTCCATGAGACTATGAAGTTTTAAGCCCTGGGTAGTATAATTTCTAAAATGTGTATGAACTTATTATCACGAGTCTATTTTGTTCAGCTATAAACTTTTTTTTATTATTGGTTCTATACCTAGGTCAATAAAGATACTTATAACAAGTTATAGAAAGAAATGAGACACTCTGAAGATATGTGAGATAGTTGACTATATATGTGTGTTGTCTGAGTATCCAATGCCTCTTACGAGGGTTGTTTGTTGAAATGAAGGACCCAATTGGTCATAGTGGGTTTGTTAGTCCGTAGAACAATGAGGATGATCATTTTGTATGGCGTTGTATTTGCATGTAAATAATCAGGAGATTCGATTCAACAACTCCTTTGTCCATTTTCCGACATTTAATATCATTATGTGTAGTCATTGGATTTGTTCACACATGCTCTTTGTATAGTGTCGAAATGTTGGTCTGGACTCCAAGTGACAATGCCTCTGGCCCAAATCTTTTAACATTCTCCTTTGTTAGCACATCTTGTTTACTCAAGTCATGATTTCCTAGTAAAGATTGAGGATAGGTATAAGGAACTACATCTTATTCTATAGTATTTTACCCTTGGAAATTTATGGCTTAAGGAACTCCACCTGCACTCTCCTCCCCTCTCCTATCTTTTCGTTGGTAATTTAGAGTTGGAGCTTTACATTGGGTTGTCATGTGTGCATTACCAAAATAAATTTCATTTCTGTTACTAATTTATTTATTTATTTTATTTAGTGAATAAGTTCAACTCTAGTGGATGCAAATGCAAATTGCAAAGAAATGATAAGGTGGAGAACATGATAAAATAGTCAATTTGGTCTTAGTTTCTTACACATAAATTTGATTCAGAATTGTGCTATTTATTTTAGAGTAAACTATCTTTTGAACCCAAGAAACATCACCAACACATCAAATCTGGCCTATCTGAAAACGTAATTAAATCATTTTTTTTGTTGTTCAAATTGCCATGGTGGCATCTTCCTACAGTGTGCACCCACACGGCTCTAAACTTTGGTCAACTGTACCAATCCAATTTCATAGGCTCATACTCATATTCACAGAGTTCCTTCTATACCAAATATCCATAACCATTTTGAAAGAAGAACTTTGTTGAATTTTTTGGGGGGTTCCATTTGTTTCTTTGGATGTTCTAATCAGTTGATTTAGGGGGATGTTCTAGTTGATATACATTGTTGTATGAATCAGTCCAAGCTGTTTGTTTCAGATGAATTTAGAGTTTTCTTTTTTATTGAGTTTCATGTTTCGATTCTACAGTTTTATGGATCTAAAATGCAATCCCTTTTGCGATTCTCTTGCATTTTAGTTGTTTACTTTACCTTAAAGTATGGGTTGGTATAAATGCAACTCTTGTGATGAACATTAATAACTCCTTTGCTATATGCAGTGAAGTGTGATAATGAGAATTGGAGTATCGTTTTTATTTATATATGCTGTTTTTTTTATGGTTAAGAATGTTATTAAGTAATGATGTTTTATTTCATAGCTTGAATTAGACTCAATAATGAGCTATGATTGAAAGTGTGATGTTACCATACTGGTAGGAATTTGAATCCTCGTATTGGATGGGTTTGATCCCTGCTGTGCTATGGAAAATTTATTTATGAAAAATGTTAGTTTTTCCAAAAGAATGGGTTAATATTGTGGTTGATGTATTTATGGTTGACAAAGTGTCACCATAAAAGAGTTTTGAGTTTTAGTTGATTTTTTATGCTATTTTCCACAACTCCGAAAAAAAAATGTGAAAAAAAGAGACTTTTGTATACAGACTTGCTTGCATATCGGTACGCCGTTCCATGTGAGTTCGGTAGTACGTGTAGTATTTACGAAATGCTTGCCATGGATCAAACTTCGGGTGAGATGACATGTTCCTCAATGTGGCACCCCACTTGGAACATGTACGCTCTGAGTGGTTTTGAAGGCAAGGGAAACACATTTGGGTGAGGTGTGTTCGACACAAGGAGGATAGTGCGATTGTGAAAAAGAAGCAAGATTTTTTTTATGTGATTGATTGTCTTAAAAGAAGAAACTAAATGCTAATTCGACCAGTGAATGAGAACTAAATGTCTTCCTAAAAGTAGAAAATGTGTTTTGTTGATATTTCAAAAATAGTCTAATATGACTATGATTTGTATCATTGTTTGAAAAAAAATTGCATTTATGAGGATTGATAACTCATACATTTTATCCGTTTGTTTCTAACCGTTTCGTGCAGGATGGTAAGTCTATTAACAATTTCTGCAGGTCAGACTTGACATAATCAACTTTTACAGTGTAAGTACAAGTAAATGCATATTTACTTATTAGGATGATGACATGATTGCCTCGTTGAGGAACTAAATTCTTTGAATTGTGTTTTTCTTGCATGGCACATTTGCCTCATTGAGGAACTACCTGTTGGTGTGGATTGTTTATTGTTTTTGTTTAGTTTGATGTTATCACGTGCGGATTTATTGATTTTGGGATGAAGATTTCTCACACCAGCTTTATTGCTGACCCAAGTGAGCTTTTGCTTCTTGGGTACGTTCCTTTGGGAATGTAGCCGATTAGCCTTTCAGGTTTAGAGATTTTTGAGCAGCGTTACTGGAGTTTCGTTAGTGAGGCTAGCGACGTCAGAGTTTCATGGTTAGATCATTTTTAGTTTGTTTTAATTTTCTAAATTATGATTTAGTTGTTGCTGCTAATTATTTATATTGTTATTGAATTTTCACGTTCCGAGTTTTAGGGAAACAGATAATCCTACGTGGATTTTAGGAATTTCGTTTTCTTAAAAAATCAGGGCGTGACAGTTTGGTATCAGAGCATTTGGTTAGCCTAGGCTGGGGTAGAGTCTAGGTGATCCTCGGAATGTGGATATGGGAGAGTAGTAGTGTAAATGTCTAGAGATAAAGTGACAAGGGTGAACCTTGAACTTCAAGTATTGTTTCATTTTCTTCGTGAATCTAGTTATGAGATCCCTTTGACTTGTGTGTACGGGGGCTAATCGTACTTTATTTTTAATGTCAGTAGTGGGTGACATTATTCCGTTTAGATTTTCATTTAGTGGTTGTGTCCGGAGCGTTTAGTTAGCCCTTTCAGCGAATCTCGCGACGAGATTCCTTTTGAGTTGTATATATTGAAGCACCCTGTAATTTTTACACTTACTGAATATTTATAATATATATTTTATGTGATTTTCTTCATGAAGTTATGGGCACATGCATGAGCTATTTGTTTGTCTATGTGATGTGTACTTTGTTTCTTAAGGAGGGTTAGTGGAAAATTTATTTTTGGAATGGTTTATTATTTGCACTCCAGTGTAGTTTCATTCGGAAGGTAGTTTGTTTATTGTAGAATTAATTACCTACTTATCTTCCTCTACTGAATCTCGGGACGAGATTCTTTTGAGTTGTATATATTGTAATACCTGCTTAATTAAATAAATATAAATATTGTTATTTATTAATGTGTGATATATATAATAATCTTATATCTATTGGGTAAAAGATTTGTTTTGTTTCCGTTGCTACGTGTTGGTGTGTGAGAGTGTGTTTTGCAAAATTTAGAAAATCCTAAAAATAAAACTTAGTGAAAGAGTTTGCCTTAAGTAAACTAATTAGCCACACTCTAAAAAAAAGGGGGTGTACATATACTTTATTTAAACCCTAATGTTGATGGGTTGTTACTCAATTGTATTTGGGCTTTCATTAAATTAATGAGTAGGGCATTGGCTAGGGGATAAATATTAAAGGAATAAGATAAAGGAAAGTTGTTTTGCTCTCTATTCTTTTTACAACATAGTGAGAATTGGAAGAAAAAAAAGGGGGGTAGAACGATGGCATTGGTTGTGAAGGGTTATTGCGTTGATCCACTGCGTAATCCTTTGCGATTTGCGATTTTGGTGAGTTCTCTTTCATTGATTTATGTGACTTTATTCCGTGTACTGTTTAGAATCGGATTCGACTCTTGAAATTTTGTAATTTTGCAATGAACTTTTTATTTATTGTATGAGGCTAGGTTGTATTGAATTGCTTGAAATGGATCTACTGCTACTAAAATAGCCATTGAATCTCGATTTGTATTGTTTTTATTTAGTGGAATTTCATGTTGCCTTCGGTTTCCATGAGACTATGAAGTTTTAAGCCCTGGGTAGTATAATTTCTAAAATGTTTATGAACTTATTATCACGAGTCTATTTTGTTCAGCTATAAACTTTTTTTTATTATTGGTTCTATACCTAGGTCAATAAAGATACTTATAACAAGTTATAGAAAGAAATGAGACACACTGAAGATATGTGAGATAGTTGACTATATATGTGTGTTGTCTGAGTATCCAATGCCTCTTACGAGGGTTGTTTGTTGAAATGAAGGACCCAATTGGTCATAGTGGGTTTGTTAGTCCGTAGAACAATGAGGATGATCATTTTGTATGGCGTTGTATTTGCATGTAAATAATCAGGAGATTCGATTCAACAACTCCTTTGTCCATTTTCCGACATTTAATATCATTATGTGTAGTCATTGGATTTGTTCACACATGCTCTTTGTATAGTGTCGAAATGTTGGTCTGGACTCCAAGTGACAATGCCTCTGGCCCAAATCTTTTAACATTCTCCTTTGTTAGCACATCTTGTTTACTCAAGTCATGATTTCCTAGTAAAGATTGAGGATAGGTATAAGGAACTACATCTTATTCTATAGTATTTTACCCTTGGAAATTTATGGCTTAAGGAACTCCACCTGCACTCTCCTCCCCTCTCCTATCTTTTCGTTGGTAATTTAGAGTTGGAGCTTTACATTGGGTTGTCATGTGTGCATTACCAAAATAAATTTCATTTCTGTTACTAATTTATTTATTTATTTTATTTAGTGAATAAGTTCAACTCTAGTGGATGCAAATGCAAATTGCAAAGAAATGATAAGGTGGAGAACATGATAAAATAGTCAATTTGGTCTTAGTTTCTTACACATAAATTTGATTCAGAATTGTGCTATTTATTTTAGAGTAAACTATCTTTTGAACCCAAGAAACATCACCAACACATCAAATCTGGCCTATCTGAAAACGTAATTAAATCATTTTTTTTGTTGTTCAAATTGCCATGGTGGCATCTTCCTACAGTGTGCACCCACACGGCTCTAAACTTTGGTCAACTGTACCAATCCAATTTCATAGGCTCATACTCATATTCACAGAGTTCCTTCTATACCAAATATCCATAACCATTTTGAAAGAAGAACTTTGTTGAATTTTTTGGGGGGTTCCATTTGTTTCTTTGGATGTTCTAATCAGTTGATTTAGGGGGATGTTCTAGTTGATATACATTGTTGTATGAATCAGTCCAAGCTGTTTGTTTCAGATGAATTTAGAGTTTTCTTTTTTATTGAGTTTCATGTTTCGATTCTACAGTTTTATGGATCTAAAATGCAATCCCTTTTGCGATTCTCTTGCATTTTAGTTGTTTACTTTACCTTAAAGTATGGGTTGGTATAAATGCAACTCTTGTGATGAACATTAATAACTCCTTTGCTATATGCAGTGAAGTGTGATAATGAGAATTGGAGTATCGTTTTTATTTATATATGCTGTTTTTTTTATGGTTAAGAATGTTATTAAGTAATGATGTTTTATTTCATAGCTTGAATTAGACTCAATAATGAGCTATGATTGAAAGTGTGATGTTACCATACTGGTAGGAATTTGAATCCTCGTATTGGATGGGTTTGATCCCTGCTGTGCTATGGAAAATTTATTTATGAAAAATGTTAGTTTTTCCAAAAGAATGGGTTAATATTGTGGTTGATGTATTTATGGTTGACAAAGTGTCACCATAAAAGAGTTTTGAGTTTTAGTTGATTTTTTATGCTATTTTCCACAACTCCGAAAAAAAAATGTGAAAAAAAAGAGACTTTTGTATACAGACTTGCTTGCATATCGGTACGCCGTTCCATGTGAGTTCGGTAGTACGTGTAGTATTTACGAAATGCTTGCCATGGATCAAACTTCGGGTGAGATGACATGTTCCTCAATGTGGCACCCCACTTGGAACATGTACGCTCTGAGTGGTTTTGAAGGCAAGGGAAACACATTTGGGTGAGGTGTGTTCGACACAAGGAGGATAGTGCGATTGTGAAAAAGAAGCAAGATTTTTTTTATGTGATTGATTGTCTTAAAAGAAGAAACTAAATGCTAATTCGACCAGTGAATGAGAACTAAATGTCTTCCTAAAAGTAGAAAATGTGTTTTGTTGATATTTCAAAAATAGTCTAATATGACTATGATTTGTATCATTGTTTGAAAAAAAATTGCATTTATGAGGATTGATAACTCATACATTTTATCCGTTTGTTTCTAACCGTTTCGTGCAGGATGGTAAGTCTATTAACAATTTCTGCAGGTCAGACTTGACATAATCAACTTTTACAGTGTAAGTACAAGTAAATGCATATTTACTTATTAGGATGATGACATGATTGCCTCGTTGAGGAACTAAATTCTTTGAATTGTGTTTTTCTTGCATGGCACATTTGCCTCATTGAGGAACTACCTGTTGGTGTGGATTGTTTATTGTTTTTGTTTAGTTTGATGTTATCACGTGCGGATTTATTGATTTTGGGATGAAGATTTCTCACACCAGCTTTATTGCTGACCCAAGTGAGCTTTTGCTTCTTGGGTACGTTCCTTTGGGAATGTAGCCGATTAGCCTTTCAGGTTTAGAGATTTTTGAGCAGCGTTACTGGAGTTTCGTTAGTGAGGCTAGCGACGTCAGAGTTTCATGGTTAGATCATTTTTAGTTTGTTTTAATTTTCTAAATTATGATTTAGTTGTTGCTGCTAATTATTTATATTGTTATTGAATTTTCACGTTCCGAGTTTTAGGGAAACAGATAATCCTACGTGGATTTTAGGAATTTCGTTTTCTTAAAAAATCAGGGCGTGACAGTTTGGTATCAGAGCATTTGGTTAGCCTAGGCTGGGGTAGAGTCTAGGTGATCCTCGGAATGTGGATATGGGAGAGTAGTAGTGTAAATGTCTAGAGATAAAGTGACAAGGGTGAACCTTGAACTTCAAGTATTGTTTCATTTTCTTCGTGAATCTAGTTATGAGATCCCTTTGACTTGTGTGTACGGGGGCTAATCGTACTTTATTTTTAATGTCAGTAGTGGGTGACATTATTCCGTTTAGATTTTCATTTAGTGGTTGTGTCCGGAGCGTTTAGTTAGCCCTTTCAGCGAATCTCGCGACGAGATTCCTTTTGAGTTGTATATATTGAAGCACCCTGTAATTTTTACACTTACTGAATATTTATAATATATATTTTATGTGATTTTCTTCATGAAGTTATGGGCACATGCATGAGCTATTTGTTTGTCTATGTGATGTGTACTTTGTTTCTTAAGGAGGGTTAGTGGAAAATTTATTTTTGGAATGGTTTATTATTTGCACTCCAGTGTAGTTTCATTCGGAAGGTAGTTTGTTTATTGTAGAATTAATTACCTACTTATCTTCCTCTACTGAATCTCGGGACGAGATTCTTTTGAGTTGTATATATTGTAATACCTGCTTAATTAAATAAATATAAATATTGTTATTTATTAATGTGTGATATATATAATAATCTTATATCTATTGGGTAAAAGATTTGTTTTGTTTCCGTTGCTACGTGTTGGTGTGTGAGAGTGTGTTTTGCAAAATTTAGAAAATCCTAAAAATAAAACTTAGTGAAAGAGTTTGCCTTAAGTAAACTAATTAGCCACACTCTAAAAAAAAGGGGGTGTACATATACTTTATTTAAACCCTAATGTTGATGGGTTGTTACTCAATTGTATTTGGGCTTTCATTAAATTAATGAGTAGGGCATTGGCTAGGGGATAAATATTAAAGGAATAAGATAAAGGAAAGTTGTTTTGCTCTCTATTCTTTTTACAACATAGTGAGAATTGGAAGAAAAAAAAGGGGGGTAGAACGATGGCATTGGTTGTGAAGGGTTATTGCGTTGATCCACTGCGTAATCCTTTGCGATTTGCGATTTTGGTGAGTTCTCTTTCATTGATTTATGTGACTTTATTCCGTGTACTGTTTAGAATCGGATTCGACTCTTGAAATTTTGTAATTTTGCAATGAACTTTTTATTTATTGTATGAGGCTAGGTTGTATTGAATTGCTTGAAATGGATCTACTGCTACTAAAATAGCCATTGAATCTCGATTTGTATTGTTTTTATTTAGTGGAATTTCATGTTGCCTTCGGTTTCCATGAGACTATGAAGTTTTAAGCCCTGGGTAGTATAATTTCTAAAATGTTTATGAACTTATTATCACGAGTCTATTTTGTTCAGCTATAAACTTTTTTTTATTATTGGTTCTATACCTAGGTCAATAAAGATACTTATAACAAGTTATAGAAAGAAATGAGACACACTGAAGATATGTGAGATAGTTGACTATATATGTGTGTTGTCTGAGTATCCAATGCCTCTTACGAGGGTTGTTTGTTGAAATGAAGGACCCAATTGGTCATAGTGGGTTTGTTAGTCCGTAGAACAATGAGGATGATCATTTTGTATGGCGTTGTATTTGCATGTAAATAATCAGGAGATTCGATTCAACAACTCCTTTGTCCATTTTCCGACATTTAATATCATTATGTGTAGTCATTGGATTTGTTCACACATGCTCTTTGTATAGTGTCGAAATGTTGGTCTGGACTCCAAGTGACAATGCCTCTGGCCCAAATCTTTTAACATTCTCCTTTGTTAGCACATCTTGTTTACTCAAGTCATGATTTCCTAGTAAAGATTGAGGATAGGTATAAGGAACTACATCTTATTCTATAGTATTTTACCCTTGGAAATTTATGGCTTAAGGAACTCCACCTGCACTCTCCTCCCCTCTCCTATCTTTTCGTTGGTAATTTAGAGTTGGAGCTTTACATTGGGTTGTCATGTGTGCATTACCAAAATAAATTTCATTTCTGTTACTAATTTATTTATTTATTTTATTTAGTGAATAAGTTCAACTCTAGTGGATGCAAATGCAAATTGCAAAGAAATGATAAGGTGGAGAACATGATAAAATAGTCAATTTGGTCTTAGTTTCTTACACATAAATTTGATTCAGAATTGTGCTATTTATTTTAGAGTAAACTATCTTTTGAACCCAAGAAACATCACCAACACATCAAATCTGGCCTATCTGAAAACGTAATTAAATCATTTTTTTTGTTGTTCAAATTGCCATGGTGGCATCTTCCTACAGTGTGCACCCACACGGCTCTAAACTTTGGTCAACTGTACCAATCCAATTTCATAGGCTCATACTCATATTCACAGAGTTCCTTCTATACCAAATATCCATAACCATTTTGAAAGAAGAACTTTGTTGAATTTTTTGGGGGGTTCCATTTGTTTCTTTGGATGTTCTAATCAGTTGATTTAGGGGGATGTTCTAGTTGATATACATTGTTGTATGAATCAGTCCAAGCTGTTTGTTTCAGATGAATTTAGAGTTTTCTTTTTTATTGAGTTTCATGTTTCGATTCTACAGTTTTATGGATCTAAAATGCAATCCCTTTTGCGATTCTCTTGCATTTTAGTTGTTTACTTTACCTTAAAGTATGGGTTGGTATAAATGCAACTCTTGTGATGAACATTAATAACTCCTTTGCTATATGCAGTGAAGTGTGATAATGAGAATTGGAGTATCGTTTTTATTTATATATGCTGTTTTTTTTATGGTTAAGAATGTTATTAAGTAATGATGTTTTATTTCATAGCTTGAATTAGACTCAATAATGAGCTATGATTGAAAGTGTGATGTTACCATACTGGTAGGAATTTGAATCCTCGTATTGGATGGGTTTGATCCCTGCTGTGCTATGGAAAATTTATTTATGAAAAATGTTAGTTTTTCCAAAAGAATGGGTTAATATTGTGGTTGATGTATTTATGGTTGACAAAGTGTCACCATAAAAGAGTTTTGAGTTTTAGTTGATTTTTTATGCTATTTTCCACAACTCCGAAAAAAAAATGTGAAAAAAAAGAGACTTTTGTATACAGACTTGCTTGCATATCGGTACGCCGTTCCATGTGAGTTCGGTAGTACGTGTAGTATTTACGAAATGCTTGCCATGGATCAAACTTCGGGTGAGATGACATGTTCCTCAATGTGGCACCCCACTTGGAACATGTACGCTCTGAGTGGTTTTGAAGGCAAGGGAAACACATTTGGGTGAGGTGTGTTCGACACAAGGAGGATAGTGCGATTGTGAAAAAGAAGCAAGATTTTTTTTATGTGATTGATTGTCTTAAAAGAAGAAACTAAATGCTAATTCGACCAGTGAATGAGAACTAAATGTCTTCCTAAAAGTAGAAAATGTGTTTTGTTGATATTTCAAAAATAGTCTAATATGACTATGATTTGTATCATTGTTTGAAAAAAAATTGCATTTATGAGGATTGATAACTCATACATTTTATCCGTTTGTTTCTAACCGTTTCGTGCAGGATGGTAAGTCTATTAACAATTTCTGCAGGTCAGACTTGACATAATCAACTTTTACAGTGTAAGTACAAGTAAATGCATATTTACTTATTAGGATGATGACATGATTGCCTCGTTGAGGAACTAAATTCTTTGAATTGTGTTTTTCTTGCATGGCACATTTGCCTCATTGAGGAACTACCTGTTGGTGTGGATTGTTTATTGTTTTTGTTTAGTTTGATGTTATCACGTGCGGATTTATTGATTTTGGGATGAAGATTTCTCACACCAGCTTTATTGCTGACCCAAGTGAGCTTTTGCTTCTTGGGTACGTTCCTTTGGGAATGTAGCCGATTAGCCTTTCAGGTTTAGAGATTTTTGAGCAGCGTTACTGGAGTTTCGTTAGTGAGGCTAGCGACGTCAGAGTTTCATGGTTAGATCATTTTTAGTTTGTTTTAATTTTCTAAATTATGATTTAGTTGTTGCTGCTAATTATTTATATTGTTATTGAATTTTCACGTTCCGAGTTTTAGGGAAACAGATAATCCTACGTGGATTTTAGGAATTTCGTTTTCTTAAAAAATCAGGGCGTGACAGTTTGGTATCAGAGCATTTGGTTAGCCTAGGCTGGGGTAGAGTCTAGGTGATCCTCGGAATGTGGATATGGGAGAGTAGTAGTGTAAATGTCTAGAGATAAAGTGACAAGGGTGAACCTTGAACTTCAAGTATTGTTTCATTTTCTTCGTGAATCTAGTTATGAGATCCCTTTGACTTGTGTGTACGGGGGCTAATCGTACTTTATTTTTAATGTCAGTAGTGGGTGACATTATTCCGTTTAGATTTTCATTTAGTGGTTGTGTCCGGAGCGTTTAGTTAGCCCTTTCAGCGAATCTCGCGACGAGATTCCTTTTGAGTTGTATATATTGAAGCACCCTGTAATTTTTACACTTACTGAATATTTATAATATATATTTTATGTGATTTTCTTCATGAAGTTATGGGCACATGCATGAGCTATTTGTTTGTCTATGTGATGTGTACTTTGTTTCTTAAGGAGGGTTAGTGGAAAATTTATTTTTGGAATGGTTTATTATTTGCACTCCAGTGTAGTTTCATTCGGAAGGTAGTTTGTTTATTGTAGAATTAATTACCTACTTATCTTCCTCTACTGAATCTCGGGACGAGATTCTTTTGAGTTGTATATATTGTAATACCTGCTTAATTAAATAAATATAAATATTGTTATTTATTAATGTGTGATATATATAATAATCTTATATCTATTGGGTAAAAGATTTGTTTTGTTTCCGTTGCTACGTGTTGGTGTGTGAGAGTGTGTTTTGCAAAATTTAGAAAATCCTAAAAATAAAACTTAGTGAAAGAGTTTGCCTTAAGTAAACTAATTAGCCACACTCTAAAAAAAAGGGGGTGTACATATACTTTATTTAAACCCTAATGTTGATGGGTTGTTACTCAATTGTATTTGGGCTTTCATTAAATTAATGAGTAGGGCATTGGCTAGGGGATAAATATTAAAGGAATAAGATAAAGGAAAGTTGTTTTGCTCTCTATTCTTTTTACAACATAGTGAGAATTGGAAGAAAAAAAAGGGGGGTAGAACGATGGCATTGGTTGTGAAGGGTTATTGCGTTGATCCACTGCGTAATCCTTTGCGATTTGCGATTTTGGTGAGTTCTCTTTCATTGATTTATGTGACTTTATTCCGTGTACTGTTTAGAATCGGATTCGACTCTTGAAATTTTGTAATTTTGCAATGAACTTTTTATTTATTGTATGAGGCTAGGTTGTATTGAATTGCTTGAAATGGATCTACTGCTACTAAAATAGCCATTGAATCTCGATTTGTATTGTTTATATTTAGTGGAATTTCATGTTGCCTTCGGTTTCCATGAGACTATGAAGTTTTAAGCCCTGGGTAGTATAATTTCTAAAATGTTTATGAACTTATTATCACGAGTCTATTTTGTTCAGCTATAAACTTTTTTTTATTATTGGTTCTATACCTAGGTCAATAAAGATACTTATAACAAGTTATAGAAAGAAATGAGACACTCTGAAGATATGTGAGATAGTTGACTATATATGTGTGTTGTCTGAGTATCCAATGCCTCTTACGAGGGTTGTTTGTTGAAATGAAGGACCCAATTGGTCATAGTGGGTTTGTTAGTCCGTAGAACAATGAGGATGATCATTTTGTATGGCGTTGTATTTGCATGTAAATAATCAGGAGATTCGATTCAACAACTCCTTTGTCCATTTTCCGACATTTAATATCATTATGTGTAGTCATTGGATTTGTTCACACATGCTCTTTGTATAGTGTCGAAATGTTGGTCTGGACTCCAAGTGACAATGCCTCTGGCCCAAATCTTTTAACATTCTCCTTTGTTAGCACATCTTGTTTACTCAAGTCATGATTTCCTAGTAAAGATTGAGGATAGGTATAAGGAACTACATCTTATTCTATAGTATTTTACCCTTGGAAATTTATGGCTTAAGGAACTCCACCTGCACTCTCCTCCCCTCTCCTATCTTTTCGTTGGTAATTTAGAGTTGGAGCTTTACATTGGGTTGTCATGTGTGCATTACCAAAATAAATTTCATTTCTGTTACTAATTTATTTATTTATTTTATTTAGTGAATAAGTTCAACTCTAGTGGATGCAAATGCAAATTGCAAAGAAATGATAAGGTGGAGAACATGATAAAATAGTCAATTTGGTCTTAGTTTCTTACACATAAATTTGATTCAGAATTGTGCTATTTATTTTAGAGTAAACTATCTTTTGAACCCAAGAAACATCACCAACACATCAAATCTGGCCTATCTGAAAACGTAATTAAATCATTTTTTTTGTTGTTCAAATTGCCATGGTGGCATCTTCCTACAGTGTGCACCCACACGGCTCTAAACTTTGGTCAACTGTACCAATCCAATTTCATAGGCTCATACTCATATTCACAGAGTTCCTTCTATACCAAATATCCATAACCATTTTGAAAGAAGAACTTTGTTGAATTTTTTGGGGGGTTCCATTTGTTTCTTTGGATGTTCTAATCAGTTGATTTAGGGGGATGTTCTAGTTGATATACATTGTTGTATGAATCAGTCCAAGCTGTTTGTTTCAGATGAATTTAGAGTTTTCTTTTTTATTGAGTTTCATGTTTCGATTCTACAGTTTTATGGATCTAAAATGCAATCCCTTTTGCGATTCTCTTGCATTTTAGTTGTTTACTTTACCTTAAAGTATGGGTTGGTATAAATGCAACTCTTGTGATGAACATTAATAACTCCTTTGCTATATGCAGTGAAGTGTGATAATGAGAATTGGAGTATCGTTTTTATTTATATATGCTGTTTTTTTTATGGTTAAGAATGTTATTAAGTAATGATGTTTTATTTCATAGCTTGAATTAGACTCAATAATGAGCTATGATTGAAAGTGTGATGTTACCATACTGGTAGGAATTTGAATCCTCGTATTGGATGGGTTTGATCCCTGCTGTGCTATGGAAAATTTATTTATGAAAAATGTTAGTTTTTCCAAAAGAATGGGTTAATATTGTGGTTGATGTATTTATGGTTGACAAAGTGTCACCATAAAAGAGTTTTGAGTTTTAGTTGATTTTTTATGCTATTTTCCACAACTCCGAAAAAAAAATGTGAAAAAAAAGAGACTTTTGTATACAGACTTGCTTGCATATCGGTACGCCGTTCCATGTGAGTTCGGTAGTACGTGTAGTATTTACGAAATGCTTGCCATGGATCAAACTTCGGGTGAGATGACATGTTCCTCAATGTGGCACCCCACTTGGAACATGTACGCTCTGAGTGGTTTTGAAGGCAAGGGAAACACATTTGGGTGAGGTGTGTTCGACACAAGGAGGATAGTGCGATTGTGAAAAAGAAGCAAGATTTTTTTTATGTGATTGATTGTCTTAAAAGAAGAAACTAAATGCTAATTCGACCAGTGAATGAGAACTAAATGTCTTCCTAAAAGTAGAAAATGTGTTTTGTTGATATTTCAAAAATAGTCTAATATGACTATGATTTGTATCATTGTTTGAAAAAAAATTGCATTTATGAGGATTGATAACTCATACATTTTATCCGTTTGTTTCTAACCGTTTCGTGCAGGATGGTAAGTCTATTAACAATTTCTGCAGGTCAGACTTGACATAATCAACTTTTACAGTGTAAGTACAAGTAAATGCATATTTACTTATTAGGATGATGACATGATTGCCTCGTTGAGGAACTAAATTCTTTGAATTGTGTTTTTCTTGCATGGCACATTTGCCTCATTGAGGAACTACCTGTTGGTGTGGATTGTTTATTGTTTTTGTTTAGTTTGATGTTATCACGTGCGGATTTATTGATTTTGGGATGAAGATTTCTCACACCAGCTTTATTGCTGACCCAAGTGAGCTTTTGCTTCTTGGGTACGTTCCTTTGGGAATGTAGCCGATTAGCCTTTCAGGTTTAGAGATTTTTGAGCAGCGTTACTGGAGTTTCGTTAGTGAGGCTAGCGACGTCAGAGTTTCATGGTTAGATCATTTTTAGTTTGTTTTAATTTTCTAAATTATGATTTAGTTGTTGCTGCTAATTATTTATATTGTTATTGAATTTTCACGTTCCGAGTTTTAGGGAAACAGATAATCCTACGTGGATTTTAGGAATTTCGTTTTCTTAAAAAATCAGGGCGTGACAGTTTGGTATCAGAGCATTTGGTTAGCCTAGGCTGGGGTAGAGTCTAGGTGATCCTCGGAATGTGGATATGGGAGAGTAGTAGTGTAAATGTCTAGAGATAAAGTGACAAGGGTGAACCTTGAACTTCAAGTATTGTTTCATTTTCTTCGTGAATCTAGTTATGAGATCCCTTTGACTTGTGTGTACGGGGGCTAATCGTACTTTATTTTTAATGTCAGTAGTGGGTGACATTATTCCGTTTAGATTTTCATTTAGTGGTTGTGTCCGGAGCGTTTAGTTAGCCCTTTCAGCGAATCTCGCGACGAGATTCCTTTTGAGTTGTATATATTGAAGCACCCTGTAATTTTTACACTTACTGAATATTTATAATATATATTTTATGTGATTTTCTTCATGAAGTTATGGGCACATGCATGAGCTATTTGTTTGTCTATGTGATGTGTACTTTGTTTCTTAAGGAGGGTTAGTGGAAAATTTATTTTTGGAATGGTTTATTATTTGCACTCCAGTGTAGTTTCATTCGGAAGGTAGTTTGTTTATTGTAGAATTAATTACCTACTTATCTTCCTCTACTGAATCTCGGGACGAGATTCTTTTGAGTTGTATATATTGTAATACCTGCTTAATTAAATAAATATAAATATTGTTATTTATTAATGTGTGATATATATAATAATCTTATATCTATTGGGTAAAAGATTTGTTTTGTTTCCGTTGCTACGTGTTGGTGTGTGAGAGTGTGTTTTGCAAAATTTAGAAAATCCTAAAAATAAAACTTAGTGAAAGAGTTTGCCTTAAGTAAACTAATTAGCCACACTCTAAAAAAAAGGGGGTGTACATATACTTTATTTAAACCCTAATGTTGATGGGTTGTTACTCAATTGTATTTGGGCTTTCATTAAATTAATGAGTAGGGCATTGGCTAGGGGATAAATATTAAAGGAATAAGATAAAGGAAAGTTGTTTTGCTCTCTATTCTTTTTACAACATAGTGAGAATTGGAAGAAAAAAAAGGGGGGTAGAACGATGGCATTGGTTGTGAAGGGTTATTGCGTTGATCCACTGCGTAATCCTTTGCGATTTGCGATTTTGGTGAGTTCTCTTTCATTGATTTATGTGACTTTATTCCGTGTACTGTTTAGAATCGGATTCGACTCTTGAAATTTTGTAATTTTGCAATGAACTTTTTATTTATTGTATGAGGCTAGGTTGTATTGAATTGCTTGAAATGGATCTACTGCTACTAAAATAGCCATTGAATCTCGATTTGTATTGTTTATATTTAGTGGAATTTCATGTTGCCTTCGGTTTCCATGAGACTATGAAGTTTTAAGCCCTGGGTAGTATAATTTCTAAAATGTTTATGAACTTATTATCACGAGTCTATTTTGTTCAGCTATAAACTTTTTTTTATTATTGGTTCTATACCTAGGTCAATAAAGATACTTATAACAAGTTATAGAAAGAAATGAGACACTCTGAAGATATGTGAGATAGTTGACTATATATGTGTGTTGTCTGAGTATCCAATGCCTCTTACGAGGGTTGTTTGTTGAAATGAAGGACCCAATTGGTCATAGTGGGTTTGTTAGTCCGTAGAACAATGAGGATGATCATTTTGTATGGCGTTGTATTTGCATGTAAATAATCAGGAGATTCGATTCAACAACTCCTTTGTCCATTTTCCGACATTTAATATCATTATGTGTAGTCATTGGATTTGTTCACACATGCTCTTTGTATAGTGTCGAAATGTTGGTCTGGACTCCAAGTGACAATGCCTCTGGCCCAAATCTTTTAACATTCTCCTTTGTTAGCACATCTTGTTTACTCAAGTCATGATTTCCTAGTAAAGATTGAGGATAGGTATAAGGAACTACATCTTATTCTATAGTATTTTACCCTTGGAAATTTATGGCTTAAGGAACTCCACCTGCACTCTCCTCCCCTCTCCTATCTTTTCGTTGGTAATTTAGAGTTGGAGCTTTACATTGGGTTGTCATGTGTGCATTACCAAAATAAATTTCATTTCTGTTACTAATTTATTTATTTATTTTATTTAGTGAATAAGTTCAACTCTAGTGGATGCAAATGCAAATTGCAAAGAAATGATAAGGTGGAGAACATGATAAAATAGTCAATTTGGTCTTAGTTTCTTACACATAAATTTGATTCAGAATTGTGCTATTTATTTTAGAGTAAACTATCTTTTGAACCCAAGAAACATCACCAACACATCAAATCTGGCCTATCTGAAAACGTAATTAAATCATTTTTTTTGTTGTTCAAATTGCCATGGTGGCATCTTCCTACAGTGTGCACCCACACGGCTCTAAACTTTGGTCAACTGTACCAATCCAATTTCATAGGCTCATACTCATATTCACAGAGTTCCTTCTATACCAAATATCCATAACCATTTTGAAAGAAGAACTTTGTTGAATTTTTTGGGGGGTTCCATTTGTTTCTTTGGATGTTCTAATCAGTTGATTTAGGGGGATGTTCTAGTTGATATACATTGTTGTATGAATCAGTCCAAGCTGTTTGTTTCAGATGAATTTAGAGTTTTCTTTTTTATTGAGTTTCATGTTTCGATTCTACAGTTTTATGGATCTAAAATGCAATCCCTTTTGCGATTCTCTTGCATTTTAGTTGTTTACTTTACCTTAAAGTATGGGTTGGTATAAATGCAACTCTTGTGATGAACATTAATAACTCCTTTGCTATATGCAGTGAAGTGTGATAATGAGAATTGGAGTATCGTTTTTATTTATATATGCTGTTTTTTTTATGGTTAAGAATGTTATTAAGTAATGATGTTTTATTTCATAGCTTGAATTAGACTCAATAATGAGCTATGATTGAAAGTGTGATGTTACCATACTGGTAGGAATTTGAATCCTCGTATTGGATGGGTTTGATCCCTGCTGTGCTATGGAAAATTTATTTATGAAAAATGTTAGTTTTTCCAAAAGAATGGGTTAATATTGTGGTTGATGTATTTATGGTTGACAAAGTGTCACCATAAAAGAGTTTTGAGTTTTAGTTGATTTTTTATGCTATTTTCCACAACTCCGAAAAAAAAATGTGAAAAAAAAGAGACTTTTGTATACAGACTTGCTTGCATATCGGTACGCCGTTCCATGTGAGTTCGGTAGTACGTGTAGTATTTACGAAATGCTTGCCATGGATCAAACTTCGGGTGAGATGACATGTTCCTCAATGTGGCACCCCACTTGGAACATGTACGCTCTGAGTGGTTTTGAAGGCAAGGGAAACACATTTGGGTGAGGTGTGTTCGACACAAGGAGGATAGTGCGATTGTGAAAAAGAAGCAAGATTTTTTTTATGTGATTGATTATCTTAAAAGAAAAAACTAAATGCTAATTCGACCAGTGAATGAGAACTAAATGTCTTCCTAAAAGTAGAAAATGTGTTTTGTTGATATTTCAAAAATAGTCTAATATGACTATGATTTGTATCATTGTTTGAAAAAAAATTGCATTTATGAGGATTGATAACTCATACATTTTATCCGTTTGTTTCTAACCGTTTCGTGCAGGATGGTAAGTCTATTAACAATTTCTGCAGGTCAGACTTGACATAATCAACTTTTACAGTGTAAGTACAAGTAAATGCATATTTACTTATTAGGATGATGACATGATTGCCTCGTTGAGGAACTAAATTCTTTGAATTGTGTTTTTCTTGCATGGCACATTTGCCTCATTGAGGAACTACCTGTTGGTGTGGATTGTTTATTGTTTTTGTTTAGTTTGATGTTATCACGTGCGGATTTATTGATTTTGGGATGAAGATTTCTCACACCAGCTTTATTGCTGACCCAAGTGAGCTTTTGCTTCTTGGGTACGTTCCTTTGGGAATGTAGCCGATTAGCCTTTCAGGTTTAGAGATTTTTGAGCAGCGTTACTGGAGTTTCGTTAGTGAGGCTAGCGACGTCAGAGTTTCATGGTTAGATCATTTTTAGTTTGTTTTAATTTTCTAAATTATGATTTAGTTGTTGCTGCTAATTATTTATATTGTTATTGAATTTTCACGTTCCGAGTTTTAGGGAAACAGATAATCCTACGTGGATTTTAGGAATTTCGTTTTCTTAAAAAATCAGGGCGTGACAGTTTGGTATCAGAGCATTTGGTTAGCCTAGGCTGGGGTAGAGTCTAGGTGATCCTCGGAATGTGGATATGGGAGAGTAGTAGTGTAAATGTCTAGAGATAAAGTGACAAGGGTGAACCTTGAACTTCAAGTATTGTTTCATTTTCTTCGTGAATCTAGTTATGAGATCCCTTTGACTTGTGTGTACGGGGGCTAATCGTACTTTATTTTTAATGTCAGTAGTGGGTGACATTATTCCGTTTAGATTTTCATTTAGTGGTTGTGTCCGGAGCGTTTAGTTAGCCATTTCAGCGAATCTCGCGACGAGATTCCTTTTGAGTTGTATATATTGAAGCACCCTGTAATTTTTACACTTACTGAATATTTATAATATATATTTTATGTGATTTTCTTCATGAAGTTATGGGCACATGCATGAGCTATTTGTTTGTCTATGTGATGTGTACTTTGTTTCTTAAGGAGGGTTAGTGGAAAATTTATTTTTGGAATGGTTTATTATTTGCACTCCAGTGTAGTTTCATTCGGAAGGTAGTTTGTTTATTGTAGAATTAATTACCTACTTATCTTCCTCTACTGAATCTCGGGACGAGATTCTTTTGAGTTGTATATATTGTAATACCTGCTTAATTAAATAAATATAAATATTGTTATTTATTAATGTGTGATATATATAATAATCTTATATCTATTGGGTAAAAGATTTGTTTTGTTTCCGTTGCTACGTGTTGGTGTGTGAGAGTGTGTTTTGCAAAATTTAGAAAATCCTAAAAATAAAACTTAGTGAAAGAGTTTGCCTTAAGTAAACTAATTAGCCACACTCTAAAAAAAAGGGGGTGTACATATACTTTATTTAAACCCTAATGTTGATGGGTTGTTACTCAATTGTATTTGGGCTTTCATTAAATTAATGAGTAGGGCATTGGCTAGGGGATAAATATTAAAGGAATAAGATAAAGGAAAGTTGTTTTGCTCTCTATTCTTTTTACAACATAGTGAGAATTGGAAGAAAAAAAAGGGGGGTAGAACGATGGCATTGGTTGTGAAGGGTTATTGCGTTGATCCACTGCGTAATCCTTTGCGATTTGCGATTTTGGTGAGTTCTCTTTCATTGATTTATGTGACTTTATTCCGTGTACTGTTTAGAATCGGATTCGACTCTTGAAATTTTGTAATTTTGCAATGAACTTTTTATTTATTGTATGAGGCTAGGTTGTATTGAATTGCTTGAAATGGATCTACTGCTACTAAAATAGCCATTGAATCTCGATTTGTATTGTTTATATTTAGTGGAATTTCATGTTGCCTTCGGTTTCCATGAGACTATGAAGTTTTAAGCCCTGGGTAGTATAATTTCTAAAATGTGTATGAACTTATTATCACGAGTCTATTTTGTTCAGCTATAAACTTTTTTTTATTATTGGTTCTATACCCAGGTCAATAAAGATACTTATAACAAGTTATAGAAAGAAATGAGACACTCTGAAGATATGTGAGATAGTTGACTATATATGTGTGTTGTCTGAGTATCCAATGCCTCTTACGAGGGTTGTTTGTTGAAATGAAGGACCCAATTGGTCATAGTGGGTTTGTTAGTCTGTAGAACAATGAGGATGATCATTTTGTATGGCGTTGTATTTGCATGTAAATAATCAGGAGATTCGATTCAACAACTCCTTTGTCCATTTTCCGACATTTAATATCATTATGTGTAGTCATTGGATTTGTTCACACATGCTCTTTGTATAGTGTCGAATTGTTGGTCTGGACTCCAAGTGACAATGCCTCTGGCCCAAATCTTTTAACATTCTCCTTTGTTAGCACATCTTGTTTACTCAAGTCATGATTTCCTAGTAAAGATTGAGGATAGGTATAAGGAACTACATCTTATTCTATAGTATTTTACCCTTGGAAATTTATGGCTTAAGGAACTCCACCTGCACTCTCCTCCCCTCTCCCATCTTTTCGTTGAATTTAGAGTTGGAGCTTTACATTGGGTTGTCATGTGTGCATTACCAAAATAAATTTCATTTCTGTTACTAATTTATTTATTTATTTTATTTAGTGAATAAGTTCAACTCTAGTGGATGCAAATGCAAATTGCAAAGAAATGATAAGGTGGAGAACATGATAAAATAGTCAATTTGGTCTTAGTTTCTTACACATAAATTTGATTCAGAATTGTGCTATTTATTTTAGAGTAAACTATCTTTTGAACCCTAGAAACATCACCAACACATCAAATCTGGCCTATCTGAAAACGTAATTAAATCATTTTTTTTGTTGTTCAAATTGCCATGGTGGCATCTTCCTACAGTGTGCACCCACACGGCTCTAAACTTTGGTCAACTGTACCAATCCAATTTCATAGGCTCATACTCATATTCACAGAGTTCCTTCTATACCAAATATCCATAACCATTTTGAAAGAAGAACTTTGTTGAATATTTTGGGGGGTTCCATTTGTTTCTTTGGATGTTCTAATCAGTTGATTTAGGGGGATGTTCTAGTTGATATACATTGTTGTATGAATCAGTCCAAGCTGTTTGTTTCAGATGAATTTAGAGTTTTCTTTTTTATTGAGTTTCATGTTTCGATTCTACAGTTTTATGGATCTAAAATGCAATCCCTTTTGCGATTCTCTTGCATTTTAGTTGTTTACTTTACCTTAAAGTATGGGTTGGTATAAATGCAACTCTTGTGATGAACATTAATAACTCCTTTGCTATATGCAGTGAAGTGTGATAATGAGAATTGGAGTATCGTTTTTATTTATATATGCTGTTTTTTTTATGGTTAAGAATGTTATTAAGTAATGATGTTTTATTTCATAGCTTGAATTAGACTCAATAATGAGCTATGATTGAAAGTGTGATGTTACCATACTGGTAGGAATTTGAATCCTCGTATTGGATGGGTTTGATCCCTGCTGTGCTATGGAAAATTTATTTATGAAAAATGTTAGTTTTTCCAAAAGAATGGGTTAATATTGTGGTTGATGTATTTATGGTTGACAAAGTGTCACCATAAAAGAGTTTTGAGTTTTAGTTGATTTTTTATGCTATTTTCCACAACTCCGAAAAAAAAATGTGAAAAAAAAGAGACTTTTGTATACAGACTTGCTTGCATATCGGTACGCCGTTCCATGTGAGTTCGGTAGTACGTGTAGTATTTACGAAATGCTTGCCATGGATCAAACTTCGGGTGAGATGACATGTTCCTCAATGTGGCACCCCACTTGGAACATGTACGCTCTGAGTGGTTTTGAAGGCAAGGGAAACACATTTGGGTGAGGTGTGTTCGACACAAGGAGGATAGTGCGATTGTGAAAAAGAAGCAAGATTTTTTTTATGTGATTGATTATCTTAAAAGAAAAAACTAAATGCTAATTCGACCAGTGAATGAGAACTAAATGTCTTCCTAAAAGTAGAAAATGTGTTTTGTTGATATTTCAAAAATAGTCTAATATGACTATGATTTGTATCATTGTTTGAAAAAAAATTGCATTTATGAGGATTGATAACTCATACATTTTATCCGTTTGTTTCTAACCGTTTCGTGCAGGATGGTAAGTCTATTAACAATTTCTGCAGGTCAGACTTGACATAATCAACTTTTACAGTGTAAGTACAAGTAAATGCATATTTACTTATTAGGATGATGACATGATTGCCTCGTTGAGGAACTAAATTCTTTGAATTGTGTTTTTCTTGCATGGCACATTTGCCTCATTGAGGAACTACCTGTTGGTGTGGATTGTTTATTGTTTTTGTTTAGTTTGATGTTATCACGTGCGGATTTATTGATTTTGGGATGAAGATTTCTCACACCAGCTTTATTGCTGACCCAAGTGAGCTTTTGCTTCTTGGGTACGTTCCTTTGGGAATGTAGCCGATTAGCCTTTCAGGTTTAGAGATTTTTGAGCAGCGTTACTGGAGTTTCGTTAGTGAGGCTAGCGACGTCAGAGTTTCATGGTTAGATCATTTTTAGTTTGTTTTAATTTTCTAAATTATGATTTAGTTGTTGCTGCTAATTATTTATATTGTTATTGAATTTTCACGTTCCGAGTTTTAGGGAAACAGATAATCCTACGTGGATTTTAGGAATTTCGTTTTCTTAAAAAATCAGGGCGTGACAGTTTGGTATCAGAGCATTTGGTTAGCCTAGGCTGGGGTAGAGTCTAGGTGATCCTCGGAATGTGGATATGGGAGAGTAGTAGTGTAAATGTCTAGAGATAAAGTGACAAGGGTGAACCTTGAACTTCAAGTATTGTTTCATTTTCTTCGTGAATCTAGTTATGAGATCCCTTTGACTTGTGTGTACGGGGGCTAATCGTACTTTATTTTTAATGTCAGTAGTGGGTGACATTATTCCGTTTAGATTTTCATTTAGTGGTTGTGTCCGGAGCGTTTAGTTAGCCATTTCAGCGAATCTCGCGACGAGATTCCTTTTGAGTTGTATATATTGAAGCACCCTGTAATTTTTACACTTACTGAATATTTATAATATATATTTTATGTGATTTTCTTCATGAAGTTATGGGCACATGCATGAGCTATTTGTTTGTCTATGTGATGTGTACTTTGTTTCTTAAGGAGGGTTAGTGGAAAATTTATTTTTGGAATGGTTTATTATTTGCACTCCAGTGTAGTTTCATTCGGAAGGTAGTTTGTTTATTGTAGAATTAATTACCTACTTATCTTCCTCTACTGAATCTCGGGACGAGATTCTTTTGAGTTGTATATATTGTAATACCTGCTTAATTAAATAAATATAAATATTGTTATTTATTAATGTGTGATATATATAATAATCTTATATCTATTGGGTAAAAGATTTGTTTTGTTTCCGTTGCTACGTGTTGGTGTGTGAGAGTGTGTTTTGCAAAATTTAGAAAATCCTAAAAATAAAACTTAGTGAAAGAGTTTGCCTTAAGTAAACTAATTAGCCACACTCTAAAAAAAAGGGGGTGTACATATACTTTATTTAAACCCTAATGTTGATGGGTTGTTACTCAATTGTATTTGGGCTTTCATTAAATTAATGAGTAGGGCATTGGCTAGGGGATAAATATTAAAGGAATAAGATAAAGGAAAGTTGTTTTGCTCTCTATTCTTTTTACAACATAGTGAGAATTGGAAGAAAAAAAAGGGGGGTAGAACGATGGCATTGGTTGTGAAGGGTTATTGCGTTGATCCACTGCGTAATCCTTTGCGATTTGCGATTTTGGTGAGTTCTCTTTCATTGATTTATGTGACTTTATTCCGTGTACTGTTTAGAATCGGATTCGACTCTTGAAATTTTGTAATTTTGCAATGAACTTTTTATTTATTGTATGAGGCTAGGTTGTATTGAATTGCTTGAAATGGATCTACTGCTACTAAAATAGCCATTGAATCTCGATTTGTATTGTTTATATTTAGTGGAATTTCATGTTGCCTTCGGTTTCCATGAGACTATGAAGTTTTAAGCCCTGGGTAGTATAATTTCTAAAATGTGTATGAACTTATTATCACGAGTCTATTTTGTTCAGCTATAAACTTTTTTTTATTATTGGTTCTATACCCAGGTCAATAAAGATACTTATAACAAGTTATAGAAAGAAATGAGACACTCTGAAGATATGTGAGATAGTTGACTATATATGTGTGTTGTCTGAGTATCCAATGCCTCTTACGAGGGTTGTTTGTTGAAATGAAGGACCCAATTGGTCATAGTGGGTTTGTTAGTCTGTAGAACAATGAGGATGATCATTTTGTATGGCGTTGTATTTGCATGTAAATAATCAGGAGATTCGATTCAACAACTCCTTTGTCCATTTTCCGACATTTAATATCATTATGTGTAGTCATTGGATTTGTTCACACATGCTCTTTGTATAGTGTCGAATTGTTGGTCTGGACTCCAAGTGACAATGCCTCTGGCCCAAATCTTTTAACATTCTCCTTTGTTAGCACATCTTGTTTACTCAAGTCATGATTTCCTAGTAAAGATTGAGGATAGGTATAAGGAACTACATCTTATTCTATAGTATTTTACCCTTGGAAATTTATGGCTTAAGGAACTCCACCTGCACTCTCCTCCCCTCTCCCATCTTTTCGTTGAATTTAGAGTTGGAGCTTTACATTGGGTTGTCATGTGTGCATTACCAAAATAAATTTCATTTCTGTTACTAATTTATTTATTTATTTTATTTAGTGAATAAGTTCAACTCTAGTGGATGCAAATGCAAATTGCAAAGAAATGATAAGGTGGAGAACATGATAAAATAGTCAATTTGGTCTTAGTTTCTTACACATAAATTTGATTCAGAATTGTGCTATTTATTTTAGAGTAAACTATCTTTTGAACCCTAGAAACATCACCAACACATCAAATCTGGCCTATCTGAAAACGTAATTAAATCATTTTTTTTGTTGTTCAAATTGCCATGGTGGCATCTTCCTACAGTGTGCACCCACACGGCTCTAAACTTTGGTCAACTGTACCAATCCAATTTCATAGGCTCATACTCATATTCACAGAGTTCCTTCTATACCAAATATCCATAACCATTTTGAAAGAAGAACTTTGTTGAATATTTTGGGGGGTTCCATTTGTTTCTTTGGATGTTCTAATCAGTTGATTTAGGGGGATGTTCTAGTTGATATACATTGTTGTATGAATCAGTCCAAGCTGTTTGTTTCAGATGAATTTAGAGTTTTCTTTTTTATTGAGTTTCATGTTTCGATTCTACAGTTTTATGGATCTAAAATGCAATCCCTTTTGCGATTCTCTTGCATTTTAGTTGTTTACTTTACCTTAAAGTATGGGTTGGTATAAATGCAACTCTTGTGATGAACATTAATAACTCCTTTGCTATATGCAGTGAAGTGTGATAATGAGAATTGGAGTATCGTTTTTATTTATATATGCTGTTTTTTTTATGGTTAAGAATGTTATTAAGTAATGATGTTTTATTTCATAGCTTGAATTAGACTCAATAATGAGCTATGATTGAAAGTGTGATGTTACCATACTGGTAGGAATTTGAATCCTCGTATTGGATGGGTTTGATCCCTGCTGTGTTATGGAAAATTTATTTATGAAAAATGTTAGTTTTTCCAAAAGAATGGGTTAATATTGTGGTTGATGTATTTATGGTTGACAAAGTGTCACCATAAAAGAGTTTTGAGTTTTAGTTGATTTTTTATGCTATTTTCCACAACTCCGAAAAAAAAATGTGAAAAAAAAGAGACTTTTGTATACAGACTTGCTTGCATATCGGTACGCCGTTCCATGTGAGTTCGGTAGTACGTGTAGTATTTACGAAATGCTTGCCATGGATCAAACTTCGGGTGAGATGACATGTTCCTCAATGTGGCACCCCACTTGGAACATGTACGCTCTGAGTGGTTTTGAAGGCAAGGGAAACACATTTGGGTGAGGTGTGTTCGACACAAGGAGGATAGTGCGATTGTGAAAAAGAAGCAAGATTTTTTTTATGTGATTGATTATCTTAAAAGAAAAAACTAAATGCTAATTCGACCAGTGAATGAGAACTAAATGTCTTCCTAAAAGTAGAAAATGTGTTTTGTTGATATTTCAAAAATAGTCTAATATGACTATGATTTGTATCATTGTTTGAAAAAAAATTGCATTTATGAGGATTGATAACTCATACATTTTATCCGTTTGTTTCTAACCGTTTCGTGCAGGATGGTAAGTCTATTAACAATTTCTGCAGGTCAGACTTGACATAATCAACTTTTACAGTGTAAGTACAAGTAAATGCATATTTACTTATTAGGATGATGACATGATTGCCTCGTTGAGGAACTAAATTCTTTGAATTGTGTTTTTCTTGCATGGCACATTTGCCTCATTGAGGAACTACCTGTTGGTGTGGATTGTTTATTGTTTTTGTTTAGTTTGATGTTATCACGTGCGGATTTATTGATTTTGGGATGAAGATTTCTCACACCAGCTTTATTGCTGACCCAAGTGAGCTTTTGCTTCTTGGGTACGTTCCTTTGGGAATGTAGCCGATTAGCCTTTCAGGTTTAGAGATTTTTGAGCAGCGTTACTGGAGTTTCGTTAGTGAGGCTAGCGACGTCAGAGTTTCATGGTTAGATCATTTTTAGTTTGTTTTAATTTTCTAAATTATGATTTAGTTGTTGCTGCTAATTATTTATATTGTTATTGAATTTTCACGTTCCGAGTTTTAGGGAAACAGATAATCCTACGTGGATTTTAGGAATTTCGTTTTCTTAAAAAATCAGGGCGTGACAGTTTGGTATCAGAGCATTTGGTTAGCCTAGGCTGGGGTAGAGTCTAGGTGATCCTCGGAATGTGGATATGGGAGAGTAGTAGTGTAAATGTCTAGAGATAAAGTGACAAGGGTGAACCTTGAACTTCAAGTATTGTTTCATTTTCTTCGTGAATCTAGTTATGAGATCCCTTTGACTTGTGTGTACGGGGGCTAATCGTACTTTATTTTTAATGTCAGTAGTGGGTGACATTATTCCGTTTAGATTTTCATTTAGTGGTTGTGTCCGGAGCGTTTAGTTAGCCATTTCAGCGAATCTCGCGACGAGATTCCTTTTGAGTTGTATATATTGAAGCACCCTGTAATTTTTACACTTACTGAATATTTATAATATATATTTTATGTGATTTTCTTCATGAAGTTATGGGCACATGCATGAGCTATTTGTTTGTCTATGTGATGTGTACTTTGTTTCTTAAGGAGGGTTAGTGGAAAATTTATTTTTGGAATGGTTTATTATTTGCACTCCAGTGTAGTTTCATTCGGAAGGTAGTTTGTTTATTGTAGAATTAATTACCTACTTATCTTCCTCTACTGAATCTCGGGACGAGATTCTTTTGAGTTGTATATATTGTAATACCTGCTTAATTAAATAAATATAAATATTGTTATTTATTAATGTGTGATATATATAATAATCTTATATCTATTGGGTAAAAGATTTGTTTTGTTTCCGTTGCTACGTGTTGGTGTGTGAGAGTGTGTTTTGCAAAATTTAGAAAATCCTAAAAATAAAACTTAGTGAAAGAGTTTGCCTTAAGTAAACTAATTAGCCACACTCTAAAAAAAAGGGGGTGTACATATACTTTATTTAAACCCTAATGTTGATGGGTTGTTACTCAATTGTATTTGGGCTTTCATTAAATTAATGAGTAGGGCATTGGCTAGGGGATAAATATTAAAGGAATAAGATAAAGGAAAGTTGTTTTGCTCTCTATTCTTTTTACAACATAGTGAGAATTGGAAGAAAAAAAAGGGGGGTAGAACGATGGCATTGGTTGTGAAGGGTTATTGCGTTGATCCACTGCGTAATCCTTTGCGATTTGCGATTTTGGTGAGTTCTCTTTCATTGATTTATGTGACTTTATTCCGTGTACTGTTTAGAATCGGATTCGACTCTTGAAATTTTGTAATTTTGCAATGAACTTTTTATTTATTGTATGAGGCTAGGTTGTATTGAATTGCTTGAAATGGATCTACTGCTACTAAAATAGCCATTGAATCTCGATTTGTATTGTTTATATTTAGTGGAATTTCATGTTGCCTTCGGTTTCCATGAGACTATGAAGTTTTAAGCCCTGGGTAGTATAATTTCTAAAATGTGTATGAACTTATTATCACGAGTCTATTTTGTTCAGCTATAAACTTTTTTTTATTATTGGTTCTATACCCAGGTCAATAAAGATACTTATAACAAGTTATAGAAAGAAATGAGACACTCTGAAGATATGTGAGATAGTTGACTATATATGTGTGTTGTCTGAGTATCCAATGCCTCTTACGAGGGTTGTTTGTTGAAATGAAGGACCCAATTGGTCATAGTGGGTTTGTTAGTCTGTAGAACAATGAGGATGATCATTTTGTATGGCGTTGTATTTGCATGTAAATAATCAGGAGATTCGATTCAACAACTCCTTTGTCCATTTTCCGACATTTAATATCATTATGTGTAGTCATTGGATTTGTTCACACATGCTCTTTGTATAGTGTCGAATTGTTGGTCTGGACTCCAAGTGACAATGCCTCTGGCCCAAATCTTTTAACATTCTCCTTTGTTAGCACATCTTGTTTACTCAAGTCATGATTTCCTAGTAAAGATTGAGGATAGGTATAAGGAACTACATCTTATTCTATAGTATTTTACCCTTGGAAATTTATGGCTTAAGGAACTCCACCTGCACTCTCCTCCCCTCTCCCATCTTTTCGTTGAATTTAGAGTTGGAGCTTTACATTGGGTTGTCATGTGTGCATTACCAAAATAAATTTCATTTCTGTTACTAATTTATTTATTTATTTTATTTAGTGAATAAGTTCAACTCTAGTGGATGCAAATGCAAATTGCAAAGAAATGATAAGGTGGAGAACATGATAAAATAGTCAATTTGGTCTTAGTTTCTTACACATAAATTTGATTCAGAATTGTGCTATTTATTTTAGAGTAAACTATCTTTTGAACCCTAGAAACATCACCAACACATCAAATCTGGCCTATCTGAAAACGTAATTAAATCATTTTTTTTGTTGTTCAAATTGCCATGGTGGCATCTTCCTACAGTGTGCACCCACACGGCTCTAAACTTTGGTCAACTGTACCAATCCAATTTCATAGGCTCATACTCATATTCACAGAGTTCCTTCTATACCAAATATCCATAACCATTTTGAAAGAAGAACTTTGTTGAATATTTTGGGGGGTTCCATTTGTTTCTTTGGATGTTCTAATCAGTTGATTTAGGGGGATGTTCTAGTTGATATACATTGTTGTATGAATCAGTCCAAGCTGTTTGTTTCAGATGAATTTAGAGTTTTCTTTTTTATTGAGTTTCATGTTTCGATTCTACAGTTTTATGGATCTAAAATGCAATCCCTTTTGCGATTCTCTTGCATTTTAGTTGTTTACTTTACCTTAAAGTATGGGTTGGTATAAATGCAACTCTTGTGATGAACATTAATAACTCCTTTGCTATATGCAGTGAAGTGTGATAATGAGAATTGGAGTATCGTTTTTATTTATATATGCTGTTTTTTTTATGGTTAAGAATGTTATTAAGTAATGATGTTTTATTTCATAGCTTGAATTAGACTCAATAATGAGCTATGATTGAAAGTGTGATGTTACCATACTGGTAGGAATTTGAATCCTCGTATTGGATGGGTTTGATCCCTGCTGTGTTATGGAAAATTTATTTATGAAAAATGTTAGTTTTTCCAAAAGAATGGGTTAATATTGTGGTTGATGTATTTATGGTTGACAAAGTGTCACCATAAAAGAGTTTTGAGTTTTAGTTGATTTTTTATGCTATTTTCCACAACTCCGAAAAAAAAATGTGAAAAAAAAGAGACTTTTGTATACAGACTTGCTTGCATATCGGTACGCCGTTCCATGTGAGTTCGGTAGTACGTGTAGTATTTACGAAATGCTTGCCATGGATCAAACTTCGGGTGAGATGACATGTTCCTCAATGTGGCACCCCACTTGGAACATGTACGTTCTGAGTGGTTTTGAAGGCAAGGGAAACACATTTGGGTGAGGTGTGTTCGACACAAGGAGGATAGTGCGATTGTGAAAAAGAAGCAAGATTTTTTTTATGTGATTGATTGTCTTAAAAGAAGAAACTAAATGCTAATTCGACCAGTGAATGAGAACTAAATGTCTTCCTAAAAGTAGAAAATGTGTTTTGTTGATATTTCAATAATAGTCTAATATGACTATGATTTGTATCATTGTTTGAAAAAAAATTGCATTTATGAGGATTGATAACTCATACATTTTATCCGTTTGTTTCTAACCGTTTCGTGCAGGATGGTAAGTCTATTAACAATTTCTGCAGGTCAGACTTGACATAATCAACTTTTACAGTGTAAGTACAAGTAAATGCATATTTACTTATTAGGATGATGACATGATTGCCTCGTTGAGGAACTAAATTCTTTGAATTGTGTTTTTCTTGCATGGCACATTTGCCTCATTGAGGAACTACCTGTTGGTGTGGATTGTTTATTGTTTTTGTTTAGTTTGATGTTATCACGTGCGGATTTATTGATTTTGGGATGAAGATTTCTCACACCAGCTTTATTGCTGACCCAAGTGAGCTTTTGCTTCTTGGGTACGTTCCTTTGGGAATGTAGCCGATTAGCCTTTCAGGTTTAGAGATTTTTGAGCAGCGTTACTGGAGTTTCGTTAGTGAGGCTAGCGACGTCAGAGTTTCATGGTTAGATCATTTTTAGTTTGTTTTAATTTTCTAAATTATGATTTAGTTGTTGCTGCTAATTATTTATATTGTTATTGAATTTTCACGTTCCGAGTTTTAGGGAAACAGATAATCCTACGTGGATTTTAGGAATTTCGTTTTCTTAAAAAATCAGGGCGTGACAGTTTGGTATCAGAGCATTTGGTTAGCCTAGGCTGGGGTAGAGTCTAGGTGATCCTCGGAATGTGGATATGGGAGAGTAGTAGTGTAAATGTCTAGAGATAAAGTGACAAGGGTGAACCTTGAACTTCAAGTATTGTTTCATTTTCTTCGTGAATCTAGTTATGAGATCCCTTTGACTTGTGTGTACGGGGGCTAATCGTACTTTATTTTTAATGTCAGTAGTGGGTGACATTATTCCGTTTAGATTTTCATTTAGTGGTTGTGTCCGGAGCGTTTAGTTAGCCCTTTCAGCGAATCTCGCGACGAGATTCCTTTTGAGTTGTATATATTGAAGCACCCTGTAATTTTTACACTTACTGAATATTTATAATATATATTTTATGTGATTTTCTTCATGAAGTTATGGGCACATGCATGAGCTATTTGTTTGTCTATGTGATGTGTACTTTGTTTCTTAAGGAGGGTTAGTGGAAAATTTATTTTTGGAATGGTTTATTATTTGCACTCCAGTGTAGTTTCATTCGGAAGGTAGTTTGTTTATTGTAGAATTAATTACCTACTTATCTTCCTCTACTGAATCTCGGGACGAGATTCTTTTGAGTTGTATATATTGTAATACCTGCTTAATTAAATAAATATAAATATTGTTATTTATTAATGTGTGATATATATAATAATCTTATATCTATTGGGTAAAAGATTTGTTTTGTTTCCGTTGCTACGTGTTGGTGTGTGAGAGTGTGTTTTGCAAAATTTAGAAAATCCTAAAAATAAAACTTAGTGAAAGAGTTTGCCTTAAGTAAACTAATTAGCCACACTCTAAAAAAAAGGGGGTGTACATATACTTTATTTAAACCCTAATGTTGATGGGTTGTTACTCAATTGTATTTGGGCTTTCATTAAATTAATGATTAGGGCATTGGCTAGGGGATAAATATTAAAGGAATAAGATAAAGGAAAGTTGTTTTGCTCTCTATTCTTTTTACAACATAGTGAGAATTGGAAGAAAAAAAAGGGGGGTAGAACGATGGCATTGGTTGTGAAGGGTTATTGCGTTGATCCACTGCGTAATCCTTTGCGATTTGCGATTTTGGTGAGTTCTCTTTCATTGATTTATGTGACTTTATTCCGTGTACTGTTTAGAATCGGATTCGACTCTTGAAATTTTGTAATTTTGCAATGAACTTTTTATTTATTGTATGAGGTTAGGTTGTATTGAATTGCTTGAAATGGATCTACTGCTACTAAAATAGCCATTGAATCTCGATTTGTATTGTTTATATTTAGTGGAATTTCATGTTGCCTTCGGTTTCCATGAGACTATGAAGTTTTAAGCCCTGGGTAGTATAATTTCTAAAATGTGTATGAACTTATTATCACGAGTCTATTTTGTTCAGCTATAAACTTTTTTTTATTATTGGTTCTATACCTAGGTCAATAAAGATACTTATAACAAGTTATAGAAAGAAATGAGACACTCTGAAGATATGTGAGATAGTTGACTATATATGTGTGTTGTCTGAGTATCCAATGCCTCTTACGAGGGTTGTTTGTTGAAATGAAGGACCCAATTGGTCATAGTGGGTTTGTTAGTCCGTAGAACAATGAGGATGATCATTTTGTATGGCGTTGTATTTGCATGTAAATAATCAGGAGATTCAATTCAACAACTCCTTTGTCCATTTTCCAACATTTAATATCATTATGTGTAGTCATTGGATTTGTTCACACATGCTCTTTGTATAGTGTCGAATTGTTGGTCTGGACTCCAAGTGACAATGCCTCTGGCCCAAATCTTTTAACATTCTCCTTTGTTAGCACATCTTGTTTACTCAAGTCATGATTTCCTAGTAAAGATTGAGGATAGGTATAAGGAACTACATCTTATTCTATAGTATTTTACCCTTGGAAATTTATGGCTTAAGGAACTCCACCTGCACTCTCCTCCCCTCTCCCATCTTTTCGTTGGTAATTTAGAGTTGGAGCTTTACATTGGGTTGTCATGTGTGCATTACCAAAATAAATTTCATTTCTGTTACTAATTTATTTATTTATTTTATTTAGTGAATAAGTTCAACTCTAGTGGATGCAAATGCAAATTGCAAAGAAATGATAAGGTGGAGAACATGATAAAATAGTCAATTTGGTCTTAGTTTCTTACACATAAATTTGATTCAGAATTGTGCTATTTATTTTAGAGTAAACTATCTTTTGAACCCTAGAAACATCACCAACACATCAAATCTGGCCTATCTGAAAACGTAATTAAATCATTTTTTTTGTTGTTCAAATTGCCATGGTGGCATCTTCCTACAGTGTGCACCCACACGGCTCTAAACTTTGGTCAACTGTACCAATCCAATTTCATAGGCTCATACTCATATTCACAGAGTTCCTTCTATACCAAATATCCATAACCATTTTGAAAGAAGAACTTTGTTGAATTTTTTGGGGGGTTCCATTTGATTCTTTGGATGTTCTAATCAGTTGATTTAGGGGGATGTTCTAGTTGATATACATTGTTGTATGAATTAGTCCAAGCTGTTTGTTTCAGATGAATTTAGAGTTTTCTTTTTTATTGAGTTTCATGTTTCGATTCTACAGTTTTATGGATCTAAAATGCAATCCCTTTTGCGATTCTCTTGCATTTTAGTTGTTTACTTTACCTTAAAGTATGGGTTGGTATAAATGCAACTCTTGTGATGAACATTAAGAACTCCTTTGCTATATGCAGTGAAGTGTGATAATGAGAATTGGAGTATCGTTTTTATTTATATATGCTGTTTTTTTTATGGTTAAGAATGTTATTAAGTAATGATGTTTTATTTCATAGCTTGAATTAGACTCAATAATGAGCTATGATTGAAAGTGTGATGTTACCATACTGGTAGGAATTTGAATCCTCTTATTGGATGGGTTTGATCTCTGCTGTGTTATGGAAAATGTATTTATGAAAAATGCTAGTTTTTCCAAAAGAATGGGTTAATATTGTGGTTGATTTATTTATGGTTGACAAAGTGTCACCATAAAAGAGTTTTGAGTTTTAGTTGATTTTTTATGCTATTTTCCACAACTCCGAAAAAAAATGTGAAAAAAAAGAGACTTTTGTATACAGACTTGCTTGCATATCGGTACGCCGTTCCATGTGAGTTCGGTAGTACGTGTAGTATTTACGAAATGCTTGCCATGGATCAAACTTCGGGTGAGATGACATGTTCCTCAATGTGGCACCCCACTTGGAACATGTACGCTCCGAGTGGTTTCGAAGGCAAGGGAGACACACTTGGGTGAGGTGTGTTCGGCACAAGGAGAATAGTGCGATTGTGGAAAAGAAACAATATTTTTTTATGTGATTAATTGCCTTAAAGGAAGAAACTAAATGCTCATTCGACTAGTGAATGATAACTAAATGTCTTCCTAAAGGTAGAAAATGTGTTTTGTTGATATTTCAATAATAGTCTAATATGATTATGATTTGTATCGTTGTTTGAAAATAAATTGCATTTATGAGGATTGATAACTCATACATTTTATCCGTTTGTTTCTAATCGTTTCGTGCAGGATGGTAAGTCTATTAACAATTTCTGCAGGTCAGACTTGCCATAGTCAATTTCTATAGTGTAAGTACAAGTAAATGCATATTTACTTATTAGGATGATGAAATGATTGCCTCGTTGAGGAACTAAATTCTTTGAATTGTGTTTTTCTTGCATGACACCTTTGCTTCATTGAGGAACTACCTGTTGGTGTGGATTGTTTATGGTTTTTGTTTAGTTTGATGTTATCACGTGTGGATTTATTGATTTTGGGATGAAGATTTCTCACACCAGCTTTATTGCTGACCCAAGTGAGCTTTTGCTTCTTGGGTACGTTCCTTTGGGAATGTAGTCGATTAGCCTTTCAGGTTTAGAGATTTTTGAGCAGCGTTGCTGGAGTTCCGTTAGTGGGGCTAGCGATGTCAGAGTTTCATGGTTAGATCATTTTTAGTTTGTTTTAATTTTCTAAATTATGTTTTAGTTGTTGTTGCTAATTGTTTATGTTGTTTTTGAATTTTCACGTCCAGAGTTTTGGGGAAATGAATAATCTTATGTGAATTTTAGGAGTTTCGTTTTCTTCAAAAATCAGGGCGTGACACCAAGGCATGTTGTTCCTTGACTGCGACAACACGTCCCTCTAGTGCCATAAACACCTCCTGAGATCCCAGTTGCCACAACCATAAAAACAGATATTGGATTGCCCCAAGATCATGGCCCTGCGAATACACATCCCTGCAACAACATTGGAATAATCCAGCAATCACAACAGCCAACACCCGACCTTCTCAACTGAGCTGCTCCCTGAACCACAGACCTGCCAAGCAACATCGTCATAAGCAGCACCAAGTTTTGCTAAACTCGCAGAATATTGGACTGCCTCATAATCACGCCCCTGCAAATACTCGTCCCTACACACATTGCACATTGCCTTCTCCTTGCTAACAATGACCCAACAAAAAAGCTCCCCGCAAGAAGGTCCGAGCCCCCTAGAATCTATCATTTAGCGACACGAACGCAGGGTGTCCGACTCCTATCCAACAGCACTAGGCCGGCAATCCTATTGTCCAAACACTCGTGTCAATCCGTCATTTTGAGCTCTATCGGCTAGTGCATCCGCTACCGCGTTAGCTTCCCTAAATATATGCACGCACTCAATCACCATATCTTCTTTTATCCTTTTGATGTCTCGCCAGACATTCTCCAAGTGCCACAGAAATTTATAATCCTTGTAAAACCAACCACGTACAATTTTGGAGTCCGTTTGAATAATCACTCTCCTACACCCCATCCTATTACACATCCGCATCCCCTCATAAACCGCTAGCACCACCGCTATATTATTAGAGCCTGTTCCAATCATAATTTGCTTAGCCGCAATACAAATACCCCAATGATTTCTTATAATAATTTCAGCCGTCGCCTTATTACTCCTCGACGAACCGTCCACATCAAGGGCAACAAACTCCTTTAGAGGAAAACTCCAATACACAATTCTATTGCCCCTATTAACTACTGGTGCAATAGGAAAACCCAATGCCAAAATCGGCTCGTTCTTATCACTAAATTGCTTAGGATATACGAAGGAATTTGCCAACCTTAAGCCCTTCCGTACCAACAATATGACTGTCATCGCACTAGGCTTGTCATTCTCATAAACTCCCCTACACAGCTGTTTCAAGATCTCCCATAATATAAACATCGGAGTAAGAAAATAGAGAATCCCAACTTGTGTGTTCTTGTTAGCCCCCCTAAACCACACTATCAACACCGTTGAAATTTCTGTTAGCCTTTTCACATGGACATAAAAAATGATTTCAAAATGTTTCCAAACCTCCGCAGCCTGACTGGCCTATAAAAACAAATGTTTTAAAGTCTCCACATTCGGCGCTACACAACAACAACATCTAGAGGCTAAATTAATACCGCAACGGTATAATTCCCCATCAATTGACACTCCCCTCAATAACAATTTCCAAACGAAAACTAAGCTTCTGGAAGGCAAAATAAACAGCCAAATCTTGTTAAATAATGAAGATATTTTCCTCTTCTTTCGAAGCAACTCATAGGCCGAAAGAGTGCTAAATAAACCCTCCAGATTAGGAATCCAAATACAAGTATCACTACACTGATAACACTACAACACAAATACTCAATGATAGCATTCACGGATAGCGGTTTTTATAACAATGCTATAAAAAGTCAATTTTCAATGAATTTGCAAATAAAAAAAGCTATAGTCAATTGGCGGGCATTTTGGCGCTCCCAAATTTTTTGGGTTTTTTGCTACTTTATCTCTCCTCTCCCCCCATTCACAACAGAACTCGCCTCGCCTCTCAACTCCTTCGTGCTCGCCTCCCATCTCCTTCTAGCTTGCTTTTCTCTGCTCGACCTCTTGCTCACCTCTCATCTCCTTCGAGCAGCTCTCTCTCTCTGCGTCTCTCTTCGAGCAGCTCTCTCTCTCTGCATCTCCTGCTGTTTTGAAGGTAATTGTGTTTTTGGTTTGATTTTCTTAATGGGTTTTGGTTTGTTTGTGTTAATTGTGAATTTTCATGTTGGATTTTGGTTGTTTTTGTTGAATTTTGATATCTGGGGGTGTTGGTTTGTTGGGTGATTATGTGAATGGGGGTTGATTAGGTGGATTTTGGCGTGGGTTTGGTTGATTGTATTTGTTTTGAATGACTTTGAGAAGGAATGAAGTTTAAGAAGCAAAACCGACTAAATGGGGTGGAGGTTCTAATTTAGATGATGTGTTTGAGGTCTGTCCTCTGTGGGATTTGAATTGGTGGTTCTGCATAATTAGTTCTCATTTCTGATTGCATGTTGTTCGGCTCTGATTGCTTGGTGTTTGAGTTTTGTCCTCTCTGTGGGGTTTGAAATTAGTGGTTATTGCAGGGTTAGCAACAACAAGGTTAGCTTCTACCTCCATCTCTTCAACAACAAGAAGGTTAGTCCTAGATGCAAAGGATCGTGGATGTTTCTTTAATGCTGAAAATAACAATAGATTAGTGGATGGAATTGCAGGTGCCATGATTGAGCTTGAACAACTCAATAAGCTACTTGATATGAATGCTGAAAATTTATTAGCACAAATGAAACCTGTAGGGATTATCACAGCTTCATAGGCACATGGCATTCACTGGATTTTTTCACAACTGAGATGCTTAAGTATTTTTTTTTATACCAATAAAAATTTTCTTTTTACCAAATCCCACAATAGAATAGAATATAATTCCGAGGTAGAACTGATGAAGTCTTTGTTCTTTTGAAGTACTGATTTCTTTCTGTTTCTGTCGTTCTTCCTTTTGTTTTTCTCCTTATTTCCATGAATGATATATTTTGTTAGTTTAATCGCAACTGTGTGGATTAATCAAAGAATGATGTCAACACACACATTCTCTCTGAAAGCAAGTGAACTAAAATTTTTTCAATGAGTCAGTTTATTTTTATGCCTTTTTCTTGTAGTCTATCTCATGTGTTTTTTTAAGTAACAAATTTTCTTTTAAGTTGAAAATGTAGTTAGATTGTGTTAAAAATACAAAATGCATATGCATTCTCCCTGTTTTTTTTTCTTTTTTTTTCTTTTTTTTTCTTTTGTCAATTGTAAATGAAATATTAAAATAATTTCATAAACTATAACACTCAATATTTCTGCGAGTTGCATTAGAAGCACTTCATTTCAAACCATACAAGAACGTAACTTGACTGCCATGTATTTTATGGGAAGGCTAATTGAGATTCTTTCCCATTCCTTTGTGGCAGGAAAATCCAATCCTGGGAGTTCACATGTACTTATACTCGGATGATGTTTTAGATTTGAACTGCCCACAGGGTTCAGGTGACTCCCCTAAGGGCAAAAGTGCACTCTGCCATGCTGTTTCTGATGCAGATGGGAAATTCATGTTTCAATCTGTACTTTGTGGTAACTCCCGCTCCTCTCTCTAGCATGCACACACAGATAGGTTCTGAAAACCTCTAATGCAAATACTCCAAATTTCTCCATGAGGAGTAAGATTTCATCTTAGCTTTATATATTAAGGTTCATGTCATTAATTTGAAACAAAAATAATAAAGCTTGATGGCAATATGTATAAACATATGGTGTCAGTATGTGGTGTCTTTGTTTTAGTAATGTCATATTCTCCATATTTTTCTGATAGAAGGCGAAATTGGACGCAATAGCATTCTTATCAGGGATAAAGTGAGCGTATGTTTTTGCTGCTCCCAGAATGTCGATTTTGTTTATGAAACAGGCACTCTTTTGTTTTGACATTTTGCAGGAGTGTATGAGCTTTTACCGTACTACAAGGGTGAGAACACAGTTTTTGATGTCTCACCGCCTTCCCTGCCGGTTTCTGTTGAGCATCATCATGTTATGGTACCACAGACGTTCCAGGTACAATAATTTTCTTTTGTTATCTCAATTATGAAAATCAAGTAAATGTTAACCTCTTTCTACTTGCTCAATTTGGGGTTCCTGGTCAAAATTCGATTATGTCCGGTGAATCAGTTTGTTGAAAAATATAGGCCCCAGTAGATTTGATTAGTTCCATCGGTTGATTCAACTGTTCCAAAATTTTCACATCAATAAATAGTCCATGGGAATAAAGAAAAATTATACCTCCACATCTATAGCTGTGCAAAGAAAGTTGTATGTTAACGATTCTACTACCAGTTTTTTTTTTTACATCGTTACACTCTTCTACCAGGGTGAGCAAGTAGCACTTTTGCAGGAGATGCATAATATTGTTAGTCTGCTTATCTTTTGTTAAAGTCATGTTATGGGGCTGGTATGGTCTTGTTAATATCTACAAAACACCATCTGGTACTTAGGTTTTTTAGTTTTTCTTCTCCCTCATGACCATATGTAGATCTTCTTTTCTTCCATATGAATCTACTATCTGTAGTGACCTCTGTAATTGCACAGGTTACTGAATTTTCTGTTGGTGGACGTGTAATTGATGAAAGTGGTGTGGGCGTGGATGGTGTTAAGATTATAGTAGATGGCCATGAGCGGTCTATCACGGACAAACAAGGATATTACAAGCTTGACCAGGTAGAAAATTACATACTATTTTGACGAGGGAAAGAATGTGACTCTTTCACATTTGGTTTTTCTTAGACATGAATGTGCTTTTCTTCATTCCAAAACTGATGTTTACTTTATGGCCTTGTCATCAGGTACGAAGGACAGCGTGACATGCTCTACAACCAGACATTTAATTTTGACCAGGTTGCTTTTGCTTCGGAAGGAATCAAAGATGCGCAGCAAACTGTATGCTTTCGAAACCTTTTAAGTTTCCACGTGTGAACTTTTAAGCTTTTCCATCCATATATTACCTGTTGATGGTGATTTGGATGGGGAAGATTATGAATTATCCAATTATTACATCTTTAGGATAACAACTAAATATACTATTAATCTTGAAAGACTTGCTTTATTGTTTTATATATGGTATAATCAATGCAATTTATGTTCAGTGGGCTAGGTTTATGATAGAGATTGTAGTCATGACTAATGATTGTTGTTTTTATTCAGATGACAGCTTTGAAATCTGCTAACAAGGAGTTGAAAGGAATGATGAAAACAGTGAAGATACAGGATATTGATGTGAGTATCACTTTATCTTGTTCCTAGTCTCCATCTTTGAGGGAGATGCATGGAGGAATTTCAGAAAGAATATTTTAGAGGCGCATGATATGTAGTTAATCTTAAAAAAGTCCTTTTATGCTTTTATGGTAATAACACTGTTTTAAAATTCATAGCTGTGCTGTTGAGCGCAACATTACCCATTCCCAATGCCAGAGAATCACAAAGATTCCCATTACACTCCATTGGCTTTACATATTATTTTGCTTCTTCTCGACTTTTGTACCTCTTCTTCTCTACATTTATTTTCTTCTTTATGTCCCTTTGTATATATTTTTTTCGTACTTACAACAGAGATAAGGTAATAAGGCATTAGGTATTGAAACAGGAAAAGGGGTGAGAAGAAGGCTTCTGAAGTGCAGCTCCCCACAACTATCAATGATGGCAGAATCAGTCCTGCTGTTTGATTATATATTGTTCTATAACTTAGAAATATGAGTTAGTATCTTGGGATGATTTACATTCAAATGGTAGAGGATAGATAGGGATTAGACTTACAAGTGAGAATATGATTGTTTGAAATATGATTATTGAAGGGAAAAAAAAAGTTTAGCTGGCTACATAGTTTAGCTTGAAAATATGATTATTGAAAAAGAAAAAAAAAGTTTAGCTAGTTAGATAGTTTAGTTAGGATTGAAACAGGAACCTAGATATATAACATTTTTCTGATTGTTTCAATATATGATTAATGAAAAAAACAAAAAGTAATTAATGATTGTAAGCTGATCTCTACCTTGTTAAAGGAAGTCTTCTCGGAGTTCTTCCTATTCCTTTTAAAGCCCTTATGATAATTCTTCCTCCATTTCCTAGGACCTGCATTAGTAACCTGTTGAAAACCAATACTTTATGTTTTTCTTGTTACATTAGTGTATTGATTTAGTATGACCTTGCAGATTCTTCCAGTGAATATAAAGGGCCTTGCTGGTAGTGTAGCAACAATGGCCAATTGGTTAACATCAATTGTGATCACAATGACGGCGAACTTGCTTCTTACTTGGAGCAGCGGAGGTATGCTTTCTTATATACCTACATTAACGTACATTAAGGTAGACAACCACGTCTAATGGGCTTATAACTATTGAAAAGACGTTTGTTATTCTGTGTGGGGAAATTGAGGATCTTTTAAATATAGCTCCTCGGTAAAATCAACATTCTTGAAGTTCTAGCTGGATGTGTTAATTACAAGTCAGTTAAAATAAGCTACTCTGTTGGGTTCAATGATCCTGACCAACTTATTAAATCTACATATTATATAGTTTTTATATCTTGCTCCAATCTATTTATCTCTTTTGATCTATCTAAACTTGTACCATCACTCTGAACAGGAACTCACACTCACTCTGAACTCACACTCACAGGTTTTGTGTTATGTTAATGTTGACAAACACTTGTACTTCTCTTTATCCGTTTCCTCATACTGGAATTATGAACAAACATGACTTGTTTCTATTGCTAATTGAAGTGTAAGGTCAATATTAATATAATGGTTAATGCCTTATAGGAGAAAGATGTTGCGCTCGAAAATGGTGGCGGGTTGGGAAGGTTAGCATCATGTTTTCTTGAGTCCATGGCAACATTAAACTTGCCTGCATGGGGTTATGGTTTGCGGTACAGATATGGACTTTTTAAGCAAAAAGTCGCCAAGGAGGGACAAGAAGAAATTGCTGAAGACTGGCTAGAGGTTTGGTTTAGCTGAAATCATTGAATATTCGTATTCTTCCTCGTTTGTTTGTGACTTCAATTGGTAATCAGTAATCTGTATGGTGCAGAAATTCAGCCCCTGGGAAGTTGTCAGGCATGATGTCATATTCACAGTCAGATTCTTTGGTCAAGTCGAGGTCAATCCCTCAGGATGGTGAGTGTTAATTTTTTATGATGTTGTGTAATTGAATATATATATATTTTTTAATTATTTAGTAAAGAACTAGAAGGATACTCCTAGATTGGTATGTTATCTTGGATCCATGTTTTTGCTCTCTTTTTCTTAATGTCAGTGAAACTCATCAAATGTCAGAACCTTAACAGTTAACACTATCCTTTTATTTTTCACAGTCGAAAATGGGGAATATATTAGTGCAACTGCTCCTTTAACCTTTTTTTTTTTTTTTTTGTTGTTGTTTTTGAACCCAACAAAAATATTTCTTTTGACCAAAACTATGGCATCGATGAGTATAGCGACAGTACAATCTTTGCAAGGACATACCACTGAGAACACAGCAGGAGAGGTATCCTTCAGTGTAAGCCATTCCATCTATTTTGTTTCATTTGTTCTCAATGTTCAGTGGATCTTCTATCTGCTGATACTATTCTACCATTTCCAAGGATTCAATTTGCTAATAGTTGAATAAATTGCTGCAGTCAAATTTGTTTGACAAAATATGATGACGTTCATTTAGTTTCCATGAATGTTTTGTCATGTCATGATTTGTTGATTTGCACACTCTGATAGAATGATATGTATTCGATAACTCCAGATCACTGTTGACGAAGTGTCTAAATCATCTTCTTCAAGAACCAAGGAAGAAGTTCTTACTGCTGAAGCTGAAAATGTTTACTCGCAGCGTCTAGCCCTGGGAAGTGCCAATGTGTTACATGTGCTTCCTCCTAAGGAGACAAATGAGCTTACCCTTAAGAAGCTTGCGGAATCCATTTTCAAACAGTCTCAGGTCAGAAATCCCATTGATTTCACTGCTGCTAGTCCATTGCACTCAAAAATCCATTAACCACACCTTCAATTGTTATTATGGAACACTAATATTGCTACCTTCATTTTCTTTCTGTTTTTCTGCAGAGGAGCAACACAAACTCCCATGTAGAAGGTGAGCTGAAAGAAAACAATCTTGCATGTTTTGGCATTCAATCACTCTGATATTACGCCTATATGTTTTGAGTGATGCTTTGCTGATGTTGATATTATTATTTCTAAACAGATATAAAAAGTTTCTCATGTTCAAATTTTCTCAGCGCAGAGCAATATTCTAAGGATGCATTTTCAGAAGAAGGATCATTTTTCTAGAGCATTCCCAAGGATTTTGTCTGTCCTTTAACTGGAGAGTTGTTTGAAGATCCAATAACTCTGGAGACTGGTCAAACCTTTGAGCGGAATATATTCAAGCTGCTGCTTTAGTAAGCCAGCCTGCTCTTTATTCTAAGGAACTCATGCAGCAGCACCCGGTTGGACCTGCTATGGTATCCATCTGAAGCTGTTGCAAAGGGTCCATCATGGAGGGATCTGTTAGAACCGGGAGTCAAGCATGCATTGATTGTTGGTAAGAGATGGTCTACCTTTATACAATTTTCAAAGCATTGTTCTTTTTAACTATAACTCATGGTTTGATTCAATGCATGAAAATCCTCTAAAGTAAGCCTTCCTAAATTTTAATGATCCTCATCTTTTTATGCTGTCACAGTTCCGCTGAGCGACTTGATCGTAGGGAAAGATCTTGGTCCATGATTGCAAGTATGAAAGCTCCTAGGGGAAATCACTCCACAACCATTTTAAATGAGAAATTGTAAGTTCATATTTATTGTTTTCCTCGTTCAGTTTACTCAATAAAAATGTTGATTGCCTTGTGGATGAATATGCCTAGGGAAAGATTTTGGTTTTTTTCTTAGCCTCTGTTTACTGACCAATTGATTTTTGCTGTTTGTTCCTTCTCAGCTGACCCTAAGGCGGGTCATGGACACTGCAAAGCAATCAACCCCATCTGGGTCTCTTAATGAAGTTTCAATGGTGTTGCTAAACAATGCATTATCTTTGCCATTTGCAACTTTTTTGATTATTGTATTAGGTGAATGGGAATATGTTTACAAATTTCTGCTGTAATGAATTGTAAATGTTGTTGCTGTAATGAATTGCTTGAAAGCAATTGCTGGAATTTGTTGATCAAAGGTTGTAAATGTTGTTTTTAAATTTAATAAAGTCATTAAATTTTACTTACTTGATGCACGTGCTGAATTATACTTGCTTATAAGATGTAATCAAAAGTCATTTGAACGCAAAAAAAAAAAAAATAAAATAAAAAAAATAAAATTCCTATGTATACTCTACCATAGCGTTTTAGAAACGCTATGATAGAGCCTTTTATAGCGTTTCAGAAACGCTATGGTAGACTCTATCATAGCGTTTCAGAAACGCTATAAAAGGCTCTACCATAGCGTTTTTAAAACGCTATTAAAGGCTGCTTACTATAGCGGTTTTAAAACGCTATAATAGACCCTGGGTCTATTATAGCGCCGGCAAACATAGCGTTTATTAAAACGCTATGGTATCCTACCATAGCGTTTTTGAAACGCTATGAATGACATTTTTTCTTGTAGTGTCCATTTCCTAGGACCTGCATTAGTAACCTGTTGAAAACCAATACTTTATGTTTTTCTTGTTACATTAGTGTATTGATTTAGTATGACCTTGCAGATTCTTCCAGTGAATATAAAGGGCCTTGCTAGTAGTGTAGCAACAATGGCCAATTGGTTAACATCAATTGTGATCACAATGACGGTGAACTTGCTTCTTACTTGGAGCAGCGGAGGTATGCTTTCTTATATACCTACATTAACGTACATTAAGGTAGACAACCACGTCTAATGGGCTTATAACTATTGAAAAGACGTTTGTTATTCTGTGTGGGGAAATTGAGGATCTTTTAAATATAGCTCCTCGGTAAAATCAACATTCTTGAAGTTCTAGCTGGATGTGTTAATTACAAGTCAGTTAAAATAAGCTACTCTGTTGGGTTCAATGATCCTGACCAAATTATTAAATCTACATATTATATAGTTTTTATATCTTGCTCCAATCTATTTATCTCTTTTGATCTATCTAAACTTGTACCATCACTCTGAACAGGAACTCACACTCACTCTGAACTCACACTCACAGGTTTTGTGTTATGTTAATGTTGACAAACACTTGTACTTCTCTTTATCCGTTTCCTCATACTGGAATTATGAACAAACATGACTTGTTTCTATTGCTAATTGAAGTGTAAGGTCAATATTAATATAATGGTTAATGCCTTATAGGAGAAAGATGTTGCGCTCGGAAATGGTGGCGGGTTGGGAAGGTTAGCATCATGTTTTCTTGAGTCCATGGCAACATTACACTTGCCTGCATGGGGTTATGGTTTGCGGTACAGATATGGACTTTTTAAGCAAAAAGTCGCCAAGGAGGGACAAGAAGAAATTGCTGAAGACTGGCTAGAGGTTTGGTTTAGCTGAAATCATTGAATATTCGTATTCTTCCTCGTTTGTTTGTGACTTCAATTGGTAATCAGTAATCTGTATGGTGCAGAAATTCAGCCCCTGGGAAGTTGTCAGGCATGATGTCATATTCACAGTCAGATTCTTTGGTCAAGTCGAGGTCAATCCCTCAGGATGGTGAGTGTTAATTTTTTATGATGTTGTGTAATTGAATATATATATTTTTTAATTATTTAGTAAAGAACTAGAAGGATACTCCTAGATTGGTATGTTATCTTGGATCCATGTTTTTGCTCTCTTTTTCTTAATGTCAGTGAAACTCATCAAATGTCAGAACCTTAACAGTTAACACTATCCTTTTATTTTTCACAGTCGAAAATGGGTTGGGGGAGAAGTTCTTCAAGCACTGGCTTATGATGTGCCTATTCCAGGATACAAGACCAAAAACACAATAAGTCTTCATGTCTTTAGGAAGCAAAAGCTGGCAGTCAGGATTTTGACTTATTTCAGTTCAATGATGGAAAATATGAAGCTGCTGCCCAGCTTCATTCAAGAGCAACAGGTTGGTTATCTGGTGGAAAACCAGTTATCTACCTCCTAATCAGTGTGAAGTGTTCATTTTTTTTGTCACATATATTAAAGTTAAAAATGGTCTAATAAGAACTAGTAGTAATGCTTAAGGCTATTCAGTTACTTCTTTCTGATTTTGATGATTACATTGTAACAATGTGTTGTTTAGGCTAATTCTAGTGTTAAACAATTTATTTGCTTCTCAAGGAAATGAATGTAGCATCTTTTCCGCATTTGATTGTGTTTGTCTGTGTGTGTATGTCATTTGATTCCCTAACGGATATTCATCAATTTGTGCTGTTGCAGATATGTGCAGTTCTGTATCCTGGTGATGCTACAGAAGATGGAAAGCTTCTGCGTCTAAAGCAACAATTTTTCCTTTGCAGTGCCTAAAGCTCTAAAGCTCTAAAGCTCTAAAGCTCTAAAGCTCCCAAGCTCAAGAAGAACTTTGGGTGTCATTTCTATGTCTCAGTCTCTGTCCTTGTAAGTTCCTCTGTTCCCGTATGTACAGCTGCTGGCCATGCAGTTTTGAAAGTAATTGAGAAAAGAAAAGCTCCAGGAGGATGCAATGGACTACACAATGTCGAATTGTAAATGCTGTTGTTTCTACTGTAATGAATTGATACACGTGCTGTAATGAATTGTGAATGATCTAAATTTCTGCTGTAATGAATTGTAAATGTTGTTGCTGTAATGAATTGCTTGAAAGCAATTGCTGGAATTTGTTGATCAGCTAGAGGTTGTAAATGTTGTTTTTAAATTTAATAAAAAGTCATATTAAATTTTACTTACCTGATGCAAGAATTGATGGACGTGCTGAATTATACTTACCTATAAGATGTAATCAAAAGTTTAAAAAAAAAAAAAAAAAAAAAAAAAATTTCCTTTGTATACTCTACCATAGCGTTTTTGAAACGCTATGGTAGAGCCTTTTATAGCATTTCAGAAACGCTATGGTAGACTCAGAAACGCTATAAAAGGCTCTACCATAGCGTTTTTAAAACGCTATAAAAGGCTCTACCATAGCGGTTTTAAAACGCTATAATAGACCCAGGGTCTATTATAGCGGCGGCAAACATAGCGTTTATTAAAACGCTATGGTATCCTACCATAGCGTTTTTGAAACGCTATGAATGACATTTTTTCTTGTAGTGTAACTACTTTGAAATCTGCATCATAAAGTACCCGCGCCAGATTCCTGACTGTCGAGCTCACCAAATTGAAATCTCCATTCTGGACCTCGTAGATCGTAGGCCAAACACTTTTCTTCACTAACTCCCTCGACCTTTTGAAAACTGACGTAAGATTCAAGTTTGCATAAAAAAAACTTGAATTCCCATTACCAATGCGCCAAACACTGTTGCTAATAAAGACCGCTTTGAACTTCACAATTTCTTTCATAATCGGCGAAGCTCCTTGTTTCTCCAATTGATATACCAAAGGAACCTACCTTCCAGTACTTTCCTCTCATAAAGTTAGCCCACAAAGAGTTGGCATTTAGCAAATTCCACAAAGCTTTGGTTTGAAAAGCTTTTGTGACAGTAGCCAGACTTTTAATCCCCAAACCTCCTTCCTCCCAAGGAAAACAATTATTGTCCCAAGCTACCCATTTTTTCTTCCACTTCCCTTCATTGTCTCCCTAGAAAAAATTTTCCATCAATTTCTGAATTCTAGAGATGACTTTTTGTGGCACACACATAGCACTTAAAGTATATACTGGAATGGAGCTTAACACATGCCTGATCAGAACTAATCTCCCACTAGGCGATAACAACTTTGCCTTCCAGCCACACTAATTATCTTCTTAATCTTACTCACTAGGTCCTCAAAAAAGATACTTCTACATTTACCTTGAAAAATCGGTACACTCAAGTATTTAAGAAGAAACCTTCTAATGTACGTCTTAATGGCTACCACTTGCTCAGCTGAAGCCCTTTCCTCTACCATAAAAGAACTTTTACCTGCATTAATCTTTTGACCCGAGACCTTGACATATCTTTCCAAGAATTTCAAACAGTCTGTGACCGAGGATTTCCTTCAATTGAGAAAAATTAATGTATCATCTGCATACAAAAGGTGCGTAATGGGCGAGCAATGTCTGAGAGTTTAATAAAAACAAATATCCCCTTACTAAAATTAGCCTTCAACCCTTTGCTAAGGACCTCCGTAGCAATGATAAACAACATAGGAAAAAGAGGGTCACCTTGCCTCAACCCGTAGAGGATTTAAAATACCCATTGTACAATTCTTTCAACAGAACAAAAAATCCACAGTGAGCGATACAATTGGTAAAAAGATGACAAACTCTACTCGAGAACCCAAACGTCTTAAGCACCGCCAAAAGAAAAGACCATTCCAAACGATCATAGGCTTTTTCCATGTCAATCTTTAAAACCATGTTTCCGTCTGTGATCCTTTTATTAATATCTCTCATCATCTCCTGAGCCAATTCAATATTTTCACAATAGATCTTCCCCTTACAAAAGCACCCTGCTCCTGAGCCACTATCTCTGATAATAGTAAAGCAAGTCTATTGCAAAGTAATTAGCTGAAAATTTTATATATAACGTTGCAAAGACTAATAGGACGAAAGTCAGAGAAAGAACCTGGCGAGTCCACCTTAGGAATCAAGGAAATAAAATTTGCTGAAAAAGTCACCGGTAGAGCCGCACCCTCAAAGAACTGAATGGCTACTTTCCAAATGTCCGTTCCAACAATCTCCCAGCATGACTGAAAGAAACCTGCAGTGAAACCGTCTGGCCCTGGAGCACTACTCTTCGGGATGCCAAAGGTCGCCTGTTTCACCTCTTCCAATGTCGGACTACTGACTAACTAATCACAATCCAAACCAGATATAACTGAAGGAATACAACTTAACAATTCGGGTCATGTTCACAATCATCGTGAGCAGTAAGAAGACCTTGAAAAAAACCATTAGTTTCTCGAAGAATTTCCCCCGCCTCTGTAATCTCCCTTCCACACTGCCAACGAATGGAAGAAATAGATCTTCTTTTTTGTTTCGATTTAACCGAAGCAAAAAAATACTTGGTACAAGCATCCCCTTCCTTAAAGTCCCCTTGCCCTGCTTTCTGCATCCAATACAATTTCTCTTGTTTAAGTGCTAGTCTGTATTTTGCCTGACATCTGCTCAGATTGCAGCACGCATTGACATCCCAGTTAGCCTCCACATTGAGACCATTACTGCCAGTACTTTCCCATCCAGAAATTAGAATATTTTCCCATAGACTCATTTCATCTTCTAGTGCCCTAATTCTGCTAAAAATATTACCAAATACATCTCTATTCCATAGGATCAGAGCTCTGCAGAGAGTTTTGAGTTTAACATCCACCTCATACAGCGCCCTCATACTAGCAACCTCCACTTTCCAAGTCTACTCAACCAACTCCTCAAAGGACTGATGCGTCTCCCACATATTTAAGTACCTGAAAGGAGAATAACCCACTCTAGACTGCGCTAGAATAGAGGCCAGAATAGGAGTATGATCCGAAAATGTACGCTGTAGATGCTCCACCTTCGTGTATGGTAACTGGGACTGCCACGACGAGTTCACAAAATTCTGTCCAGCCTGGCCTAAATACGATCACTCCCACGCCTATTGTTATACCAAGTAAATCTAGGGCCTATGTACCCACAATCCAAGAGCTCGCAATGCTCAATACAGTTCAAAAAATTAGTCATGACGTTCAATGAAGAAGAATTCCCTCCTAACTTATCACTGGCACTAAGAACTGCATTAAAATCTCCGCCAACCATCCAAGGGACATTATTTTGAACCGCCCAATGTTCCATTATCCCCCATAGTTCCCTTCTCTCCTCCACAGTGCATTTAGCATAAACAAAGGAAATAAAAAAGGTCTGAGAGTTTGAATCCGTTACCTGACAGTGAATAAACTGATCCGATTCATCCACCACCGTAACCACCAACTCTGAATCCCAAAAAATCAAAATCTTCCCTCCCGTCACTTCATTAGACTTAAAGCCTGCCAGTCTCATTTTATTGCCAAACTCCATATGACGACTAGCCTCAATCATAGGTTCTGCAATCATAAACAATTCTGACTTTGTACTCGTTCACCAATCCTTTTAGTCTAGTCCATGTGGCTCTGTTCTCCACACCTCGTGCATTCCAAAACATTATGTTTTCGATCTTTTTTTAATCTGGACAGATGAACCATTTGGCCTTGCTAGTCGGCGACTTCCCGGGGGAATCGTCAACCTGACTTTCTTACTTTTCTTTTTACTCATCTCACCTTCCGACACTGCCCCCAACTCCAAATCTCTGCTCATTGTAGCTTGTGGACCAATCTCAGCCTCAGAGTCTACCTCGTCACTGTCATCATTTGTACTTTTGAGCGTATTTATATTTATCTTCTTCCACCTGAGCCTGCAAGATTCTTTAAACAGAGAAATAGCCTTGTTTAAAGTTTCACCCAGCTCATGAATTTCCTCCGACTCCTTGACCAACACAAGCTCTCTATTCCTTGAAATTTTCAAGCTCGCACCATGTTCCAACCCATGAGACTCATCCGCGTATTGCGACAGGATAGGCAGCACATTTCGCTCCTCGGACAGGTCATGTACAGTCACGCCTTTCGCAACAGTGACTACACCAAACACTCTGGAACGAGCACTCCGCTCTGCTGCCATGCTAATCTTGACTGCTGGTCAAGTCAAGCTTGCCTGTGCTCCATCCTCTTCCGCACCCTTAATAGCCTTCTCAATCCCACTAGAAGAGTATCCTGCATCCCTGCAATCAACCTTGAATTCTTGTAACTGATGCTCCTTCGACTTAGCAATAGCAACAATTTCTCTATTCGAAATTTCCACTTTATCACCGATTTGATTCCTTTGCTGTATCATCATTCTAATTAAATTACCTTATTTTGAATCTAATTTAACCATGCCCGTATCCTCCTGTGTATCCACTGTTTCCACTTTGGCCAAAATCTGTTTAGACACTGATTTAGAAACTGCTTCGAATTCAACTATTACCTTGCTAGGAAGCTTTAAACTCTCTGTTTCTAAACTGATCACAACATTCTCAGTTTCCCGATTTAAATCCTTGTTACCCTTTGTTTCTACCTTGATCGGCCTATTGTTTAATTCCATCTCTTGGTCCAAGTTGGAAAAAAAACAAATGCATTTTTTTGGACCATGTCCCTAATCTCAAGCAGCAAATTATTCACCTTCTGCGTGTTCACTGGCACGTTCTGGCTGGAGATCTCGGCTCCTATATCGATCTTTGCTCCGCTCACACCAATTTTCTCCTATTTATTCTCTATTTATTTCAGAACTGGGCGATAAACCTGCTTCGACTCTATGCCTTTCGGCTGCTTACCGTGCTCTTTGTTCACAAAAATCTCATTTTTCTGGACCCCTTCACTATGCTTAATGTTATCCGACTTCGCCAATTCTTGGCAATTATCTTTTTTGCTCCCAACGCGTCTCCTACAAGCTTCGTATGTATGCCCAATCATGGCACAATTGTCACAATATTTGAATCCCGGGTAAACAATTTTCTGCCAAAAGCCCTTACTCCCGGAAAACTCTAGCCAAATACGGTTAGGTAGTTCGCTCGATAGCTCCATCTCCACACACAACCTAACAGCGTTCAATCTAGTAAAACCTAGCGTGCTGTCATCAATCCTCTGAAATGTACCAATCGAGTCCCCTACCTATTTAAAATATAAAGGATGAAAAAATTGTATAGGTAGGTTCGGTAAATCTACCCGCAAAAGGGCTAAAATTGGGTCTTCTCTTAGACTAAAACCCTGATGCCATCGAAAAGCTTTAAATCAAACACCCCTAATCATATACGAATCCTGTGACAAAGTTTTTTTAACCTTCTTTTTTGCCTGAAATCTTACAAGAACATGCTTCGGATCTAACAATCCCATGGTAAAGTCCCCCATGACTCCCCAAGTTCAATGAATCGTTTTTCTAATAGCTTCTAAACAAAAACGATAACTGGAGAACTTAAAAACAATGATTGAAGATTCAACATACCTTTCACATCTTTTCACTTCGGAAATATTCATGGACAACGCCGGACATCCCTCTTTTCAAAAATGATTCCCCTTCATTGGATCTTTGTCAATGATGACCTTCTTCACGACCCCCAATGCCTGAAGAAAGGTCCTCGACAACCTTGCAGCCTCGGGTTGTGTGCCTCCTAGCCCAGCCGTGTGGCCTTCCACCATAACGGCTAGAGGAGCCGCCATGGACAGCCTTTGCGAATCCTTAAGTTGGACGTTCCAGATTAATCTTATAGGATAAATAAAGGCTGAGATTAAACTAAATCTAGTCTTCATGAAACTTCCCCTGGATCCTTCAAAATCGCCTAGGTAGAGCAGTTTTGCTTCTTCAAGATTAATTTTTTTTTCTTTGGTTTATCGCCTCAATCAATAACACTGAGGCTCTGCTTGATACATTGTAAAAAAAATTCATTTTGCAAAGTAATGCAAATTCATCACTTTGCAATACGTTAGTTTTCAATGCATTACTTTGCAGTTGCCTGATATTAGTCGGAAAAATATTGTCATTTCAACAATTTTTAGTTTTTTGGGGGGTTTCTTCATTGGCGTGCATTTCACGTACCTTATGTTCTACCATATATATATATTATTTATATATTTTTTATTTAAATATGTAACTGAATAATATGTAAGAAAAATAATGACTCTTTGAAAGAGTTTTAATTATAATAAACTCTTATAAATGCGACTCTATTGAGTTCCAAATCGTATGGACTCTAATGTGTTGCACATAATAATAAGAACTCTTAAAAATATGGACTCTATTAAGAAGTATAGTCCAACATGTGAACGTGAGAGTTATCTGCAAAAGAATTCAGAACATTTTATCCCGTAAATTATGTAGGATTTCATAATGTGAAGATTTAGAGGCTATGCATTTTAATTCCATAATCGCTTTACGTAAATCTTACCAAGCACTTATTTTTTGTAACTGCCTGCAAAAGAATGCATTTGTATTATTTTATGGAATACCAAGCAGAGCCTAAGTATCAAAATAACTTTCCATTTCTTATTCATTGAATTTTAACTTTTATAACACTACACCACGTGTGAGACCCTGAGTGGGCGGACCTGAGTAGGGGAGGAGGATGATCCTTATATGTGCGGGGTCAACTCCCCATTGTATCGACGCGTTTTAAAGCCGTGAGGGCCGGATGGTAGCCCAAAGCGGACAATATTGGTACAGTGTGGGAGGGGGTCGTCACACCACGACTTAGATAACTTCGCTAAATTGAGAGTTATACCCAATACTCAACCACTACATTACAACTTTGACTCAGTTCAAACTCTTTTAAACAATAACCACCTTATTAGCATTGCTACAAAGCAAAAATTCTATTGTGGCTCAACCTTTTGTACTTGAAAACTCATAAAAGTGTTATAATACTCACAAAAAGTGCACTAGCACTAGGCAATATTGACTAGAGGGTGAATAGTCACTTTTCGCAAATCGAATTTGTATTTTAAAAAAAAGGCGGAAGTACTCGACTTCGAAGTTCTTTGCATAAACTTATTGAAAGCTTATAGTGTGACTTAAGCAAAGTCAATACCTCAAGGGTCACAAGTTTAATTGATTCACTTGCAAGTTGAACATATAATTCATGCTATAGAAAGCAAAGACAACTTAACTAAGCATGCAACGTAAATAAAATAAATTAAAATAAATAAATGAATAAATAGAGTCACGGGGAGAAGAAATAAAACCAGACAAAGAAGACCAATATAACGAGGTCCATGTAAGCCAAAGTTTGATTGGGTCCAACTAGTTACTTCCTTGGTGGAAAGGGCTCACAAGCCTCAAGTCTTTATCACTTAATCATATGAGAACGCCACTCTCAATCAACGTTCCATAACCTTGCAAGGTCCAATCGCCACGCTTCTATGAAATTTACTGACACAAACCAAGTGATTTACACCACGAGTCTTACAAATACTTTAGCGATCACCAATGGGATGCACCACAACCAAGTCTTGCGGACGTGTAATTGGGATCCCTGAGATACAACTTGGTCTAATGTTCTGTTTCGCGAGACTTATCTAATAGCCAAGGATCATGGGATGCAACACAACTAAATTTTGCCACCTGCTTAGGATCGTTGGGATGACACTGACTCATAGGAATCCACTCCACGGATTCAAGAACTCACGCAGGTTGAAGGTGAGTTTAGGCTACGCTGACACTCAAAGGTTTTTTTTTTTTTTTTTAGTAATACTCGTTTATTGGATAAAGAGGGTTAAAAGCTCTTTTACATTCACTTCCTCACTCAATGAAAGATAAAATATTCACTCAAGAATTAGATGAAATTGTTGAAGGCTTGACAACTCTCCAAATGAGGCATATACCGATGAAATTTTTTTTTTGACTCTTCTAACTCACTTATTTTATCCCTTCTCTTTAGATAACCAAATAACTCATAAAGAGATAAAGAGTTCTTCCTATAATTCCATAGATCGCTCACAAGGGATATGGGTTTTGATGGGTGAGTGGATTTTTCAAGTGGAAATACTTCACTAATTTGAACATAGGAAATATGAGAGAGATGATCCAAAGAGATGGGTCCCAATTCCTATTTATAGAACCAGTATCAACAAGCACAAACTTAATCTCAATCACTCGGTATACAATTATACTTCCATCGTATACTTTTTACATAGTTTTGGCATAATTTGCAAATACCTTTTCAATTCAAGGTTATTTTCCATTTGGCCCTTATTAGTTTATAGCTATTCTTATTTGGCCTCCAAAGGTTTTGTATTCCAGTCTAACACCCATGACTATGTGTTAAACCAAGTTGACTAGCAAACTCCATCCAATTTTTCAAAAAGACCAACTTATCATGTGGTTTTACCCTACTCTTATTTTATCTTCTCGCAAATCCTCTCTCACTTTCTATCTCTCTATAATCCCTCATATTCTCCTTCTCTTTTATTTCCCTCACAAACCCTCTCTCACCCTTTTTTTTATTTTGTTTTCACAACTAAGAAGATAAGAAATCGATTTGAAGCCACACTTGAAGATCTGATGGATGAAATCGCATCCCATTGGAAATCGAGTGAGATCGGAGAAACCCTCAACACCACCACCTCCGCCAAATCTCCCTCCCCTCTCCTTCCACTCCAACTTGAATCAATATATTGGTTTCGCTTTCAAACTCTTTCCTTGCTACTATAATTCAGACTCAGATGAAGGGAAGAATAAGCAAAACTATTCGTTGACTCATTCAACTTTTGTGTCTCATTATCAGTCACTAGATGAAGATTCAAGTGTTGCTTTTATTTCAATTCCTGATAAAGGAGATTCAAAGTCGACCATTTCAAAGATGAAGTATTCAGCTTGGGACTTCTTGATACAATTTGCATCAATTGATGGGCATGGAGTTGGGTTAGGTTCTATTGGTAGTTGATTCAATGGATAATGAAATAAATGAAGAGATAATGGAAGAAGTAAGAAATTGCAAATAGAAAGTAGTAGAGGAAATTTTATCAAGATGTGACTTTGGTGAAAGCACTTCTAAAATGGTACAATTAAAAAGAGATGAAGAGAACATGGGATCAGTGGAAAAGGATATAAGGAGTGGAAGAGGATATAACGAGCTGCTCTGAATCCATTGTTTCCACGATGGGCATCCTAATTCCTCATTGGCCCCATTAGTTTGTATATAATTCCTAATTGGCACCCATCTTCTTTGTGAGGTGCTATAATGTGTGTAATGGTTGTTTATTAGGTGCCTTTGTAAGGCATGTTCTTGTGAGGTGCTATAATGTGTGTGATGGTTGTTTATTAGGTGCTTTTGTAAGGCATGTTCTCCTAATTAAAGAGCAAAAAACATCTAAATACTAGTTTCTTAGTCGTTGGATCAAGCTTAATCATCAAGTAATATGATTTATGTGATTTTGGTAAGACACGTGTAAAGCACAAACAGGGTAAGTTGGTCGTTTTGAAAAATTGGATGAAGTTTGTTAGTCAACGTAGTTGAACATACAGTTATGGGTGTTACACTGGAATACAAAAAACTTTAGAGGTCAAATAGGAATAGCAATAAACTAATGGGAGCTAAATAGAAAATAACCCTTTAATTTATATTCAATGACATGGCAACATATATACCACACAATCAAACATTGTGATATCCAATGCAATTGTGCTGATAGCACACATATTACCATGTCATCAACTACATGTTTTTAGTACAAAAATTGAGTCACAGTAGAAGTACTATTTGCAAAATATCTAAATAGACTCATCAACCTCTATAAGTCCCTTACCTGGGTTAGGTTCATGGTCCAAACAACTATAATGTTCCATGCAAAACCTCTGAAATTAGTTTGTCTTAAAGTATGAAATTTCGATAATTTAAACATTTTCCCCAAACATAGTTATTCTCTGCGACATTTTTCTCTCATTCAAATTTGTTTTTGAAAAATTATCCAGTGCTTATATTACTAATTGTTTCCATTGGTTTGAAGTGATGTGAAGTGAGATATTACTCTTATATGGAGCATAGGACCATAATTGTGTGAGAAAAAAAAGTGGTTGAGACAAAATCTCCTTTCAATTGCAACTATGTAAATTTAAAGGATCGTGCATAATTACAAAATAATGAAAAATAATAATAAAATAAAAACACACTGAAAAAAAGGCTAAAGCAAAATGATGAATTTTTGTAACATCAAGTTTAATAAACTATAAACAAAAGTAAGTTAATATACGTGATCTTTTGAAAACAATATATATAGAATTATAGACAAACAAGAAGAAAATTGTGTTTACAAAAAACTTACGAACGTACTTGTGTAAAAAAGTAAAAGGATAATGAAAAATAAAGGATAAAAATTGCATGAATGCAACAGGTGCAAATAACTAGAAAATATTAGGTGGATTGTTGCACGAGTTTGATTAGGTGTATTGCCCGTGCAAGTTTACGAATGACTCATAATATTCTAAGCATTCTAAGCTTAAAAACTAATGTAAATTCAACAACTTAACAACGTTGACCAGACCTTTAACTTCATCACAACAAAGACCTTGTTTTTCGTTCTTATATTTTTCCAGTTGTGAGTTGTTTCACTGGCATTGTCGTCGCATGTTTTTTTTGTCTGTTGCCTCATGTTGAGATTGGCCTCGTACACAGGCACAAATCTACATGGGGGCAAGTGGGCGAACTTGCCACCACTCACTTTTAAATTTTTTTTGGGTTATTCTTTTATTTACCCACCCCTGCGAAGCTGACGAAGTCGTCACGCCCCTCTCCTCTCTTCTGCGCTCTCTCTTTGTTTACTGTGACACCAACACACGAGCAATCGCCCCTCCTCCTTTTATCATCTCCCTCCATCTCTCCCACTATGCTTGATTTAGTTCTCTTTCCCACCATTGCCACTAGCAACCTCAACCTCTCTTGCCTACTTTAAGGAAGAAGAATATTTATTTTTAAGTATTTTCTTGAGATGAATTTGTATCTCAAGGTCTAGTTTTGTATTTTATTCGTGGGATTTTTTGGATATAGATGAAAGTTTAGATCCATTAATTTTTTCCTCAAGATACATTTTTGTCGCTCAATGTTCATCTGTGGGATATTGTTTGAAGGACATTTTAGTAATCAAAGTGAGTCTTTGATAGTCAACGCACGTTAATCTAAATTGTTTTGTCCACATCTAATTTTACATTTGAAATTAACTTTTGCCCCTTAACTTTATGTACAAATTTGATTTGCCTCCCATGTATTTATCTTTCGCGATCTTACAAAGTAGCTTGTTTAATCCATTTTCTTCCCTTATATATTCAATGGAGTTTTGTTTAGCAATTGGTGTTTTGTATAGTTATTTATGTATTGTTCAAACTAAAAATATATATTAAAGTAATTAATTATTATATTCTATTATCATCAATTAACTATGACTCGTCACTCCACCCCTTTCAACAAAAATCTTGGCTCCATCACTGCTCGTACATCATACAAACAAGTCAAATATATTGCGGCAAATAAATAAATGGATTGTGTTGCTTGCCAACAATTCTAGCCAGCCAGGTTTGCTAGCCATTTTTTGGCCAAGTTTGGGTTTTTTGACACTTCTACCCCTTCTATAGATGGTGTTGTGGTTGTGTTTTAAAGAGAAGGGGTACAAAGTGTAAAAATACCAAAACTTGGCAAAAAAAATGGCTAGAAAACCTGGCTGGCTAGACTTATTCGTCGCTTGCACATCCGATCAAATTTATTGTTTCAAGTCACTAATAAAATAACTTACTTGTTTGGGTTGCGGTAAGTGTCAAACATTTGCAAGCAGCTTTTAAAATCTATTTCGATACTCTTTTATCGTTCATGTTTGTTTTAGCTTAGTAAGTTCATTAAAATATCAAAGAACTTGCTATCATCAAACCGTGAATTAAGACCTTATTTGAAGGTTCTTTAATAGATAATACTCCCTTCCTGCTCTAACATAAAATATTATTGTTGTGGATACCTTCAAGTAGGGGTGGGCATTTCAGACCGAAAACCCGGACCGAATCGACAACCAGACCGATCGGGTTGGTTCGGATCGATTTTTTATTTATTATTAAATATTTGGTCTTAAAACTCGGCCCGACCCGATGTTTTTGGCCCGGTCCTCAGTTACCCTTTCTAAAACCCGTCGGGTAACCGGCCCGACCCAGATATGAATAAAAACCCTCAAAAACATTAGTAAGGCCCAAGAAAAACCAATTTCTTCAATCTCAGTTACTCCTCTTCATCTCTTTATCTGCTACTCCTCTCAGTCACTCCTCCCTGTGAGTGTGCGAATCCTCGACTCCTCTCCTCCCTGTGCGACTCTTCTCCAACTGGTGATCAACTCAAAGAAATCGCATCAGAAACCCAACCCTTCGTTTTTTCTTTTAGATGGAAAATACAAGTCTTCAATCACATGAGCGGGGGACCCCTATGCTTTTGTTTGTTTCATGAGTGACAGATAAGGAAACCAACAACAACCATTAATTCCACGAGTATCATCCAACTCCACATTTGTATATGGGTAGGGGACCTAATTTAAGTAAAAAATGACTCTTCCAAGTCTTGCTTTCCTTTTATCTCTATGGAATTTAAAAACCATTAAAACAAAAATAACTGAGAGAGCAATACCAGTACTAATAGAGGTGAGTTATCACTTTCTTCTTATTTCTTGCAACAATAAGAACTTTGTTTTTCCAAAATTGACCGTTCTCTGTTAGCAATTGAAGAGGAGAACCAGTTGTGTAAGAGAAAGATCATGGAGGCGAGGGTTTCTCCTTTGAGCTGGCAAGGGTTTTTCCATCTGAGAAGGAGAGAGGCTAGGGTTTTTCTCCATGCTTTGCTACGCTTTTTTTTTAGCCCGATGTTTTGCTTCGCTTTTTTTTTTGCTTGGGTGGATAGAAGAGGAGAGATCAAAGGATTTGGGCTTTGGATCGAAATCGGCCCAAGACTGGCCCAAAACTCGATTAACCGGGACCTCGGTTAACCAGCCTAACTCGGTCCAGTCTCGAGCCTCAGAATTTCGGACTTACAAATATCGGTCCGGGCTTTGATTTTTAATTTTGGGGCCGGTTACCCGAACCTGCCCAGCCCTACCTTCAAGATCATAAAAAATTTGTGTATCATGGAAGTGAAAAATTGTTTTACCATGCACAACCAATTGGTGGGATCGTATTCGCCATTATAGAAAAATCTAGTTTGATTGTTATTGGTATAAACGAACTTGAATGAGTCAGTTGGAATCAGGATGACGATGAAGAAAAGAAGGATGACCCAGAGGAACTATATTTGACACGTGATTGACTACAATTAAATTATAAATCGAGATAGAATCATAGGATACGATACACGTTCATTCAGCGATGTAAAATAACCATTTTTTTTTGTATGTTTCAACCAATAATGTTTTCCCAATTATTATTTTTTTTGTTATTTAGGTATTTCCAAACTACTTAATTTAATTTTCAAAATTTTGATAAGAATAAAATAATCGATGAATCCCACATTCGACCGATGACATTCGTTTCTCAGAGTATTATTACTAAAACTTTCTCCCTCATTATGGCGAGATTGATTTGTTAATTTCTTAACACATGTATAATTTCCTAGCATATCCATTATTTGTTTCATCTATAAAGTTTGCAACTTCACAGTTTTTCCAAGTTGTTAAATTTTTTATTTATGTCTAACTTTTATACCACTTTCGCATATACAAAGCATTTTTACGTTTAGTTGAACCTATATTGTAGGAAAAAATAATAAGTTTACATAGAAACCTTTGCCTTAGTAACACAATATCTTTTGATTGTGCATAATTATCTTTTTATATTTTTTTATTAATGATCAACTTATATATAACATTACACCACCCCTAGGTAACTCAACTAAAATATGAGGTTATGTCTAATACTCAACCAATAAATAATAACCTTAACTCATAATGTCCTAAACATCGTATGCTAACAAACTAATATAAAATCAACGTTGAACATTTAGAGAATTTATTGTAAACATTTGATATTTCACTTGCCACTACAAAAAAAAATTCAATAGCTACAAATACTAGAGACAAAATTAAAAAACCGTCTCTAAATAAAAGATTTGTACCGTCACTAATTCTTTTGGTAACTGACGAAACCAAAAATCATATAAATTGTTCTTGTGACGGGAAAACCGTGGCTAAATTCTGAATAAATCGTAACTAATTAAAACATTTGTGATGGCATATTAGCTGTCGCTAAGTTTTACAAATAAACTGTGCTTGTGATGGGAAAACCGTAGCTAAATGCAGAACAAGTTGTAGCTAATTAAATCATTTGCGATGGTATATTAGCCGTCGCTAAGTTTTGCAAATAAAAATTGGTAGCTACAGTATAAGCCGTCCCTAATGGATTTTTTTGAAAAAAAAATATATATAAAAAAACATTTAGCCATGGTATATTAGCTGTCACTAAGTTTTACAAATAAAAATTGGTAGCTACGGTATAAACCATCCCTAATGGATTCTTTTGAAAAAAAATATATAAAAACAAAATAATTTAGCCACGGTATATTAGCTGTCGCTAAGTTTTACAAATAAAAATTGGTAGCTACGGTATAAGTCGTCCCTAATGGATTTTTTGAAAAAAAAATATATATATACAGAAAAAACATTTAGCCACGGTATATTAGTTGTCGCTAAGTTAGTGCAACTAATTTGTTTGCAAGGCAATTATCAAGGAAGGATATATGTAGTCTTATCCTAGACAATTTTATAATTTGTTAAAATTTTTCCTCTATTATTTTGTGTTCTCTGAATTTGAACAACCTGTTTTTGCTCATTTTTTGTTTTGTTTCCTCCAATAATTTCCAGGAAGATGTGAAGATAATGAAGAAAATGAACGTGAATACTTACAAGTTCTCCGTTTCTTGGTCAAGAATTATACCAAGTGAGTAGTAGCATAAGCATAATTTTGATGTGGATGAATTGCTAATAGGTCAATTTCGAAAAGTTAAAGTGTCCTTGAAGACTTGGTTACTATTCTGAAGGGCCTCAATTTGTACGATTATAAGGTTAAGAACAATAATTAGTTGTGACAATTGGTTTTTGGCTTTAGACGGGAACAGAAGGGATGGAGTGAACCAAGAAGGCATAAATTATTACAAGATTATGCAGAGGTTTGTTTCAAGGAGTTTGGTGACAGAGTGAAGCATTGGATTACCTTGAACGAACCATGGACCTCTACGAATTGTGCTTACAACCTGGGGATCCATGCACCTGCTAGTTGTTCTAAATTCATCGGAAACTGTACTGCTGGGGACTCCGCAACAAATGGCTACTTCAGTAAGGCAGTATATTCAATCAAAGTTGCTTAGACTATGTTGGACTCCTGATATTCATATTTATTTTGTTCAGCTGTTGAAAGGCTCGATGGACAAGAAAGTAAGTTTTAGAATTTCTTTCATGAACATCTGCAATATTTTGTTATCCATATACATCAAAGTTTCGATATTTTCACTTAATTAAAAGAAGAAAACATACCAGTCATACATTAATGGTAGAGAATAAAGGATAAATATGATTACTGACTCTTTATCATTTTCTTTTTCCTTTGATTCTTGCAGAAGCAACTCCCAAATTAGTCCTTCAACTAATGAATGTGAGAGGACTTTGCATTGCTCATGTTAAAAGCCACTTGCAGGTATGAGAATGATTTATAAATTTTTTTAATCATCTCCTGCATCTTACCCATATTCTCTTTGATGTTCTTACCGCCTTCCAGTCATTTTTTTTACTATTGCTAACTAGTTGAAGTGCCTTCGTTTTTCTGCAGGCCGAAAGATTGTTTGATTTCTATGAAACTTGAGACGCTTTGAATTTGGAATGGGAGAAAAATTTATTAATAATGAAAAGGCATGGACACTCCGGATTTGTCTTTCCAAAATCCTTTTTTTTGTTTTTTTGTTAAACCTTGATTCAAAATTGGTCAGTTTAGTATGTCCTTGATTGTAAATCCATGTAAGTTTTCTTCTTATGTAGCTCCCTGAATCATATATATTTATAATTTCAATTTGATGTTGATAGAGTATAAAGTTGTTTGGGATTGTATTTTTTGCTATGGACAAGTTATTGATTATACGAACAAGGTTAATGTATTAGTCATCATTTACGGTGAAAATTAAAATAATTGTTTTCAAGTTTGAAATGTTTCTTCTGAATGACAAAAAAAAAAGGCAATGAGAAATCTGAAAATTAATAGAAAGAACTAATTCCATTTAAAAAAAAGAATTTTCATTAGTAATTTTTTTAGCTACAGCAAATTAGTATTAGCAACGGCAAATACCGTCGCTAAATTCGCAACTTAGCAACGGTTTGAAGCCGTTGCTAAATTTGAAACTTAGCAACATCATCTTAGCCATTGCTAAGTCTTACAAATAAAAACTGAAATTGCTACGGTATAAGCCGTCCCTAATTGAAATATATATATATATAGACAAAAAAACGAAGCTTTGGGCGCGAAGAAATTGCTCCCATCCTTGGGGTTTTTGTGAGAGATTTGGGGTTATTGTGGGAGAGAAGAAATTGCTGAGTTGTGAGAAAGAAGAAATCGTAAAGAAGAAAACCCATCCTTCTTCATATTCTTCACATTCTTCATCTCCGTCTCCCATCCCCAGTTTTTTTTTCCGCTCTTCGCAGCTTTTCTCTGCATATTCTTCTTCCTTCAAAGTCAGAGAAGAAAACCCAAAACCCATCATGGATTCAGATCAGGGAAAGCTCTTCATCGGAGGGATTTCATGGGAGACAACAGAGGCGAAGCTCACGAAGCATTTCAGCAACTACAATTTGCAATTCAGGTCGCATTTCGAAACCCTAACTCTTCTAATTTAAGGAATTTTTTAGTAGTTTTTCAACTGTTCTAATAATCTTGTTTGAGATTGAATTGTGAAGTGATTATATTTGAATTACTAATGAGTTTCTTGTTGTTGTTTGATGTTGATGTTGATGCATGAATGTGTACTTACATGTTTGATGGATGGATTGTAGTATAAGATTGAAAAGTTAAATATTAATTGGGGAATTAGAGCTTAATTGATGCTTCAATGTAGTTGTGATGATGTTTGTTTGTACATGCATGTGGAGGATTTGAGTGATTGGAGTATGAGTTTCTAGATTTGATGAAAGTGTAGATATTTACAAAGGTTAAGCATTAGTTGTTTGATTAGAGCCGAACTGATGTTCAATTAGAGAGAAAATTTGAAAATTTGACTAAAACTAATTAATTTTTTGTTATTGATGGGATTTGGATGGGGGAAAGTTTCCATTTTGGGGAATAATGGATGAATTGATATTGGAAAGTTAGGGATTTAGATGTTATTTGTGTGAATTCCATTGGTTATTATTGAGGCGCGTCAATTGCTTGTTGACAATTTATGGAAGGATCCCCTTAACCATGGCAAGACCCTAAGATGTTGATATTGTTATTTTTAATCAATAGCATCAGTAAACTGAAATATTTGTGTTAATCATCAAGAAACTTCCCGCTTTAGAAATTATCGACTTTGGCGTTGTAGATTTCAGTAAAAATAATCATAATTAAAATTTGTGTTGTTTGCCTGATCATTTTACTCAATTAACGAATGGAACTTAATTGAATATTGTGTCGGCGTGTACTATGATTCTCCCCCATTGATAGGAAAACACTTGTCGGAGCTTTGTAAAGCTGAATACCCTACTAGTGAAGTATTGTTTATGGTTGTTAGCAGAGGTGGTTGTCATTGCTGCCGATATCCCCGAAGGTATATTATCTTTAAGTTATCATTAAGTATTATATATTTATTTATCATAAATAATTGCAATTTCTAGTGGTCTAAAGAAGAAGAGAACTTATGTTGTTTTTCAATTTCTCTTTGATTGCTTTTCTTGCAGTGATAGGGACTGCTTTTGCACTGAATATACTCTTTAACATCCCAGTATGGGCTGGGGTTCTCTTAACTGGCTTTAGTACTCTTTTACTTCTTGGTCTGCAAAGATATGGGGTAAGTTTTGGAATCTATATTTAATATTTCAAATAACAAATATTAATTCTAAACTATTATTTCTAATTCTCTTTGTCAATTAGGTCTCTTTGGTAGATGCTTCATGGTGTCAATGTCTATAATCCATATTCGTCTAAAGGTACATTACTCAATCCATTAAGTGCCAAAGGCTTCACATTGTATATTCAAAACAAAGTTTAAAGGCGTACATAATTACTTATATGTTAATATTTGCTTAAACAATTGCAGAATGTATTGGGAAATTTTGATCCAGGTTGGTTTTGAATCTATTTATCTGGAAGAGATGCTTCCAAGTGGAAACACAAAACTTAAAAATCCTTTCCTAGTTTAACTAAAGATTCAAAAAATAATTTATCCTTCTTTTCTCTTGCTACTCATAGACTCCATTTCACTAGCCTGACCAATGTGGTTAAAATATTTGTCTCAGGTCTGACATGAGCTCTAGTTTTGCTTCCTCATGTGGATTTAATGTGTTGTGCACGTGCTCGTGAATCTGGATTGTTGTGCTACTGTCTTAGATGGTTTCGATGATTTAATAGTAGTTCTTATGAATGATGATATATATGGAACACACTATAAAAAATATGTTTAATAGCTACAAATATTAGAGACGGTAGATTGATTCCATCTCTAATTTAAAGATTTGTGACGGCAAAATACCGTCACTAATCCTTTTAGTAGCTGCTCAATACCATAATCACAAAAAATGTTTTATAATTAAAAACTGGTAAATGCTATCACAAAACATGTTTTCTCATCATTATATATTTGCAAACAACTATTCCCAGTCATTTTTTACTCTTTCTAACTAGTTTCAGCATTCTTTTAACTGATGAAGTGCCTTCATTTTTTTGCAGGCTGAAAGATTGTTTGATTTCTATGAAATTTGCAGACGCTTTGAATTTGGACGAGGAGAAAAGTTTATTAAGATTGAAAAGGCATGGACACACACCGGATTTGTCTTTCCAAAATCCTTTTTGTTGTTTTTTTTTTAAAACCTTGATTCAAATTTGGTCAGTTTTAATTTGTCCTTAATTGTTAATCCATGTAAGTTTTCTGCTTATGTAGCCCTCTGAATCATATATATATATATAATTTCAATTTGAGGTTGATAGAGTATAAAGTTTTTTTGGATTGTATTTTTTGTGATGGACAAATTATTGATTATACGAACAAGGTTATTGTATTAATCATCATTTACGGCAAAAATTAATATAATTGTTTTCAAGTTTGAAATGTTTCTTCTGAATGACAAAAAAAAGGCAATGAGAAATTTGAAAATTAATAGAAAGAACTAATTTCATTAAAAAAATGAATTTTTATTAGTAATTTTTTTAGCTACAGCAAATTAGTATTAGCAACGACAAATGTCGTCGCTAAATTTGCAACTTAGCAACGACATATTAGCTGTCGCTAAGTTTTACAAATACAAAATGAAATTGCTACGGTATAAGCCGTCCTTAATTGAAAAATATATATGCACAGAAGCTTTAGTAATTTTATTAGAAAATTTGCAACTTAACAACGGTTTGAAATCGTCGCTAAATTTGAAACTTAGCCACGACATTTTAGCCGTCGCTAAGTTTTACAAATAAAAACTGAAATTGCTACGGTATAAGCCGTTTCTAATTGAAAAAAATATATGCACAAAAGCTTTAGTAATTTTTTTAGCTACAGCAAATTAGTATTAGCAACGGCAAATGCTGTCGCTAAATTTGCAACTTAACAATGGCATATTAATGGTAGCTAAGTTTTACAAATACAAGCTCTTTGCTATGGTTTAAGCCGTACCTAATTGATTTATTTGAAAAAAAAACTTTGGGCGCGAATAGAATTGGGAAGCCCTGGGACTCCATCGCACTCAAATACCTGAGACTCCCAGCCGCTTCGCCTCCTTTGTTCATCTCGTCACACCTCTCTCAATCAAAAATGGCGGAAAGAGGAGGAGAAGACCAAGCGCTGCCAGGCGAGGAGCAGCCAACGACGGAAAACAACAAGAGAAAGATCGACGAGATTCAACTCGCCAAGCAGAAGGCTCAGGAAATCGTAGCGCGACTCGTCAACAGCGCCGAGTCCAAGTGTCCTCGCGTCGACGATCCGTCTGAGAACACTTCGGGTTCTTACCCTCCTCAGTTCCCTACTTACTCTGGTAAAGAATGTTCCAAAACCCTAACCCTAGTTATTGCTTTTAGTAACATTTGAATGTCTGGGTTGGAATGTTCGATGTGTTGTGATGAAAACCCTAACTTTGATTTTTGGTGATGATGTGTTATAATGGTTGTTTGGGTTCTTGATTTGATGAATGGTTCTTGATTTGATCAAGAACTAGTAGAACGATGGAAGCACAGAGACAGGCAAAGAGAAGACAACAATAACTTCAACATGATTGCCCACGTTCAACATATTTTCTGTCAAGGGGAATATACTAAACAAAGTTTATCAAGCTCCGATCTATGATTATGGTAAGAGCCAGAACACCCTAAACCCTCCTTCTTCAGAATCCCATATATTTCATTTCATTGTTACCTTGCTTCAAATACTACCTTTTGAGACTTAAATTAATATACTTTTTTTTCCCCAATATTTTTTATTGCTTTTATTCAAGTAGTGTGAATCCTTTCTTTTCTTCTTGTTGGTTTCTCTCCTATGTTAGATGTGGGTTCCAATGAAGCCTCATCCATCAGGTCACCAAACAAAAATAAGTTTGTTTTCTTACTTTCCTTTAAAGAGTTTTCTGATGGTCATCGTATTCATGGTCACCAAATCTTTGTTTATGATTTGATCGGCATGGTTCCTTGCATTTCCTCATATTTTCGTTATCCTTTGATGTCGGATGAATATAAATTTTGTTAGAAATAGTCTCCAGTTAAACATTTGTGGATGATTTTTGGTTATTCACAAGCATTGGAATTGATGAAGTTTTTGTGATTCACCTGTTACACATTAACAAACTAATTGGTGGGAGATTTGTGATTACTCCTTTGAGACAAACAATCTGATTGATGATTTTGGTGTTGTAGGACTGCGCGAAGCAAGTAAAGGGTAGGACATCTCATTACTTGCATTCTAGCAACAAGCAGTATTTACCACAGGTATGTTTCTGTTTCTGGAATTTTATGGTACATATGTTATTTCTTGGTCTTTCGTTTAGCTAGAAATGATGATGGATCATATTGCTAATGATGCAAAGACAAATTTGTATTTTGCTTCAATTAGTTATTTTCAAGTATTTGCATTTCATTTAAAAGAGTTATTTTTTAGATGATGTCCAATACTCCAATTTTGTAGTTTTTCGTTGATGATATGTTCCCTTGCAGAAAAGTGCAATAGTCTGATGCCATGTGTTACTTTGGAACAATTCATTTTGCAAGCCGAGAAAGAGGATCGTTTTGCAATATGCTAAACATGACGGCTAAAAGAGGGAGAACACATGAGGAGACAATCATGTGATAAATTGTAAAACTCAAACGTGTGTGTCCTGTTTCATCAGAGATGTCCTTTACTACGGAGCCTGATGGTAATGCCAGTAATAAGTTTATTTTTCTGAATATTTGCAACTATATTTTGCAATTTCTCAAATGTTAGTAATGTTGTTTGTCGAGTGAGCCTTATTTATGTTCTTACTCATTTGTTTTGGTCTTTAAATATGATGGAATTTGGTTTCAGGCTTATTTGCACTTTATTCTCTGATTTCGGCCTTGCATATTTCCATTCACATCACAGGATTTTAGTTTAGTCAAAATCTGATATTTGAACATCAAATAAACCGCATAAATGTTGTCAGTCCCCAAGTGAGTATTTAGAAGACGAGTGATTCTAGAAGTTGATTAGGATTCTATGGCGGAGTCCACTTTAGTCCACATAAGCCTACCACCTAGGATGCCACATCAGAAAGTTACTCGGAGTAGAATCTTAAACGATAAAATACAAGAACCACTTAATTCTTTTTTTTTTTTTTTTTTTTGAGATAGTTGTGTTTATGGCATTCTTGTCATTTTTATACTCACTTTCCGACGTTTTTGTAAAGCTTACGAAAATTTCAATTGAATTTTTTACTTCATCTCTAAGATTGGATCATGATACATAACTAATAAAATGGACTTTGCTGATAATAGCTTTACAGATTGCACCCAGGTTGATACTGCCTGATTAATCCTTTGTTAGAAATGCGGTTAGATCCCAGCAGGTTCTATTAGAAAGTTAGACTTCTTTTGTTTTACAAATGATTTTATTTATAACTACCAATTGAATTTTATGTTCGATTACCCACCCTTGTCTCCTTCTTGTGTTCACTTTGGTAAAGTAGGACTAACCAGTATATTCATGTTTGTTTTAATGACAAGTGATTAAAATGCATATAATGTGATGTATTCATAGACTTGTTAGCAGAAATGTTGATGGCTAATGTAGTAATCCTTTTGATAGTTCCCCGACGAGATAAAAGTTTTGATCAAAGCTTCAAATGGTTAATTTTAGATATCACACGTCATCCGAACTTGGCCTGTTTAAGGTTTCAGCTGTAGTATTTGGAGTTTTAATTTCAAATTTTTTAAAATCTCGTTTTCTCCTTGTTTAGCTCTGATAATATCAAAACAAAGATAGATTTGTTACTGATAGGTATGATCATTGCCTCATTGGGGTTCAAATATTTATCCTAGTACAGGAAGTTTAGTTGCCTACCCAAAATGTTAATTTGTGAAAGATATTTCCTTTCTCTTGATTTTCCCTTCTCACTTGGGCACGACCCTTTAGTTTCATTCTTATATGTGTTTCCTTTGTGAACACGGACTTAATTCCATGAGATAATCAACGTGACATCACATTTCAATGTCGAATAGCCTTTTATCCATGTTGGATATTCCGCAAGCTCAAGTTATTGAGCTTGATATATGCTTCATCAATTGGAGTTACCTCCTTTTTAATTTTCTATGACATGTTTTACATTGCCAACTTGTCATTTCTTTCCTGTGTTGGACATCTGAGAACTCTTGGAATCATTTTTGCACTTGGAAACCTGGATATTCATCAAGTCATGGTCTACACTCTAAATCGATAATCAAGGAAATGGTATGCGTTCACTGACTCGTCTTTTACTTTCTGAATTACTGCTACACGGGTTGTTTTTGACAATTGGAATTATGATTCACCACCTCAATTGTACCAAACTGTCTATTACATGGTCCGTTTTATCTGTTGCATGTTTTGCATATGCAAATCTCTCGACTTCAAGTGGGCCCACTTCCGTTTTATCTGCAAAACTTCCGTTTTTTTTTAATACATTTTTTCTGCTTTCTGTACTCTTGTGAATATTGCTATCCAGGTTTAAGCATATTGCTATCCAGGCTTGGGTGAAACTGATTCCTGGTGTAGTAATTTGGCTAAGATTTGTATGAACTAGAAGCCATTTTTTTTAAGGTATTCAATGTCTTTGCATCTGCCAGACTCTGCTAACATGGATTTGAATTCAGGTTGATGGGATAACACCTCACCTTCCAGGCTATCAACTTGAAGAAGATCATCCAAAGACAACAGAAATATTATAGAGACACATGATCTCCTTGTCTAAGACCCGTTGATGATATGAAATGACCTTCGCGTAATCCTTGCATCTAAAAACTTCGCGTAACCCTTGAAATCAACTGTACAAACTTGGAGCCAAATTCCAACACTTGCAGAAGTAGATCCTTTCCAACCTACTTTTCTGTCTTGCTAAATTTGCTGCTGCTTTGGCAGCGTATGTTTGTGTTGAATTTGCTGTTGTCTTGGTGGTCAGTCGGTATGAACATTTGCTGCTTATTGATTGAACATAACTTTCCTGTGCTCAACTTGGTTGAACATTCTGCCAACTTATTTATTGGTTGAACATAAGCCTTAGATACGCTTATTGATTGTTTTCTGCTCAACTTGCTCAACTTGGCTGAACATTTTGTCATAATTTTGATATGCAATATAATTACTTTCTCTGCTCAACTTGAATGTTGCTGGTATGCTAGTATTCTTGAATGCCAGTATGATGCTAGTAGGTATGCCAGTATGCTACTAATATGCTAGTAGTATGCTTGAATGCCAGTATGCTGCTAGTAGGAATGGCAGTATGCTGCTAGTTTGAATGCTGCTTGAATGCCAGTATGCTGTTTGAATTTATTTCAGCATTTCAGCATTTATTTCAATGTTTAAATTTAAGCATTGTAGCATTTAAATTTCTTTATTTCACCTTGTTAATATGTTTTGTTTACCTTTGTCGATCCTACAAATGCATCAACTCAAAATAGAAAAAAATATTTTATTCTATCTAATAAGATGTTGATTAGTAATGTAAAAAGGCATCTTAGTCGTAACTTAGAGTCTCTATTTGAATGTGCAACTTTATGATATTTGTATTACATAGCTTAAGCATTCAATACGTTTCTCATGCACTGCTCTTTCAAATTTTACAGGTTTAGGTGTTGTTGAATTGATATTGGTTTTGAAGTGGAAGATATGAAATTTTGAAGTAGAACACATTTTGTGGGATGATCGATATGGTGTGCAAGATCACATGAATTGTTGTATGTATCGTTTTTGTTGTATGTCCCATAGACGATCACTATGATTTTTTAAGTTTAAGTGAGTTATATCTCAAATTGAAATTATATATATATAAATAAATACAATTTCAATTTGAGGTTGATAGATTATAAAGTTGTTTGGGATTGTTTTTTTTTGTAATGGACAAGTTATTGATTTTACGAAAATTAATATAATTGTGTTCAGGTTTGAAATGTTTCTTCTGAATGACAAAAAAGAGAATGAGAAATCTGAAAATTAATAGAAATAATCAATTTCATTATTAAAAATGAATTTTCATTAGTAATTTTTTTACCTACAGCAAGTTAGTGTTAGCAATGGAAAATGCCGTCTCTATTTTGATAATTTCATTTGCAACTTAGCAACGGTTTGAAGCCGTCGCCAACTAGCCAATGCAAACGCCATCTCTGTTTTGTTAAATTGATTTGTAACTTAGCAACGGTTTGAAGTCGTCGCTAAATAGTCACGGCAAATGTCGTCCCTATTTTGTTAATTTGGTTTGCAACTTAGTAACGGTTTGAAGTCGTCGCTAAATAGCCACGGCAAAAGCCATCTCCGTTTTGTCGAGATTTGATATTCAACTTAGCGACGGTTTTAGGCCGTCGCTAAATAGCCACAGCAAATGCCGTCCCTGTTTTGTTAATTTGGTTTGCAACTTAGTAACGGTTTGAAGTTGTCGCTAAATAGCCACGGTAAATGTTGTTTCCGTTTGTCGATTTGATTTTTAACTTAGCGACGGTTTGAGGTCGTCACTAAATAGCCACGGCAAAAATCGTCGATATTTTGTCAATTTGCGACAGCCATAGCTGTCTCAAACATTTTATAAGCCGTCTCTATTACTGCTGTCTCAAATAAAATGATGAAATTTTTGCAAATAAAATGACGGAATCAGGGACGAAATTTTTGCAACTTAGCGACGGTTTTTAGCCGTTGCCAATTACCTACGAAAAAGTTTACCGTTGCTGATTCAAATAGCGACGATTCAAATAACTACGGTATTGCGACGATCGTTGAGTTGTTGCTGATTCATTTTAGCGACGGTTTTTTTATAATTAGCAACGGCGTTTTACCGTTGCTAAATTGACTTTTTTTTGTAGTGTGCGTGATCGGGAAAAAATTATTCCAATCATTTTAAAAAATAATTCTGGCATATTTACTCTATAAATTTAGTAGAGAATAAATTTTCTGCATAGTTGGGATAACCCAATAGTTTTTCTACTAATGTTGCTTCATATTTACCCAAATTGATTATGAAGTTTTTCTTGATGCAATAACAGTTGACACTTAATCATTATCAACTTTAGGCACTTGTACCAAAATTGAAAAAAAATCTCCAATATCAAATGAGATAGTATTTCGAAACTAATTGTGAAGTTCTTTACCTTTTTCATCAAATATATAAAAAAAAACAATTAAATCGCACTCACCTTGTTGCACCAACACTTTCGTAGATGCATGATATGCATTACGAATATGACATGTTGTTTGAAGGTTAACAATCATATCATGAAAATCTTCTAAAATTTTTTATGTTTCCAAATTCTCTTTCTTAAACATTTTTACGAGCTCTGAATATACTATTAGTTGTAAACATTATACGTGTAGGGTTGTTGAAGAGTGTTGATTTGGTAACAATAAAGTGGAAATATTGGACAAGTAGATTGTTCAGGAAATTATGGGTGATGAACCAAAACAAAGAATTGGATGAAAACAAATGATACTAATGTACGTGTAGCTTCCAACACAATTGAGACAAAATTAGATGAAAAACCAAAATATTTAGGAATTTATTTTTTCAAACTTACTCGACCAATAACAAAAATATGTGTTGAAGAAAACGATTTGGGGTAATATACTAATATATATGAATCAAGCACTCAACTAGCAAATCTAAATATTATAGTGAGGATCGAATGACTCTGATATCAAATGATAGGTTCTTGTTGCATTGATTTTGAATACTTATTAAATAGCAGAGTCTACTCTTGCCATGGGATTAGTCTATTTCGACTGTTACCCAAAATTCTCTGTGTTTCTCAAAGATCCCAATGTCCTCGAGACACTTATGCTGAATATTCAGACCTCTGATTTCGACATGTTACTAGGATCCGAGCCTTTAGTGTTGATTTACTAAATTACATACAAAGCTATGAAGACTCAACTGAGTCCGAAAGCTTTGCTTGAGTCTGAAAAAGGATATACAATCTTATTTTAGGCTAACAAAGACAAAACTAGTGTGATTGTTCCAAAAAAATCCACTGGAATCAAGTTACTCTTCCAGTAACTTGGCAAGTACAATCACAACCCAGAAGACCTCTCCCTAGTCATCTTAACCAGATCCTCACCCTTGAGGATGGAACTGTAGAATTACAGTTTTTCGACACACGTCGAACTAGGTTACAACCTTCTGATTTCCAATCAGGACGTAGATCTGAATCTTCTTTCAGAACTGCTCCTACCCATATCCCAAGAATTCTCACACAGAAAGTTCTCCCACACTTAGATCTTGCTAACTTGAGATCTAATCCTCAATATCCTCAAATTCCACAACCTACTTACAATCCTCCTTTAGACAATCAATCTGAAAGGTCTCCAACCCAGTCTGAGATGGGAGACCCTTCACAGTTGAATGTTCTTTCAACTAATTTTGTTTTAGATAAATAATGGATTAAGACTGAATTTTTACAAAATTACAATTCTGACAAACGAAAAGCATTTTATACTCAAACTACTCCTGCTCAGCGAGATAGTTTAGGTAAAATGTTTTATCAATTTTGTGAAAAAATCAAAGAAAACATGCCTTTCCTTGAATGATATGATTTTGTTTATCTTCATAAACTTAATGTTGTCCAAAATGCTTCCAAACCATGGCATCTTAAGAATGATTCGATCATTGAAACTGTCTTGCCACCATTAGAAGCAATCAAGGTACAAACTCAAGGACATACTATTTTAGCCTCTCCTTTAAAAGAAATTCAATCACAAACGGATTCAAAGGGTATTTCCAAAATCATTGAACAAAACAATTACACTAATGTTTTTTTACATGAGATTGGAAAACATATAATTGGAAAAGATGAAGGTGAACCTTCCACACCTATCACTCCTAAACCCATTACATATTTCACTCCTGCTAGTATTGATCAAGATGTTCTCTCAACTCCTTCTAGCCTCATAGAGGAGATCAATAGAAAGCTTGCTGCAATAAATTTGCAAGATAAGTCTTATTCTTTTTCAATCAAGCAGATTAGTACTCTTTCCAATCCAACTGGATCTGAAGATTCAGATAATCCTGATGAATTTGACCCTATGTCAGAATTGGATAGACTTCAGGCTAATCCAATTCGTTCATCACGATTCAAACAACAACATACATACCTACAAATAGGAATTCCTATCCTCGACCAACTTTTCCTGACATGCAATATGAAGAAAAACCCCTTCATACTTTCGGTTCTTTTGCCACAGGTAACATCTATACATGGAATGTAGATGGTCTTACTGAGGAAAATATAATCGAATTGACTCAGCAAATGATTATGATGGCTTTTGCTCATCGTAGTGAACATAAATCCGATCAAACCATTGTCCAAGTTATCATTGTTGGCTTTGTTGGCCAACTTAAGGTTGGTGGGATAATTATCTGACTCCAGTAGAACATCAAGGTATTTTACAAGCTATCAAAGTTGATTTCAATGGTCAGCCTATTAAGACTGAGACTTGTGAAACCATAAGTGACGCTGTGTCTAATTTGAATTTTGCTATTCTCAAACACTTTATAGGTGATCCCTCCAAATTCCAAAATAAATCTTGCAATCTTCTTATGATCCTTAGATCTCCAACCCTTACGAATTTCGGTGGTATAAGGATGTTTTCCTAAAGAAAGTTATGCATCAAAATGAAGCTAACAATCCTTTCTGGAAAAATGAAATTTCTTTCAGGATTACCACCTATATTTGTTGAAAGAGTTCGTCACACTTTAGAAACTCTCTACAATGGAGATATCCCTTATGAAAGACTAACATTTGGTGACCTTATTGCTCAAATCAATGAAGTTTCTTTGCAACTTTGCAATGATCTTAGACTCAAAGCCCAGTTAAAGAAACAAAATATTTCAGGCCCAAAAAAGAGCTTGGATCATTTTGTCAACAGTATGGGTATGAGTCCATTAAGGCCCCTGTTAATCAAAACAGAAGTACAGGTCACATCCTGCCCGTGCTTTTAAATCCAAACGACATTACGGCCCAAAACAACACAAAGTTTACAATGACTACTACACTAAGCCTAATAAGCACACTACCCATTTGTTTTAGGTGTGGTAAACCTGGTCATTACGCCAAAAACTTCCGTTTACGTCAAAAGATTCAACAACTTCAGGCATCTGACAACATCAAACAAATCTTAACCACAATTTTTCTCAATTCTGAGTAAGATAAGTACTCATAAGATGACTTTTAGATTTATCAGATGAGATATGATTTTGATTCTTTTTTTTATTCTTCTGAACAGGATCATGACCAGTGTGTTAATGCTTGCACCTGCAATACATTAAACACTGTTAAAATGCTCACAAAGAAAAAGGAAACTAGTATTCTTTTAGACTTTGTTGATCGTATTGATAATCCTCAACTCAAAATTGAGTATCTTACTCATATTAAGAATACTTTTACACAAAAACATATCCCTGAAATTGTAAATCCATTTTCGAATCACAAGGATATCATTGATAGATTTAGGGCTCCAACTCAACAATCTATTTCAATTTCAGATGTGCAAGCTGAAGTTAATATTATGAAGAAAGAGATTGTCCAGCTCAAGCAAGGTTAAACCTGGTTTGAACACCAACTCATGATCCAAGTAGGTCACGACGACACATCTCTTGATCTTTCTAATATTCCCTCAACTTCAGAAATCCCAAATCACAATAACATTGCAGAACCTAATCCTGGTTTTCTTCATGAAATTAATACAGTTAAATTTCACAAATGGTATATTAATGTAACCTTGGTTATTAATCAAAGTTACAAAATTCATACCATTGCTCTAGTTGATTCTGGAACAGATTTAAACTGTATTGCTGAAGGATTAGTCCCCTCTCAAATTTATCAAAAGACAAAACAAAAACTATTTACAACCAACAATAAACAATTGTCCGTCCAGTTCAAACTTACAAATGCTCATATTTGCCAAGACAACATCTGCATTAAACAAGATTTTTTGTTAGTTAAGGATATGGCTCAACAAATTATTTTGTGAACGCCATTCCTAACTACAATTTATCCATTTCATGTCACAGATAAAGGTATTACTACCCAAATTCTTGGTGGAGAACTTTTGTTTAAATTTCTCTTGCGAACAAAAATTATTAAATCAATTTTCTGAAACAACATAATTGCTTTATCAACTTTTTGTCTCAAAAAATTCAGCATTTGAATTTTCTTAAAACCGAGATTGCTTATCATTGCATTGATGAGCAACTTAAAGATCCCAATATACAATCACGAATTGTTCATTTTCGTGAACAATTGCTATCAAAACTCTGTTCAGATCTTCCCAATGCCTTCTGAAAACGCAAAAGACATATGGTTCGTTTACCATATGGTCATTCTTTTCGCGAATCCCAGATTCCTAGCAAATCTCGCCCCATTCAAATGAATGCAGAATTAATGGAATTCTGTAAAACTGAGATCAATGGATTAATTTCTAAAAAATTAATCACACCTTCCAAATCCCCGTGGAGTTGTTCAACCTTCTATGTCCGCAAAGCTGCTGAACTTGAATGCGGCACTCCTAGGTTAGTGATCAATTACAAACCTTTAAACAATGTTTTACAATAGATTAGGTACCCCATACCTAATAAATGAGACTTTATTAAGAGATTATGCTCAGCTCGCATTTTCTCTAAATTTGATCTCAAATCTGGATTTTGGCAGATCCAGATTCATTCTCATGACCGTTACAAAACAGCTTTCAATGTTCCATTTGGCCATTACGAATGGACTGTCATGCCATTTGGACTCAAGAACGCCCCTAGTGAATTCCAGAATATCAAGAATGATATTCTCAATCCCTTTTCTCATTTTTCAATTGTGTATATCGATGATATATTCATTTTTTCTAAAACCATTGATGACTACTGGAAACACTTGTATCAATTTCACAAAATCATCAAAGAAAATGGTTTGGTTTTGTCTCCAACCAAAATTGATCTTTTTCAAACAAATGTTCGTTTTTTAGGAAATAAAATTCATCATGGCGTGATCACACCAATTTCTAGGGCAATTGAATTTGCTGACAAATTTCCTGATGAATTAAAAGACAAAACTCAATTGCAACGTTTTTTAGGTTCTCTGAATTATGTTGCAGAATTTTACAAAAATCTTCGAGTTTTACTTAAGCCCTTGTTTGCAAGACTTAAGTCCAACCCAAGCCCATGGACTTCGGTCCATACACAAATAATCCGTCAAGTCAAAGCCCAAGTCAAGAGTCTTCCTTGTTTAGGAATCTCTAATCCCGAGGCTTTTAAGATTGTAGAAACAGATGCGTCTAACCAGGGATACAATGATATTCTTAAACAGCGTCTACCTGAATCCATAATTATCCAACTTGTCAGATATAATTCTGGTATTTGGAATTCTGCCCAAATCAATTACTCAACTGTGAAAAAAGAAATGTTATCAATCGTTTTGTGTATTTTGAAATTCCAAGATGATTTGGTAAATCAAAAGTTTTTGGTTTGTGTTGATTGTAAACCTACAAAAGAGATTTTAACGAAAGACGTTTTAAATCTTCTTTCCAAACATATTTTTGCACGTTGGCAAGGTTTGTTGTCAGCTTTTGATTTTGATTTTGATATTGAATATATAAAATGAGAAGATAATGCTCTTGTGGATTTTCTGACAAGAGAATTCTTGCATAAATGAGTTTTCAATCCTCTTCCTGACCTCCTCCCTCTCCTAAACCACAAACCAAAGCCCAATATGTTATGAAGCCTTCTGCTTCAAAGCAGCAAAATCCTCCTCTTTCTTATGCTCTTGCTTTTACAAATCCTTTTCAGCCCCTGTCTCAAGCAGAAGAATCAAGTTCTACCATGACAAGTTTTACAAAGCCACAAACTTCAGCCCCAAATCCATACCTTACAAAACCAAGTCTGGAATAGATCACCATGATCGAACCAGTCTTTTATTCGCTTACAAAAGAACCTCATCTGATCGCAAAAAATATTTTCTCTCCCAAAGCTCCATTTGAGGAAGTTGATATCCTCAAAACCCAAGAGTTTTATGAGTTCATACTGGTCGACTCCGACTCAGTATTGATCACTCATCACAAAGATGTTGTGGTGATGGATGGAGAGGCTGAAACAGTGAGTTTTCTTCATTTTCCTTTTCCTCCCTCTCTTCTATTTTTTGCTTTGCTTCGAATTCCAAATTAGTTTGTTTTGATTAATTGATTGATCGATTTACTTAGTGATGAACTTAGACCTGATTAGTCAGTCACTGGATCACTATGAAGAAGCAACTCTTTGAATGTGTAATATTAACCTACAAGTGAATCCCTGATTTCAATTCTATAACTTTTTGTGTGCACTTCAATACTTGGATGCATATTGAAACAAATATGGGAGAAATCAATAGTGGAAGAAGGAAACTGCTTAGGATGTGGGGAGATTGAATCAATGTTTATTATAGGATGTGGGGATTTATTTATTAATGGAATTAGAATGACAATCTGAGGAAGAGGAGGAATTGGCTAGATTTATTAATTGCAAGAATGATGTTTGTTCGCTCAATAGATGTGACGAGGAATCTTGGACATTTTTTTTTCTATTTTGCCAACAGTGTGGATTTGTATCATCCAAGTTTGAACTCGAATTTTGAAGATTGGGAGACAACCATTAACCTGTTCTAGTTGACGAATATGTTTCAGAAATGAACCTTTAGTTGGTGTCCTCTATTTTCGCCAGTTCTTTTCTATAATTTCAAAACACTAATGTAATTGATCACAGCTGTGTATGGTAGAGAAGAAAATAACGATGATGATCGAATTTTCAACATGGGCTGATTCAGAGTCTGATTCAGGTGTGTTTATGGGCTGAGTTAGAGTCTGATTCAGGTGCGTTTATGGTCTGAGTCGAGGTTGGTTCAGAGTCTGATCCAGAGTGTGTGGTCAAGGGCTGTTAGAGGGGTTTTCATGGGCTGTTACAGGGCTATTAAGGAGCTGTTGCAGGTTGTTTTGAGGCTGATTTGAGAGCACGTTTTTGGCTGAAGTTATACCATATTTTGGTTGAGTTTTTAGTGCATGTCTTGGCTGGATTTGGGACAAGTTTTGGTAGAGGTTTAGAGCAGATTTTGGATGGATTTAAGTTGGGTTTTGGTCGGGCATAGGAACAAATTTTTGAGTTTATGTTTAGGACAAGTAGTTGGTTGGTTCACGATGGATTTTAGTAAAGCTTAAGGCCAAAGTTTTGGTTGGGTTTAGGATACATTTAAAATGAGTTTAAGACATTTTTGGTTGGGCTAGATGATACAAGTTAGATTGAGATCACAGATAAGGGGATTGGTTGCTTACTTGCCTTGGTTTGCCTCCCTTCTCCTTTACTCATGTTGGGATTGTAATTGGTATTAGAGATTGGACTGGGTGTATTCGGAGTATGATCTGATGAGAATATAAGAAAAGAAGTTTTATCAAGGGGACAAGACGCTGCACATAGTTAAATTCATAGTGAAGCATATTTATAGAGTCAAAAGGTAATGGCTGAAACATATAACAAACATGAACAATTGTGTAAATATGGGCCTACAGGGAGATGCAATAGTAGAACTTCTGTGCCTAGATAAATTCTTGGTGAGGAATGTAGACTTGCAAAGAATTTGCAAGAGGTTTCTTTGTGGACAGGTTGCCCCACAGCAGAGATGTATAGTTTCCTAATTAATTGTGTTTGTTTTGGTCTGTGTACATTCAAATAAGACTTGACAGTGTTTTATAAGGGATAGTTGCCAAGGCCATTGCTAATAGAAGCTCACAAGAATGAAAGCAACACATCTTAAAGTTATTTGCAGCTTATCAGAGGTGATAAGTGGACTGCCACTTATTAATTGCGAAACTAATTTCCCTTTTTCTGTAAAGAAAACAACACATGGTTGCAATACACTAAAAATTGCATGGACGGTGTAAACAATCATTGGAAGGAATGTTTTCAACTAACACGTATTTAAATAAGTGTGCCATTGAGTAACAGAAAATGGATCTCTTCTTACTGTTTGTTCTGTTTTGTTATAGTATTCCATGGATACCCTCTTTAGATGATCAGTAGGTTGTGTTATTAGATAGAATTTCATGAGTTTCTTCATCTCACTCTCACTGCTCATATTTGGGTATACAAATTTCTGCATCCTAAGCCAGTCAGGGAGCTGTTGCTCCATATTTACAATATTCGACATTCTGGTCATATTCTCTTCTAAAGTAAAGAAGCTGCTGTTAGATATCTTTAGCTTTTGATTTCTGCCTTTGTGTTCTTAGGAGTAGGGAACATGCATTTATGAACTGTTTCTATGCTCACATACGTATATATAATTACAATCTTGTAATTATAGGGACATGCGAGATTAGTTATTGGTAATTTGTTTGATAACTTCCTTGTAAGGAATTTACGGTATATGAATGAATCTTGAGGTATTCACGAACATCCTTGTGTTCCCTAAATAATGGGTTGACATTGTGAAGATTTATTTATAAATGACAAAATGTCACATGATCGCCATGTTGTTATAGAGCATGATTTATGAATATGCTATGTTTTTCCCAAAAATGTGGGTGGATACGATTGTGAATCGATTTATGCATGACAAAATGTCATTGTGGAGGAATTTTGAATTATCAAAAATAAATGATATTGGTAAACCTTGATTTCTAAAAATATAAACCACTTGGACTTGTATCACTTAGAACTACCACACCTCTTTTGTTTATTATTTCCCCTCTCTTACTAGAGAAACTAAATGACCAGTGGGTCATCTTGCGGAGTTGGGGCACCCATTTCTTACTAGAGAAACTAAAATAACCTTCGGGTTAGTCTTGCGGAAATGTGGTGAATTTGTATGCCTAAAATAGGCTTTGATATTTATCCGTCAAAAATGTGATGTGAGTTTATGCGCATTGATAGCCCAAGGGTGGCTTTTGGTACTCATATAGTTAGGGGTATCCGCGATGCATGCCTGTATGTGATGTCCCCACTTGGGCATGGATGACGGAGTAGTCCTCCTTTATATGAGAGAGGCATATGGGCATGTATGTTCGGCACGGAGGTGGTGTGAATGTGGTATCGTCTAAGTGATCAATCCGTTAAAAGATGAACCTAATTCAAATAAAAATGAATAAATTACGTTGCATTGTTTCTAATCTTTTTTATGCAGGATGGCAAGTCCACTAATATTTCTGCAGGTCAGACTTGCCATAGTCAACTCCTATAGGGTAAGTACAAGTACATGCATATTTACTTATTAGGATGATGATATGATTGCCTCGTTGAGGAACTAAATTCTTGGAACTGTGTTTTTTTGCATCACACTTTTGCCTCGTTGAGGAACTACCTATTGGTGTGATGGTTTGTTGTTTGTGTTTTGCTTGATGTTTATCACGTGCGATTTTATTGATTTTGGGATGAAGATTTCTCACACCAGCTTTATTGCTGACCCAAGTGAGCTTTTGCTTCTTGGGTACATTCCTTTGGGAATGTAGCCGATTAGCCTTTCAGGTTTAGAGACTTTTGAGCAGCGTTACGGGAGTTCCGCTAGTGGGGCTAGCGACGTCAGTTTTTCCTGGTTAGAGTTTTGTTATAAATTTTAGTTTGTTCATATTTTCTAAACTATATTTTTGTCATTGCAGCTAAATATTTCTGTTGTTATTGAATTTCACGTCCCGAGTTTTGGGGAAACGGATAATCCTACGTGGATTTTAGGATTTCGTTTTTCCCGAAAATCTGGGCGTGACAACTGTCGTAGTTACAAAAGACAAACATCCACCAACTCTTCCACTTCATTTTCGAGAAGATTTATCTCTTCTCCTTCAATTACTGTAACTTTTTCCTTCTTCTATTTAAGCTTGTGTGTATGATTGCATAAGGTAGGACTTATCTCCCCATGTAATCGTTTTCTCTCATCTCTGTAATCCTTCTCTCCTATAAGTATTATTTCAATAAAGATATGTTTGCTTATTTCATCTTCTATTATATTATCTTATACGTTTTATATACTGTTTTAAATCTGTTGGAAGGTGAAATTATATACAATGTTGGAGGGTGAAATTCATTTTTTAAATAAATGACAACTTGAGATATTTATTTACCCGATTTTATGGAGAAATGTGAATTAGGATCATAAGACCCATTATTGAGGCCATTTTGATGTTTGGTTTTGGTCTTCCACCTAAATCATTGTTTGAGCATATTAAGACTTAAAATAATTATATGGTAAACAACATATGCCCGCGAAGAAGTCATTGTGCCAAAAATGAAAGATACTCATACTACCATGTCATTAATAATTAATAGCTATAATTTTTTTTATAGATATTAAATAAAATTCATAAATAAATAAATAAATATATATTCTTCAATGCTCTCAATTTAGAGAAAGAAACTCAATTGCACGAATCAACCATAATTTAGGTCAGAAAACTTTGCGAAGAGATTTGCAATTGTTATTTTTCGAAAATGACACCACCAAGTAATTAGATATTGAAAATTTATTTGATTGAACTAAGATGGAGTTACACAACTAAACTTGTGATTGCATAAAAAATATTATTACTCTCATTTGTTTGTAATCTGTAGAGGTATTCCTTTTTGTTTGCATCTCCTTCTTAGACAATATTATCATAGAAATACCAAACACATGTTCTGTTTACTCGATTAAAAGGCGATTGGGTGAAACCTGTTCGTCAAGCAAAATTCCTCAGTGAGTGATTTAGTTCAGAGAAATTTCAGATAGTCTACATGTATATACATATTTAATTTATCATATGCAAATTGATAAAGCTAAAGAGACATCCTCTTAGAGACTACATATTTACGTTGAATTTCATTATATTTAACTTTTACTAAAAAAGAAAGATAAATTCACAAAATAAGAAAATGGTGGAGTAATTAACCTATACATCGGGTTCCAAATCATTTGTTTGAAATCTATATGACAAGGTAAGTTTCTTGATTGATATGTTTATTAATTATATCTTGTTATCAATTATCATTCATTACAATATATCATAATTGCGAAACGAAAGCCAAAGAACTATCAAGTGCTTAGTGAGATAAATTAGTACAAAACGTACATTGTCAATCAAATGGGGGAATGGATTCACGAGTCCATAAAAGCTAATGGGGTCAAAAATAGACTTGAAATTAATTATATTAGAAGTTAAGTTGTACCTTACCATCTTTAAATTATTTTATAGGAAAATATGGAGCTTATGCGCAGTATAGACCACCATCAGATGATTCTCAATGGAGTAAACTGGAAATCATTACTAAGGTCCTTGGGACAAAATCAAGATATGTAAATGAGCTAGGGCATGAGGCGAAGCTCTTGGCAACCCCTAAATAAAGATTTGGTCGTAGTTTAAATGAGGTGAATGTTAGACGTAGAGTTGAGATGGTTGAGAAAGACAAACAAGAATTATGAAAACGAGTGGAGGAGTTGATAGATGAAATGAGGACAAAGCAAACTACGATGAAGATGAAATTATCTAAACGAATGGACCAAATATGAAAAGTACCAATAGAAGTAGATATTAAATATGTTTCAAGATTTTATGTCAGGATGTACACAGGAGGGGCCTTCCATCATTCACGGTAATTCTAAAATTTCTTTATCTCATAAGGAGTTTAACCTATTTTCCTAACTTGTTTTGTTTCACTTGAAGAAGAACAAAGTCTAGTAGAATAAATTGAAGAAAAACTAAATTGAAAAAGTTTAATTACATGGCTTTTCTTTCTATCAAAATGTATCATCTTCTCCTTATCTTTTTTTCTATTTTGAACCTTCTTACAAACAATTTTTTATTTAAGGGAAAACCCTAATAGAATTATGAATGAGTTCATCCTAGCCTTACACTTTTTCATGAGATAACTCATGGACCTAATTGCCAATTACGAAGATCCCATCAATAGTTGTTCAAATTATTGTTATTTCCTGCTGAAAGGATGAAACAATTGCTAAATGTGACTAATCTCAATTATGCCATTACTTCCTGTTAGAGCATCGTGCACCTGCGCACACCCTTTGTTCCATTATACATAGTAACGATATTGTCCCCAACTTAAACACCACCATATTGGGCCTTCCATCTTGGCCTAGGCGACGTGGGGTTTTCTCTAAAATGTATCGTTGCTATTGGGGAGTGCACCACTTCCTTATAAACCTTAGTGACAACTCCTCCTTATTTGATGTGAGACTATTCAAGCCAACACTATCCCAACAATCTCCACATTTGGTGTGAATCGTCACACATCCCACAATCCATCCACCCGGTCTGCAACGTTTGGAAGTACACCTCATCTTCGAATGTCTTGCGCAACCACGATCCTGAGAGTAGTACTCGATGTACGGGCTTGACTGCTCCTGACGTTGTTGGCTCCACCTAGTCACAACCACCGCACTAACTCCACCTCGTCCAGACTTGTAGGATACTCCCTCTTGGCATGAATCTGGAGCCTCACCCTGGATCAATCACCTGAAGGACCTGCACTCCACCTGGATCTGGCTCGCTGCCCTGTGCCTATTCTCCTTGAACGATGTGCCGCCTGCACCTCTACCTCACAAAGTCACAGCCGAACAATTGGCTCTGATACCACTTATTATGGCGTCGCGACCCCTTGGCCACTATACATAGCAACGATATTATTCCCAACTTAAACACCACTATGTTGGGCCTTCCATATGGGCCTAGGTGGTATGGGGTTTTTTCTAAAAAGGCGTCGTTGCTATTAAGGAGTGGACCACTTCCTTATAAACCTCAGTGACAACTCCTTATTTGATGTGGGAATATTCAAGCCAACACTTCCTTCCCGTCTTGTACTTGCAGCAATCGATGTCATCTTCAATATTTGGCAAAATTTCTTGATGATACATCAAACCGTCATCTGATCAGCACCGTACACATGTCATGATAATCTCGTCAACAGAATAAAGCATTCCCAATTACATGCTCAATCCAGCGAGGCCTAAACAACACTAAGCCCATCATTGGCAGGATCCAGACAGTCGAGTCCGAGTTGCAATGAGCCAGTAAGCCCACATGTCATGCGGTCAAAGCCAATACTCATAAGACCTCTAAGGCAAGTATCTAAGAGATCTACCCACGACTGGCAGGCCAGCAACACATTGGATCTGACTAGAAAACATATATTAGAGTATAAGTCAGGTAAGGAAACTTCCTTGCATGGACAACCCACTAAAAGGAAAACCTTTACAGCAGATCGAGGAGCACGAGTCATGTAGGGAAACTATCCCACATGGACAACTCCGAATTAGGAAATGATCTTCACAACAAGATCTATTTTCCTAAATTACGCCACCAAAGGCCTGACCATAGGGTTGAAAACCGAACCGACTTAGGGGGTTTTAAAATTTTCAAACCGAAACCGAACCGACCATTAACAAAATCGATCTGAAACCGAACCGACTAAAATCGAACCAAAACCGAAATAAAACCGAACCGAACCTAATACTTTAAACATATTATATTATTTATATATAAAATATATATTATTTATTATATATATTCGGTCGGCTCGGTTTGGTCAGTTAAAATCATATAGAAACGGAAAACCGAACTGACCACTTCGGTTTTGAATTTTTTAAAACCGAAACCGATCCGAATAGAATTTAAACCGAACCAATCGGTTCAGTTTTGATTGGTTCGGTCGGTTTAATCGGTTTTTTGTTCAGCCCTGCCTGACCAAACAAGGACTCCTACACTGTAAAAGGAAGATATGGTTGATGAACTTTAGGTACGCTACATAATCCCAGTTTACAGTTTTAAGCCGCTCCTAAGCCTTATCTAACTTAAGCAGCGGAGTGTCATCGGCCACTACACGGTGGTCCTTGGCTCATTTGCTACCTATGCAGGTCTAGGTAAACAACAAGGAAGGAGGGAAGGAATCGACTACATCAGTTTGGCACCGTCTGTGGTGAACGACAGAGTTTCTAAAAAAAATAATAGTACCGCATTTTCTAGAGAATCAGCGAGATGGTGACAACAAGGTCTTACAACAATGGAGATGCTACTGAGCCTTCAAACACTCAAACCGATAGAGTGACACCCATTACACCACTGCCATTGGAGGAACCTCCTCAGACATCGACGTTGGTGGCGGCCACAACAGACCCAAGGGTGGACCTACTTTCAACACAGATGCAACAAATAACAGAAACGCTAGAAGCTCTCAAATAGTGGAATCCTCCACTTGTAGAGGGAAATTAAGAGCAGCAAAGGGCCCGGTCCCTGAAGAACTCCATAGAGCATGTTGAGGAAAGTCGCGCTGCCCCAACAACTTCTCAATGGACAAGAGGTAGAGGCGCGACCAATAAAACCCAGCGTCCAAAGCCGACAAGCACGACCCACACAACCCCATCCACAACGGGACCACAAACCCAGACGTTCTATTTAGTCTCATAGTCCCTACATTCATGGATCATATCATGGACGAACCGTTGCAAAAAAACACACACCATCGAAGTTGAAGTTTTACGACGAGACAGGAAACCTGTCCGATCACTTGCAGCACGTTATGGCGCTAAAGGAATAGTCTGATGCAATAATGTGCCAATCATTCCCCACAAGCCTGAAGACGTTAGCATTGACGTAGTTCCATAGCCTTCCTCTGAAATCCATCGATTCATTTGGGACGTCAACATTGGCGTTCCTTGCATGCTTCATGGATAGTCAACGGCTCAGGAGAGGCTCGCATTATTTGCTGACTCTAAAGCAAAAATTGAACGAGACATTGAGGAAATACATCACTCATTTTAATGATGAGTTGACCCTCATTGACGGCTGTAATGATGATACCGCCGTCAAGGCTTTCGCTTCGGGTCTGAGAATATGCAAGCTCTATGACTTCCTTACCCTACCAATATGACAGACTTGCTTAGAGATGCCCATAGATACATCACTCTGGACGAAATGTTGGCCGCCAAGAGAGAGGCGGAGTCAGAGAAGAAAGCCTATGTTTCGAAGGACAAGAAAGACGAGAAGAAGAAATAGGACGATGACAACAACAAAAGGAAGCACACAGACAGTAAAACTGACTCGGGCCGCCCCACGTAGGACAAGGCCTCGAATTACGTCAGGTCCAGGTCTGTCACCCCTCTCAATACCAATATGTCTGACAATCTAGATTCCATCAAAGATTGGGAAGAGCTGAAGTGGCTGCCTAAGCAGCGACGAGACCTTGCTTGGTGCGATAACAACAAATACCGCGCCTACCATAAGGAAGGCAAACATGATACCGAGGATTGCAGAAACCTAAGAGGGGAAGTCGAGTAATGGATCAGGAAAAACAAACTAAAGGAGTTCCTAGGCTCGGACAGAAGGCAGGGTCGAGCAAAGAAAAGAGCAAACGCTGTCAAGGAGATTGAAAAGGAAGCTCTTGACATCATTTACGTCCTCCACGGGGTTGGTCCCGAAAGAAAATAATCAAACAGGTCTCGCAAAAGGACACTAACCGAGATGCAGACACCATCTCAATATGAGGACTGACAAGTGCAACACACACGAGTTCACAACCCGATCCCATTACTGATGTTTACGGAGAGGGATCTCCAAGGGTGCATTCTCCTTACAATGACGCCCTGGTCATCTCCATTCTTATCGCTAAGTGAGAGGTAAATAGAGCCTTGGTGGACATTGGAAGCTCACTAAATGTCTTGTTCCTCAGTGCGTTGCGCAACATGTAGCTACAAGAAAATGACCGAACCCCCGCCACCTACCCTATGGTCAGATTCAGTGGAGAAAAATACTTTCCCACAGCAATGGAAATACCTTGTGCAAGAGTTCATGATAGTTGATGCCCTGCCTACCTACAACATCATTTTCGGAAAGTCGTGGTTTCATCATATGGAAACAGTGGTATCTACCTTGCATAAATGCATAAAATATATAACCAACCATGCCCAATAGACTATCCGAGGAGATCAACTAGCAGCAAGAGATTGCCATTATACAACCCTGAAGCAGTTGAATTGTTGCCAGTTACAGCTCGGGCCCATAAAACCAACATGTCAGGCATCAGGCCTAGACAAAATAGGTGAATCACTCTCTGAGGGCTGAGGAGCTCAGATAACCAAAGTGCAACTATACGGAGATCCAAAAGTCAAATCTAACAACGCAATCCAGACTAATAAAAAGCTAAATAACGATACTTCAGCAAACAAGAACCAACTCCAAGGGCTATTAATCAGCAAGGAACTGCTCGCCAGCACGAAGTCAACTATTCAATAACTTCATTAGCTTTAAAAAAAATTCGCTAGAGGGACCACGCAATCCAAGCCAGGACCATTTGTGCTTCTTTCAGGGCCGATTAGCTCAGTCTACGCTCGGAATTAAATTATTTGTTACTTTGATTTTGTTTCTTGTTTTTCGTTTTTCATTTCAGTTTAGAAGAGTTGTTCATACAAGACGCATTCCAGAAATAAAACAAACTTTATTGATTGTAGTGAGAGTTATTATAAAGTTTGTCGACCAACTAATACATCAGTTTATACACTACAAGTATCTATGTCCGATGCAAGCATGTATCCGCTGAGACAAGGGTAGATACTCTGATCTGCTAATTCTTCTCCAGAAGAGAAGGTGGCTAAAGTGAAGCGTCCGTGACCAAAGACGAAAAAACGCTCAATTCATTGCTCCATCGAATCACCCAGAAAGACGATTCGGATTTGACAAACAAAATACATGAAGAGGGCTACAAGCACTCCCTCAATTCTTTGCTTCGCCAGTCTGCCTCATGAAGAGGAACAAAAGGAAGCGACAAAAAGCTGACGAAAACGTCCCGGAACAACGGGACCCGTCGAGGTCTCACAATGATGCCAAATGGGGACGCCTATCAAATGTGTAATGCTTGGGTGACGCAGGGATACCACCCTAAGAATGAGAGTCACAACCTCCAACGCTCCCATCAACTATAAACTAGTAGCGAGGACCATCCCTAGACAGTAGTAAACAGATGAGAGAGTGCTTGAGCACCGGAGGATGGAAGACATATATGACCCCCCAGAGGAAGTCCGTAACTCTTCTTTGCAATGTAAGAAGATATTACAAGATCTCATGGGATCAATCAGATGACCACCCAGATCAGGCGGCACTGCATAATAACAAGTCTTATCAAGACTCGTTGGCGCAAATGTCAGAATATTTGAAGACTCCAGTGAGAGAGATCTTCATTTAGCCTTTGGAAAACCCAAAGCAAACTCTCTAGTAAGATGCATTGATTGAGATGCTCTACTGTTCTTATTGCAGTGCTTGAACGCTGAATAATCAACCCATATATAGCTGAAATTGTTCATAAAAAGGTGTCAACAAGCAGTTACTTCAACATTAAATTCCATATGGGAAATCGGGAAAATGACGGTTCCAATTGCAACTGCACAAGTCCACATCTTTTGAATTAATGACTCTGCAAGCAGCCCCATTAACTAGGGGGAGTAATCGATACTGAAACGTCTTGCTGAATGCGCCATATCCCTGGCATGCTAATCCACATTCTTTTTATAATTGAGCCCCTCAACTAATGGGCCCAAGTTTATGCCCTACCAGATCAGGCCCAACACAGGCAAAGGAACAAACAACAAAGGCCCTGAGTTTCCACAGAACAAGGAACGCGCCTACAGAGTGTTATCACCAAATCCAAGGCATCAACTCCACTATTATTCAGTTGATTTTCATTAAAGTCGGTCAACCTATTATTAGTCTGATCAATCGATCTGACTTACATTGGAATCAGACCGCCAGGCGAGCTAAGTAAGTCAGGACCCCCAAGTTAGACTTACACGTCCAGAATTTTACATTCGAGCCAAGTAAGTCATGACACCCAAGTCAGACTTACATGACCAAAATCTTACATGTGAGCTACGTAAGTCAGGACACCCAAGTAAGACTTACACGCCAAAAATCTTATTTCGACCAAAACTTAGTTAGCTCCGACTGATTACAATTGCTTTTGGTCCGTTCTAACACCTAGCCCACCAGCGGATGATGATGGGTTAGAAAGTGGGAGCTTAGTGTATTTGTAATCCCTGATCGTGATGGCTTGCCAGAGACCATTGTCCAACTACAAATAATGGTCGCCAGACCTAAACAAAGGTTAGTCGGTTTCGACCTATGACAATAGCTTTTGGTACGCTCTAATGCCCAGTCCGTTAAATTAAACGGGTGTCAACGGTTTAGAGAGTGGTAGCTTAGTCAGCGCTCCGATCCCTGATTGAGATGGCTTGCCAGGGATCATTGTCCAAACATGGGCAATATAGACCAAACCTGACCAAATATTAGTTGGTGACGACCGACGACGATAGTTTCTGGTCTGCTCGAAGCCTAGTCTGCAAATAATGGAATTTGACGGCCTAGAAAGTAGGAGTCTATCCAGTGCTCTCGACACACGATTAATATGGCTTTCCAGGAGTTACTTCTCATACGTAGAACAATGATCACTAACCCCGACCAAAGCTTAGTCAGTGGTCGCTGATGACGATGGTTTTGGTCTGCTCGAAGCCTAGTTCGCTACGTGCAGATTCTGATAACCTAGGAAGTGGGAGCTTAGTTAGTGCTCATGTGGCTTGGTGAAGATAGTTTGCCAGGGATCATTGGCCAATTACAGATAATGATCACAAAACCCCCGCCAAAAGTTTAGTCAGAACAACTTACGATGATAACTGCTGGCTTTTTCCAATTCCTAATCCACCACAAATGGATCAAGATGGGTTGGAAAGTGGGAGTCTAGTCAATGCACTTGATGCTTGATCAAGATGGCTTGCCAGGGAGCACCATGGTTACCAAAACTTGACCCCGATTCAGTCAGTCATAACTGGCGATAACAACCTCTGGTCCAATTAAGCCTATTATACGAATAACAAACAAAGACGAGTCAAAAGTTCGGTTAGAATTCTAAAAACTCGACCTAGACGACTTGCAAGGACTACTGTTCGATCAATTACAAGGGTGCAAGCACTGGTACCACAGTTTGACCAATATACTTATAACAACAACAACAACTGCTGGTTCAACAGAAACCAAGCTGCCAGAGGTTGTATTATACTCCTTGATCTCTAAAAGGGAGTCTGACCAGAACTGCACAACCTATTACAGCAAGAGAAGTCAAAGCTCCCAACAGCGAATCAAACATAAAGCTTCCTAGCCCAGCAGAGTTCCTCGTCTGACAATTAATGTCGAAGTAAAACAAAGCAGGTAAAAGCTAGCAGGAAAAGCAAAGGAAGAAAAATAAGTGTGAAGTACTATTCATTTACAAACTTGAATACAAGATTCACCCATCATCAGGAGGAGAGTCAGATACAACAGCACTAAACTTAGCAGGAGAAGAAACAGGAGACACATCTAAAGGCGATGCCTCTCAATCCCCCTCATCAGGGATGCCTTCTTCTTCAGACGAATTGAAGGGCACTCCAAACTCTGCATATGCAATCTCTTTATAATAGGAGAGATCCCAGTCGGGATGCTCCTCGTTCATCAGATGCAACAGCTCCAGCCATCCATGCACGACTCTGCTGAATTTATACGTGCCTTAGGCCTTGAGAAGCTTCTTTTCACGCCTTTTTGACTCAGCGAGCTCCTGCTTTAGTTGCTCCAACTTGCTAGATGGGATTTCAGTCTTGGAGTGCTCAACATCCAACTTATCATTGGCGATATTCAGCTCACTCTGCGCAAGAAGGAACTGCTCTCCAGCAGTCGGTGCACTCTTGGCATTGAACTCAACGTAGACCTCCAACTGCTGACATTGGACAGCCCACCCGAACTCATTTTTTATCCTCTCAGCATGCAAAGCCTGCATTCCAGCCACAGTCTCACGGGCAAGCTTCAAGTCACTACAGACAAGGTTCAATTCTTTCTCAAACCGATCCGTCTCCGACACTGCCCTCGCCAAGTCAGACTCAAGTGCCTCCAAGCGAGCCTTCTAAGCCTCCGACGTCATAGACCTGGACTCCGCTCCAGTATCTGAGAAAGCTTTGAGTTGCTTCCTCAACGACTCAATCTCTTGGAGAGTGTCAGAGTATGACTTCTGCAAGTTTACAAAGCCTCGCTCCATGGTATACACCTTCTCACGAGCGACCTCGACTTCAATTCCAGTTGTGGCCACTTGATTCATATATGACATCCCCAACACAAGATGTTTCGACCCTTTATCTAAACGCCCTCCTAGCGTTTCTCGAACTAGCTCTAGAGCGCAGTTTGCCAGCTAGTAATTCCATTTGATGATATGCTTCCTTGCAGCGTAAGAGATGTCAACCTTCTGATGCCAAGCTTGGTTGCTTATCCTTATTACATCTGGAGCAAATAAACTGATTCGTGCATCCGGATGAAGATCATTTGGAACAGAAATCACCCCAGCACCACCCTTAGCCGTTTTTACTGCATCAGGGCCCTCATTAACAACTTTCCCTTTGCCCACAACAACTGGCTCTCTTTTATGCACCGATCCAAATTCAGTTGACGGAGAAAAGGGAAGCGAATTATTCCTTGGACTCGTCATCAATTGGATATAAGGACGGGAACGAGATGGAACACAGTACGGGTGACAAGAAGGGGGCCCTTCACCATGAAGCCGACGATCGGACGACTCTTCGACATGTTCACGATCCTGAGAAAGGCAGATCTCAAAGTATTTTATTGAAAAAGGATGACCATCCGAAGCTTCCATGCTCGCTTACAGCAGTATTTTGTTAAAAAATTCCACCTATTTGGTGCTCAGTTTGGTCACATAATCCACGCCAACCATTTGCAGATACTCCCTCTCCAAGTCAGGAAGGGAGATAGGAGCCACGACCTAAGCATCACGCCCCTCAGAAAAAAAACAGTCTCATAAATCTCTTGCCCGACAATATCACGTCCCTCGAACGAGGCCAAACGCTTGCAGACAGACCTAGACAAAGCATGAAACCTCTTCGGATGCACATGAGAAGGAAGCGCCTCACCTATTTCTGCTTTCCTCGAACAGCTTGGAACCCTGATATCGAGAAGCTTTATTTTCTACAAAACAGATGCACTTTTAGGCTTTGGCTTCTTCACCCAAAACACAGTGGGAGCTACGTGTCGATGAGCCCACAAACCGTCGCGCTCGACATTAGAAGGCTTAATGACATCCTCTACCTCTAGACGAGGCATGTCGCGGAACGCATCCAAAGTAGCTTTATCTCCAGCAGAAAGTGGCGAAGATGGGAATCTCCTTGCAAACACAACAAGTCAATTTAATATGCAGTTAGCATAACAAGACCGGAGAAGGAGTCAACTTACTCAGTGGTCTAATGAGTTAAAATCATCAGGCAGTTTGCCAAAACAGCCTGGCAAAGTCAGTATACACACATCGTGCTCGTTTATCGAATGAGAAGTAAGTAATTGTAGCACCCTCGAAGACACTCGGACACTAGCATCCTTGGCCCTAATCAGAATGACAATCAAAGTCCTATACCCGTTCGGCACAAGTTGAGTGGGTGCAATGCCGAGGTACGCCAGGAATTCCCAAATCTCCTTGATAAAAGGAAAGCGGACACCTGATTGAAGCATACCTCGGTGAAGACAAATAAACCCATCAGGAGCATACAATGGCGTCAGATCGGTGCCAAGAGTGCAGAACACCAGATCATCTGGAACCTCGTATGTCTTACGAAGGACTTCCAGGCCAGATTCATAAAGCATCCTCTCATAAAAAAAAACTTATGGTCCTAGGCGAACAGTTCATCAGAAAACTTATCCCGGTCCGCCATGAGAGAAAGTACAAGTTTTCAAATACGAAGGTTAAACAAAGTCAAAAGCACAATAGACAACTCGACAAAACATAATCTCTGAGATCGAAAGAGTAAATGAGCTATACTCCACGGGCAAGAGATCTATATAGAAGACTAAACTCTCGCATTTTCTGCTTTCAAGCTGATGCACGCTTAATTAAAGCAATGCATTGCTCGACGAAACCACTCAGACTTAGTCATCATGACTGCACAGTTGCTTTATGAAATGACCTAGTAGATCGATAAGACGATCCACTAACTCGGGAGGAGTAGCTGATGATACATCAAACAGTCTTTTGATCAACACGTAGACATGTCATGATAATCTCGTTCAACATAATAGAGTAGGCCCGAGTACAAGCTCAATCCAGCGAGGCTCAAACAACACTAAGCCTATCATTGGTAGGATCCAGACAGTCGGGTCAGAGTTGCAATGAGCCAGTAAGCCCATATGTCATGCGGTCAGGCCCAAAACTCATAAGACCTCTAAGCCAATTATCTAAGAAATCTACCCAGGACTGGCAGGCTAGCAACACATCGGATCCGACTAGGAAACACATATTAGAGTATAAGTCAGACAAAGAAACTTCCTTGCATGGATTACACTTAGAAAGGGAAACCTCTCCCGTAAATCTAGGAGCACGAGACCTATAGGGAAACTATCCCATATTAACAACTCCCAATTAGGAAACTATCCCACATGGACAACAAGATCTCTTTCCCTAAACTACGCCACCGAAAGCCTAGCCGGACAAAGATTCCTAAACTATAAAAGAGAGATAAGGTCAATGAACTCATGGTATGCTACATAATCTCAATTTACAGTTTTAAGCCTCTCTTAAGCCTCATCTAACTTAAACATCAAAGTGCCATCGACAACCACACGGTGGTCCTTGGCTCACGTTTGCTACCTGTGCAGGTCAAGGTAAGCAGCAAGGAAGGAGAGTAGGAATCAAGGATGTCAGACAAGCTGGTATTGAAGAGAGTGACAGACCTAGACCTTACATAATAAGAGGCCTTGTTTTGCCTTGTGCGGCCTGAGTCGGTCTTGCTGTCAGTGCGCTTCCTCTTGTTCTTGTCTTCGTCCCCTTTCTTCTTCCCATATTTTGTCGGGGATAGAGGGCTTCTTTTGTGACTCCGCTTCCCTTTTGGCGGCTAGCATCTCGTCTAGAGTGATATATCTCTAGGCATCCCTGAGTTGGTCTGCCATATTGGTCAGGGTGTCCAGAGTAAGGAGTCGTAGAACTTGCCCATTCTCAGACCCGAAGAGAAAGCTGTGACGACAGTGTCATCACTACATCTGTCGATGAGGGTCATCTCATCTTTGAAATGAGTGACATATTCCCTCAACGTCTCGTTCTATTTTTTAGGGTCAGCAGATAATGCAGACCCTTCCTGATTCGTTAGTTGCCTACGAAGCGTGTGAGGAACACCGTTGGCAATGTTTGGAATGAATCAATATATTTCAGAGGGAGGCTGTGGAACCAGGTCAGTGCTGACGTGAGTATCATAACGTGCTGGAAGTGGTGTAAGTGATCGGACGAGTCCTCTGTCCCATCGTAAAACTCCAGCTTTGGTGGTATGTACTTCTTCAACAACGGTTCATCCAGGATACGATCCATGAAAGGAGGGAACGTGAGCTTAAACAACACGTCTGGGTTTGTGGCCCTTTTTCGGATGGGGTTGTGCGAAACGTATTTGTCGGCTCTTGGCGCTGGTCTCTATTGGTCGCTCATCCACAACTAGTCCATTGGGGTAGTGCGACTCTCCTAAACGTGTTCTCTGGATCTCTCCAGGGACTGGGCCCTTGTTGCTCGTGGTCTTCTGTTGTGGGTGGAGGATTCCGCCATTTGAATGCTTCTAGTGCTTCTGCGTTTTGCTACATCTAGGTTGACAGTAGATCCACCCTTGGGCCTGTCGTTGTTTCCACTAGTGCGAGGCTCCGAGGGGGTTCCTCCCGCGATGGTGGTGGAACGGGCGATTCTGCCGGTTTGAGCGTTCGAGGATTCTACAACATCTCCATTGTTGCGAGACCTTGTTGTCACCATCTTTTTGGTTTTCTGGAAAAGGTGGTACTACCGTTTCTTCTGAGAAACTTTTTCGTTCCCCACGGACGGTGCCAAACTAATGTAGTCGATTCCTGCTATCCTTCATTGTCGTTACCTAGACCTACACTACACAAGTAGCACACGTGAGCCAAAAACCAGTGTGTGGCGGCTGATGACACTCTGATGCTTAAGTTAGATAAGGCTTCGGAGAGGCTTAAAGATGTAAATTGGGATTCTCTAGCGTACCTTAGTTCACCGACCTTATCTTCCTTTTATAGCGTGAGAGTCATTGTTTGGTCAGGCGTTTGGTGGCGTAATTTAGGGAAAAAGATCTTGCTGAAGATCATTTCTTGTTTGGGAGCTGTCCATGTAGAGGAGTTTCCCTACACGACTTGTGCTCCTAGATCTACGAGAGAGGTTTTCCGTTCTGAGTGTTGTCCATGCAAAGAAGTTTCATTGCCCGGCTTATACTCTAGTATTTGTTTCCTAGTCGGATCTGATGTACTGTTGGCCTCCATGTCTTGGGTAGATTCCCCATATACTTGCCTTATCAAGGCTTACGAGTATTGGGGTTAACCGTATGACATATGGGCTTATTTAAGGCACTGCCATTCGGGTCCAACATTTTGGAATTTGTTAATAGTGAGCTTAATGTTATATGGACCTCGCTGGACTGAGCATGCAATCAGAATTTTTTGTTCTGTCAACGAGATTATCATGACACACGTATGGTGCCAATCAAATGACGATTTGGTGCATCATCAATACATCATCAAATGTGATCCCTTTTCAATTGCTTATCGTGGGTAAAAACCCCAAGTCTCGAAACCCCATCACATTTTATCTCTCTTACAATTAGCTAATAGTGGATAATATAAGTTATTTGGGTTTGATTATAAAATCAAGTACAAAAGGGGGTGGAGAATAAGTGGCACCATCGTATCTAAAAGAGACACTCCTGTTTCCTGCTTCAACTTGTTTTGCCTTGACAACAATATAACCAAATAGATATTTGTAGCACTCACAAGCTATGAGCATGATACCCAAGCTCAAACTTTGATTTCACAACTCACTATTGATCCAAACTGTCCTCATTCAATTTGCACAATGGCCTCCTCAAATATCATTAAAATTTGTATATTAGCAACAATGTTACACTAAAAAATATCAAGCAAGCCACCACTATTCTCCATAGGGGGACACTCGAGCATTGTGGCCAGTTACCAAAGGTGTTTGAATTTTTTTTATTGGCCTGCTATAAATAAGTGTTTCACTGAGTACATAAACAATTGTGACTAGTGCAAACAAAGTCGATAGCTCCTCACATGCTGGACTTTTGCAATTGCTTCTTGTTCCTGACCATGCATGGCAATATATCAGTATGGATTTCATTTAAGGCTTCCCCAAATCCTCAAAAAAAAGTTTCATCATGGTGGTGGTAGATCAGCTTACAAAGTTTAGTAATTTCATTGCCCCCTCTCATCCATATACAAAAAATAGTGTTGCCTATACATTTCTCACAAATGTCTGCAAAACTTCATGATTTGAAAGATTTTTTGGCTAAGGCTCAACACAGGATGAAACACTTTGGACAATTCTTTTAGGGTTAGACCTTATTATATATTTTATTGCAGATGCCCCCTGGACTACTGATCAATGTGCATGGACTATTACTGCCATTGCATGCTTGGTTTTGGTGACAAAAATGCCCTTAAGGCCATTTCACATGGATCGCACATTGGACTTTAATTGATGAGAAATAATCTAGACCATCCACCATAAAGGTAATCCACATGGACGACTTGGATTGAAATTTTTTACTAAACCCCCATATAGAGAGTTGGAGGGAAAACTCCCCCCCCCCCCCCCTTTTTCCATCTCCATATTCTTTTTTTTTTTTCTGAGTGAAATTGATTGGAGAACAAACACTACTCGCCCAAGATTGAAACCTTATACCAAACCTACCGCTCGATCCATACAAAAAGTTGGAGGGAAAACTCACTCCATTTTTCATTCATCTCTTATCTCTCTTCACTCTTTCGTGTATGTGTGATCTATCAGTTGAAGAAGAAACACTAGTTTGGTTCATTGGTCAAACCCTAGTTGATCAGTTTCACCCTAGATCTGAGCACAATGAAGAATAAAAGGTTGAATGCAATTCCGATGGACATTAGAAGTGTCGGTAGCAATGCTTCGATGTACATTGGAAGATTACATTCCGTTGAGCGGTTGCAGTAACTTCAATGGATTGAGTGACTTCAATGACCATTCAAGTGATGATTACCCTAATCTAAGGTGCAATTTCACTCGTTCAGGACTATGAGGAGTCTATGGAAGACATTAAACCAGAAGTTCACTTCTTAGAACTCCTCATGTTTCATGGCATGAAAACTGTAAGTTTCCTCTTTCATTTTTAGGGTTTCGTTGTGCATGTTGATAGTTGAGTATTTAGGATTTGATGCTTTGGAATTAGGGTTGTATTGTGAGTAAATGCATCAACACTTTACATTTAGAATTTCAGGTCTTCGTAGGCAATAACAACAAAATATACCATAGTGACGACTGCTGTAAAAATTGGTAGATAAGTAGCTGGGAGCACAATTAGACAGAATGATGATAAAACTGTTACATGGGCATCACTTTTCACTCCAATTTATATTTATTTTAACACTGAGATCTGAATTTCTTTTGTGTTGTTGCGTGCCATATGACTCTCAATATACCAAAATAGTCTATGATAGAGGTCTGAATTTCTTGTTTGCTATCTAAAATGTATATTTGCATATAGGCTAACATTATATCATACTTATATAGTGACTACTATGCCCATCTGAATGTCTAAATTCTCTAAACATTGTAACTCTTTTGAGTGAATAAATCATTCACATGACATGGTGAAATTTTTTCTTCTTTTAAAACATGGTTGATGATGAAGAAGAAAATAGAAAGTTTGAGGGATAAAACAGTAGTGTGTATTGGACTACTTAAATGTTGAATGCGATCTAAGTGTCATTGTTCTAGTTTGCATAGAGCTTAGTGCATGGGGTGCTTGTATATATTTGTTTGTATGTGTTTGCTTAAGGGGTTTGCCTGTAGCTGATGAATATTTTTGTTGTTTATGCGTTATTATGGTTTAACCCATTATTACATTTTAGTGATGGTACATGGAGAGCTCAACTTTCAATTTGGAATATAAAGATACACTTTAGTGGACAGTGGGGTACAAGTATTGGAATCCCTGGTTGGTAGAAGGTTGATGACTACCATAATGGGTCCTTTGTAGTGATTGAAGGGGTGGATGATGACTACTTAAGTTGAGACATTTTGAACAAGATGATTCTTGAAAAATTACCAAACCCATACAACCAAGCACGGACTCTAGAGAAACCACTAATCTTTATGGAAAGAGGGATAAGAATGAATATATAAAATGATGAAGATGTCTTGTACTTTTGGAGAATAAATGAGATTGATGATGAGGACACTATTCATATATTTGTAAAGATCAAAGTGGTCACTCAAGTGGATGCCACAAATCTAACCAGGATAAACATAATAGACCCTGACCCCATTCCAACACCATCACTTGTGTATACTGCACCTAACCCTGTTTCCCAGCCCACACAACCATGTTTCAAGAATAAAATAGCAAGAAAGCATGCTTCAAGAAGGATAGATCTTAAAGATGAATAAGATAGTGAGGATGATGTCGTTAAGGTCAACGATTGCAGGTCTTGGCATAAAACTACCAAGGGGAAACACAGAGTTGCAAGGAGAAGAAAAAAGATATGAAGAAGGGACATGAGAAAATAACAAAGAAAAAAAATACATATGATGACTTGACTGAGGAGTTAGATGATGGTTTGCCAAAGGAAACACAGTTTGGTGAAGGTGTGCATGGGACAGCTGATGAGGAAGTTGAGCAGTAGGCTCAAGTCCAAGCTAAATAAAAGGTCCATGGTGAACAAACACATGCCCAAGCTGAACAACAACCTGAAGGTGATCAAACACATGCCCAAGGTGATGAATTAGAGTTTGCCACCTTGATGACCTTCGATTTGAAGAAGAGTACCACTTTGGTAACTCCACTATAGAGGAAATGAATGGCCAAATGCAACCTCCAATTGACTATGCGGCTTTTGTAGCAGAGCTTGAAGATGTATGTGGTAATAAAAGTGATGCAGATGAGGGCCCTGATTATGATGAATTGTCAATTTACATTGGGAAAGAATGAGATAGTGTGTATGATTGTAGACTTTGGTTAAGAACAAGTTTGTCATGAAGTTTGTGAAGAATGATTCTGACATAATTCAAACTAAGTGCAAACTTGATAACTGTAATTGGAGTTGCTTCATTTCTTTGAACAAGGACAAACACAACATGAGTGTCTGGACAATAGGGGAAGATCATACATGCATAGGGAAGCAAACTTTGTAGCTATGGAATGTGAATAACCAAAGGCAGCGACTACACCGCACCACCAATTCCTCTCTCTCACACTAGCAAAGGTTTTTTTTTTGTTTCTCACACCACCATTAAATATGGTAAAACCTCAAACAAAACCCAAAAAGGAATCGAAAAAATCGCAGAAGCCCTTTCAAAAAAAAAATGCAAAACGGTCTCCCTCCCCCAATCTCTTGCACTCCCTGCTGCGTCTCGTCCCACACTCTACAACCAAACTTCACTTCCTTGCAAGGTTGTCATCCTCATCCTCCTCCTCTTCCTTATCTCTTCCTCTTCGCAAAAACCCTAAAATCACAAAGGGTTCATCTCATCTTCCTCTTCGTCCTCCTCTTTCCTATCTCTCCCTCTTCCTTTGCATTTCAATACATTTCACTTGGAAGAACTTAGAAATGAAAGGGTTTAGTGAAGTTGATGATGTCAGAAATGAAGATTGTAAGGGTGAACATGAGGGTGAAGAAGATGACCAATCTAAAGAGCAAGGACAATTGTTTTCAATGGAGGTAATTTGCCAAAAAAATTCATCTAATTTGCATGTAAATTTTATTTATTTTGTATTTTTTCAAAATAAATGATTGATTATTGTAAACTCCGCCCGTTGCAACGGCCGGTCCCAAGCCCGGATAAAGGAGGAGGGTTGGTGTTAGGCTTGTGATAGCCAACCGTAAAAAACCCATCACATCCCTTTTCATGGATATTGGTTCAAAAAGATTAATGCAGAAGGATAGGGCGTCCCCCGCTATAAGCGACACGCTGCACCTACGCTCGGGTGTAGTGACAAATGAGCAAGGCGCGCTGCAGCGGCGCCCGGCTGTAGTGTTAAATAGGCAAGGGTTCTCGCACCTTTCTGGACGGGGGCGAGTAAAGAAGCTAGTTCAGGTTAGAGCTAGAGATAGAATGATTAGATTAGCCTCTTGGAACATAGGAACCTTGACGGGAAAGACAATAGAATTAGTGGATGTCCTGCGTAGGAGGAAAGTAAAGATAGTTTGTCTTCAAGAGACAAAATGGAAGGGGAACAAGGCTAAAGATTTAGGAGGAGGGTTCAAACTCTTCTATTCTGGTAAAGATGGCACTAGGAACGGGGTGGGAATAGTGGTAGATAAAGTTTTTAAGGATGCAGTAGTTGACGTTAGGAGGTTTGGGGATAGAATCATAAGTATTAAATTAGCTTTAGAACTAGAGATAGTGCATGTTATTAGTGTGTATGCACCCCAAGTGGGTTTGGACGAGGAAACTAAGAAGGATTTTTGGGACTCTTTAGAGGAGTTAGTTCTTGGAATTCCCTCTTCCGATAGGGTTTTCATAGGCGGGGATTTGAATGGCCATGTCGGTAAGGATAGAGTTGGGTATGAGAGGGTACATGGAGGTCAAGGCTTTGGGGATCGAAACACCGCGGGGATTTCTATTCTAGATTTTGCGTTAGCTCAGGATTTTGGGATCGTAAATACTTTTTATAAGAAGAGGGAAGACCACTTGGTGACCTTTGCGAGTGGGCGTAATAGAAGTCAAATTGATTATTTTCTTGTGAAGAGACACGATTTAGGTAGGTGTAAAAATTGTAAGGTTATACCAGGAGAGTGTCTGACATCCCAACATAGGCTGTTAGTTCTCGATTTTTGTCTTAAGAGTAGGGGTCGTATTGCTATAGAACAGGTTAGACCGAGAATTAAGTGGTGGACCTTACAGGGAGATGTGTGCCAAAGATTTAGAAAGAGGATTTTGGGTGGCCAGTCAGTTTCAGAGGGTGGGGAGAATCTAGAACCAAAGGATAGGACTAGTAGCGCGGATCTTTTTGAACATTTGGCAAACCGAATAAGAAGATGTGCGAATGAAGAGTTAGGACAGGCCAAAAGAGGAGGTTTCTATGGTAAGGAGACATGGTGGTGGAACGCGGATGTGCAACAAACCATTGCGGAAAAGAAAAGATGCTTTAAGGCGTGGCAAAAAGATAGGTGCCTAGAGTCTTATGAGTTTTATAAGCAGGCTAAGAAGTTGAGTAGTAGAGCAGTAGGGGAAGCTAAGAAGAGAGCGTATGATGCTCTTTATAATAGGCTAGGTACGAAGGAAGGGGAGAAGGATATTTTCAAGATAGCGAAGGCTAGAGAACGAAAAACTAGGGACTTGAGTCATGTTAAGTGTGTTAAGCATGAGGATGGAAGAGTCTTAATGCAGGATAAAACTATTTTAGATAGATGGAAGGATTAATTTTGGAACCTACTCAATGGAACACATGTAGGGGAGTTAAACTTGGAGGGGTATGCTTCACAGGAAGGGAGAGATCGCGTGTTCCATCGCAGAGTTAGTGCCACAGAAGTGAGAGAAGCTTTAAAAAGAATGAAGACAGGGAAGGCCGTTGGACCGGATGATATACCAATTGAAGCATGGAAATGTCTGGGAGAAGTTGAAATTCAATGGCTAACTAAGCTCTTTAATAGGATTTTGGAAACTAGAAAAATGCCAGATTCATGGAGGCATAGCATTGTGGTACCAATTTATAAGAACAAATGGGATATCCAAAATTGCTCGAACTATAGAGAGATAAAGCTTATGAGTCATACGATGAAACTTTGGGAGAGGGTTATAGAACAAAGACTTAGGAGTTTAACCACGATTTCAGAGAATCAATTTGGATTTATGCCAGGTAGGTCTACTACGGAGACCATCTTCCTGCTTAGGCAAACTGTAGAAAAATATCGGGAGGCACGTAAGAGTTTGCATATGGTTTTTATTGATCTGGAGAAAGCATATGATAGGGTCCCCAGGGAGTTAATTTGGTGGGTGCTTGAAAGGAAGAAAGTGTCTCAATGTTATGTCGATATCATTAAGGATATGTATGAAGGGGCTGTAACAAGTGTTCGCTCAGTAGGTGGGATGTCTAGTGAATTTCCAGTGACAGTAGGACTACATCAAGGGTCGGCGTTAAGTCCATATCTCTTTGCTTTGGTCATGAATGAGTTGACGAGACATCTGCAAGAAGATGTACCTTGGTGCATGTTATTTGCAGATGATATTGTCTTAATGGATGAGACTAGTGCAGGTTTAGGTCAGAAATTAGTTAAGTGGCAGGAGGCTTTAGAGAGTAAAGGTTTTAGAATTCGCCGTTCGAAGACGGAGCATCTAGTGTGCAACTTTGGGTGTGAACCAAGAGGGAGAAGTAATGCAATTGAGATCGAAGGTGTCGAGGTCCCGGAGTGTGAGGCTTTTCGATATCTAGGGTCTATAATTCAAAAGAATGGGGCTATTGGAGCAGATGTAGACCACAGGGTTAAAGCTGGTTGGTTGAAATGGCGAATGGCGTCAGGAGTATTGTGCGATAGAAGGATGCCTGCAAGGCTAAAAGGGAAATGCTATAAGACAATTGTTCGACCAGCCATGCTATACGGTTCAGAATGTTGGGCTACTATAGGACAACATACGCATAGGATGGCAGTAGCAGAAATGCGTATGTTAAGGTGGATGTGTGGTAAAACTCGTAAGGATAAAATTAGAAATGAAAGAATTAGGAGATACTTAGGTGTAGCGCCCATAGAGGAAAAAATTAGAGAAAAACGTTTAACTTGGTTTGGTCATGTGCGGAGGAGACCAAGCACAGCGCCAATTAGAAAATGTTTAGATTGGCAAGTTAATGGAGGGTGTAGACGGAGGGGACGACCGTTGAAAACTTGGATGAAGACGGTGAATGAAGATTTCATTGAGCTTGGATTAGGTGAGGAAATGTGGGAAGATCGCATTGCTTGGAGAACCAAAATTCATGTAGCCAACCCCGAAAATCTCGGGAATGGGCTTTTATGATGATGATGAAATGATTGATTATTGTATGATGCATTGGCGCATAGGCAATAATAATGGATGTAATAGATATGAAAATGCATTTTCATTAAAAATTAAAAATTTAGGTAATATATGAAACTAATTATAAATTGAATCATTATGCAGAATGTTGATAATAATGTTGATAGAGGTGGTGCCAATATCTACGAAGAAATATCATTGATACTAGTAGTCGATGATAGTTAACTATTTATTACAAACGAGGTATGTAAGTTTTGACTTATTTTCGTTTTCACCATTTTTCATTGTTATAAATATGTTGTTATTAACAAGTTTTAAAATTTTTTTTTTTGTATTCTCATCAAGGTCTGCATTGATAGGTTGGATCCAAGGGATCGGTAGGGATAATAACATGATCGTTACTATCACTAAATCGGAACCGGCTAATCAAAAAAGGAAGGGAAGGGTCCATTTTGGTTGTGAAATGGGAGGGAAACCTAATAAAAGGTTAAAGAATCATATTCGATCAAGTAGTACAAAGAAGTGTGGGTGCAAATTTGAGTTGAGAGGGGTCCCACTGAAGAATGACCATTGGAGGTTGCAAGTGACATGGGAACCACAATGATCCTCGATCAGAGTCACTTGTTGGTAATTTGTTTGCTGAAAAATTGAACGCATAGGAGATTAATTATGTACAGAATATGGCGAGGTCCGGTGTGAGCCCTCAAAACATCTTGTCTTGGTTGAAAGAGATGTCGCCGAATAATACCTTGACTTTGAAGCATATTTACAACTTAGTATGTCGGCTAAAGGTACTGGAACAAAGACGCAAGACGGCTTTGCAACATACTCTAGAGTTGTTGAGGGAGCACAACTACATAGAATGGCATTCTGTTGATCAGAGGAATAGATTCACCAACATGTTTTCGGCGCATCCTAAATCTATTTAGTTGGAAAAGTGTTTTCCACAAGTAATGCTTATGGATTGCACTTATAAAACTAATCGCTATAGGATGTCGTTGTTTGAGATTGTTGGTGTGAAGTCGACTGGGAAGACCTTCAATGTTGCATTTTGTTTCATGTGCTATGAGAAGGAAAAGTCTTATGCTTGGCCATTGGAAAAGCTTGCAGGAAATTTCGAGCCAGACAACCTACCAAGCGTGGTTGTAAGTGATAGAGAACTGGGTTTGATAAAGGCTATTGAGCGAGTTTTTTTCAAGGAAAAGAGATTATTGTGCACATGGCACATCAATACAAATGTCAAGAAAAATCGTAAGAGACACTTTGAGGACAATAACCGATGGGCCGATTTTATAGATTCGTTTTCAGATTTGTATAGATTCGTTTTCAGATTTGTATAAATCAAGTTAGAAGATAAATGGAACAAGGCCACAATTGAGTTTGATAGAAGATGGGAAAAATACCCAAAGTGTTTGGAATATCTCAAGACATTCTGGTATCCCCATAAGGAGTACTTTGTCAATGCATGGACAGATAAATTTATGCATTTTGGACAACGCACAACGGGTCGAGTTGAAGGTGCACACTCAAAGTTGAAGCACTTGTTGGAAAACTCCCAAGGAACATTTATTAATGTCTGGAAAAAGATACATGATTTGATCGAAGTCCAACTGATTGAGATAGAGTCGTCATGGGTTGATGGCGTGCAGGGCAATTGATTTGAAAAATTCAAAAATTTGGAGGTGTGAAAGTGTGGGGGTTGACCCTGTCAAGCGTGGTTGTGTGCTTCGAACGAAGCATGGATTACCTTACGCTCGTGAACATACGGGTTATCTAACTCCCACAAGACATATTCCAATACGCACCATAGACAAGTATTGGCTTCAACTTGGCACAACACGTATTCGTGAATGTGGTGATGTAATTATAGACCCAGTGTTCGACGCCCTTATGAATAGGTTCAATGAGTCAAGTCATGATCAGAAGTTGGTTATGAAAAGGAAGCTCACAGAGTTGAGTTCTTTGGGTGACAGTGTCATGATTGAACCATTAGCACTTCTGGCTGGAAAGGAGAAACCGAAAAAGAAGAAGTTGGTAAAGCACGAGAGGTCCACTAAAAGGGATCTCTCGGGTCACGAATACACCATAACACAAGAAGAAATGAAAGGCAATAGTAAGAAAGTGTCAATAAAAAAATAAAAGCCGATAATTCATAACAATAGATTCATGCGGCAGATTCCTTCTTGGATACGGGATTATGTTTACGACGTTGTCAATGTCCCAAGTGACGGAAACTGTGGCTTCGATACATAGCCAAATTCCTTCAGTATGACGTGAAAAACGGTTGGAAACAAGTTCGGAAAGAGCTACTGATGGAGCTTGAGTGTAATGCAGAGTTGTCACTTGCAATGTAGCACGAGGAAGGGGTAAAGGTTGTGAAGCCCCCTTCAACCAGTTGAATCCTTCACAAGACAAAGCTTCATAAAACAAATGTTTCAGCAAGGAGTGAAACCCCCTTCAACCAAGGATAGAGGCAGGGGCATGGGCAACAAGACATGTGAATTTGGTCCAAGGTGTTGGACTGACTGTTTTGGGAGTGCTCACTTTTTGGTTGAATGCAACAATATCTAGTGGAATGCATGTGACCACTTGTATCTAGCTATACCTTTTTAATTGCCTTGTTTAGGACATGTAATTGCTAATGAGTTAATGACATGGTAGATATCTATCTTGACATGTGGTTGGAACCACTTTTTGGGTTTTTGTTAATGGTTTGACAAAACTGTTTAATGGTAAATTTGTGTCACATGTGAAATGAATGGTTGTTTTTGTATGATAAGGTTTTTTTGTTGAACATGATGTAGCTTTGGTGCAGGTGCATTGAATGTTGGTTGTATTTGTATGTTATGGCTTTGACGCATGTGCATTCGTAGTTGTCGGTGTGCATTTGCATTTTGTTGCATTTAGGCAAGATTTGAAGGCTTGCATATGTAGTTTTCAGTGTGCATTCACATTTGCATTTCTATGATATGAGCAAAGTCCACATAGTGAAAGACTTGCATTTGTTATTGTCAATTTGCATTTGTAGTTGTTAATACTTGCATTTGATTGAATTAGAGTTTACAGACTTGCATTCACTTTAATATAGACTTGCCAAGATGAGTGAGCTCATCACAATGTTCACATGAAGTATGTTTTACAAAAAATAACTACAATCAATATTACCTCCTGCAACAAATTTATGGAGTAACTTAACCCCTTATAATAGTTTTAAATATAAGAATGCCCTCCTGGTTCAGGACAAAGTACAAAGCGGATGACTAGAGGTTGAAGATCGCCTACAACTATTTTTTCTATACGGACTTAAACCTTCAAATTCTCAACCCTTGGTTATTCAAAAAAAATTTTGCCTTGTGAACTTTCATGGATTCACCGTCTGGTGATTAAACAAAGAGGAATCCAAATGAGTTTTCTCCTCCCTGCCAACATACCACACCGACTACTTTCAATTGAAACTTAGGTAGCCAGATCTTGCCACATGTATGATCATAGCTGTTGGAAAATGTTCAATCTTGATCGTTAGATCGTGTAAGGGTATTTTAGACATCAAAACTTTCCCCATTTAAAAGCAACACGTGCAGGGACAATCCATGTCACTGCATGTTGACTGGTAGTCCATGGGGACATTGCAATATGATATATCATGGACTAACCTTTAATTAGCTATTTGTTCTGGGAGGAGGGGTATCATAAATTAACCCAATCTTTTATTGTTGACGATTGAGTCTTTCTAAAATTGTAGCATTATTGTTGGACTTTTGTAGCTATGAAGAAAAAAATATGAAGTTAGCAATTAAATTATATGGTTCCTTCCAAATCATACAACACATTAGACCATTGGCTTATAAGCTTGTTCTTCCGCAAGAATCCAAAATATACCCTGTCTTCCATATTATTCAACTCAAGAAAACGTTGGGAGCACTAATTCATCCACAGGTGGATAACCAAGATGAATTTCTAGTTGTCCTGGTAAGGCGTATAATCCCATGCAACAATCAAGCTGCCACTCAAGTCTTTGTAAAAAATATTGGAACAATTTCTTTATATAAGACTAAAAGATACTTTTAAATGTAAAAGAGATCAGATGCAAGTATGTAACTCCCCCGAGGCGAGATCAAGAAAATTGTGGATTCAAAACAATGCAACCAAAATCACTTTAATTTTATAAGAATAATATGTTATGTTCAAGCACAAGTAAAAATTAATAATAATATGCAGTAACACTGTTGGCCAATGGAGTATTCTTGTGATTATGCATGCATTCATGATGGTGTCTGACTGATTAAACTTTTCACAGTGTAAACATCTCAAAGTTTAACCTTTCTAACTGTCGAGGAAAGGGGCGAGGAAACCAGCGAGGGGGAGGGTGTCACCACTCACCCCCTCGAGATTTGCGCTGCTGCACGTCTCAAGGGTGCAGACACGCATCTCGAGGGGGATGAGCGGTCACACCACCCCCCTCGCTGGTTTCCTCGCCATTTAGAATTTCTGCTCAAAGTTTCAATTATGTTTTTGTAGCCTTAGCTTTGAATCAAATACTTTTATGTCAATACATACAATCCAATATCTATAAGTTCAATGCTAGTGTAATGCTACTACTGCCCATGGAGCCCTTCTAGGGAGCAAGGGCCCTTGCCCCCGCTCTTTCCCTCGCCCTCTAGAATTTCTGCTGCCCATGTGCTTGCATATTCAATGAGATCTCTTTCAGTTTTTCTAGGTAGTGCGATTAAAATAAAGTCAACGTGAAAAAACTCTCTCCCTCCAAAACATTTTCACTCTTCCCTCCAAATACAGCAAAACCGTTTCTTCTTTCTCCCAAAAACAGAGCTACTCCTCCTTTCTCTTCTCCAGATCTCACTACACCAAAATGCCTGTTTAGCTACACGGAGGTGGCCACGGCTCTAAACCGTTGGTTTATTTGCCACGGCAAAAAACCGTGGCTATAATGGCCAACGGCCTAAAACCGTGGCTAAAAAAAGGCTTAGCCACGGTTCTAAACCGTTGGTGTGTTTGCCATGGCTAAAAACCGTGGCTATAGTGCCCAACGGCTTAAAACCGTTGCTAAGGTGCACGTGTGTTGCACGTGGATGTGTGGAGAAGTCAAGTCGATTTCTCGCGGGCGAAATTTGCTTCCCGCTTTGCGTTCCCGCTCCATCTCCCCCCAACTCTGCACTTTTCAACCCTTTGTTTCAAACCCTAAATTTTGTTCCATCTCCCCACAGATCTCCCGAAAGCACACACTGATCTCCCGAAACCCTAAAGTTTCGCAGTTACGAAAAAAATTTGCGTTCCCGCTTTGCGTTCTGTCTTTACTGCTTCCGCATTCGCTTTCCTCAACGTGGTTTCAAAGTAAGTTGCTTTCTGGGTTTCAAGTTTGAGTTTTCTAAGTTCTTGTTTCTTTAGGGTTTCATGCATTTTGGTTCAATTTGGGTTTCTTGAGATAAAATTGGTATTTTAAAATAACATTGTTGAATTGGGAATTAGGGTTTTGTGTGTGTGTGTTAGGGGGGAATTGGGGTTTGAATAAAGTTTAGAATTTGATTGGAGACTAGTTTTTAAGTAGCTTTTGAATTTTTTGTATGGAATTTAGGGTTTTGTGAGGGTTCAAAGTTTAAACCTTCATTAGAGACAATGTTCAAGTGATTGCTTGAATTTGTTGAATGGGATTTGGGGTTTTGTGATGGTTTAAATAAAGTTTAGACATTGACTGGAGACTAGTTCAAGTGATTGTTAGATTCTTGACTTATAACTTTTAGATAATGACGTTTTGTTGTTTGATTTTGATTTTGATTTTGTTTTTTGTTGATTTGGGGTTGTCTATTTTGGTGAAATCGATATGGGTTTTGTGTTTTGAAGGATTTTTGCAAAGATTCATGAAGATCCAAGTGAGAGAGAGAACGAACCCCCAAAAGGAAAAAAAAAATTTGTGAGAAATAAATGGAAATCCAGAGTGAGATTGTTTTGTTAGGAGTTGTAGGAGATTCGACCACTAATGGTTTTTTTTTTTTTAATTCCATGAGATCCGATCGATATCTAAGGGATTTTATTTTGTGTTTATTTGAGCTTTTCTTCTACTTCTGTCCTTCTATGTGCTTTGCTTTTTTAGTTCATGAAATGAAGAGAGGAAGAACCAGATTCCTCTGTACCCAATTCACCTTTTGCTTTCTTCTTTTATCCTCTTTTACTCACTTTGATTGCTTTTTCAGTTGTTTTCACTCTCTGGGTATCTCTTGTTTATCTCCCAAAACATTCCTTTGAAACTCCACAAGGAGGAGAGACAGACAGTGTAAGCGAGTGGGGAGAAAGAGAGAGAGAGAGATCTGCCAAGACAACTCAATTTTTTATTTTCTCTATCCATCTTTCTTTATAAAAAGCCAATTTACCTTTTTCAGTTTCATTTTCCTCTGTTTTCTGAGCCCACAGTAATGATTTTTGCTCAAATGGTTTGTTTTCTTTTCTCTTGTTGAAGGTGGTGAAGAGAACTTCACCAAAAGGTCATTTTTCAGAAGGTTTTGTTTGATCATTTGTGAGCCCTTGTAATGGAAAAAGCTCAAGAAGTGATGAAACGAGGTTCAAGTTCGGGTCGGGTCATCTTCCCCACAAAGAAACATATGAACCAATCAGGTTTTTATTCTAAAATTCTCAGAGAGAAACCCAACCCAACCCAAACCAACTCAGCATTATTTATTATTATCTGTCTTCTTCTAAGTAATTCTATCTTTTATCTTGGGTTGTGTAGGTGTTTTTATTGTTATATTCTCTTATTTATTTTTTTGGTTGTATTAGTAGCTTTGAATGGTGATGTGGGTGTTTCGGAGAGATCGAAGAAAGATAAAGATAGAGGTTCTAGAGTGAATTTGAGCAGCCAAATGGGTGGTGGTTGGTCTGAAGGCGAAGGGGAAGACGAGGAGGAGCTTCCCTTATCTTTGCCGCCACGCAATAAGAACTTTTTACTTATTTTATTTCATGTTAAGTATTGATTAATAAGGATTTGAAGATGTTTTATGGCTTAATTTTAATGTGGATTAACTGTTTGTTTGTGTTGATGCAGAACCTGGGAGACATTTCTGGTTCTTCTAGTCCTATATACAGCGTGGGTTTTGCCCTTTGAATTCGGGTTCCTTGACAAACCGGATAGAGCTCTAGCGATTACCGATAACGTTGTTAATGCTTTCTTTTTCATAGACATCGTCCTCACATTCTTTGTAGCTTACCTTGACAAGAATACTTACCTACTTGTGGATGATCATAAAGATATTGCTAAGAAGTACGCAAGTACATGGTTGGTTTTTGATGTCATATCCACAATCCCCATAGAACTTGCTATGAAGATATTACCCAGGAGTCTCCAGACGTATGGCCTGTTTAACATGCTTAGTTTATGGCGAGTCCGAAGAATTAGTGCTTTGTTTGCTAGGTAAGACCTGAGCATTTTATTTCCACTTTCCAATTGGTCTATATGAAATACTATACTTACCTATTTCACTTCTCATTTGGCAGATTAGAGAAAGATAGGAACTTCAACTATTTTTGGGTTTGAGTTGTGAAGCTCATTGTTGTAAGTTTCTATGTGAAGAATTCCATTGTTTTCACAATAGGTAGGGTTTTATTAGCAATAGGTCTCTGACTCGGTTGAATTGATCTTGTAGGTTGTTCTATTTTATGTTCACTGTGCTAGTTCACTACTACAAATATTAGCTTAGGTAACGCCACTTAGATAGCGCTTTTTTAAAGAGCTATCCAAGTGGGCACTAGGATAGCGCTTATTTGTCTTTAAAAAAAAAAAAATCAAAAAAAAAAAAAAAAAACGCTACAATAGCGCTTTTAATTTTTTTTTTCAGTTAAGCGCTATCTTAGTTATGTCTTAGATAGCGCTTTAAAAAACGCTATGCAAAAAAACGTTACCAAAGCTACCATAGCGCTTTTAAAGTGCTTGCATAGCGCTTCGAAAGCGCTATGCTACTTACATTTAGGATAGCGCTTCCGAATAATTAAAAAAAAAATTAAATCTCATTTTTTCAGATCTTGATACGATCGGACGGTTAAGATTACAAGCCCTAATATAAAACCAAAATCTCGTTTGTTTTTGGTTTCGCTATTGCTTTATTGTTCAAACACACAGAGAGGAACCGAGGAAGGAGGAAGGAGGCGAGGAGGCGAGGAGGCAAGGAACCGAGGCGAGGAGGCAAGGAACCGAGGCGAGGAACCGAGGAAGGAGGCGACTCAGGCGAGGAACCAGAGGAGGCGAGGAGGCGAGGAACCGAGGAGTCGGAAGCTCAGGACCAGGTTCGTCTCTCTCGCTCGACTCTCACTTAGTCAATGAAGGAGATGAAGTTGAAGTCACAAGCCAAGAAGAGGGGTTCATTGGGTCATGGTACATTGGGACCATTATCCGCCCTTCTGAACGAACAAAGAAAAAGAGTTTCTTGGTTGAGTACCATACACTGAAAGAGGAGAAAAATGGGTTAACCCCACTGAGAGATTTTGTTGCTGGGTCTGACATCAGACCCAGACCTCCTTCAGAGATCACTCCATTTTTTCAGTTGAATGAGGAGGTTGATGCATACTACAATGATGGGTGGTGGCAAGGAGTGATTATCAAAGTTCTTGATGGTTGTAGATATGCTGTGTATTTCTCTCCTACTAAAGAGGAGATGGAATTTGGACAGTCTGAGTTGAGGAGTCACTTGGAGTGGGTTGATGGAACTTGGGTTAGGTCTCAAGATAGGGTAAGTTTTGGTTTTTTGGTCTGATTTGAGTTTCATATAATGGGTGCACTGTTCTTACCAACCACTATATCTTATTTTTTTGGCAAATTTGTATGGTTTATCTTAATGTTCTTCAAAGGGGTTTTGTTTGATTTCAGTTTCTTAAAACGGGTTTTGTTTAGTTTTTACTTTTTTTTTTTTTTTGGGCACAAATTCACCCATGTAGAGACTCAGTGGTTAGATCTTTGATTCACCCCATTTTTCCCAAACTTTATTTTTTTGGCTTAGTTATGCAAGAGTATAGGTTATGGTGGTAGCTGCATTTCATTATTTTTTATTTGTACATATTTACCTAGCTTGTTTATATGATTGTGAAAATGGGTCATGTTTGAATGAGTGTTCTTGACTTTGTGTTTTTGTTCTTATGTTGGTTTAATCTCAGAATACACTTATTTAACATGATCGCAATGTTGATGGTGGACCTTAGGCTTATTGTTACCATAGTAAATTTTGAAGAGAAAAGAAACATGCTTTGGTGGATAGTCTAAATTGAAGAGTCTGAGATACAAAATTTATTATCAACCATAAGCTTGCTCCTAAAAGTTTTTATTTTCTGACAATTGACACTATTATCACTGTTACACTGATATAACATCCTTCAAGTTTTAGCAGTAAGACCACTCTGATCAAGTCAGCATGTCCTCAATTTAACTATCCGTGCAAGGTCAAGTAGGATTAATTTTTTTTTTTTTTTGGATCAGTTGGCAACCCCATGCTCCAAATATCCATAGCCATGAATATCAGTTTCCTGCAAGTGACTCCTTGTGCACAAAGCTTTAACTCTTCACACTTGTTGATTCAGTGAGCATCATAAGTTTCTGCCTAAGTTTTTGCCTGAAAATGGCTAAGGGCAATGGTTATCATGAGATACATCATCTCTAGGACCTTCGCCATATCATGTCTTCTTTATATTTATATTTTTTTATTTTTATGAATCCGAAATGTATCTTAGGCAGTCAGCAATTCTGGACCTATAATGCACAATTTTCTTCTCATCTTTTCTTTCAAGCAATGGTAATCTTTTCCTCTTTTTTTACCATGAAAGTTATCTTCAGTAGTAGCTGTCTGTGATTTTTAACAGGCTATTGCAGAGGGGAGGGCTATATATAATAATACAAAGCAGTTCATCAGATATATGATCTCTTCAAACATTGGTGAAGTAGTTTGTATCTTTGTTGCGGCTGTTCTTGGAATACCAGATACCCTTGTCCCAGTGAGTTTATTTACTTTACTTTACCCCCTTTTCTCGTTTCTTTTATGAAGATAAATATTCATTTATAATCCAAGAAGATTAGAATCCCTTGCAGACTTTAATTGGTTATTGGAGGTAAGCTGTAAATTCTATTGTGCATGTCTTTTTTATTCTTCATTTTATTAGACAACGTTGTTATCCATATTTTAATTTATGTCGCTACCATAAACACCTTATTACAAAATTTCAAATTTTGTCAAGGTTTACCGCCTATCAAATTTTTGTTGTAATTGCTATTTGTCAAGGTTTACCGCCTAAAATTTCACCATTTCACATAGGCAAACAGACACATTGATGAAGAGATTTAAGTGCCGAGTTTTATCTTATGGTGAACTTACCATTCACATTTAGGTATATTCAACATAAACACCTGGCAACAAGATTAAAGTCTAGTTTTAACTTATGTTGAGCTTGCTAGACAGAGCAAGAGTTCAAACTCGTCGTACCTGATGAGAGAAAGCTTATGCCATTGCCCTTTCACGCTTGACTACTATTTCTTCCATGATAGCAAGAATATCCTCCACAGTGTCCGAGCCTCCACACCATTCAACCTGTCAGGCAGTCAACTGTCAGTTATTGTTACCAATTTACCACTACATTTTGATAATTCAGATATAAGCAACAGAAATGATCAATACACAAGTCTCTTGGTAACATAATTTATAAATACACACTTCAAACCCCTTTGATAATGAAAAATGATAAATAACGATGGAATCGATGATAAACTCAACCATATTATAAGGTGTACTTTTACTGATTATATGTTGTTGTTTTTTTTCTTTCTAATATTAATACTTTTTGCAGGTTCAGTAGGTAAATGGACTGCATAAATGGAGTAAAAAAGTTGATGCAACATGATATGTGGAAGTCTCATAGTGGAGTGATGGCAACTTTATGCAATTATGTGAAATTGGAAGTAATATATTTTAAGATTGATTGGACATGCATAATGATGCCATCACCACCTAGTTATAAAGAAGTGTTTTCATTACAGGAGACTTCAAATGCTCATCAAGAAAAACAAATTAATAAACAAGTTTCTCACCTCTTATATCCAATAACTAGATTAACATTGAATTTGGTTTGATTGACAGAAGTTTGATATATAATTCAGATTCCAGTTATCTAGATTAACATGCTATTTTGATTCTTGCTTCTATGAATGATTATCTGAAGTTCTATGGCATTCATCAGCTGATAATTTAGGTTCAATGGGATGAAACTTCTTCCAATCTTGTGCTCCCTGAAAGAGTGTCTCCATAGAAAATGAGCTGCTTGAGATCAGAAACATGAGGTGCCCTTCATTTGTACCCAAGCCAAAGAGAGCTCGTGCCCGTCATTCATCATCATCATCATCATCTCCTGAATCTTCTTTATTGATAAATGATGGTTAGTAATCATTTTCCCGCTTTTCATTTATGAAAAAGAAAATCCCTTGCAGACTTTAATTGGTGCATTATATGTATATTTGATTGGTCTGGTTTGATTCTACATTTTAGACTTGCTTCATGTGCCAATGGAGCCAGGACCACCACCTCAAAGACAGTTTGGGGTCTTAGAATTAACTTAGATATTGTCAGCTTCAGGAATCACTAATGCCAAAACCAAAAACCTTATACTTAGAACAGTTTAAAATTGATTTTTAGCTAGATCCTGAGCCATGTATCTAGAGAAAATTTCCTGTCAGAAAAATCAAACAAACAGCCAAGTTTATGAATTTTTAATAGCTTAAAAACAGCAGAGAGAGGGGATTTGAGCTAAGCATTTAGCATCATTTTCATATTTCACTAACACTGGACAGCAAGCTCTGTTTTGACAGAGTGCTCTGTCCTGATGCCCTCTGTTGCTTGGTTTTTTTTTCTGCTGTTAGTGTGATGGTGTGCTGGAATTCAGCAGGGGATTGGGCTAGAGTCAGCTGGGTATGGTGTTTTTATTGCTTACAAGGTCAGCCGGGTATGGTGTTTTTACTGCTTACAAGTATATGGTTGCAACTTGGGATGTTAAGGCAAATCTACATACAAATCTATTGGTATGATGAGTATTGGTTTCTCTGCTCTTTTTTCACATGTATAGAAATTGTGAGCAAGCTCTTTTTTCACATGTATAGAAATTGCTAAGTTTCATGTAAGTCACATATCGATGCCTGTTATAGCTTACTATTTTTAGATTTTAGAAGCTGTGTTGTGCCATATGGTACACATATACATGCACAGGAACAGGTTGCCTTCTGGTCTATTTGCAACATGGTGCTCACTCTCTTTATCCTTCTGTATTAGCAGCAAAATAAACAGATTTTGATTGATGCTGTTGTCCATGCTGTAAATGAGGACTATGTTGAGATGGAAAATGATTTCACCAGACTTGGTTTCCTTGCTGATCCCATACATCAAACTACAAGATGGTTCTTCTCCATTCCCAAGCAATTTCCTCCTTGGCACTGCCTCCTCTGCATATCAGGTATCACAACTTCTACAATTTCCTCCTTAGTGTGTGTGTGCGTTGTTATACTTATACAATGCCATGATGCAATTTCAGGTTATGCGAGGATACAATTTGAAGTGGCGGTAGAATCTGAGAAACATTCAGCGGTGCCGCAATGTACAAACGAAGTTAGGACTGTAGGAGAAGCTGTTGGCCATTTCATTTCGTGGCCAAAAAAGCTGGTGTATATATATGATAGCATATTAACAATTTTGTATGAATGCTTAAATTATATTTTGAATGAATGAGAAACAGTTAGTTATCATGTTGTGTCTTTATTGATTGATTGAACGTTGTCATTATTATATTAAATATTATATAAAAAATATTATATGGTAGTTAATAAAAAAATTCACCGAAATTAAATAGCGCTTTAGAAGCTAATTAAAAAAAAAAAATCAAAAAAAAAAAAAAATTAAAAAAAAAAAAAATCAACAAAATTAAATAGCGCTCATAAAAGCGCTATGCAAGCTAATTTAAAAAAAAAATTTAACGCTTAGATAGCGCTTAATAAAGCGCTATCTAACGAAGCGCTATTCAAGTACGCGCCTTGCATAGCGTTTTTTTGAGCGCTATCTAAGCCTATTTTTAAGCGCTATGCAAGCCTATATTTGTAGTAGTGGTTGTTTCTACAATTTTCTTACGGATCATTACCCCGACCATTCAAAGACATGGATGCTTTCTTTTTTTGTGGATTTCAAAGTTCTCCTTTTTTTAATTTTTCAATATTTTTACTAGCTTTCTACTTTTGCTTGCAAAGGGTGACATTACTGCCTTGGCTGTGAGTTCAAACAACGCTTGGGTGGTATTTTTTTGAAGTACTTTATTTGAAATGGGTTGTGTTGATAATTCAGTTCTTCTTCTTCTAAAATTCTCTAAACTGGGGTTCTCTTATAGGTCTATAATGAGCATTATAGAAATGGTTGCGATTAGTTTTCATATGGTCAAAATTCAACATTTGATAGTAAAATAACTAGTAATGTTGATTAACTTTTCGATGTACTGTTGCTTCATTGTTTTTCCGAAATCCAAGTTTTCTTTGATTTTAAATTAGGTATTGTTCACAATTTGCAGATCAATGCATGCAATGGGATGAAATGTGGATCAACATTTATAGGCCCCAACTCACCTAACAAGCCTGCAATTTGGACTGAGAATTGGACCTCATTGTATCTTTTCCATCCTAACTCACTATTAAATTTCAGTATGGTTTTTCGCATTAATGTGAATAATAAAGCAGTTATTTGTTATTTCCTTTGAAGCTACCAAGCATTCGACGGATGAATTTTCGCTCTTAGGTTGTAGCAGATATATTTATGTGCACTAATTCACATTTTTTCACTGTGTTTTGATGACAACCTGTAATTTTCACATATTTCATTTGCAGACAGAGAAGAGGATGAACTGAAGAAGAAGAGAAAAAGAGAAGCTCGAACTGAACAAGTTAAGATTTTAGATCATCCAGATTTACAGGTGAATAACAAACTCAATTTTAGGATTTTCTGTTTTGAAGTGTTAAATTTCAGCCAAAAATTTCTTTTTTCCCAAAAATTTCAGCCAAGTACCCCTAGAAAGCGTAATAGAGCAGTCGAGAAAACAGTCTCAAAGTCAGGAAGCACAACTGCAGAACCTTTATTTGTGTATGGACAATGACTTTATTTGTGTTATCTCTCCTTTGACAGATTGCTGCGACGAGGTATTATTGTTTTCATTCTTGGGTTTGTTTGAGAGAGATGTTTCGATTTCTGGGTTGGTTTGTTTGATGAATTTGATTTGGTTTGTGTAGGTTTCAGGTTATATTGGATAGGAAAAGTGCAATAAAAATGAGTAGGATGTCGGAGAAGGCGTATAATCGGTCGTTTAGTGGGTTTCCACGGTTATGGTTTTGTATGGAGTTTTTGGCTCACATGGAGGTATGGGGATTTTTATAAAGGGAAGTCCAAAGTGTTCTCAAAGCTGGTACCATATGCAGTATGTTGGTGATATGGTGAGGAATGTCATTACCTACTCTCTCATCGTAACCAGTGGATTTCAAAATTTATTTATTTATTTAAAAAAAAAATTTGGGGGGGGGGGGGGGGGGGGGGGGGGGAGGGGCGGAGGTTAAATAATTCTGCTGCATTTGGTGTTTTATTTTATTTTCTTTTTTTTAAGTACTATTGTCTTAGTCATTGATGGGTTGTGCTTTTACTCACAGGTTAGTCAGCTCGGAGCTGCGGCTCAGAAGTACCAGGCTACTACTGAGAATGCATCATCCAGTTTATCTGCTCAGGAGTTGCAAACTAACTGTAATATGTACGTTCCTTGTTCGTTTGACAACCTGTTAGGGTTTAAGTCCTTTTGATGAACATCCTGTCATGATTTTAAATCTGTTCTCAACAAAAGAGAATTCATTTCTGATGTTATATTTGTCAACATCATACAGATATGTCTAGGCTCTTGTTTCTCCTGTGTGAGTCTTGTTTCGCAGAATCTGATAGCTGCTCCTATTGAGCCTGAGTGGGAAGGTGACGATGAGGTACAAATGGAGTTTTACCATCAACACAGGTACAAATGTGTTGTTGATTATCAGTTCCTTCAGTGTCAAGGAGCTGTTCAAGCCGATGCTTTGACGGTGGATCGCCTTGCCTCCTTGCAGAAGGTATTGAGTTAAATGATGGAGTAGGGGAGTAAAAAGATGTTATTCAATCATCAAAAAGCCGGTGTTGCTTCTCAAGTCATAACTTAATTTCATTTCAAGATCCTCATATGGGTTCATCTCACTTTTAAGTTTCATTTTACACATGTCATTTTCAGCATATTTTTATGCTATAATTTTCTTTTGTGTTTCACGCTCTGAGTTATATTTCTTTCCTTTTGTTGGCATAGTATTCCGAGACAGCTGTCGCGCCCCGTGCCTCTATTTTGGAGACAGAAGTAGAGTGGCTGAACTCTATAAAAGTTGACTTAGTGGTAATTGAACGTTTCTCTCATTGTTGGTTATTGCAACTTAAACTTATAGTTGAGTCATTTTGAATGGAGTCATCCACATAAGATGCAATGGGACTCTTCTACATCAAATATCATCTCGCTACACCATGAAAAAAAAATTCCTTTCTATTTGGAATTACAAATTGCACCATAACATAATGTTACATCTCTTGACGCTTTAATTAAACAGGTTTCAGACGTTGTCCCTGTTGCATGCTGAGCAGCCGCTGATGCTGGAATTCGCTCCATTTGTGTCACCAATTTCAGGTTACTTGTTATTATTGGCTTCTTTGTCTATTTTCTTCCTGAGCATTGATATTGCAATTATTAACTTCTTCCTAATCATAGTATTGCATGAATCTATCATATTTTGTATAGATGACCAGCTTCCATTGGTCAAAAGCCATTTTGCTAGACATATTGGATATTCTTCTTTTGTATCCATGAATGTCAAAGAATAACAACTTAGCTTCCACATTATTTAAAGTTGATATGTTAAAACAAAGAGGTAATACAACAAAGGTCAAGAGAACCTCAAATACAAAAAAAAAAAAGTCTGACTAAAGAACCAATACAAATTTACAAGGAGACTCTTGCACTTAATGTAGTCACCAATATGCAGTCTCCTAAACTGCAGGAAAACTCGATAGCACTTGAAGCTGAAGATTTGACTCCAATTTACAAAACCCTCCCTGTGGGTAATCCCCTTGAATGTCCTGTTATTACGCTTCCCCCCCCCCCCCCCCCCCACACACACACACACACAAAATAATGCGCAAAGGGATGAGTTGCCAAAGCTTCTTCCCAGTGGAAGTGATATGATCATGTTTACCTCTTAAGTTTTCTCAAACTTTGTTTGTTTTACTTTTTCAGTTGGGACTTCATCTATAACACTTGGATGGGACCAACACGGAGTAGATTTTAGTGCTGATATTTTGTGATTTGTGAAACGTAGTTGATTGTATTTTTCCAATGATATTTTGTGATTTGTGTTCCTTTCTGCCTCTGAGCTTCTCGCTCAGCTTGTTTTTTCTTCCTCTCTTTCTTAATGCAAGTGTTTGATTCATCAAAAAAAAAAAAAATTGAAAGCATTGTTAGCTATATCAAATGTTAGTTCAATTTTGAAAATATTGACGACCATGAAAAATGACGTTCAAGTAGATATACATGTCAAAATAAGTCAAATTTTTGCGAGGATATTCTCCATACTTGATCATCATCATCAAAGGCAGCTCTTATCTCTAGTCAATGTAGGCCCTATAAAAAACTGTGTAGAATTAGAGAAAATAGTGACTGGTCATAAAGTGATTTGAACATTAGGGAATTTGAACATTTTTCAACATTTACTGTCAACTTGGGAAAATCTTAATATATTGGTTGAACTTGGTCCATTGGTAGAAGGGAATGCTAAATGAACATGTTTATCTAGGCTTGTATCGCTCGGGGATGGATTTGCTGCGAAGGAATGGGGTTTGCAGGTGGCGTGCTCTGCAATGACTGGAACTGGAATGTTGATAGTGGAGGTGTTATAGCTGGGGCAGAGTATGAAATCTGCATTCTACTCCAGTGTTTAGGTGCGATCTCTGTTGGCTTGTTGTAGCATGACTCGTTTTGTCGATCTCTGCTGGATTGTTGTAGCAGAGATCAGGGCTGAAACTCTACTGAAACAGTGAGTGTGATAATAAGGTTAAGCGGGGATATTCCATTTTCAATATCTAAGCTTAAGCGGCTGCAAGAGCTGTAAGTCCCTCACATTCCATCTTTTTGTTTTAGCTTTATATTTGATATTCAAAGGGTAAGTGTGATAATAAGGTTTATTGATCCATTTGTATTCAGGTTTTTGAAGAGCAATCAATTTCTAACGAAGTATGTTTCTTTGCTCATCATAGGACTTCCACTCTATCTATTTACTTCAGGGTAATGTTGGTCTAATCTAAACTGATCTACATAATCATTTATTTGAGTGCAGTTATCAGAATCATGAAGGACAAATGAGACTTTGTGTCACTACAGTTACAAGAAAATGGATTGATAGTGCTGCGAACTCAGAGGTTAGTTGCAATAGGCAGTGCCTTGACAGATGTTTGTTTTAATGCATTTTGGATTCATGAAGCTCCTACCTGACAAGGCTCAAATGGTCTATAAAATGTGCTTTTCCTATTCTAATGGTTTTTCATTGCCATTATAAGATTAAAAGTGTTTGGAGGCCCTTGGTATGGTGAAATTTCTTACAATCAAATCCAAGTGATAACCATATATTACAAGTTATAATATCACATAGGTTTGATTAGAACTATATGAAAAAGGGTCTAGTTGTGGGTGCAATTACTGAACATTGTAGGCTATTTCATTGACTTTTATTTGCTTGCTAACCATTAGTATTCAATGATTTCATTATTTGGAAGAACTTGCAATAATGATTTGCAAGAATTAATCAGCTTATATCTTGATGTGGAAAGTGTAGAAAGTGTGGTTGTAGTGCAAGGAAGTTGTTGTGATATGTGAAGGAAGGAAGTTTCCATGTGCGTGGGCATATCACATATCCTCCTTGGTCTATATAAATCCATCTTGTTTGAGTTGGCTTCCAATTTATTATTCCCTGTTAAGTCTTCTGCTTGACCACTTTGTTATTCTCCAAAGTTCAAACAACTAATGTAAGTGAATGTTATTCTTTCTTGTGAAGTTGAGTTTCCTAATTTCTAAAATTGATGAGTTGTATACTTGTTTTGCTAATTTCGGACTCTTCAGGCGGATGCTGTTGTTTTTTATGCAGGAGCGAGGATGCGTGTCGAGCAGGCTTGCAGCGCACCTACACTCTAGTACCACATCCAACAGGTTGTTGGCTGGAACACTCTGTTGCAAAACAGAGTGTATGCTGGGAGCTGAGATGTTGCAGACTGATGGTTTTCTGAGGCCTACTGAGATGCTGCGGCTTGTTGAGGAGATGTTGTTGTTGTGCCCAGCGTCGAGATGGTGGATGCGAGGGATGGTTACTGCATGCTGCTGTGAAACACAGTTCGCGAGGGTACGATGCAACGTCCTGTTGGCTGTTTTTCAGGGTGATTATGATCAGATGGCGTTGGTGTTTCAGCGTGTGCTGGCTGCTTGGGTCATTTGTTTTGGCCTCAAGTCTTTTTGATGTTTTAAGTTCTGTCTTTGTCGTGGCAATTGTTTTAAGGACAGGTTTTTTCTATTGTTTTGGTTTTAATACGGGTAACGTCGTAATGTACCCCCGTAGCGTTTGTAAGTCAATTTTTGATAAGTAATAAAGGTCTGGCATTCCATAGTTGCCCCTCCCCACTGGAGGTTAATTTAAAAAAAAAAAAGCTTTAACGGTTTCAAACCCTCGCAACAAATTAGATTTTTTTGAATTTTGAATTTTGTTTTTACTAGCCACGGCTTAAAACCGTGGCTAAAATTTTAGCAACGGTTTTAAGCCGTGGCAAGTCTGGCCACGGTTTTAAGCCGTTGCTAATACTTGCCACGGCTTAAAACCGTTGCTAAAATTTTAGCAACGGTTTAGAACCGTGGCTAAAGCATCAACCGTCCTGAACATAAAACCGTTGCTAAAATTTTAGCCACGGTTTATAGCCGTCACGGATGATTTCGCGACGCCTCTTAGCCGTGGCCATCGGTTACCCCCACGGTTCCAAACCGTTGCTGATGGGGAAATTTGGTGTAGTGTCTAGACGAATCTGGCCCTTTTCTCTCCACCCTGAAATCAAAGACGAAGACATTGAAATCAGGCGAAGTCGCAAAACATTAACTCAGGCAAAGTCGAAGAAATCAACCTTTTCTCTCCACCCTGAAATCGAAGGTTCTGTGCACTTCTCAATTTTTGGGGAGAGAAAGACCTCTTTCTTTTCTTTCTTTCTTTTTTCTTTTTTTTTCCTTTTTATATATATCTCCCTCGCTCCCTCCTTCAAGTACAAAGCCATAGTTTATGCAAAAGCCATTTCTTCAATGCCTTGCTTCTACAACATAGTGAATGTTTTCCCACCTTGTTTTGCAAGGTCCAGAAGCCCTTGAGGGATAGTGAAAAGTCAATGCCTAGTAGTACAATCATCACATGTAAACCATCTTGTTCATTCCATTGGACCTAATATATACCTTCTTACATACATGCCTAATCACAACCAAAAGAAGTAAAGAACACAGAGAAAGTAAATTTCAAGAAGTCAGGATCTGCCACACTTGACATTAGTGGCAAATCCAGATATCGTGAATAGAGATTGGCTCTAAAGAAGCTTGACAAGGCACTTGTGTGAAAAGAATAAAACATGTTAATTATATGGCATCTCAAATCACATTAAGGATCATAACACTCTATCCACCATTCCAGTGGTCTCTGCTCAATTCATATCCATTGACATACTCCATGAATTCCATTCCCTGCATAATACCAACAATATGTTTATCACCTTACTAATAGAAAAACATAACAAGGGAATGAATGTATTCCAACTTTCAAATTAATCAGCTAGTTTACAAACTCTCTGTTTGCTATGCATAACATATACATGGTATAAACAAAAGACCATGGAGGCCTATCTGTTCAAACAAGCTATAATTAGTTATATACTAAAGTTTGTAATAAACAAAAGTTTGTATAAACAAAAGACCTACTACAATATTTTGTGATGTACACTTGTTTCCTATGCGCCATATATCCCTGCTGATAATTCAATATTAGTGAAACGTTCTAACAGATGTTTAAAATGTGAAATTATGAACATCGTACCCTTGAAAATCAACACTAGCGTAGTGACAAAAACCGGAACCAAAATGCAGAAATTATACTTTTCTTGTCCACCATCATGGATATATACTAAAGTTTGTAATAAACAAAAGTTTGTATAAACAAAAGACCTACTACAATATTTTGTGATGTATACTTGTTTCCTATGCGCCATATATCCCTGCTGATAATTCAATATTAGTGAAACGTTCTAACAGATGTTTAAAATGTGAAATTATGAACATCGTACCCTTGAAAATCAACACTAGCGTAGTGACAAAAACCGGAACCAAAATGCAGAAATTATACTTTTCTTGTCCACCATCATGGAGGACTGACAGAACCAATCTTAAGAGCCAGACCCCTAATCCACACTAGGAGAGCCTCGAGAACGTGATGAAGATGAAGAACAAATGAACAAGAAGAACATATGAAGAAGAAGAGATGAAGAATATAGCGCAAGAAACAAATGCAATAAAAAATGACTGATTCATCACAATTACGATTGTTTCTAAAAACTTTAGTATATAACTAATTACAGCTTGTTTGAACAGATAGGCCTTCATGGGCATCTCTCTCTTTTGTGAATCAAAGGCCCTTACAAAAGTTGCATAAACAACTCAAACTCAAAATTTTCAGTCCTTGCTCCACAAAATCATTGGGCCCAATCGAGATCTCTAGCTGTGTTCTGTCAGTTTGAATCTTGAATGAATTTAATTGGGTCCCCAGCAATTCATGTACATGGCTTTCTTCAAAGACTCCTATGATTGCTTCACCTTTTCTTCATTCAGTCTTTTCACAATAGCTGAAGCAGAGGGAATGGAAGCTGACAGTCTCTTGGCTTGCAAATATGATCTGAGATTGGTTTTGGTATGTTGGCTGAGAGATCTGAGTGGATAATTCCATCTGCAGATGCCTTGATCTTTCTGTGCTATTTATTTTAGAGTAAACTATCTTTTGAACCCAAGAAACATCACCAACACATCAAATCTGGCCTATCTGAAAACGTAATTAAATCATTTTTTTTGTTGTTCAAATTGCCATGGTGGCATCTTCCTACAGTGTGCACCCACACGGCTCTAAACTTTGGTCAACTGTACCAATCCAATTTCATAGGCTCATACTCATATTCACAGAGTTCCTTCTATACCAAATATCCATAACCATTTTGAAAGAAGAACTTTGTTGAATTTTTTGGGGGGTTCCATTTGTTTATTTGGATGTTCTAATCAGTTGATTTAGGGGGATGTTCTAGTTGATATACATTGTTGTATGAATCAGTCCAAGCTGTTTGTTTCAGATGAATTTAGAGTTTTCTTTTTTTATTGAGTTTCATGTTTCGATTCTACAGTTTTATGGATCTAAAATGCAATCCCTTTTGCGATTCTCTTGCATTTTAGTTGTTTACTTTACCTTAAAGTATGGGTTGGTATAAATGCAACTCTTGTGATGAACATTAATAACTCCTTTGCTATATGCAGTGAAGTGTGATAATGAGAATTGGAGTATCGTTTTTATTTATATATGCTGTTTTTTTTATGGTTAAGAATGTTATTAAGTAATGATGTTTTATTTCATAGCTTGAATTAGACTCAATAATGAGCTATGATTGAAAGTGTGATGTTACCATACTGGTAGGAATTTGAATCCTCGTATTGGATGGGTTTGATCCCTGCTGTGCTATGGAAAATTTATTTATGAAAAATGTTAGTTTTTCCAAAAGAATGGGTTAATATTGTGGTTGATGTATTTATGGTTGACAAAGTGTCACCATAAAAGAGTTTTGAGTTTTAGTTGATTTTTTATGCTATTTTCCACAACTCCGAAAAAAAAATGTGAAAAAAAGAGACTTTTGTATACAGACTTGCTTGCATATCGGTACGCCGTTCCATGTGAGTTCGGTAGTACGTGTAGTATTTACGAAATGCTTGCCATGGATCAAACTTCGGGTGAGATGACATGTTCCTCAATGTGGCACCCCACTTGGAACATGTACGCTCTGAGTGGTTTTGAAGGCAAGGGAAACACATTTGGGTGAGGTGTGTTCGACACAAGGAGGATAGTGCAATTGTGAAAAAGAAGCAAGATTTTTTTTATGTGATTGATTGTCTTAAAAGAAGAAACTAAATGCTAATTCGACCAGTGAATGAGAACTAAATGTCTTCCTAAAAGTAGAAAATGTGTTTTGTTGATATTTCAAAAATAGTCTAATATGACTATGATTTGTATCATTGTTTGAAAAAAAATTGCATTTATGAGGATTGATAACTCATACATTTTATCCGTTTGTTTCTAACCGTTTCGTGCAGGATGGTAAGTCTATTAACAATTTCTGCAGGTCAGACTTGACATAATCAACTTTTACAGTGTAAGTACAAGTAAATGCATATTTACTTATTAGGATGATGACATGATTGCCTCGTTGAGGAACTAAATTCTTTGAATTGTGTTTTTCTTGCATGGCACATTTGCCTCATTGAGGAACTACCTGTTGGTGTGGATTGTTTATTGTTTTTGTTTAGTTTGATGTTATCACGTGCGGATTTATTGATTTTGGGATGAAGATTTCTCACACCAGCTTTATTGCTGACCCAAGTGAGCTTTTGCTTCTTGGGTACGTTCCTTTGGGAATGTAGCCGATTAGCCTTTCAGGTTTAGAGATTTTTGAGCAGCGTTACTGAAGTTTCGTTAGTGAGGTTAGCGACGTCATAGTTTCATGGTTAGATCATTTTTAGTTTGTTTTAATTTTCTAAATTATGATTTAGTTGTTGCTGCTAATTATTTATATTGTTATTGAATTTTCACGTTCCGAGTTTTAGGGAAACAGATAATCCTACGTGGATTTTAGGAATTTCGTTTTCTTAAAAAATCAGGGCGTGACAGTTTGGTATCAGAGCATTTGGTTAGCCTAGGCTGGGGTAGAGTCTAGGTGATCCTCGGAATGTGGATATGGGAGAGTAGTAGTGTAAATGTCTAGAGATAAAGTGACAAGGGTGAACCTTGAACTTCAAGTATTGTTTCATTTTCTTCGTGAATCTAGTTATGAGATCCCTTTGACTTGTGTGTACGGGGGCTAATCGTACTTTATTTTTAATGTCAGTAGTGGGTGACATTATTCCGTTTAGATTTTCATTTAGTGGTTGTGTCCGGAGCGTTTAGTTAGCCCTTTCAGCGAATCTCGCGACGAGATTCCTTTTGAGTTGTATATATTGAAGCACCCTGTAATTTTTACACTTACTGAATATTTATAATATATATTTTATGTGATTTTCTTCATGAAGTTATGGGCACATGCATGAGCTATTTGTTTGTCTATGTGATGTGTACTTTGTTTCTTAAGGAGGGTTAGTGGAAAATTTATTTTTGGAATGGTTTATTATTTGCACTCCAGTGTAGTTTCATTCGGAAGGTAGTTTGTTTATTGTAGAATTAATTACCTACTTATCTTCCTCTACTAAATCTCGGGACGAGATTCTTTTGAGTTGTATATATTGTAATACCTGCTTAATTAAATAAATATAAATATTGTTATTTATTAATGTGTGATATATATAATAATCTTATATCTATTGGGTAAAAGATTTGTTTTGTTTCCGTTGCTACGTGTTGGTGTGTGAGAGTGTGTTTTGCAAAATTTAGAAAATCCTAAAAATAAAACTTAGTGAAAGAGTTTGCCTTAAGTAAACTAATTAGCCACACTCTAAAAAAAAGGGGGTGTACATATACTTTATTTAAACCCTAATGTTGATGGGTTGTTACTCAATTGTATTTGGGCTTTCATTAAATTAATGAGTAGGGCATTGGCTAGGGGATAAATATTAAAGGAATAAGATAAAGGAAAGTTGTTTTGCTCTCTATTCTTTTTACAACATAGTGAGAATTGGAAGAAAAAAAAGGGGGGTAGAACGATGGCATTGGTTGTGAAGGGTTATTGCGTTGATCCACTGCGTAATCCTTTGCGATTTGCGATTTTGGTGAGTTCTCTTTCATTGATTTATGTGACTTTATTCCGTGTACTGTTTAGAATCGGATTCGACTCTTGAAATTTTGTAATTTTGCAATGAACTTTTTATTTATTGTATGAGGCTAGGTTGTATTGAATTGCTTGAAATGGATCTACTGCTACTAAAATAGCCATTGAATCTCGATTTGTATTGTTTATATTTAGTGGAATTTCATGTTGCCTTCGGTTTCCATGAGACTATGAAGTTTTAAGCCCTGGGTAGTATAATTTCTAAAATGTGTATGAACTTATTATCACGAGTCTATTTTGTTCAGCTATAAACTTTTTTTTATTATTGGTTCTATACCTAGGTCAATAAAGATACTTATAACAAGTTATAGAAAGAAATGAGACACTCTGAAGATATGTGAGATAGTTGACTATATATGTGTGTTGTCTGAGTATCCAATGCCTCTTACGAGGGTTGTTTGTTGAAATGAAGGACCCAATTGGTCATAGTGGGTTTGTTAGTCCGTAGAACAATGAGGATGATCATTTTGTATGGCGTTGTATTTGCATGTAAATAATCAGGAGATTCGATTCAACAACTCCTTTGTCCATTTTCCGACATTTAATATCATTATGTGTAGTCATTGGATTTGTTCACACATGCTCTTTGTATAGTGTCGAAATGTTGGTCTGGACTCCAAGTGACAATGCCTCTGGCCCAAATCTTTTAACATTCTCCTTTGTTAGCACATCTTGTTTACTCAAGTCATGATTTCCTAGTAAAGATTGAGGATAGGTATAAGGAACTACATCTTATTCTATAGTATTTTACCCTTGGAAATTTATGGCTTAAGGAACTCCACCTGCACTCTCCTCCCCTCTCCTATCTTTTCGTTGGTAATTTAGAGTTGGAGCTTTACATTGGGTTGTCATGTGTGCATTACCAAAATAAATTTCATTTCTGTTACTAATTTATTTATTTATTTTATTTAGTGAATAAGTTCAACTCTAGTGGATGCAAATGCAAATTGCAAAGAAATGATAAGGTGGAGAACATGATAAAATAGTCAATTTGGTCTTAGTTTCTTACACATAAATTTGATTCAGAATTGTGCTATTTATTTTAGAGTAAACTATCTTTTGAACCCAAGAAACATCACCAACACATCAAATCTGGCCTATCTGAAAACGTAATTAAATCATTTTTTTTGTTGTTCAAATTGCCATGGTGGCATCTTCCTACAGTGTGCACCCACACGGCTCTAAACTTTGGTCAACTGTACCAATCCAATTTCATAGGCTCATACTCATATTCACAGAGTTCCTTCTATACCAAATATCCATAACCATTTTGAAAGAAGAACTTTGTTGAATTTTTTGGGGGGTTCCATTTGTTTCTTTGGATGTTCTAATCAGTTGATTTAGGGGGATGTTCTAGTTGATATACATTGTTGTATGAATCAGTCCAAGCTGTTTGTTTCAGATGAATTTAGAGTTTTCTTTTTTATTGAGTTTCATGTTTCGATTCTACAGTTTTATGGATCTAAAATGCAATCCCTTTTGCGATTCTCTTGCATTTTAGTTGTTTACTTTACCTTAAAGTATGGGTTGGTATAAATGCAACTCTTGTGATGAACATTAATAACTCCTTTGCTATATGCAGTGAAGTGTGATAATGAGAATTGGAGTATCGTTTTTATTTATATATGCTGTTTTTTTTATGGTTAAGAATGTTATTAAGTAATGATGTTTTATTTCATAGCTTGAATTAGACTCAATAATGAGCTATGATTGAAAGTGTGATGTTACCATACTGGTAGGAATTTGAATCCTCGTATTGGATGGGTTTGATCCCTGCTGTGCTATGGAAAATTTATTTATGAAAAATGTTAGTTTTTCCAAAAGAATGGGTTAATATTGTGGTTGATGTATTTATGGTTGACAAAGTGTCACCATAAAAGAGTTTTGAGTTTTAGTTGATTTTTTATGCTATTTTCCACAACTCCGAAAAAAAAATGTGAAAAAAAAGAGACTTTTGTATACAGACTTGCTTGCATATCGGTACGCCGTTCCATGTGAGTTCGGTAGTACGTGTAGTATTTACGAAATGCTTGCCATGGATCAAACTTCGGGTGAGATGACATGTTCCTCAATGTGGCACCCCACTTGGAACATGTACGCTCTGAGTGGTTTTGAAGGCAAGGGAAACACATTTGGGTGAGGTGTGTTCGACACAAGGAGGATAGTGCGATTGTGAAAAAGAAGCAAGATTTTTTTTATGTGATTGATTATCTTAAAAGAAGAAACTAAATGCTAATTCGACCAGTGAATGAGAACTAAATGTCTTCCTAAAAGTAGAAAATGTGTTTTGTTGATATTTCAAAAATAGTCTAATATGACTATGATTTGTATCATTGTTTGAAAAAAAATTGCATTTATGAGGATTGATAACTCATACATTTTATCCGTTTGTTTCTAACCGTTTCGTGCAGGATGGTAAGTCTATTAACAATTTCTGCAGGTCAGACTTGACATAATCAACTTTTACAGTGTAAGTACAAGTAAATGCATATTTACTTATTAGGATGATGACATGATTGCCTCGTTGAGGAACTAAATTCTTTGAATTGTGTTTTTCTTGCATGGCACATTTGCCTCATTGAGGAACTACATGTTGGTGTGGATTGTTTATTGTTTTTGTTTAGTTTGATGTTATCTCGTGCGGATTTATTGATTTTGGGATGAAGATTTCTCACACCAGCTTTATTGCTGACCCAAGTGAGCTTTTGCTTCTTGGGTACGTTCCTTTGGGAATGTAGCCGATTAGCCTTTCAGGTTTAGAGATTTTTGAGCAGCGTTACTGGAGTTTCGTTAGTGAGGCTAGCGACGTCAGAGTTTCATGGTTAGATCATTTTTAGTTTGTTTTAATTTTCTAAATTATGATTTAGTTGTTGCTGCTAATTATTTATATTGTTATTGAATTTTCACGTTCCGAGTTTTAGGGAAACAGATAATCCTACGTGGATTTTAGGAATTTCGTTTTCTTAAAAAATCAGGGCGTGACAGTTTGGTATCAGAGCATTTGGTTAGCCTAGGCTGGGGTAGAGTCTAGGTGATCCTCGGAATGTGGATATGGGAGAGTAGTAGTGTAAATGTCTAGAGATAAAGTGACAAGGGTGAACCTTGAACTTCAAGTATTGTTTCATTTTCTTCGTGAATCTAGTTATGAGATCCCTTTGACTTGTGTGTACGGGGGCTAATCGTACTTTATTTTTAATGTCAGTAGTGGGTGACATTATTCCGTTTAGATTTTCATTTAGTGGTTGTGTCCGGAGCGTTTAGTTAGCCCTTTCAGCGAATCTCGCGACGAGATTCCTTTTGAGTTGTATATATTGAAGCACCCTGTAATTTTTACACTTACTGAATATTTATAATATATATTTTATGTGATTTTCTTCATGAAGTTATGGGCACATGCATGAGCTATTTGTTTGTCTATGTGATGTGTACTTTGTTTCTTAAGGAGGGTTAGTGGAAAATTTATTTTTGGAATGGTTTATTATTTGCACTCCAGTGTAGTTTCATTCGGAAGGTAGTTTGTTTATTGTAGAATTAATTACCTACTTATCTTCCTCTACTAAATCTCGGGACGAGATTCTTTTGAGTTGTATATATTGTAATACCTGCTTAATTAAATAAATATAAATATTGTTATTTATTAATGTGTGATATATATAATAATCTTATATCTATTGGGTAAAAGATTTGTTTTGTTTCCGTTGCTACGTGTTGGTGTGTGAGAGTGTGTTTTGCAAAATTTAGAAAATCCTAAAAATAAAACTTAGTGAAAGAGTTTGCCTTAAGTAAACTAATTAGCCACACTCTAAAAAAAAGGGGGTGTACATATACTTTATTTAAACCCTAATGTTGATGGGTTGTTACTCAATTGTATTTGGGCTTTCATTAAATTAATGAGTAGGGCATTGGCTAGGGGATAAATATTAAAGGAATAAGATAAAGGAAAGTTGTTTTGCTCTCTATTCTTTTTACAACATAGTGAGAATTGGAAGAAAAAAAAGGGGGGTAGAACGATGGCATTGGTTGTGAAGGGTTATTGCGTTGATCCACTGCGTAATCCTTTGCGATTTGCGATTTTGGTGAGTTCTCTTTCATTGATTTATGTGACTTTATTCCGTGTACTGTTTAGAATCGGATTCGACTCTTGAAATTTTGTAATTTTGCAATGAACTTTTTATTTATTGTATGAGGCTAGGTTGTATTGAATTGCTTGAAATGGATCTACTGCTACTAAAATAGCCATTGAATCTCGATTTGTATTGTTTATATTTAGTGGAATTTCATGTTGCCTTCGGTTTCCATGAGACTATGAAGTTTTAAGCCCTGGGTAGTATAATTTCTAAAATGTGTATGAACTTATTATCACGAGTCTATTTTGTTCAGCTATAAACTTTTTTTTATTATTGGTTCTATACCTAGGTCAATAAAGATACTTATAACAAGTTATAGAAAGAAATGAGACACTCTGAAGATATGTGAGATAGTTGACTATATATGTGTGTTGTCTGAGTATCCAATGCCTCTTACGAGGGTTGTTTGTTGAAATGAAGGACCCAATTGGTCATAGTGGGTTTGTTAGTCCGTAGAACAATGAGGATGATCATTTTGTATGGCGTTGTATTTGCATGTAAATAATCAGGAGATTCGATTCAACAACTCCTTTGTCCATTTTCCGACATTTAATATCATTATGTGTAGTCATTGGATTTGTTCACACATGCTCTTTGTATAGTGTCGAAATGTTGGTCTGGACTCCAAGTGACAATGCCTCTGGCCCAAATCTTTTAACATTCTCCTTTGTTAGCACATCTTGTTTACTCAAGTCATGATTTCCTAGTAAAGATTGAGGATAGGTATAAGGAACTACATCTTATTCTATAGTATTTTACCCTTGGAAATTTATGGCTTAAGGAACTCCACCTGCACTCTCCTCCCCTCTCCTATCTTTTCATTGGTAATTTAGAGTTGGAGCTTTACATTGGGTTGTCATGTGTGCATTACCAAAATAAATTTCATTTCTGTTACTAATTTATTTATTTATTTTATTTAGTGAATAAGTTCAACTCTAGTGGATGCAAATGCAAATTGCAAAGAAATGATAAGGTGGAGAACATGATAAAATAGTCAATTTGGTCTTAGTTTCTTACACATAAATTTGATTCAGAATTGTGCTATTTATTTTAGAGTAAACTATCTTTTGAACCCAAGAAACATCACCAACACATCAAATCTGGCCTATCTGAAAACGTAATTAAATCATTTTTTTTGTTGTTCAAATTGCCATGGTGGCATCTTCCTACAGTGTGCACCCACACGGCTCTAAACTTTGGTCAACTGTACCAATCCAATTTCATAGGCTCATACTCATATTCACAGAGTTCCTTCTATACCAAATATCCATAACCATTTTGAAAGAAGAACTTTGTTGAATTTTTTGGGGGGTTCCATTTGTTTCTTTGGATGTTCTAATCAGTTGATTTAGGGGGATGTTCTAGTTGATATACATTGTTGTATGAATCAGTCCAAGCTGTTTGTTTCAGATGAATTTAGAGTTTTCTTTTTTATTGAGTTTCATGTTTCGATTCTACAGTTTTATGGATCTAAAATGCAATCCCTTTTGCGATTCTCTTGCATTTTAGTTGTTTACTTTACCTTAAAGTATGGGTTGGTATAAATGCAACTCTTGTGATGAACATTAATAACTCCTTTGCTATATGCAGTGAAGTGTGATAATGAGAATTGGAGTATCGTTTTTATTTATATATGCTGTTTTTTTTATGGTTAAGAATGTTATTAAGTAATGATGTTTTATTTCATAGCTTGAATTAGACTCAATAATGAGCTATGATTGAAAGTGTGATGTTACCATACTGGTAGGAATTTGAATCCTCGTATTGGATGGGTTTGATCCCTGCTGTGCTATGGAAAATTTATTTATGAAAAATGTTAGTTTTTCCAAAAGAATGGGTTAATATTGTGGTTGATGTATTTATGGTTGACAAAGTGTCACCATAAAAGAGTTTTGAGTTTTAGTTGATTTTTTATGCTATTTTCCACAACTCCGAAAAAAAAATGTGAAAAAAAAGAGACTTTTGTATACAGACTTGCTTGCATATCGGTACGCCGTTCCATGTGAGTTCGGTAGTACGTGTAGTATTTACGAAATGCTTGCCATGGATCAAACTTCGGGTGAGATGACATGTTCCTCAATGTGGCACCCCACTTGGAACATGTACGCTCTGAGTGGTTTTGAAGGCAAGGGAAACACATTTGGGTGAGGTGTGTTCGACACAAGGAGGATAGTGCGATTGTGAAAAAGAAGCAAGATTTTTTTTATGTGATTGATTATCTTAAAAGAAGAAACTAAATGCTAATTCGACCAGTGAATGAGAACTAAATGTCTTCCTAAAAGTAGAAAATGTGTTTTGTTGATATTTCAAAAATAGTCTAATATGACTATGATTTGTATCATTGTTTGAAAAAAAATTGCATTTATGAGGATTGATAACTCATACATTTTATCCGTTTGTTTCTAACCGTTTCGTGCAGGATGGTAAGTCTATTAACAATTTCTGCAGGTCAGACTTGACATAATCAACTTTTACAGTGTAAGTACAAGTAAATGCATATTTACTTATTAGGATGATGACATGATTGCCTCGTTGAGGAACTAAATTCTTTGAATTGTGTTTTTCTTGCATGGCACATTTGCCTCATTGAGGAACTACATGTTGGTGTGGATTGTTTATTGTTTTTGTTTAGTTTGATGTTATCTCGTGTGGATTTATTGATTTTGGGATGAAGATTTCTCACACCAGCTTTATTGCTGACCCAAGTGAGCTTTTGCTTCTTGGGTACGTTCCTTTGGGAATGTAGCCGATTAGCCTTTCAGGTTTAGAGATTTTTGAGCAGCGTTACTGGAGTTTCGTTAGTGAGGCTAGCGACGTCAGAGTTTCATGGTTAGATCATTTTTAGTTTGTTTTAATTTTCTAAATTATGATTTAGTTGTTGCTGCTAATTATTTATATTGTTATTGAATTTTCACGTTCCGAGTTTTAGGGAAACAGATAATCCTACGTGGATTTTAGGAATTTCGTTTTCTTAAAAAATCAGGGCGTGACAGTTTGGTATCAGAGCATTTGGTTAGCCTAGGCTGGGGTAGAGTCTAGGTGATCCTCGGAATGTGGATATGGGAGAGTAGTAGTGTAAATGTCTAGAGATAAAGTGACAAGGGTGAACCTTGAACTTCAAGTATTGTTTCATTTTCTTCGTGAATCTAGTTATGAGATCCCTTTGACTTGTGTGTACGGGGGCTAATCGTACTTTATTTTTAATGTCAGTAGTGGGTGACATTATTCCGTTTAGATTTTCATTTAGTGGTTGTGTCCGGAGCGTTTAGTTAGCCCTTTCAGCGAATCTCGCGACGAGATTCCTTTTGAGTTGTATATATTGAAGCACCCTGTAATTTTTACACTTACTGAATATTTATAATATATATTTTATGTGATTTTCTTCATGAAGTTATGGGCACATGCATGAGCTATTTGTTTGTCTATGTGATGTGTACTTTGTTTCTTAAGGAGGGTTAGTGGAAAATTTATTTTTGGAATGGTTTATTATTTGCACTCCAGTGTAGTTTCATTCGGAAGGTAGTTTGTTTATTGTAGAATTAATTACCTACTTATCTTCCTCTACTAAATCTCGGGACGAGATTCTTTTGAGTTGTATATATTGTAATACCTGCTTAATTAAATAAATATAAATATTGTTATTTATTAATGTGTGATATATATAATAATCTTATATCTATTGGGTAAAAGATTTGTTTTGTTTCCGTTGCTACGTGTTGGTGTGTGAGAGTGTGTTTTGCAAAATTTAGAAAATCCTAAAAATAAAACTTAGTGAAAGAGTTTGCCTTAAGTAAACTAATTAGCCACACTCTAAAAAAAAGGGGGTGTACATATACTTTATTTAAACCCTAATGTTGATGGGTTGTTACTCAATTGTATTTGGGCTTTCATTAAATTAATGAGTAGGGCATTGGCTAGGGGATAAATATTAAAGGAATAAGATAAAGGAAAGTTGTTTTGCTCTCTATTCTTTTTACAACATAGTGAGAATTGGAAGAAAAAAAAGGGGGGTAGAACGATGGCATTGGTTGTGAAGGGTTATTGCGTTGATCCACTGCGTAATCCTTTGCGATTTGCGATTTTGGTGAGTTCTCTTTCATTGATTTATGTGACTTTATTCCGTGTACTGTTTAGAATCGGATTCGACTCTTGAAATTTTGTAATTTTGCAATGAACTTTTTATTTATTGTATGAGGCTAGGTTGTATTGAATTGCTTGAAATGGATCTACTGCTACTAAAATAGCCATTGAATCTCGATTTGTATTGTTTATATTTAGTGGAATTTCATGTTGCCTTCGGTTTCCATGAGACTATGAAGTTTTAAGCCCTGGGTAGTATAATTTCTAAAATGTGTATGAACTTATTATCACGAGTCTATTTTGTTCAGCTATAAACTTTTTTTTATTATTGGTTCTATACCTAGGTCAATAAAGATACTTATAACAAGTTATAGAAAGAAATGAGACACTCTGAAGATATGTGAGATAGTTGACTATATATGTGTGTTGTCTGAGTATCCAATGCCTCTTACGAGGGTTGTTTGTTGAAATGAAGGACCCAATTGGTCATAGTGGGTTTGTTAGTCCGTAGAACAATGAGGATGATCATTTTGTATGGCGTTGTATTTGCATGTAAATAATCAGGAGATTCGATTCAACAACTCCTTTGTCCATTTTCCGACATTTAATATCATTATGTGTAGTCATTGGATTTGTTCACACATGCTCTTTGTATAGTGTCGAAATGTTGGTCTGGACTCCAAGTGACAATGCCTCTGGCCCAAATCTTTTAACATTCTCCTTTGTTAGCACATCTTGTTTACTCAAGTCATGATTTCCTAGTAAAGATTGAGGATAGGTATAAGGAACTACATCTTATTCTATAGTATTTTACCCTTGGAAATTTATGGCTTAAGGAACTCCACCTGCACTCTCCTCCCCTCTCCTATCTTTTCGTTGGTAATTTAGAGTTGGAGCTTTACATTGGGTTGTCATGTGTGCATTACCAAAATAAATTTCATTTCTGTTACTAATTTATTTATTTATTTTATTTAGTGAATAAGTTCAACTCTAGTGGATGCAAATGCAAATTGCAAAGAAATGATAAGGTGGAGAACATGATAAAATAGTCAATTTGGTCTTAGTTTCTTACACATAAATTTGATTCAGAATTGTGCTATTTATTTTAGAGTAAACTATCTTTTGAACCCAAGAAACATCACCAACACATCAAATCTGGCCTATCTGAAAACGTAATTAAATCATTTTTTTTGTTGTTCAAATTGCCATGGTGGCATCTTCCTACAGTGTGCACCCACACGGCTCTAAACTTTGGTCAACTGTACCAATCCAATTTCATAGGCTCATACTCATATTCACAGAGTTCCTTCTATACCAAATATCCATAACCATTTTGAAAGAAGAACTTTGTTGAATTTTTTGGGGGGTTCCATTTGTTTCTTTGGATGTTCTAATCAGTTGATTTAGGGGGATGTTCTAGTTGATATACATTGTTGTATGAATCAGTCCAAGCTGTTTGTTTCAGATGAATTTAGAGTTTTCTTTTTTATTGAGTTTCATGTTTCGATTCTACAGTTTTATGGATCTAAAATGCAATCCCTTTTGCGATTCTCTTGCATTTTAGTTGTTTACTTTACCTTAAAGTATGGGTTGGTATAAATGCAACTCTTGTGATGAACATTAATAACTCCTTTGCTATATGCAGTGAAGTGTGATAATGAGAATTGGAGTATCGTTTTTATTTATATATGCTGTTTTTTTTATGGTTAAGAATGTTATTAAGTAATGATGTTTTATTTCATAGCTTGAATTAGACTCAATAATGAGCTATGATTGAAAGTGTGATGTTACCATACTGGTAGGAATTTGAATCCTCGTATTGGATGGGTTTGATCCCTGCTGTGCTATGGAAAATTTATTTATGAAAAATGTTAGTTTTTCCAAAAGAATGGGTTAATATTGTGGTTGATGTATTTATGGTTGACAAAGTGTCACCATAAAAGAGTTTTGAGTTTTAGTTGATTTTTTATGCTATTTTCCACAACTCCGAAAAAAAAATGTGAAAAAAAAGAGACTTTTGTATACAGACTTGCTTGCATATCGGTACGCCGTTCCATGTGAGTTCGGTAGTACGTGTAGTATTTACGAAATGCTTGCCATGGATCAAACTTCGGGTGAGATGACATGTTCCTCAATGTGGCACCCCACTTGGAACATGTACGCTCTGAGTGGTTTTGAAGGCAAGGGAAACACATTTGGGTGAGGTGTGTTCGACACAAGGAGGATAGTGCGATTGTGAAAAAGAAGCAAGATTTTTTTTATGTGATTGATTATCTTAAAAGAAGAAACTAAATGCTAATTCGACCAGTGAATGAGAACTAAATGTCTTCCTAAAAGTAGAAAATGTGTTTTGTTGATATTTCAAAAATAGTCTAATATGACTATGATTTGTATCATTGTTTGAAAAAAAATTGCATTTATGAGGATTGATAACTCATACATTTTATCCGTTTGTTTCTAACCGTTTCGTGCAGGATGGTAAGTCTATTAACAATTTCTGCAGGTCAGACTTGACATAATCAACTTTTACAGTGTAAGTACAAGTAAATGCATATTTACTTATTAGGATGATGACATGATTGCCTCGTTGAGGAACTAAATTCTTTGAATTGTGTTTTTCTTGCATGGCACATTTGCCTCATTGAGGAACTACATGTTGGTGTGGATTGTTTATTGTTTTTGTTTAGTTTGATGTTATCTCGTGCGGATTTATTGATTTTGGGATGAAGATTTCTCACACCAGCTTTATTGCTGACCCAAGTGAGCTTTTGCTTCTTGGGTACGTTCCTTTGGGAATGTAGCCGATTAGCCTTTCAGGTTTAGAGATTTTTGAGCAGCGTTACTGGAGTTTCGTTAGTGAGGCTAGCGACGTCAGAGTTTCATGGTTAGATCATTTTTAGTTTGTTTTAATTTTCTAAATTATGATTTAGTTGTTGCTGCTAATTATTTATATTGTTATTGAATTTTCACGTTCCGAGTTTTAGGGAAACAGATAATCCTACGTGGATTTTAGGAATTTCGTTTTCTTAAAAAATCAGGGCGTGACAGTTTGGTATCAGAGCATTTGGTTAGCCTAGGCTGGGGTAGAGTCTAGGTGATCCTCGGAATGTGGATATGGGAGAGTAGTAGTGTAAATGTCTAGAGATAAAGTGACAAGGGTGAACCTTGAACTTCAAGTATTGTTTCATTTTCTTCGTGAATCTAGTTATGAGATCCCTTTGACTTGTGTGTACGGGGGCTAATCGTACTTTATTTTTAATGTCAGTAGTGGGTGACATTATTCCGTTTAGATTTTCATTTAGTGGTTGTGTCCGGAGCGTTTAGTTAGCCCTTTCAGCGAATCTCGCGACGAGATTCCTTTTGAGTTGTATATATTGAAGCACCCTGTAATTTTTACACTTACTGAATATTTATAATATATATTTTATGTGATTTTCTTCATGAAGTTATGGGCACATGCATGAGCTATTTGTTTGTCTATGTGATGTGTACTTTGTTTCTTAAGGAGGGTTAGTGGAAAATTTATTTTTGGAATGGTTTATTATTTGCACTCCAGTGTAGTTTCATTCGGAAGGTAGTTTGTTTATTGTAGAATTAATTACCTACTTATCTTCCTCTACTAAATCTCGGGACGAGATTCTTTTGAGTTGTATATATTGTAATACCTGCTTAATTAAATAAATATAAATATTGTTATTTATTAATGTGTGATATATATAATAATCTTATATCTATTGGGTAAAAGATTTGTTTTGTTTCCGTTGCTACGTGTTGGTGTGTGAGAGTGTGTTTTGCAAAATTTAGAAAATCCTAAAAATAAAACTTAGTGAAAGAGTTTGCCTTAAGTAAACTAATTAGCCACACTCTAAAAAAAAGGGGGTGTACATATACTTTATTTAAACCCTAATGTTGATGGGTTGTTACTCAATTGTATTTGGGCTTTCATTAAATTAATGAGTAGGGCATTGGCTAGGGGATAAATATTAAAGGAATAAGATAAAGGAAAGTTGTTTTGCTCTCTATTCTTTTTACAACATAGTGAGAATTGGAAGAAAAAAAAGGGGGGTAGAACGATGGCATTGGTTGTGAAGGGTTATTGCGTTGATCCACTGCGTAATCCTTTGCGATTTGCGATTTTGGTGAGTTCTCTTTCATTGATTTATGTGACTTTATTCCGTGTACTGTTTAGAATCGGATTCGACTCTTGAAATTTTGTAATTTTGCAATGAACTTTTTATTTATTGTATGAGGCTAGGTTGTATTGAATTGCTTGAAATGGATCTACTGCTACTAAAATAGCCATTGAATCTCGATTTGTATTGTTTATATTTAGTGGAATTTCATGTTGCCTTCGGTTTCCATGAGACTATGAAGTTTTAAGCCCTGGGTAGTATAATTTCTAAAATGTGTATGAACTTATTATCACGAGTCTATTTTGTTCAGCTATAAACTTTTTTTTATTATTGGTTCTATACCTAGGTCAATAAAGATACTTATAACAAGTTATAGAAAGAAATGAGACACTCTGAAGATATGTGAGATAGTTGACTATATATGTGTGTTGTCTGAGTATCCAATGCCTCTTACGAGGGTTGTTTGTTGAAATGAAGGACCCAATTGGTCATAGTGGGTTTGTTAGTCCGTAGAACAATGAGGATGATCATTTTGTATGGCGTTGTATTTGCATGTAAATAATCAGGAGATTCGATTCAACAACTCCTTTGTCCATTTTCCGACATTTAATATCATTATGTGTAGTCATTGGATTTGTTCACACATGCTCTTTGTATAGTGTCGAAATGTTGGTCTGGACTCCAAGTGACAATGCCTCTGGCCCAAATCTTTTAACATTCTCCTTTGTTAGCACATCTTGTTTACTCAAGTCATGATTTCCTAGTAAAGATTGAGGATAGGTATAAGGAACTACATCTTATTCTATAGTATTTTACCCTTGGAAATTTATGGCTTAAGGAACTCCACCTGCACTCTCCTCCCCTCTCCTATCTTTTCGTTGGTAATTTAGAGTTGGAGCTTTACATTGGGTTGTCATGTGTGCATTACCAAAATAAATTTCATTTCTGTTACTAATTTATTTATTTATTTTATTTAGTGAATAAGTTCAACTCTAGTGGATGCAAATGCAAATTGCAAAGAAATGATAAGGTGGAGAACATGATAAAATAGTCAATTTGGTCTTAGTTTCTTACACATAAATTTGATTCAGAATTGTGCTATTTATTTTAGAGTAAACTATCTTTTGAACCCAAGAAACATCACCAACACATCAAATCTGGCCTATCTGAAAACGTAATTAAATCATTTTTTTTGTTGTTCAAATTGCCATGGTGGCATCTTCCTACAGTGTGCACCCACACGGCTCTAAACTTTGGTCAACTGTACCAATCCAATTTCATAGGCTCATACTCATATTCACAGAGTTCCTTCTATACCAAATATCCATAACCATTTTGAAAGAAGAACTTTGTTGAATTTTTTGGGGGGTTCCATTTGTTTCTTTGGATGTTCTAATCAGTTGATTTAGGGGGATGTTCTAGTTGATATACATTGTTGTATGAATCAGTCCAAGCTGTTTGTTTCAGATGAATTTAGAGTTTTCTTTTTTATTGAGTTTCATGTTTCGATTCTACAGTTTTATGGATCTAAAATGCAATCCCTTTTGCGATTCTCTTGCATTTTAGTTGTTTACTTTACCTTAAAGTATGGGTTGGTATAAATGCAACTCTTGTGATGAACATTAATAACTCCTTTGCTATATGCAGTGAAGTGTGATAATGAGAATTGGAGTATCGCTTTTATTTATATATGCTGTTTTTTTTATGGTTAAGAATGTTATTAAGTAATGATGTTTTATTTCATAGCTTGAATTAGACTCAATAATGAGCTATGATTGAAAGTGTGATGTTACCATACTGGTAGGAATTTGAATCCTCGTATTGGATGGGTTTGATCCCTGCTGTGCTATGGAAAATTTATTTATGAAAAATGTTAGGTTTTCCAAAAGAATGGGTTAATATTGTGGTTGATGTATTTATGGTTGACAAAGTGTCACCATAAAAGAGTTTTGAGTTTTAGTTGATTTTTTATGCTATTTTCCACAACTCCGAAAAAAAAATGTGAAAAAAAAGAGACTTTTGTATACAGACTTGCTTGCATATCGGTACGCCGTTCCATGTGAGTTCGGTAGTACGTGTAGTATTTACGAAATGCTTGCCATGGATCAAACTTCGGGTGAGATGACATGTTCCTCAATGTGGCACCCCACTTGGAACATGTACGCTCTGAGTGGTTTTGAAGGCAAGGGAAACACATTTGGGTGAGGTGTGTTCGACACAAGGAGGATAGTGCGATTGTGAAAAAGAAGCAAGATTTTTTTTATGTGATTGATTATCTTAAAAGAAGAAACTAAATGCTAATTCGACCAGTGAATGAGAACTAAATGTCTTCCTAAAAGTAGAAAATGTGTTTTGTTGATATTTCAAAAATAGTCTAATATGACTATGATTTGTATCATTGTTTGAAAAAAAATTGCATTTATGAGGATTGATAACTCATACATTTTATCCGTTTGTTTCTAACCGTTTCGTGCAGGATGGTAAGTCTATTAACAATTTCTGCAGGTCAGACTTGACATAATCAACTTTTACAGTGTAAGTACAAGTAAATGCATATTTACTTATTAGGATGATGACATGATTGCCTCGTTGAGGAACTAAATTCTTTGAATTGTGTTTTTCTTGCATGGCACATTTGCCTCATTGAGGAACTACATGTTGGTGTGGATTGTTTATTGTTTTTGTTTAGTTTGATGTTATCTCGTGCGGATTTATTGATTTTGGGATGAAGATTTCTCACACCAGCTTTATTGCTGACCCAAGTGAGCTTTTGCTTCTTGGGTACGTTCCTTTGGGAATGTAGCCGATTAGCCTTTCAGGTTTAGAGATTTTTGAGCAGCGTTACTGGAGTTTCGTTAGTGAGGCTAGCGACGTCAGAGTTTCATGGTTAGATCATTTTTAGTTTGTTTTAATTTTCTAAATTATGATTTAGTTGTTGCTGCTAATTATTTATATTGTTATTGAATTTTCACGTTCCGAGTTTTAGGGAAACAGATAATCCTACGTGGATTTTAGGAATTTCGTTTTCTTAAAAAATCAGGGCGTGACAGTTTGGTATCAGAGCATTTGGTTAGCCTAGGCTGGGGTAGAGTCTAGGTGATCCTCGGAATGTGGATATGGGAGAGTAGTAGTGTAAATGTCTAGAGATAAAGTGACAAGGGTGAACCTTGAACTTCAAGTATTGTTTCATTTTCTTCGTGAATCTCGTTATGAGATCCCTTTGACTTGTGTGTACGGGGGCTAATCGTACTTTATTTTTAATGTCAGTAGTGGGTGACATTATTCCGTTTAGATTTTCATTTAGTGGTTGTGTCCGGAGCGTTTAGTTAGCCCTTTCAGCGAATCTCGCGACGAGATTCCTTTTGAGTTGTATATATTGAAGCACCCTGTAATTTTTACACTTACTGAATATTTATAATATATATTTTATGTGATTTTCTTCATGAAGTTATGGGCACATGCATGAGCTATTTGTTTGTCTATGTGATGTGTACTTTGTTTCTTAAGGAGGGTTAGTGGAAAATTTATTTTTGGAATGGTTTATTATTTGCACTCCAGTGTAGTTTCATTCGGAAGGTAGTTTGTTTATTGTAGAATTAATTACCTACTTATCTTCCTCTACTGAATCTCGGGACGAGATTCTTTTGAGTTGTATATATTGTAATACCTGCTTAATTAAATAAATATAAATATTGTTATTTATTAATGTGTGATATATATAATAATCTTATATCTATTGGGTAAAAGATTTGTTTTGTTTCCGTTGCTACGTGTTGGTGTGTGAGAGTGTGTTTTGCAAAATTTAGAAAATCCTAAAAATAAAACTTAGTGAAAGAGTTTGCCTTAAGTAAACTAATTAGCCACACTCTAAAAAAAAGGGGGTGTACATATACTTTATTTAAACCCTAATGTTGATGGGTTGTTACTCAATTGTATTTGGGCTTTCATTAAATTAATGAGTAGGGCATTGGCTAGGGGATAAATATTAAAGGAATAAGATAAAGGAAAGTTGTTTTGCTCTCTATTCTTTTTACAACATAGTGAGAATTGGAAGAAAAAAAAGGGGGGTAGAACGATGGCATTGGTTGTGAAGGGTTATTGCGTTGATCCACTGCGTAATCCTTTGCGATTTGCGATTTTGGTGAGTTCTCTTTCATTGATTTATGTGACTTTATTCCGTGTACTGTTTAGAATCGGATTCGACTCTTGAAATTTTGTAATTTTGCAATGAACTTTTTATTTATTGTATGAGGCTAGGTTGTATTGAATTGCTTGAAATGGATCTACTGCTACTAAAATAGCCATTGAATCTCGATTTGTATTGTTTATATTTAGTGGAATTTCATGTTGCCTTCGGTTTCCATGAGACTATGAAGTTTTAAGCCCTGGGTAGTATAATTTCTAAAATGTGTATGAACTTATTATCACGAGTCTATTTTGTTCAGCTATAAACTTTTTTTTATTATTGGTTCTATACCTAGGTCAATAAAGATACTTATAACAAGTTATAGAAAGAAATGAGACACTCTGAAGATATGTGAGATAGTTGACTATATATGTGTGTTGTCTGAGTATCCAATGCCTCTTACGAGGGTTGTTTGTTGAAATGAAGGACCCAATTGGTCATAGTGGGTTTGTTAGTCCGTAGAACAATGAGGATGATCATTTTGTATGGCGTTGTATTTGCATGTAAATAATCAGGAGATTCGATTCAACAACTCCTTTGTCCATTTTCCGACATTTAATATCATTATGTGTAGTCATTGGATTTGTTCACACATGCTCTTTGTATAGTGTCGAAATGTTGGTCTGGACTCCAAGTGACAATGCCTCTGGCCCAAATCTTTTAACATTCTCCTTTGTTAGCACATCTTGTTTACTCAAGTCATGATTTCCTAGTAAAGATTGAGGATAGGTATAAGGAACTACATCTTATTCTATAGTATTTTACCCTTGGAAATTTATGGCTTAAGGAACTCCACCTGCACTCTCCTCCCCTCTCCTATCTTTTCGTTGGTAATTTAGAGTTGGAGCTTTACATTGGGTTGTCATGTGTGCATTACCAAAATAAATTTCATTTCTGTTACTAATTTATTTATTTATTTTATTTAGTGAATAAGTTCAACTCTAGTGGATGCAAATGCAAATTGCAAAGAAATGATAAGGTGGAGAACATGATAAAATAGTCAATTTGGTCTTAGTTTCTTACACATAAATTTGATTCAGAATTGTGCTATTTATTTTAGAGTAAACTATCTTTTGAACCCAAGAAACATCACCAACACATCAAATCTGGCCTATCTGAAAACGTAATTAAATCATTTTTTTTGTTGTTCAAATTGCCATGGTGGCATCTTCCTACAGTGTGCACCCACACGGCTCTAAACTTTGGTCAACTGTACCAATCCAATTTCATAGGCTCATACTCATATTCACAGAGTTCCTTCTATACCAAATATCCATAACCATTTTGAAAGAAGAACTTTGTTGAATTTTTTGGGGGGTTCCATTTGTTTCTTTGGATGTTCTAATCAGTTGATTTAGGGGGATGTTCTAGTTGATATACATTGTTGTATGAATCAGTCCAAGCTGTTTGTTTCAGATGAATTTAGAGTTTTCTTTTTTATTGAGTTTCATGTTTCGATTCTACAGTTTTATGGATCTAAAATGCAATCCCTTTTGCGATTCTCTTGCATTTTAGTTGTTTACTTTACCTTAAAGTATGGGTTGGTATAAATGCAACTCTTGTGATGAACATTAATAACTCCTTTGCTATATGCAGTGAAGTGTGATAATGAGAATTGGAGTATCGTTTTTATTTATATATGCTGTTTTTTTTATGGTTAAGAATGTTATTAAGTAATGATGTTTTATTTCATAGCTTGAATTAGACTCAATAATGAGCTATGATTGAAAGTGTGATGTTACCATACTGGTAGGAATTTGAATCCTCGTATTGGATGGGTTTGATCCCTGCTGTGCTATGGAAAATTTATTTATGAAAAATGTTAGTTTTTCCAAAAGAATGGGTTAATATTGTGGTTGATGTATTTATGGTTGACAAAGTGTCACCATAAAAGAGTTTTGAGTTTTAGTTGATTTTTTATGCTATTTTCCACAACTCCGAAAAAAAAATGTGAAAAAAAAGAGACTTTTGTATACAGACTTGCTTGCATATCGGTACGCCGTTCCATGTGAGTTCGGTAGTACGTGTAGTATTTACGAAATGCTTGCCATGGATCAAACTTCGGGTGAGATGACATGTTCCTCAATGTGGCACCCCACTTGGAACATGTACGCTCTGAGTGGTTTTGAAGGCAAGGGAAACACATTTGGGTGAGGTGTGTTCGACACAAGGAGGATAGTGCGATTGTGAAAAAGAAGCAAGATTTTTTTTATGTGATTGATTATCTTAAAAGAAGAAACTAAATGCTAATTCGACCAGTGAATGAGAACTAAATGTCTTCCTAAAAGTAGAAAATGTGTTTTGTTGATATTTCAAAAATAGTCTAATATGACTATGATTTGTATCATTGTTTGAAAAAAAATTGCATTTATGAGGATTGATAACTCATACATTTTATCCGTTTGTTTCTAACCGTTTCGTGCAGGATGGTAAGTCTATTAACAATTTCTGCAGGTCAGACTTGACATAATCAACTTTTACAGTGTAAGTACAAGTAAATGCATATTTACTTATTAGGATGATGACATGATTGCCTCGTTGAGGAACTAAATTCTTTGAATTGTGTTTTTCTTGCATGGCACATTTGCCTCATTGAGGAACTACCTGTTGGTGTGGATTGTTTATTGTTTTTGTTTAGTTTGATGTTATCACGTGCGGATTTATTGATTTTGGGATGAAGATTTCTCACACCAGCTTTATTGCTGACCCAAGTGAGCTTTTGCTTCTTGGGTACGTTCCTTTGGGAATGTAGCCGATTAGCCTTTCAGGTTTAGAGATTTTTGAGCAGCGTTACTGGAGTTTCGTTAGTGAGGCTAGCGACGTCAGAGTTTCATGGTTAGATCATTTTTAGTTTGTTTTAATTTTCTAAATTATGATTTAGTTGTTGCTGCTAATTATTTATATTGTTATTGAATTTTCACGTTCCGAGTTTTAGGGAAACAGATAATCCTACGTGGATTTTAGGAATTTCGTTTTCTTAAAAAATCAGGGCGTGACAGTTTGGTATCAGAGCATTTGGTTAGCCTAGGCTGGGGTAGAGTCTAGGTGATCCTCGGAATGTGGATATGGGAGAGTAGTAGTGTAAATGTCTAGAGATAAAGTGACAAGGGTGAACCTTGAACTTCAAGTATTGTTTCATTTTCTTCGTGAATCTCGTTATGAGATCCCTTTGACTTGTGTGTACGGGGGCTAATCGTACTTTATTTTTAATGTCAGTAGTGGGTGACATTATTCCGTTTAGATTTTCATTTAGTGGTTGTGTCCGGAGCGTTTAGTTAGCCCTTTCAGCGAATCTCGCGACGAGATTCCTTTTGAGTTGTATATATTGAAGCACCCTGTAATTTTTACACTTACTGAATATTTATAATATATATTTTATGTGATTTTCTTCATGAAGTTATGGGCACATGCATGAGCTATTTGTTTGTCTATGTGATGTGTACTTTGTTTCTTAAGGAGGGTTAGTGGAAAATTTATTTTTGGAATGGTTTATTATTTGCACTCCAGTGTAGTTTCATTCGGAAGGTAGTTTGTTTATTGTAGAATTAATTACCTACTTATCTTCCTCTACTGAATCTCGGGACGAGATTCTTTTGAGTTGTATATATTGTAATACCTGCTTAATTAAATAAATATAAATATTGTTATTTATTAATGTGTGATATATATAATAATCTTATATCTATTGGGTAAAAGATTTGTTTTGTTTCCGTTGCTACGTGTTGGTGTGTGAGAGTGTGTTTTGCAAAATTTAGAAAATCCTAAAAATAAAACTTAGTGAAAGAGTTTGCCTTAAGTAAACTAATTAGCCACACTCTAAAAAAAACGGGGTGTACATATACTTTATTTAAACCCTAATGTTGATGGGTTGTTACTCAATTGTATTTGGGCTTTCATTAAATTAATGAGTAGGGCATTGGCTAGGGGATAAATATTAAAGGAATAAGATAAAGGAAAGTTGTTTTGCTCTCTATTCTTTTTACAACATAGTGAGAATTGGAAGAAAAAAAAGGGGGGTAGAACGATGGCATTGGTTGTGAAGGGTTATTGCGTTGATCCACTGCGTAATCCTTTGCGATTTGCGATTTTGGTGAGTTCTCTTTCATTGATTTATGTGACTTTATTCCGTGTACTGTTTAGAATCGGATTCGACTCTTGAAATTTTGTAATTTTGCAATGAACTTTTTATTTATTGTATGAGGCTAGGTTGTATTGAATTGCTTGAAATGGATCTACTGCTACTAAAATAGCCATTGAATCTCGATTTGTATTGTTTATATTTAGTGGAATTTCATGTTGCCTTCGGTTTCCATGAGACTATGAAGTTTTAAGCCCTGGGTAGTATAATTTCTAAAATGTGTATGAACTTATTATCACGAGTCTATTTTGTTCAGCTATAAACTTTTTTTTATTATTGGTTCTATACCTAGGTCAATAAAGATACTTATAACAAGTTATAGAAAGAAATGAGACACTCTGAAGATATGTGAGATAGTTGACTATATATGTGTGTTGTCTGAGTATCCAATGCCTCTTACGAGGGTTGTTTGTTGAAATGAAGGACCCAATTGGTCATAGTGGGTTTGTTAGTCCGTAGAACAATGAGGATGATCATTTTGTATGGCGTTGTATTTGCATGTAAATAATCAGGAGATTCGATTCAACAACTCCTTTGTCCATTTTCCGACATTTAATATCATTATGTGTAGTCATTGGATTTGTTCACACATGCTCTTTGTATAGTGTCGAAATGTTGGTCTGGACTCCAAGTGACAATGCCTCTGGCCCAAATCTTTTAACATTCTCCTTTGTTAGCACATCTTGTTTACTCAAGTCATGATTTCCTAGTAAAGATTGAGGATAGGTATAAGGAACTACATCTTATTCTATAGTATTTTACCCTTGGAAATTTATGGCTTAAGGAACTCCACCTGCACTCTCCTCCCCTCTCCTATCTTTTCGTTGGTAATTTAGAGTTGGAGCTTTACATTGGGTTGTCATGTGTGCATTACCAAAATAAATTTCATTTCTGTTACTAATTTATTTATTTATTTTATTTAGTGAATAAGTTCAACTCTAGTGGATGCAAATGCAAATTGCAAAGAAATGATAAGGTGGAGAACATGATAAAATAGTCAATTTGGTCTTAGTTTCTTACACATAAATTTGATTCAGAATTGTGCTATTTATTTTAGAGTAAACTATCTTTTGAACCCAAGAAACATCACCAACACATCAAATCTGGCCTATCTGAAAACGTAATTAAATCATTTTTTTTGTTGTTCAAATTGCCATGGTGGCATCTTCCTACAGTGTGCACCCACACGGCTCTAAACTTTGGTCAACTGTACCAATCCAATTTCATAGGCTCATACTCATATTCACAGAGTTCCTTCTATACCAAATATCCATAACCATTTTGAAAGAAGAACTTTGTTGAATTTTTTGGGGGGTTCCATTTGTTTCTTTGGATGTTCTAATCAGTTGATTTAGGGGGATGTTCTAGTTGATATACATTGTTGTATGAATCAGTCCAAGCTGTTTGTTTCAGATGAATTTAGAGTTTTCTTTTTTATTGAGTTTCATGTTTCGATTCTACAGTTTTATGGATCTAAAATGCAATCCCTTTTGCGATTCTCTTGCATTTTAGTTGTTTACTTTACCTTAAAGTATGGGTTGGTATAAATGCAACTCTTGTGATGAACATTAATAACTCCTTTGCTATATGCAGTGAAGTGTGATAATGAGAATTGGAGTATCGTTTTTATTTATATATGCTGTTTTTTTTATGGTTAAGAATGTTATTAAGTAATGATGTTTTATTTCATAGCTTGAATTAGACTCAATAATGAGCTATGATTGAAAGTGTGATGTTACCATACTGGTAGGAATTTGAATCCTCGTATTGGATGGGTTTGATCCCTGCTGTGCTATGGAAAATTTATTTATGAAAAATGTTAGTTTTTCCAAAAGAATGGGTTAATATTGTGGTTGATGTATTTATGGTTGACAAAGTGTCACCATAAAAGAGTTTTGAGTTTTAGTTGATTTTTTATGCTATTTTCCACAACTCCGAAAAAAAAATGTGAAAAAAAAGAGACTTTTGTATACAGACTTGCTTGCATATCGGTACGCCGTTCCATGTGAGTTCGGTAGTACGTGTAGTATTTACGAAATGCTTGCCATGGATCAAACTTCGGGTGAGATGACATGTTCCTCAATGTGGCACCCCACTTGGAACATGTACGCTCTGAGTGGTTTTGAAGGCAAGGGAAACACATTTGGGTGAGGTGTGTTCGACACAAGGAGGATAGTGCGATTGTGAAAAAGAAGCAAGATTTTTTTTATGTGATTGATTATCTTAAAAGAAGAAACTAAATGCTAATTCGACCAGTGAATGAGAACTAAATGTCTTCCTAAAAGTAGAAAATGTGTTTTGTTGATATTTCAAAAATAGTCTAATATGACTATGATTTGTATCATTGTTTGAAAAAAAATTGCATTTATGAGGATTGATAACTCATACATTTTATCCGTTTGTTTCTAACCGTTTCGTGCAGGATGGTAAGTCTATTAACAATTTCTGCAGGTCAGACTTGACATAATCAACTTTTACAGTGTAAGTACAAGTAAATGCATATTTACTTATTAGGATGATGACATGATTGCCTCGTTGAGGAACTAAATTCTTTGAATTGTGTTTTTCTTGCATGGCACATTTGCCTCATTGAGGAACTACCTGTTGGTGTGGATTGTTTATTGTTTTTGTTTAGTTTGATGTTATCACGTGCGGATTTATTGATTTTGGGATGAAGATTTCTCACACCAGCTTTATTGCTGACCCAAGTGAGCTTTTGCTTCTTGGGTACGTTCCTTTGGGAATGTAGCCGATTAGCCTTTCAGGTTTAGAGATTTTTGAGCAGCGTTACTGGAGTTTCGTTAGTGAGGCTAGCGACGTCAGAGTTTCATGGTTAGATCATTTTTAGTTTGTTTTAATTTTCTAAATTATGATTTAGTTGTTGCTGCTAATTATTTATATTGTTATTGAATTTTCACGTTCCGAGTTTTAGGGAAACAGATAATCCTACGTGGATTTTAGGAATTTCGTTTTCTTAAAAAATCAGGGCGTGACAGTTTGGTATCAGAGCATTTGGTTAGCCTAGGCTGGGGTAGAGTCTAGGTGATCCTCGGAATGTGGATATGGGAGAGTAGTAGTGTAAATGTCTAGAGATAAAGTGACAAGGGTGAACCTTGAACTTCAAGTATTGTTTCATTTTCTTCGTGAATCTAGTTATGAGATCCCTTTGACTTGTGTGTACGGGGGCTAATCGTACTTTATTTTTAATGTCAGTAGTGGGTGACATTATTCCGTTTAGATTTTCATTTAGTGGTTGTGTCCGGAGCGTTTAGTTAGCCCTTTCAGCGAATCTCGCGACGAGATTCCTTTTGAGTTGTATATATTGAAGCACCCTGTAATTTTTACACTTACTGAATATTTATAATATATATTTTATGTGATTTTCTTCATGAAGTTATGGGCACATGCATGAGCTATTTGTTTGTCTATGTGATGTGTACTTTGTTTCTTAAGGAGGGTTAGTGGAAAATTTATTTTTGGAATGGTTTATTATTTGCACTCCAGTGTAGTTTCATTCGGAAGGTAGTTTGTTTATTGTAGAATTAATTACCTACTTATCTTCCTCTACTGAATCTCGGGACGAGATTCTTTTGAGTTGTATATATTGTAATACCTGCTTAATTAAATAAATATAAATATTGTTATTTATTAATGTGTGATATATATAATAATCTTATATCTATTGGGTAAAAGATTTGTTTTGTTTCCGTTGCTACGTGTTGGTGTGTGAGAGTGTGTTTTGCAAAATTTAGAAAATCCTAAAAATAAAACTTAGTGAAAGAGTTTGCCTTAAGTAAACTAATTAGCCACACTCTAAAAAAAAGGGGGTGTACATATACTTTATTTAAACCCTAATGTTGATGGGTTGTTACTCAATTGTATTTGGGCTTTCATTAAATTAATGAGTAGGGCATTGGCTAGGGGATAAATATTAAAGGAATAAGATAAAGGAAAGTTGTTTTGCTCTCTATTCTTTTTACAACATAGTGAGAATTGGAAGAAAAAAAAGGGGGGTAGAACGATGGCATTGGTTGTGAAGGGTTATTGCGTTGATCCACTGCGTAATCCTTTGCGATTTGCGATTTTGGTGAGTTCTCTTTCATTGATTTATGTGACTTTATTCCGTGTACTGTTTAGAATCGGATTCGACTCTTGAAATTTTGTAATTTTGCAATGAACTTTTTATTTATTGTATGAGGCTAGGTTGTATTGAATTGCTTGAAATGGATCTACTGCTACTAAAATAGCCATTGAATCTCGATTTGTATTGTTTATATTTAGTGGAATTTCATGTTGCCTTCGGTTTCCATGAGACTATGAAGTTTTAAGCCCTGGGTAGTATAATTTCTAAAATGTGTATGAACTTATTATCACGAGTCTATTTTGTTCAGCTATAAACTTTTTTTTATTATTGGTTCTATACCTAGGTCAATAAAGATACTTATAACAAGTTATAGAAAGAAATGAGACACTCTGAAGATATGTGAGATAGTTGACTATATATGTGTGTTGTCTGAGTATCCAATGCCTCTTACGAGGGTTGTTTGTTGAAATGAAGGACCCAATTGGTCATAGTGGGTTTGTTAGTCCGTAGAACAATGAGGATGATCATTTTGTATGGCGTTGTATTTGCATGTAAATAATCAGGAGATTCGATTCAACAACTCCTTTGTCCATTTTCCGACATTTAATATCATTATGTGTAGTCATTGGATTTGTTCACACATGCTCTTTGTATAGTGTCGAAATGTTGGTCTGGACTCCAAGTGACAATGCCTCTGGCCCAAATCTTTTAACATTCTCCTTTGTTAGCACATCTTGTTTACTCAAGTCATGATTTCCTAGTAAAGATTGAGGATAGGTATAAGGAACTACATCTTATTCTATAGTATTTTACCCTTGGAAATTTATGGCTTAAGGAACTCCACCTGCACTCTCCTCCCCTCTCCTATCTTTTCGTTGGTAATTTAGAGTTGGAGCTTTACATTGGGTTGTCATGTGTGCATTACCAAAATAAATTTCATTTCTGTTACTAATTTATTTATTTATTTTATTTAGTGAATAAGTTCAACTCTAGTGGATGCAAATGCAAATTGCAAAGAAATGATAAGGTGGAGAACATGATAAAATAGTCAATTTGGTCTTAGTTTCTTACACATAAATTTGATTCAGAATTGTGCTATTTATTTTAGAGTAAACTATCTTTTGAACCCAAGAAACATCACCAACACATCAAATCTGGCCTATCTGAAAACGTAATTAAATCATTTTTTTTGTTGTTCAAATTGCCATGGTGGCATCTTCCTACAGTGTGCACCCACACGGCTCTAAACTTTGGTCAACTGTACCAATCCAATTTCATAGGCTCATACTCATATTCACAGAGTTCCTTCTATACCAAATATCCATAACCATTTTGAAAGAAGAACTTTGTTGAATTTTTTGGGGGGTTCCATTTGTTTCTTTGGATGTTCTAATCAGTTGATTTAGGGGGATGTTCTAGTTGATATACATTGTTGTATGAATCAGTCCAAGCTGTTTGTTTCAGATGAATTTAGAGTTTTCTTTTTTATTGAGTTTCATGTTTCGATTCTACAGTTTTATGGATCTAAAATGCAATCCCTTTTGCGATTCTCTTGCATTTTAGTTGTTTACTTTACCTTAAAGTATGGGTTGGTATAAATGCAACTCTTGTGATGAACATTAATAACTCCTTTGCTATATGCAGTGAAGTGTGATAATGAGAATTGGAGTATCGTTTTTATTTATATATGCTGTTTTTTTTATGGTTAAGAATGTTATTAAGTAATGATGTTTTATTTCATAGCTTGAATTAGACTCAATAATGAGCTATGATTGAAAGTGTGATGTTACCATACTGGTAGGAATTTGAATCCTCGTATTGGATGGGTTTGATCCCTGCTGTGCTATGGAAAATTTATTTATGAAAAATGTTAGTTTTTCCAAAAGAATGGGTTAATATTGTGGTTGATGTATTTATGGTTGACAAAGTGTCACCATAAAAGAGTTTTGAGTTTTAGTTGATTTTTTATGCTATTTTCCACAACTCCGAAAAAAAAATGTGAAAAAAAAGAGACTTTTGTATACAGACTTGCTTGCATATCGGTACGCCGTTCCATGTGAGTTCGGTAGTACGTGTAGTATTTACGAAATGCTTGCCATGGATCAAACTTCGGGTGAGATGACATGTTCCTCAATGTGGCACCCCACTTGGAACATGTACGCTCTGAGTGGTTTTGAAGGCAAGGGAAACACATTTGGGTGAGGTGTGTTCGACACAAGGAGGATAGTGCGATTGTGAAAAAGAAGCAAGATTTTTTTTATGTGATTGATTATCTTAAAAGAAGAAACTAAATGCTAATTCGACCAGTGAATGAGAACTAAATGTCTTCCTAAAAGTAGAAAATGTGTTTTGTTGATATTTCAAAAATAGTCTAATATGACTATGATTTGTATCATTGTTTGAAAAAAAATTGCATTTATGAGGATTGATAACTCATACATTTTATCCGTTTGTTTCTAACCGTTTCGTGCAGGATGGTAAGTCTATTAACAATTTCTGCAGGTCAGACTTGACATAATCAACTTTTACAGTGTAAGTACAAGTAAATGCATATTTACTTATTAGGATGATGACATGATTGCCTCGTTGAGGAACTAAATTCTTTGAATTGTGTTTTTCTTGCATGGCACATTTGCCTCATTGAGGAACTACCTGTTGGTGTGGATTGTTTATTGTTTTTGTTTAGTTTGATGTTATCTCGTGCGGATTTATTGATTTTGGGATGAAGATTTCTCACACCAGCTTTATTGCTGACCCAAGTGAGCTTTTGCTTCTTGGGTACGTTCCTTTGGGAATGTAGCCGATTAGCCTTTCAGGTTTAGAGATTTTTGAGCAGCGTTACTGGAGTTTCGTTAGTGAGGCTAGCGACGTCAGAGTTTCATGGTTAGATCATTTTTAGTTTGTTTTAATTTTCTAAATTATGATTTAGTTGTTGCTGCTAATTATTTATATTGTTATTGAATTTTCACGTTCCGAGTTTTAGGGAAACAGATAATCCTACGTGGATTTTAGGAATTTCGTTTTCTTAAAAAATCAGGGCGTGACAGTTTGGTATCAGAGCATTTGGTTAGCCTAGGCTGGGGTAGAGTCTAGGTGATCCTCGGAATGTGGATATGGGAGAGTAGTAGTGTAAATGTCTAGAGATAAAGTGACAAGGGTGAACCTTGAACTTCAAGTATTGTTTCATTTTCTTCGTGAATCTAGTTATGAGATCCCTTTGACTTGTGTGTACGGGGGCTAATCGTACTTTATTTTTAATGTCAGTAGTGGGTGACATTATTCCGTTTAGATTTTCATTTAGTGGTTGTGTCCGGAGCGTTTAGTTAGCCCTTTCAGCGAATCTCGCGACGAGATTCCTTTTGAGTTGTATATATTGAAGCACCCTGTAATTTTTACACTTACTGAATATTTATAATATATATTTTATGTGATTTTCTTCATGAAGTTATGGGCACATGCATGAGCTATTTGTTTGTCTATGTGATGTGTACTTTGTTTCTTAAGGAGGGTTAGTGGAAAATTTATTTTTGGAATGGTTTATTATTTGCACTCCAGTGTAGTTTCATTCGGAAGGTAGTTTGTTTATTGTAGAATTAATTACCTACTTATCTTCCTCTACTGAATCTCGGGACGAGATTCTTTTGAGTTGTATATATTGTAATACCTGCTTAATTAAATAAATATAAATATTGTTATTTATTAATGTGTGATATATATAATAATCTTATATCTATTGGGTAAAAGATTTGTTTTGTTTCCGTTGCTACGTGTTGGTGTGTGAGAGTGTGTTTTGCAAAATTTAGAAAATCCTAAAAATAAAACTTAGTGAAAGAGTTTGCCTTAAGTAAACTAATTAGCCACACTCTAAAAAAAAGGGGGTGTACATATACTTTATTTAAACCCTAATGTTGATGGGTTGTTACTCAATTGTATTTGGGCTTTCATTAAATTAATGAGTAGGGCATTGGCTAGGGGATAAATATTAAAGGAATAAGATAAAGGAAAGTTGTTTTGCTCTCTATTCTTTTTACAACATAGTGAGAATTGGAAGAAAAAAAAGGGGGGTAGAACGATGGCATTGGTTGTGAAGGGTTATTGCGTTGATCCACTGCGTAATCCTTTGCGATTTGCGATTTTGGTGAGTTCTCTTTCATTGATTTATGTGACTTTATTCCGTGTACTGTTTAGAATCGGATTCGACTCTTGAAATTTTGTAATTTTGCAATGAACTTTTTATTTATTGTATGAGGCTAGGTTGTATTGAATTGCTTGAAATGGATCTACTGCTACTAAAATAGCCATTGAATCTCGATTTGTATTGTTTATATTTAGTGGAATTTCATGTTGCCTTCGGTTTCCATGAGACTATGAAGTTTTAAGCCCTGGGTAGTATAATTTCTAAAATGTGTATGAACTTATTATCACGAGTCTATTTTGTTCAGCTATAAACTTTTTTTTATTATTGGTTCTATACCTAGGTCAATAAAGATACTTATAACAAGTTATAGAAAGAAATGAGACACTCTGAAGATATGTGAGATAGTTGACTATATATGTGTGTTGTCTGAGTATCCAATGCCTCTTACGAGGGTTGTTTGTTGAAATGAAGGACCCAATTGGTCATAGTGGGTTTGTTAGTCCGTAGAACAATGAGGATGATCATTTTGTATGGCGTTGTATTTGCATGTAAATAATCAGGAGATTCGATTCAACAACTCCTTTGTCCATTTTCCGACATTTAATATCATTATGTGTAGTCATTGGATTTGTTCACACATGCTCTTTGTATAGTGTCGAAATGTTGGTCTGGACTCCAAGTGACAATGCCTCTGGCCCAAATCTTTTAACATTCTCCTTTGTTAGCACATCTTGTTTACTCAAGTCATGATTTCCTAGTAAAGATTGAGGATAGGTATAAGGAACTACATCTTATTCTATAGTATTTTACCCTTGGAAATTTATGGCTTAAGGAACTCCACCTGCACTCTCCTCCCCTCTCCTATCTTTTCGTTGGTAATTTAGAGTTGGAGCTTTACATTGGGTTGTCATGTGTGCATTACCAAAATAAATTTCATTTCTGTTACTAATTTATTTATTTATTTTATTTAGTGAATAAGTTCAACTCTAGTGGATGCAAATGCAAATTGCAAAGAAATGATAAGGTGGAGAACATGATAAAATAGTCAATTTGGTCTTAGTTTCTTACACATAAATTTGATTCAGAATTGTGCTATTTATTTTAGAGTAAACTATCTTTTGAACCCAAGAAACATCACCAACACATCAAATCTGGCCTATCTGAAAACGTAATTAAATCATTTTTTTTGTTGTTCAAATTGCCATGGTGGCATCTTCCTACAGTGTGCACCCACACGGCTCTAAACTTTGGTCAACTGTACCAATCCAATTTCATAGGCTCATACTCATATTCACAGAGTTCCTTCTATACCAAATATCCATAACCATTTTGAAAGAAGAACTTTGTTGAATTTTTTGGGGGGTTCCATTTGTTTCTTTGGATGTTCTAATCAGTTGATTTAGGGGGATGTTCTAGTTGATATACATTGTTGTATGAATCAGTCCAAGCTGTTTGTTTCAGATGAATTTAGAGTTTTCTTTTTTATTGAGTTTCATGTTTCGATTCTACAGTTTTATGGATCTAAAATGCAATCCCTTTTGCGATTCTCTTGCATTTTAGTTGTTTACTTTACCTTAAAGTATGGGTTGGTATAAATGCAACTCTTGTGATGAACATTAATAACTCCTTTGCTATATGCAGTGAAGTGTGATAATGAGAATTGGAGTATCGTTTTTATTTATATATGCTGTTTTTTTTATGGTTAAGAATGTTATTAAGTAATGATGTTTTATTTCATAGCTTGAATTAGACTCAATAATGAGCTATGATTGAAAGTGTGATGTTACCATACTGGTAGGAATTTGAATCCTCGTATTGGATGGGTTTGATCCCTGCTGTGCTATGGAAAATTTATTTATGAAAAATGTTAGTTTTTCCAAAAGAATGGGTTAATATTGTGGTTGATGTATTTATGGTTGACAAAGTGTCACCATAAAAGAGTTTTGAGTTTTAGTTGATTTTTTATGCTATTTTCCACAACTCCGAAAAAAAAATGTGAAAAAAAAGAGACTTTTGTATACAGACTTGCTTGCATATCGGTACGCCGTTCCATGTGAGTTCGGTAGTACGTGTAGTATTTACGAAATGCTTGCCATGGATCAAACTTCGGGTGAGATGACATGTTCCTCAATGTGGCACCCCACTTGGAACATGTACGCTCTGAGTGGTTTTGAAGGCAAGGGAAACACATTTGGGTGAGGTGTGTTCGACACAAGGAGGATAGTGCGATTGTGAAAAAGAAGCAAGATTTTTTTTATGTGATTGATTATCTTAAAAGAAGAAACTAAATGCTAATTCGACCAGTGAATGAGAACTAAATGTCTTCCTAAAAGTAGAAAATGTGTTTTGTTGATATTTCAAAAATAGTCTAATATGACTATGATTTGTATCATTGTTTGAAAAAAAATTGCATTTATGAGGATTGATAACTCATACATTTTATCCGTTTGTTTCTAACCGTTTCGTGCAGGATGGTAAGTCTATTAACAATTTCTGCAGGTCAGACTTGACATAATCAACTTTTACAGTGTAAGTACAAGTAAATGCATATTTACTTATTAGGATGATGACATGATTGCCTCGTTGAGGAACTAAATTCTTTGAATTGTGTTTTTCTTGCATGGCACATTTGCCTCATTGAGGAACTACCTGTTGGTGTGGATTGTTTATTGTTTTTGTTTAGTTTGATGTTATCACGTGCGGATTTATTGATTTTGGGATGAAGATTTCTCACACCAGCTTTATTGCTGACCCAAGTGAGCTTTTGCTTCTTGGGTACGTTCCTTTGGGAATGTAGCCGATTAGCCTTTCAGGTTTAGAGATTTTTGAGCAGCGTTACTGGAGTTTCGTTAGTGAGGCTAGCGACGTCAGAGTTTCATGGTTAGATCATTTTTAGTTTGTTTTAATTTTCTAAATTATGATTTAGTTGTTGCTGCTAATTATTTATATTGTTATTGAATTTTCACGTTCCGAGTTTTAGGGAAACAGATAATCCTACGTGGATTTTAGGAATTTCGTTTTCTTAAAAAATCAGGGCGTGACAGTTTGGTATCAGAGCATTTGGTTAGCCTAGGCTGGGGTAGAGTCTAGGTGATCCTCGGAATGTGGATATGGGAGAGTAGTAGTATAAATGTCTAGAGATAAAGTGACAAGGGTGAACCTTGAACTTCAAGTATTGTTTCATTTTCTTCGTGAATCTAGTTATGAGATCCCTTTGACTTGTGTGTACGGGGGCTAATCGTACTTTATTTTTAATGTCAGTAGTGGGTGACATTATTCCGTTTAGATTTTCATTTAGTGGTTGTGTCCGGAGCGTTTAGTTAGCCCTTTCAGCGAATCTCGCGACGAGATTCCTTTTGAGTTGTATATATTGAAGCACCCTGTAATTTTTACACTTACTGAATATTTATAATATATATTTTATGTGATTTTCTTCATGAAGTTATGGGCACATGCATGAGCTATTTGTTTGTCTATGTGATGTGTACTTTGTTTCTTAAGGAGGGTTAGTGGAAAATTTATTTTTGGAATGGTTTATTATTTGCACTCCAGTGTAGTTTCATTCGGAAGGTAGTTTGTTTATTGTAGAATTAATTACCTACTTATCTTCCTCTACTGAATCTCGGGACGAGATTCTTTTGAGTTGTATATATTGTAATACCTGCTTAATTAAATAAATATAAATATTGTTATTTATTAATGTGTGATATATATAATAATCTTATATCTATTGGGTAAAAGATTTGTTTTGTTTCCGTTGCTACGTGTTGGTGTGTGAGAGTGTGTTTTGCAAAATTTAGAAAATCCTAAAAATAAAACTTAGTGAAAGAGTTTGCCTTAAGTAAACTAATTAGCCACACTCTAAAAAAAAGGGGGTGTACATATACTTTATTTAAACCCTAATGTTGATGGGTTGTTACTCAATTGTATTTGGGCTTTCATTAAATTAATGAGTAGGGCATTGGCTAGGGGATAAATATTAAAGGAATAAGATAAAGGAAAGTTGTTTTGCTCTCTATTCTTTTTACAACATAGTGAGAATTGGAAGAAAAAAATGCAACTCTTGTTTTGCGATTCTCTTGCATTTTAGTTGTTTACTTTACCTTAAAGTATGGGTTGGTATAAATGCAACTCTTGTGATGAACATTAAGAACTCCTTTGCTATATGCAGTGAAGTGTGATAATGAGAATTGGAGTATCGTTTTTATTTATATATGCTGTTTTTTTTATGGTTAAGAATGTTATTAAGTAATGATGTTTTATTTCATAGCTTGAATTAGACTCAATAATGAGCTATGATTGAAAGTGTGATGTTACCATACTGGTAGGAATTTGAATCCTCTTATTGGATGGGTTTGATCTCTGCTGTGTTATGGAAAATGTATTTATGAAAAATGCTAGTTTTTCCAAAAGAATGGGTTAATATTGTGGTTGATTTATTTATGGTTGACAAAGTGTCACCATAAAAAAGTTTTGAGTTTTAGTTGATTTTTATGCTATTTTCCACAACTCCGAAAAAAAAACGTGAAAAAGAGACTTTTGTATACAGACTTGTTTGTATACGTGTGATATAATTTTGGGTATGCAGACTTTTTTGCATATCGGTATGTCGTTTCATGTGAGTTTGGTAGTACGTGTAGTATTTAGGAAATGCTTGCTATGGATCGAACTTCGGGTGAGATGACATGTTCTTCGATGTGGTACCCACTTGGAACATGTATGCTCCGAGTGGTTTCGAAGGCAAGGGAGACACACTTGGGTGAGGTGTGTTCGGCACAAGGAGAATAGTGCGATTGTGGAAAAGAAACAATATTTTTTTATGTGATTAATTGCCTTAAAGGAAGAAACTAAATGCTCATTCGACTAGTGAATGATAACTAAATGTCTTCCTAAAGGTAGAAAATGTGTTTTGTTGATATTTCAATAATAGTCTAATATGATTATGATTTGTATCGTTGTTTGAAAATAAATTGCATTTATGAGGATTGATAACTCATACATTTTATCCGTTTGTTTCTAATCGTTTCGTGCAGGATGGTAAGTCTATTAACAATTTCTGCAGGTCAGACTTGCCATAGTCAATTTCTATAGTGTAAGTACAAGTAAATGCATATTTACTTATTAGGATGATGAAATGATTGCCTCGTTGAGGAACTAAATTCTTTGAATTGTGTTTTTCTTGCATGACACCTTTGCCTCATTGAGGAACTACCTGTTGGTGTGGATTGTTTATGGTTTTTGTTTAGTTTGATGTTATCACGTGTGGATTTATTGATTTTGGGATGAAGATTTCTCACACCAGCTTTATTGCTGACCCAAGTGAGCTTTTGCTTCTTGGGTACGTTCCTTTGGGAATGTAGTCGATTAGCCTTTCAGGTTTAGAGATTTTTGAGCAGCGTTGCTGGAGTTCCGTTAGTGGGGCTAGCGATGTCAGAGTTTCATGGTTAGATCATTTTTAGTTTGTTTTAATTTTCTAAATTATGTTTTAGTTGTTGTTGCTAATTGTTTATGTTGTTTTTGAATTTTCACGTCCAGAGTTTTGGGGAAATGAATAATCTTATGTGAATTTTAGGAGTTTCATTTTCTTCAAAAATCAGGGCGTGACACCAAGGCATGTTGTTCCTTGACTGCGACAACACGTCCCTCTAGTGCCATAAACACCTCCTGAGATCCCAGTTGCCACAACCATAAAAACAGATATTGGATTGCCCCAAGATCATGGCCCTGCGAATACACATCCCTGCAACAACATTGGAATAATCCAGCAATCACAACAGCCAACACCCGACCTTCTCAACTGAGCTGCTCCCTGAACCACAGACCTGCCAAGCAACATCGTCATAAGCAGCACCAAGTTTTGCTAAACTCGCAGAATATTGGACTGCCTCATAATCACGCCCCTGCAAATACTCGTCCCTACACACATTGCACATTGCCTTCTCCTTGCTAACAATGACCCAACAAAAAAGCTCCCCGCAAGAAGGTCCGAGCCCCCTAGAATCTATCATTTAGCGACACGAACGCAGGGTGTCCGACTCCTATCCAACAGCACTAGGCCGGCAATCCTATTGTCCAAACACTCGTGTCAATCCGTCATTTTGAGCTCTATCGGCTAGTGCATCCGCTACCGCGTTAGCTTCCCTAAATATATGCACGCACTCAATCACCATATCTTCTTTTATCCTTTTGATGTCTCGCCAGACATTCTCCAAGTGCCACAGAAATTTATAATCCTTGTAAAACCAACCACGTACAATTTTGGAGTCCGTTTGAATAATCACTCTCCTACACCCCATCCTATTACACATCCGCATCCCCTCATAAACCGCTAGCACCACCGCTATATTATTAGAGCCTGTTCCAATCATAATTTGCTTAGCCGCAATACAAATACCCCAATGATTTCTTATAATAATTTCAGCCGTCGCCTTATTACTCCTCGACGAACCGTCCACATCAAGGGCAACAAACTCCTTTAGAGGAAAACTCCAATACACAATTCTATTGCCCCTATTAACTACTGGTGCAATAGGAAAACCCAATGCCAAAATCGGCTCGTTCTTATCACTAAATTGCTTAGGATATACGAAGGAATTTGCCAACCTTAAGCCCTTCCGTACCAACAATATGACTGTCATCGCACTAGGCTTGTCATTCTCATAAACTCCCCTACACAGCTGTTTCAAGATCTCCCATAATATAAACATCGGAGTAAGAAAATAGAGAATCCCAACTTGTGTGTTCTTGTTAGCCCCCCTAAACCACACTATCAACACCGTTGAAATTTCTGTTAGCCTTTTCACATGGACATAAAAAATGATTTCAAAATGTTTCCAAACCTCCGCAGCCTGACTGGCCTATAAAAACAAATGTTTTAAAGTCTCCACATTCGGCGCTACACAACAACAACATCTAGAGGCTAAATTAATACCGCAACGGTATAATTCCCCATCAATTGACACTCCCCTCAATAACAATTTCCAAACGAAAACTAAGCTTCTGGAAGGCAAAATAAACAGCCAAATCTTGTTAAATAATGAAGATATTTTCCTCTTCTTTCGAAGCAACTCATAGGCCGAAAGAGTGCTAAATAAACCCTCCAGATTAGGAATCCAAATACAAGTATCACTACACTGATAACACTACAACACAAATACTCAATGATAGCATTCACGGATAGCGGTTTTTATAACAATGCTATAAAAAGTCAATTTTCAATGAATTTGCAAATAAAAAAAGCTATAGTCAATTGGCGGGCATTTTGGCGCTCCCAAATTTTTTGGGTTTTTTGCTACTTTATCTCTCCTCTCCCCCCATTCACAACAGAACTCGCCTCGCCTCTCAACTCCTTCGTGCTCGCCTCCCATCTCCTTCTAGCTTGCTTTTCTCTGCTCGACCTCTTGCTCACCTCTCATCTCCTTCGAGCAGCTCTCTCTCTCTGCGTCTCTCTTCGAGCAGCTCTCTCTCTCTGCATCTCCTGCTGTTTTGAAGGTAATTGTGTTTTTGGTTTGATTTTCTTAATGGGTTTTGGTTTGTTTGTGTTAATTGTGAATTTTCATGTTGGATTTTGGTTGTTTTTGTTGAATTTTGATATCTAGGGGTGTTGGTTTGTTGGGTGATTATGTGAATGGGGGTTGATTAGGTGGATTTTGGCGTGGGTTTGGTTGATTGTATTTGTTTTGAATGACTTTGAGAAGGAATGAAGTTTAAGAAGCAAAACCGACTAAATGGGGTGGAGGTTCTAATTTAGATGATGTGTTTGAGGTCTGTCCTCTGTGGGATTTGAATTGGTGGTTCTGCATAATTAGTTCTCATTTCTGATTGCATGTTGTTCGGCTCTGATTGCTTGGTGTTTGAGTTTTGTCCTCTCTGTGGGGTTTGAAATTAGTGGTTATTGCAGGGTTAGCAACAACAAGGTTAGCTTCTACCTCCATCTCTTCAACAACAAGAAGGTTAGTCCTAGATGCAAAGGATCGTGGATGTTTCTTTAATGCTGAAAATAACAATAGATTAGTGGATGGAATTGCAGGTGCCATGATTGAGCTTGAACAACTCAATAAGCTACTTGATATGAATGCTGAAAATTTATTAGCACAAATGAAACCTGTAGGGATTATCACAGCTTCATAGGCACATGGCATTCACTGGATTTTTTCACAACTGAGATGCTTAAGTATTTTTTTTTATACCAATAAAAATTTTCTTTTTACCAAATCCCACAATAGAATAGAATATAATTCCGAGGTAGAACTGATGAAGTCTTTGTTCTTTTGAAGTACTGATTTCTTTCTGTTTCTGTCGTTCTTCCTTTTGTTTTTCTCCTTATTTCCATGAATGATATATTTTGTTAGTTTAATCGCAACTGTGTGGATTAATCAAAGAATGATGTCAACACACACATTCTCTCTGAAAGCAAGTGAACTAAAATTTTTTCAATGAGTCAGTTTATTTTTATGCCTTTTTCTTGTAGTCTATCTCATGTGTTTTTTTAAGTAACAAATTTTCTTTTAAGTTGAAAATGTAGTTAGATTGTGTTAAAAATACAAAATGCATATGCATTCTCCCTGTTTTTTTTTCTTTTTTTTTCTTTTGTCAATTGTAAATGAAATATTAAAATAATTTCATAAACTATAACACTCAATATTTCTGCGAGTTGCATTAGAAGCACTTCATTTCAAACCATACAAGAACGTAACTTGACTGCCATGTATTTTATGGGAAGGCTAATTGAGATTCTTTCCCATTCCTTTGTGGCAGGAAAATCCAATCCTGGGAGTTCACATGTACTTATACTCCGATGATGTTTTAGATTTGAACTGCCCACAGGGTTCAGGTGACTCCCCTAAGGGCAAAAGTGCACTCTGCCATGCTGTTTCTGATGCAGATGGGAAATTCATGTTTCAATCTGTACTTTGTGGTAACTCCCGCTCCTCTCTCTAGCATGCACACACAGATAGGTTCTGAAAACCTCTAATGCAAATACTCCAAATTTCTCCATGAGGAGTAAGATTTCATCTTAGCTTTATATATTAAGGTTCATGTCATTAATTTGAAACAAAAATAATAAAGCTTGATGGCAATATGTATAAACATATGGTGTCAGTATGTGGTGTCTTTGTTTTAGTAATGTCATATTCTCCATATTTTTCTGATAGAAGGCGAAATTGGACGCAATAGCATTCTTATCAGGGATAAAGTGAGCGTATGTTTTTGCTGCTCCCAGAATGTCGATTTTGTTTATGAAACAGGCACTCTTTTGTTTTGACATTTTGCAGGAGTGTATGAGCTTTTACCGTACTACAAGGGTGAGAACACAGTTTTTGATGTCTCACCGCCTTCCCTGCCGGTTTCTGTTGAGCATCATCATGTTATGGTACCACAGACGTTCCAGGTACAATAATTTTCTTTTGTTATCTCAATTATGAAAATCAAGTAAATGTTAACCTCTTTCTACTTGCTCAATTTGGGGTTCCTGGTCAAAATTCGATTATGTCCGGTGAATCAGTTTGTTGAAAAATATAGGCCCCAGTAGATTTGATTAGTTCCATCGGTTGATTCAACTGTTCCAAAATTTTCACATCAATAAATAGTCCATGGGAATAAAGAAAAATTATACCTCCACATCTATAGCTGTGCAAAGAAAGTTGTATGTTAACGATTCTACTACCAGTTTTTTTTTTTACATCGTTACACTCTTCTACCAGGGTGAGCAAGTAGCACTTTTGCAGGAGATGCATAATATTGTTAGTCTGCTTATCTTTTGTTAAAGTCATGTTATGGGGCTGGTATGGTCTTGTTAATATCTACAAAACACCATCTGGTACTTAGGTTTTTTAGTTTTTCTTCTCCCTCATGACCATATGTAGATCTTCTTTTCTTCCATATGAATCTACTATCTGTAGTGACCTCTGTAATTGCACAGGTTACTGAATTTTCTGTTGGTGGACGTGTAATTGATGAAAGTGGTGTGGGCGTGGATGGTGTTAAGATTATAGTAGATGGCCATGAGCGGTCTATCACGGACAAACAAGGATATTACAAGCTTGACCAGGTAGAAAATTACATACTATTTTGACGAGGGAAAGAATGTGACTCTTTCACATTTGGTTTTTCTTAGACATGAATGTGCTTTTCTTCATTCCAAAACTGATGTTTACTTTATGGCCTTGTCATCAGGTACGAAGGACAGCGTGACATGCTCTACAACCAGACATTTAATTTTGACCAGGTTGCTTTTGCTTCGGAAGGAATCAAAGATGCGCAGCAAACTGTATGCTTTCGAAACCTTTTAAGTTTCCACGTGTGAACTTTTAAGCTTTTCCATCCATATATTACCTGTTGATGGTGATTTGGATGGGGAAGATTATGAATTATCCAATTATTACATCTTTAGGATAACAGCTAAATATACTATTAATCTTGAAAGACTTGCTTTATTGTTTTATATATGGTATAATCAATGCAATTTATGTTCAGTGGGCTAGGTTTATGATAGAGATTGTAGTCATGACTAATGATTGTTGTTTTTATTCAGATGACAGCTTTGAAATCTGCTAACAAGGAGTTGAAAGGAATGATGAAAACAGTGAAGATACAGGATATTGATGTGAGTATCACTTTATCTTGTTCCTAGTCTCCATCTTTGAGGGAGATGCATGGAGGAATTTCAGAAAGAATATTTTAGAGGCGCATGATATGTAGTTAATCTTAAAAAAGTCCTTTTATGCTTTTATGGTAATAACACTGTTTTAAAATTCATAGCTGTGCTGTTGAGCGCAACATTACCCATTCCCAATGCCAGAGAATCACAAAGATTCCCGTTACACTCCATTGGCTTTACATATTATTTTGCTTCTTCTCGACTTTTGTACCTCTTCTTCTCTACATTTATTTTCTTCTTTATGTCCCTTTGTATATATTTTTTTCGTACTTACAACAGAGATAAGGTAATAAGGCATTAGGTATTGAAACAGGAAAAGGGGTGAGAAGAAGGCTTCTGAAGTGCAGCTCCCCACAACTATCAATGATGGCAGAATCAGTCCTGCTGTTTGATTATATATTGTTCTATAACTTAGAAATATGAGTTAGTATCTTGGGATGATTTACATTCAAATGGTAGAGGATAGATAGGGATTAGACTTACAAGTGAGAATATGATTGTTTGAAATATGATTATTGAAGGGAAAAAAAAAGTTTAGCTGGCTACATAGTTTAGCTTGAAAATATGATTATTGAAAAAGAAAAAAAAAGTTTAGCTAGTTAGATAGTTTAGTTAGGATTGAAACAGGAACCTAGATATATAACATTTTTCTGATTGTTTCAATATATGATTAATGAAAAAAAAAAAGTAATTAATGATTGTAAGCTGATCTCTACCTTGTTAAAGGAAGTCTTCTCGGAGTTCTTCCTATTCCTTTTAAAGCCCTTATGATAATTCTTCCTCCATTTCCTAGGACCTGCATTAGTAACCTGTTGAAAACCAATACTTTATGTTTTTCTTGTTACATTAGTGTATTGATTTAGTATGACCTTGCAGATTCTTCCAGTGAATATAAAGGGCCTTGCTGGTAGTGTAGCAACAATGGCCAATTGGTTAACATCAATTGTGATCACAATGACGGCGAACTTGCTTCTTACTTGGAGCAGCGGAGGTATGCTTTCTTATATACCTACATTAACGTACATTAAGGTAGACAACCACGTCTAATGGGCTTATAACTATTGAAAAGACGTTTGTTATTCTGTGTGGGGAAATTGAGGATCTTTTAAATATAGCTCCTCGGTAAAATCAACATTCTTGAAGTTCTAGCTGGATGTGTTAATTACAAGTCAGTTAAAATAAGCTACTCTGTTGGGTTCAATGATCCTGACCAACTTATTAAATCTACATATTATATAGGTTTTATATCTTGCTCCAATCTATTTATCTCTTTTGATCTATCTAAACTTGTACCATCACTCTGAACAGGAACTCACACTCACTCTGAACTCACACTCACAGGTTTTGTGTTATGTTAATGTTGACAAACACTTGTACTTCTCTTTATCCGTTTCCTCATACTGGAATTATGAACAAACATGACTTGTTTCTATTGCTAATTGAAGTGTAAGGTCAATATTAATATAATGGTTAATGCCTTATAGGAGAAAGATGTTGCGCTCGAAAATGGTGGCGGGTTGGGAAGGTTAGCATCATGTTTTCTTGAGTCCATGGCAACATTAAACTTGCCTGCATGGGGTTATGGTTTGCGGTACAGATATGGACTTTTTAAGCAAAAAGTCGCCAAGGAGGGACAAGAAGAAATTGCTGAAGACTGGCTAGAGGTTTGGTTTAGCTGAAATCATTGAATATTCGTATTCTTCCTCGTTTGTTTGTGACTTCAATTGGTAATCAGTAATCTGTATGGTGCAGAAATTCAGCCCCTGGGAAGTTGTCAGGCATGATGTCATATTCACAGTCAGATTCTTTGGTCAAGTCGAGGTCAATCCCTCAGGATGGTGAGTGTTAATTTTTTATGATGTTGTGTAATTGAATATATATATATTTTTTAATTATTTAGTAAAGAACTAGAAGGATACTCCTAGATTGGTATGTTATCTTGGATCCATGTTTTTGCTCTCTTTTTCTTAATGTCAGTGAAACTCATCAAATGTCAGAACCTTAACAGTTAACACTATCCTTTTATTTTTCACAGTCGAAAATGGGGAATATATTAGTGCAACTGCTCCTTTAACCTTTTTTTTTTTTTGTTGTTGTTTTTGAACCCAACAAAAATATTTCTTTTGACCAAAACTATGGCATCGATGAGTATAGCGACAGTACAATCTTTGCAAGGACATACCACTGAGAACACAGCAGGAGAGGTATCCTTCAGTGTAAGCCATTCCATCTATTTTGTTTCATTTGTTCTCAATGTTCAGTGGATCTTCTATCTGCTGATACTATTCTACCATTTCCAAGGATTCAATTTGCTAATAGTTGAATAAATTGATGCAGTCAAATTTGTTTGACAAAATATGATGACGTTCATTTAGTTTCCATGAATGTTTTGTCATGTCATGATTTTTTGATTTGCACACTCTGATAGAATGATATGTATTCGATAACTCCAGATCACTGTTGACGAAGTGTCTAAATCATCTTCTTCAAGAACCAAGGAAGAAGTTCTTACTGCTGAAGCTGAAAATGTTTACTCGCAGCGTCTAGCCCTGGGAAGTGCCAATGTGTTACATGTGCTTCCTCCTAAGGAGACAAATGAGCTTACCCTTAAGAAGCTTGCGGAATCCATTTTCAAACAGTCTCAGGTCAGAAATCCCATTGATTTCACTGCTGCTAGTCCATTGCACTCAAAAATCCATTAACCACACCTTCAATTGTTATTATGGAACACTAATATTGCTACCTTCATTTTCTTTCTGTTTTTCTGCAGAAGAGCAACACAAACTCCCATGTAGAAGGTGAGCTGAAAGAAAACAATCTTGCATGTTTTGGCATTCAATCACTCTGATATTACGCCTATATGTTTTGAGTGATGCTTTGCTGATGTTGATATTATTATTTCTAAACAGATATAAAAAGTTTCTCATGTTCAAATTTTCTCAGCGCAGAGCAATATTCTAAGGATGCATTTTCAGAAGAAGGATCATTTTTCTAGAGCATTCCCAAGGATTTTGTCTGTCCTTTAACTGGAGAGTTGTTTGAAGATCCAATAACTCTGGAGACTGGTCAAACCTTTGAGCGGAATATATTCAAGCTGCTGCTTTAGTAAGCCAGCCTGCTCTTTATTCTAAGGAACTCATGCAGCAGCACCCGGTTGGACCTGCTATGGTCCATCCATCTGAAGCTGTTGCAAAGGGTCCATCATGGAGGGATCTGTTAGAACCAGGAGTCAAGCATGCATTGATTGTTGGTAAGAGATGGTCTACCTTTATACAATTTTCAAAGCATTGTTCTTTTTAACTATAACTCATGGTTTGATTCAATGCATGAAAATCCTCTAAAGTAAGCCTTCCTAAATTTTAATGATCCTCATCTTTTTATGCTGTCACAGTTCCGCTGAGCGACTTGATCGTAGGGAAAGATCTTGGTCCATGATTGCAAGTATGAAAGCTCCTAGGGGAAATCACTCCACAACCATTTTAAATGAGAAATTGTAAGTTCATATTTATTGTTTTCCTCGTTCAGTTTACTCAATAAAAATGTTGATTGCCTTGTGGATGAATATGCCTAGGGAAAGATTTTGGTTTTTTTCTTAGCCTCTGTTTACTGACCAATTGATTTTTGCTGTTTGTTCCTTCTCAGCTGACCCTAAGGCGGGTCATGGACACTGCAAAGCAATCAACCCCATCTGGGTCTCTTAATGAAGTTTCAATGGTGTTGCTAAACAATGCATTATCTTTGCCATTTGCAACTTTTTTGATTATTGTATTAGGTGAATGGGAATATGTTTACAAATTTCTGCTGTAATGAATTGTAAATGTTGTTGCTGTAATGAATTGCTTGAAAGCAATTGCTGGAATTTGTTGATCAAAGGTTGTAAATGTTGTTTTTAAATTTAATAAAGTCATTAAATTTTACTTACTTGATGCACGTGCTGAATTATACTTGCTTATAAGATGTAATCAAAAGTCATTTGAACGCAAAAAAAAAAAATAAAAAAAAAAATAAAATAAAATTCCTATGTATACTCTACCATAGCGTTTTAGAAACGCTATGATAGAGCCTTTTATAGCGTTTCAGAAACGCTATGGTAGACTCTATCATAGCGTTTCAGAAACGCTATAAAAGGCTCTACCATAGCGTTTTTAAAACGCTATTAAAGGCTGCTTACTATAGCGGTTTTAAAACGCTATAATAGACCCTGGGTCTATTATAGCGCCGGCAAACATAGCGTTTATTAAAACGCTATGGTATCCTACCATAGCGTTTTTGAAACGCTATGAATGACATTTTTTCTTGTAGTGTCCATTTCCTAGGACCTGCATTAGTAACCTGTTGAAAACCAATACTTTATGTTTTTCTTGTTACATTAGTGTATTGATTTAGTATGACCTTGCAGATTCTTCCAGTGAATATAAAGGGCCTTGCTGGTAGTGTAGCAACAATGGCCAATTGGTTAACATCAATTGTGATCACAATGACGGCGAACTTGCTTCTTACTTGGAGCAGCGGAGGTATGCTTTCTTATATACCTACATTAACGTACATTAAGGTAGACAACCACGTCTAATGGGCTTATAACTATTGAAAAGACGTTTGTTATTCTGTGTGGGGAAATTGAGGATCTTTTAAATATAGCTCCTCGGTAAAATCAACATTCTTGAAGTTCTAGCTGGATGTGTTAATTACAAGTCAGTTAAAATAAGCTACTCTGTTGGGTTCAATGATCCTGACCAAATTATTAAATCTACATATTATATAGTTTTTATATCTTGCTCCAATCTATTTATCTCTTTTGATCTATCTAAACTTGTACCATCACTCTGAACAGGAACTCACACTCACTCTGAACTCACACTCACAAGTTTTGTGTTATGTTAATGTTGACAAACACTTGTACTTCTCTTTATCCGTTTCCTCATACTGGAATTATGAACAAACATGACTTGTTTCTATTGCTAATTGAAGTGTAAGGTCAATATTAATATAATGGTTAATGCCTTATAGGAGAAAGATGTTGCGCTCGGAAATGGTGGCGGGTTGGGAAGGTTAGCATCATGTTTTCTTGAGTCCATGGCAACATTACACTTGCCTGCATGGGGTTATGGTTTGCGGTACAGATATGGACTTTTTAAGCAAAAAGTCGCCAAGGAGGGACAAGAAGAAATTGCTGAAGACTGGCTAGAGGTTTGGTTTAGCTGAAATCATTGAATATTCGTATTCTTCCTCGTTTGTTTGTGACTTCAATTGGTAATCAGTAATCTGTATGGTGCAGAAATTCAGCCCCTGGGAAGTTGTCAGGCATGATGTCATATTCACAGTCAGATTCTTTGGTCAAGTCGAGGTCAATCCCTCAGGATGGTGAGTGTTAATTTTTTATGATGTTGTGTAATTGAATATATATATTTTTTAATTATTTAGTAAAGAACTAGAAGGATACTCCTAGATTGGTATGTTATCTTGGATCCATGTTTTTGCTCTCTTTTTCTTAATGTCAGTGAAACTCATCAAATGTCAGAACCTTAACAGTTAACACTATCCTTTTATTTTTCACAGTCGAAAATGGGTTGGGGGAGAAGTTCTTCAAGCACTGGCTTATGATGTGCCTATTCCAGGATACAAGACCAAAAACACAATAAGTCTTCATGTCTTTAGGAAGCAAAAGCTGGCAGTCAGGATTTTGACTTATTTCAGTTCAATGATGGAAAATATGAAGCTGCTGCCCAGCTTCATTCAAGAGCAGCAGGTTGGTTATCTGGTGGAAAACCAGTTATCTACCTCCTAATCAGTGTGAAGTGTTCATTTTTTTTGTCACATATATTAAAGTTAAAAATGGTCTAATAAGAACTAGTAGTAATGCTTAAGGCTATTCAGTTACTTCTTTCTGATTTTGATGATTACATTGTAACAATGTGTTGTTTAGGCTAATTCTAGTGTTAAACAATTTATTTGCTTCTCAAGGAAATGAATGTAGCATCTTTTCCGCATTTGATTGTGTTTGTCTGTGTGTGTATGTCATTTGATTCCCTAACGGATATTCATCAATTTGTGCTGTTGCAGATATGTGCAGTTCTGTATCCTGGTGATGCTACAGAAGATGGAAAGCTTCTGCGTCTAAAGCAACAATTTTTCCTTTGCAGTGCCTAAAGCTCTAAAGCTCTAAAGCTCCCAAGCTCAAGAAGAACTTTGGGTGTCATTTCTATGTCTCAGTCTCTGTCCTTGTAAGTTCCTCTGTTCCCGTATGTACAGCTGCTGGCCATGCAGTTTTGAAAGTAATTGAGAAAAGAAAAGCTCCAGGAGGATGCAATGGACTACACAATGTCGAATTGTAAATGCTGTTGTTTCTACTGTAATGAATTGATACACGTGCTGTAATGAATTGTGAATGATCTAAATTTCTGCTGTAATGAATTGTAAATGTTGTTGCTGTAATGAATTGCTTGAAAGCAATTGCTGGAATTTGTTGATCAGCTAGAGGTTGTAAATGTTGTTTTTAAATTTAATAAAAAGTCATATTAAATTTTACTTACCTGATGCAAGAATTGATGGACGTGCTAAATTATACTTACCTATAAGATGTAATCAAAAGTAAAAAAAAAAAAAAAAAAAAAAAAAAAAATTTCCTTTGTATACTCTACCATAGCGTTTTTGAAACGCTATGGTAGAGCCTTTTATAGCATTTCAGAAACGCTATGGTAGACTCAGAAACGCTATAAAAGGCTCTACCATAGCGTTTTTAAAACGCTATAAAAGGCTCTACCATAGCGGTTTTAAAACGCTATAATAGACCCAGGGTCTATTATAGCGGCGGCAAACATAGCGTTTATTAAAACGCTATGGTATCCTACCATAGCGTTTTTGAAACGCTATGAATGACATTTTTTCTTGTAGTGTAACTACTTTGAAATCTGCATCATAAAGTACCCGCGCCAGATTCCTGACTGTCGAGCTCACCAAATCGAAATCTCCATTCTGGACCTCGTAGATCGTAGGCCAAACACTTTTCTTCACTAACTCCCTCGACCTTTTGAAAACTGACGTAAGATTCAAGTTTGCATAAAAAAAACTTGAATTCCCATTACCAATGCGCCAAACACTGTTGCTAATAAAGACCGCTTTGAACTTCACAATTTCTTTCATAATCGGCGAAGCTCCTTGTTTCTCCAATTGATATACCAAAGGAACCTACCTTCCAGTACTTTCCTCTCATAAAGTTAGCCCACAAAGAGTTGGCATTTAGCAAATTCCACAAAGCTTTGGTTTGAAAAGCTTTTGTGACAGTAGCCAGACTTTTAATCCCCAAACCTCCTTCCTCCCAAGGAAAACAATTATTGTCCCAAGCTACCCATTTTTTCTTCCACTTCCCTTCATTGTCTCCCTAGAAAAAATTTTCCATCAATTTCTGAATTCTAGAGATGACTTTTTGTGGCACACACATAGCACTTAAAGTATATACTGGAATGGAGCTTAACACATGCCTGATCAGAACTAATCTCCCACTAGGCGATAACAACTTTGCCTTCCAGCCACACTAATTATCTTCTTAATCTTACTCACTAGGTCCTCAAAAAAGATACTTCTACATTTACCTTGAAAAATCGGTACACTCAAGTATTTAAGAAGAAACCTTCTAATGTACGTCTTAATGGCTACCACTTGCTCAGCTGAAGCCCTTTCCTCTACCATAAAAGAACTTTTACCTGCATTAATCTTTTGACCCGAGACCTTGACATATCTTTCCAAGAATTTCAAACAGTCTGTGACCGAGGATTTCCTTCAATTGAGAAAAATTAATGTATCATCTGCATACAAAAGGTGCGTAATGGGCGAGCAATGTCTGAGAGTTTAATAAAAACAAATATCCCCTTACTAAAATTAGCCTTCAACCCTTTGCTAAGGACCTCCGTAGCAATGATAAACAACATAGGAAAAAGAGGGTCACCTTGCCTCAACCCGTAGAGGATTTAAAATACCCATTGTACAATTCTTTCAACAGAACAAAAAATCCACAGTGAGCGTTACAATTGGTAAAAAGATGACAAACTCTACTCGAGAACCCAAACGTCTTAAGCACCGCCAAAAGAAAAGACCATTCCAAACGATCATAGGCTTTTTCCATGTCAATCTTTAAAACCATGTTTCCGTCTGTGATCCTTTTATTAATATCTCTCATCATCTCCTGAGCCAATTCAATATTTTCACAATAGATCTTCCCCTTACAAAAGCACCCTGCTCCTGAGCCACTATCTCTGATAATAGTAAAGCAAGTCTATTGCAAAGTAATTAGCTGAAAATTTTATATATAACGTTGCAAAGACTAATAGGACGAAAGTCAGAGAAAGAACCTGGCGAGTCCACCTTAGGAATCAAGGAAATAAAATTTGCTGAAAAAGTCACCGGTAGAGCCGCACCCTCAAAGAGCTGAATGGCTACTTTCCAAATGTCCGTTCCAACAATCTCCCAGCATGACTGAAAGAAACCTGCAGTGAAACCGTCTGGCCCTGGAGCACTACTCTTCGGGATGCCAAAGGTCGCCTGTTTCACCTCTTCCAATGTCGGACTACTGACTAACTAATCACAATCCAAACCAGATATAACTGAAGGAATACAACTTAACAATTCGGGTCATGTTCACAATCATCGTGAGCAGTAAGAAGACCTTGAAAAAAACCATTAGTTTCTCGAAGAATTTCCCCCGCCTCTGTAATCTCCCTTCCACACTGCCAACGAATGGAAGAAATAGATCTTCTTTTTTGTTTCGATTTAACCGAAGCAAAAAAATACTTGGTACAAGCATCCCCTTCCTTAAAGTCCCCTTGCCCTGCTTTCTGCATCCAATACAATTTCTCTTGTTTAAGTGCTAGTCTGTATTTTGCCTGACATCTGCTCAGATTGCAGCACGCATTGACATCCCAGTTAGCCTCCACATTGAGACCATTACTGCCAGTACTTTCCCATCCAGAAATTAGAATATTTTCCCATAGACTCATTTCATCTTCTAGTGCCCTAATTCTGCTAAAAATATTACCAAATACATCTCTATTCCATAGGATCAGAGCTCTGCAGAGAGTTTTGAGTTTAACATCCACCTCATACAGCGCCCTCATACTAGCAACCTCCACTTTCCAAGTCTACTCAACCAACTCCTCAAAGGACTGATGCGTCTCCCACATATTTAAGTACCTGAAAGGAGAATAACCCACTCTAGACTGCGCTAGAATAGAGGCCAGAATAGGAGTATGATCCGAAAATGTACGCTGTAGATGCTCCACCTTCGTGTATGGTAACTGGGACTGCCACGACGAGTTCACAAAATTCTGTCCAGCCTGGCCTAAATACGATCACTCCCACGCCTATTGTTATACCAAGTAAATCTAGGGCCTATGTACCCACAATCCAAGAGCTCGCAATGCTCAATACAGTTCAAAAAATTAGTCATGACGTTCAATGAAGAAGAATTCCCTCCTAACTTATCACTGGCACTAAGAACTGCATTAAAATCTCCGCCAACCATCCAAGGGACATTATTTTGAACCGCCCAATGTTCCATTATCCCCCATAGTTCCCTTCTCTCCTCCACAGTGCATTTAGCATAAACAAAGGAAATAAAAAAGGTCTGAGAGTTTGAATCCGTTACCTGACAGTGAATAAACTGATCCGATTCATCCACCACCGTAACCACCAACTCTGAATCCCAAAAAATCAAAATCTTCCCTCCCGTCACTTCATTAGACTTAAAGCCTGCCAGTCTCATTTTATTGCCAAACTCCATATGACGACTAGCCTCAATCATAGGTTCTGCAATCATAAACAATTCTGACTTTGTACTCGTTCACCAATCCTTTTAGTCTAGTCCATGTGGCTCTGTTCTCCACACCTCGTGCATTCCAAAACATTATGTTTTCGATCTTTTTTTAATCTGGACAGATGAACCATTCGGCCTTGCTAGTCGGCGACTTCCCGGGGGAATCGTCAACCTGACTTTCTTACTTTTCTTTTTACTCATCTCACCTTCCGACACTGCCCCCAACTCCAAATCTCTGCTCATTGTAGCTTGTGGACCAATCTCAGCCTCAGAGTCTACCTCGTCACTGTCATCATTTGTACTTTTGAGCGTATTTATATTTATCTTCTTCCACCTGAGCCTGCAAGATTCTTTAAACAGAGAAATAGCCTTGTTTAAAGTTTCACCCAGCTCATGAATTTCCTCCGACTCCTTGACCAACACAAGCTCTCTATTCCTTGAAATTTTCAAGCTCGCACCATGTTCCAACCCATGAGACTCATCCGCGTATTGCGACAGGATAGGCAGCACATTTCGCTCCTCGGACAGGTCATGTACAGTCACGCCTTTCGCAACAGTGACTACACCAAACACTCTGGAACGAGCACTCCGCTCTGCTGCCATGCTAATCTTGACTGCTGGTCAAGTCAAGCTTGCCTGTGCTCCATCCTCTTCCGCACCCTTAATAGCCTTCTCAATCCCACTAGAAGAGTATCCTGCATCCCTGCAATCAACCTTGAATTCTTGTAACTGATGCTCCTTCGACTTAGCAATAGCAACAATTTCTCTATTCGAAATTTCCACTTTATCACCGATTTGATTCCTTTGCTGTATCATCATTCTAATTAAATTACCTTATTTTGAATCTAATTTAACCATGCCCGTATCCTCCTGTGTATCCACTGTTTCCACTTTGGCCAAAATCTGTTTAGACACTGATTTAGAAACTGCTTCGAATTCAACTATTACCTTGCTAGGAAGCTTTAAACTCTCTGTTTCTAAACTGATCACAACATTCTCAGTTTCCCGATTTAAATCCTTGTTACCCTTTGTTTCTACCTTGATCGGCCTATTGTTTAATTCCATCTCTTGGTCCAAGTTGGAAAAAAAACAAATGCATTTTTTTGGACCATGTCCCTAATCTCAAGCAGCAAATTATTCACCTTCTGCGTGTTCACTGGCACGTTCTGGCTGGAGATATCGGCTCCTATATCGATCTTTGCTCCGCTCACACCAATTTTCTCCTATTTATTCTCTATTTATTTCAGAACTGGGCGATAAACCTGCTTCGACTCTATGCCTTTCGGCTGCTTACCGTGCTCTTTGTTCACAAAAATCTCATTTTTCTGGACCCCTTCACTATGCTTAATGTTATCCGACTTCGCCAATTCTTGGCAATTATCTTTTTTGCTCCCAACGCGTCTCCTACAAGCTTCGTATGTATGCCCAATCATGGCACAATTGTCACAATATTTGAATCCCGGGTAAACAATTTTCTGCCAAAAGCCCTTACTCCCGGAAAACTCTAGCCAAATACGGTTAGGTAGTTCGCTCGATAGCTCCATCTCCACACACAACCTAACAGCGTTCAATCTAGTAAAACCTAGCGTGCTGTCATCAATCCTCTGAAATGTACCAATCGAGTCCCCTACCTATTTAAAATATAAAGGATGAAAAAATTGTATAGGTAGGTTCGGTAAATCTACCCGCAAAAGGGCTAAAATTGGGTCTTCTCTTAGACTAAAACCCTGATGCCATCGAAAAGCTTTAAATCAAACACCCCTAATCATATACGAATCCTGTGACAAAGTTTTTTTAACCTTCTTTTTTGCCTGAAATCTTACAAGAACATGCTTCGGATCTAACAATCCCATGGTAAAGTCCCCCATGACTCCCCAAGTTCAATGAATCGTTTTTCTAATAGCTTTTAAACAAAAACGATAACTGGAGAACTTAAAAACAATGATTGAAGATTCAACATACCTTTCACATCTTTTCACTTCGGAAATATTCATGGACAACGCCGGACATCCCTCTTTTCAAAAATGATTCCCCTTCATTGGATCTTTGTCAATGATGACCTTCTTCACGACCCCCAATGCCTGAAGAAAGGTCCTCGACAACCTTGCAGCCTCGGGTTGTGTGCCTCCTAGCCCAGCCGTGTGGCCTTCCACCATAACGGCTAGAGGAGCCGCCATGGACAGCCTTTGCGAATCCTTAAGTTGGACGTTCCAGATTAATCTTATAGGATAAATAAAGGCTGAGATTAAACTAAATCTAGTCTTCATGAAACTTCCCCTGGATCCTTCAAAATCGCCTAGGTAGAGCAGTTTTGCTTCTTCAAGATTAATTTTTTTTTCTTTGGTTTATCGCCTCAATCAATAACACTGAGGCTCTGCTTGATACATTGTAAAAAAAATTCATTTTGCAAAGTAATGCAAATTCATCACTTTGCAATACGTTAGTTTTCAATGCATTACTTTGCAGTTGCCTGATATTAGTCGGAAAAATATTGTCATTTCAACAATTTTTAGTTTTTTGGGGGGTTTCTTCATTGGCGTGCATTTCACGTACCTTATGTTCTACCATATATATATTATTTATATATTTTTTATTTAAATATGTAACTGAATAATATGTAAGAAAAATAATGACTCTTTGAAAGAGTTTTAATTATAATAAACTCTTATAAATGCGACTCTATTGAGTTCCAAATCGTATGGACTCTAATGTGTTGCACATAATAATAAGAACTCTTAAAAATATGGACTCTATTAAGAAGTATAGTCCAACATGTGAACGTGAGAGTTATCTGCAAAAGAATTCAGAACATTTTATCCCGTAAATTATGTAGGATTTCATAATGTGAAGATTTAGAGGCTATGCATTTTAATTCCATAATCGCTTTACGTAAATCTTACCAAGCACTTATTTTTTGTAACTGCCTGCAAAAGAATGCATTTGTATTATTTTATGGAATACCAAGCAGAGCCTAAGTATCAAAATAACTTTCCATTTCTTATTCATTGAATTTTAACTTTTATAACACTACACCACGTGTGAGACCCTGAGTGGGCGGACCTGAGTAGGGGAGGAGGATGATCCTTATATGTGCGGGGTCAACTCCCCATGGTATCGACGCGTTTTAAAGCCGTGAGGGCCGGATGGTAGCCCAAAGCGGACAATATTGGTACAGTGTGGGAGGGGGTCGTCACACCACGACTTAGATAACTTCGCTAAATTGAGAGTTATACCCAATACTCAACCACTACATTACAACTTTGACTCAGTTCAAACTCTTTTAAACAATAACCACCTTATTAGCATTGCTACAAAGCAAAAATTCTATTGTGGCTCAACCTTTTGTACTTGAAAACTCATAAAAGTGTTATAATACTCACAAAAAGTGCACTAGCACTAGGCAATATTGACTAGAGGGTGAATAGTCACTTTTCGCAAATCGAATTTGTATTTTAAAAAAAAGGCGGAAGTACTCGACTTCGAAGTTCTTTGCATAAACTTATTGAAAGCTTATAGTGTGACTTAAGCAAAGTCAATACCTCAAGGGTCACAAGTTTAATTGATTCACTTGCAAGTTGAACATATAATTCATGCTATAGAAAGCAAAGACAACTTAACTAAGCATGCAACGTAAATAAAATAAATTAAAATAAATAAATGAATAAATAGAGTCACGGGGAGAAGAAATAAAACCAGACAAAGAAGACCAATATAACGAGGTCCATGTAAGCCAAAGTTTGATTGGGTCCAACTAGTTACTTCCTTGGTGGAAAGGGCTCACAAGCCTCAAGTCTTTATCACTTAATCATATGAGAACGCCACTCTCAATCAACGTTCCATAACCTTGCAAGGTCCAATCGCCACGCTTCTATGAAATTTACTGACACAAACCAAGTGATTTACACCACGAGTCTTACAAATACTTTAGCGATCACCAATGGGATGCACCACAACCAAGTCTTGCGGACGTGTAATTGGGATCCCTGAGATACAACTTGGTCTAATGTTCTGTTTCGCGAGACTTATCTAATAGCCAAGGATCATGGGATGCAACACAACTAAATTTTGCCACCTGCTTAGGATCGTTGGGATGACACTGACTCATAGGAATCCACTCCACGGATTCAAGAACTCACGCAGGTTGAAGGTGAGTTTAGGCTACGCTGACACTCAAAGGTTTTTTTTTTTTTTTTTAGTAATACTCGTTTATTGGATAAAGAGGGTTAAAAGCTCTTTTACATTCACTTCCTCACTCAATGAAAGATAAAATATTCACTCAAGAATTAGATGAAATTGTTGAAGGCTTGACAACTCTCCAAATGAGGCATATACCGATGAAATTTTTTTTTTGACTCTTCTAACTCACTTATTTTATCCCTTCTCTTTAGATAACCAAATAACTCATAAAGAGATAAAGAGTTCTTCCTATAATTCCATAGATCGCTCACAAGGGATATGGGTTTTGATGGGTGAGTGGATTTTTCAAGTGGAAATACTTCACTAATTTGAACATAGGAAATATGAGAGAGATGATCCAAAGAGATGGGTCCCAGTTCCTATTTATAGAACCAGTATCAACAAGCACAAACTTAATCTCAATCACTCGGTATACAATTATACTTCCATCGTATACTTTTTACATAGTTTTGGCATAATTTGCAAATACCTTTTCAATTCAAGGTTATTTTCCATTTGGCCCTTATTAGTTTATAGCTATTCTTATTTGGCCTCCAAAGGTTTTGTATTCCAGTCTAACACCCATGACTATGTGTTCAACCAAGTTGACTAGCAAACTCCATCCAATTTTTCAAAAAGACCAACTTATCATGTGGTTTTACCCTACTCTTATTTTATCTTCTCGCAAATCCTCTCTCACTTTCTATCTCTCTATAATCCCTCATATTCTCCTTCTCTTTTATTTCCCTCACAAACCCTCTCTCAACCTTTCTTTTATTTTGTTTTCACAACTAAGAAGATAAGAAATCGATTTGAAGCCACACTTGAAGATCTGATGGATGAAATCGCATCCCATTGGAAATCGAGTGAGATCGGAGAAACCCTCAACACCACCACCTCCGCCAAATCTCCCTCCCCTCTCCTTCCACTCCAACTTGAATCAATATATTGGTTTCGCTTTCAAACTCTTTCCTTGCTACTATAATTCAGACTCAGATGAAGGGAAGAATAAGCAAAACTATTCGTTGACTCATTCAACTTTTGTGTCTCATTATCAGTCACTAGATGAAGATTCAAGTGTTGCTTTTATTTCAATTCCTGATAAAGGAGATTCAAAGTCGACCATTTCAAAGATGAAGTATTCAGCTTGGGACTTCTTGATACAATTTGCATCAATTGATGGGCATGGAGTTGGGTTAGGTTCTATTGGTAGTTGATTCAATGGATAATGAAATAAATGAAGAGATAATGGAAGAAGTAAGAAATTGCAAATAGAAAGTAGTAGAGGAAATTTTATCAAGATGTGACTTTGGTGAAAGCACTTCTAAAATGGTACAATTAACAAGAGATGAAGATAACATGGGATCAGTGGAAAAGGATATAAGGAGTGGAAGAGGATATAACGAGCTGCTCTGAATCCATTGTTTCCACGATGGGCATCCTAATTCCTCATTGGCCCCATTAGTTTGTATATAATTCCTAATTGGCACCCATCTTCTTTGTGAGGTGCTATAATGTGTGTAATGGTTGTTTATTAGGTGCCTTTGTAAGGCATGTTCTTGTGAGGTGCTATAATGTGTGTGATGGTTGTTTATTAGGTGCTTTTGTAAGGCATGTTCTCCTAATTAAAGAGCAAAAAACATCTAAATACTAGTTTCTTAGTCGTTGGATCAAGCTTAATCATCAAGTAATATGATTTATGTGATTTTGGTAAGACACGTGTAAAGCACAAACAGGGTAAGTTGGTCGTTTTGAAAAATTGGATGAAGTTTGTTAGTCAACGTAGTTGAACATACAGTTATGGGTGTTACACTGGAATACAAAAAACTTTAGAGGTCAAATAGGAATAGCAATAAACTAATGGGAGCTAAATAGAAAATAACCCTTTAATTTATATTCAATGACATGGCAACATATATACCACACAATCAAACATTGTGATATCCAATGCAATTGTGCTGATAGCACACATATTACCATGTCATCAACTACATGTTTTTAGTACAAAAATTGAGTCACAGTAGAAGTACTATTTGCAAAATATCTAAATAGACTCATCAACCTCTATAAGTCCCTTACCTGGGTTAGGTTCATGGTCCAAACAACTATAATGTTCCATGCAAAACCTCTGAAATTAGTTTGTCTTAAAGTATGAAATTTCGATAATTTAAACATTTTCCCCAAACATAGTTATTCTCTGCGACATTTTTCTCTCATTCAAATTTGTTTTTGAAAAATTATCCAGTGCTTATATTACTAATTGTTTCCATTGGTTTGAAGTGATGTGAAGTGAGATATTACTCTTATATGGAGCATAGGACCATAATTGTGTGAGAAAAAAAAGTGGTTGAGACAAAATCTCCTTTCAATTGCAACTATGTAAATTTAAAGGATCGTGCATAATTACAAAATAATGAAAAATAATAATAAAATAAAAACACACTGAAAAAAAGGCTAAAGCAAAATGATGAATTTTTGTAACATCAAGTTTAATAAACTATAAACAAAAGTAAGTTAATATACGTGATCTTTTGAAAACAATATATATAGAATTATAGACAAACAAGAAGAAAATTGTGTTTACAAAAAACTTACGAACGTACTTGTGTAAAAAAGTAAAAGGATAATGAAAAATAAAGGATAAAAATTGCATGAATGCAACAGGTGCAAATAACTAGAAAATATTAGGTGGATTGTTGCACGAGTTTGATTAGGTGTATTGCCCGTGCAAGTTTACGAATGACTCATAATATTCTAAGCATTCTAAGCTTAAAAACTAATGTAAATTCAACAACTTAACAACGTTGACCAGACCTTTAACTTCATCACAACAAAGACCTTGTTTTTCGTTCTTATATTTTTCCAGTTGTGAGTTGTTTCACTGGCATTGTCGTCGCATGTTTTTTTTGTCTGTTGCCTCATGTTGAGATTGGCCTCGTACACAGGCACAAATCTACATGGGGGCAAGTGGGCGAACTTGCCACCACTCACTTTTAAATTTTTTTTGGGTTATTCTTTTATTTACCCACCCCTGCGAAGCTGACGAAGTCGTCACGCCCCTCTCCTCTCTTCTGCGCTCTCTCTTTGTTTACTGTGACACCAACACACGAGCAATCGCCCCTCCTCCTTTTATCATCTCCCTCCATCTCTCCCACTATGCTTGATTTAGTTCTCTTTCCCACCATTGCCACTAGCAACCTCAACCTCTCTTGCCTACTTTAAGGAAGAAGAATATTTATTTTTAAGTATTTTCTTGAGATGAATTTGTATCTCAAGGTCTAGTTTTGTATTTTATTCGTGGGATTTTTTGGATATAGATGAAAGTTTAGATCCATTAATTTTTTCCTCAAGATACATTTTTGTCGCTCAATGTTCATCTGTGGGATATTGTTTGAAGGACATTTTAGTAATCAAAGTGAGTCTTTGATAGTCAACGCACGTTAATCTAAATTGTTTTGTCCACATCTAATTTTACATTTGAAATTAACTTTTGCCCCTTAACTTTATGTACAAATTTGATTTGCCTCCCATGTATTTATCTTTCGCGATCTTACAAAGTAGCTTGTTTAATCCATTTTCTTCCCTTATATATTCAATGGAGTTTTGTTTAGCAATTGGTGTTTTGTATAGTTATTTATGTATTGTTCAAACTAAAAATATATATTAAAGTAATTAATTATTATATTCTATTATCATCAATTAACTATGACTCGTCACTCCACCCCTTTCAACAAAAATCTTGGCTCCATCACTGCTCGTACATCATACAAACAAGTCAAATATATTGCGGCAAATAAATAAATGGATTGTGTTGCTTGCCAACAATTCTAGCCAGCCAGGTTTGCTAGCCATTTTTTGGCCAAGTTTGGGTTTTTTGACACTTCTACCCCTTCTATAGATGGTGTTGTGGTTGTGTTTTAAAGAGAAGGGGTACAAAGTGTAAAAACACCAAAACTTGGCAAAAAAAATGGCTAGAAAACCTGGCTGGCTAGACTTATTCGTCGCTTGCACATCCGATCAAATTTATTGTTTCAAGTCACTAATAAAATAACTTACTTGTTTGGGTTGCGGTAAGTGTCAAACATTTGCAAGCAGCTTTTAAAATCTATTTCGATACTCTTTTATCGTTCATGTTTGTTTTAGCTTAGTAAGTTCATTAAAATATCAAAGAACTTGCTATCATCAAACCGTGAATTAAGACCTTATTTGAAGGTTCTTTAATAGATAATACTCCCTTCCTGCTCTAACATAAAATATTATTGTTGTGGATACCTTCAAGTAGGGGTGGGCATTTCAGACCGAAAACCCGGACCGAATCGACAACCGGACCGATCGGGTTGGTTCGGATCGATTTTTTATTTATTATTAAATATTTGGTCTTAAAACTCGGCCCGACCCGATGTTTTTGGCCCGGTCCTCAGTTACCCTTTCTAAAACCCGTCGGGTAACCGGCCCGACCCAGATATGAATAAAAACCCTCAAAAACATTAGTAAGGCCCAAGAAAAACCAATTTCTTCAATCTCAGTTACTCCTCTTCATCTCTTTATCTGCTACTCCTCTCAGTCACTCCTCCCTGTGAGTGTGCGAATCCTCGACTCCTCTCCTCCCTGTGCGACTCTTCTCCAACTGGTGATCAACTCAAAGAAATCGCATCAGAAACCCAACCCTTCGTTTTTTCTTTTAGATGGAAAATACAAGTCTTCAATCACATGAGCGGGGGACCCCTATGCTTTTGTTTGTTTCATGAGTGACAGATAAGGAAACCAACAACAACCATTAATTCCACGAGTATCATCCAACTCCACATTTGTATATGGGTAGGGGACCTAATTTAAGTAAAAAATGACTCTTCCAAGTCTTGCTTTCCTTTTATCTCTATGGAATTTAAAAACCATTAAAACAAAAATAACTGAGAGAGCAATACCAGTACTAATAGAGGTGAGTTATCACTTTCTTCTTATTTCTTGCAACAATAAGAACTTTGTTTTTCCAAAATTGACCGTTCTCTGTTAGCAATTGAAGAGGAGAACCAGTTGTGTAAGAGAAAGATCATGGAGGCGAGGGTTTCTCCTTTGAGCTGGCAAGGGTTTTTCCATCTGAGAAGGAGAGAGGCTAGGGTTTTTCTCCATGCTTTGCTTCGCTTTTTTTTTAGCCCGATGTTTTGCTTCGCTTTTTTTTTTGCTTGGGTGGATAGAAGAGGAGAGATCAAAGGATTTGGGCTTTGGATCGAAATCGGCCCAAGACTGGCCCAAAACTCGATTAACCGGGACCTCGGTTAACCAGCCTAACTCGGTCCAGTCTCGAGCCTCAGAATTTCGGACTTACAAATATCGGTCCGGGCTTTGATTTTTAATTTTGGGGCCGGTTACCCGAACCTGCCCAGCCCTACCTTCAAGATCATAAAAAATTTGTGTATCATGGAAGTGAAAAATTGTTTTACCATGCACAACCAATTGGTGGGATCGTATTCGCCATTATAGAAAAATCTAGTTTGATTGTTATTGGTATAAACGAACTTGAATGAGTCAGTTGGAATCAGGATGACGATGAAGAAAAGAAGGATGACCCAGAGGAACTATATTTGACACGTGATTGACTACAATTAAATTATAAATCGAGATAGAATCATAGGATACGATACACGTTCATTCAGCGATGTAAAATAACCATTTTTTTTTGTATGTTTCAACCAATAATGTTTTCCCAATTATTATTTTTTTTGTTATTTAGGTATTTCCAAACTACTTAATTTAATTTTCAAAATTTTGATAAGAATAAAATAATCGATGAATCCCACATTCGACCGATGACATTCGTTTCTCAGAGTATTATTACTAAAACTTTCTCCCTCATTATGGCGAGATTGATTTGTTAATTTCTTAACACATGTATAATTTCCTAGCATATCCATTATTTGTTTCATCTATAAAGTTTGCAACTTCACAGTTTTTCCAAGTTGTTAAATTTTTTATTTATGTCTAACTTTTATACCACTTTCGCATATACAAAGCATTTTTACGTTTAGTTGAACCTATATTGTAGGAAAAAATAATAAGTTTACATAGAAACCTTTGCCTTAGTAACACAATATCTTTTGATTGTGCATAATTATCTTTTTATATTTTTTTATTAATGATCAACTTATATATAACATTACACCACCCCTAGGTAACTCAACTAAAATATGAGGTTATGTCTAATACTCAACCAATAAATAATAACCTTAACTCATAATGTCCTAAACATCGTATGCTAACAAACTAATATAAAATCAACGTTGAACATTTAGAGAATTTATTGTAAACATTTGATATTTCACTTGCCACTACAAAAAAAAATTCAATAGCTACAAATACTAGAGACAAAATTAAAAAACCGTCTCTAAATAAAAGATTTGCACCGTCACTAATTCTTTTGGTAACTGACGAAACCAAAAATCATATAAATTGTTCTTGTGACGGGAAAACCGTGGCTAAATTCTGAATAAATCGTAACTAATTAAAACATTTGCGATGGCATATTAGCTGTCGCTAAGTTTTACAAATAAACTGTGCTTGTGATGGGAAAACCGTAGCTAAATGCAGAACAAGTTGTAGCTAATTAAATCATTTGCGACGGTATATTAGCTGTCGCTAAGTTTTGCAAATAAAAATTGGTAGCTACAGTATAAGCCGTCCCTAATGGATTTTTTTGAAAAAAAAATATATATAAAAAAACATTTAGCCATGGTATATTAGCTGTCACTAAGTTTTACAAATAAAAATTGGTAGCTACGGTATAAACCATCCCTAATGGATTCTTTTGAAAAAAAATATATAAAAACAAAATAATTTAGCCACGGTATATTAGCTGTCGCTAAGTTTTACAAATAAAAATTGGTAGCTACAGTATAAGTCGTCCCTAATGGATTTTTTGAAAAAAAAATATATATATACAGAAAAAACATTTAGCCACGGTATATTAGTTGTCGCTAAGTTAGTGCAACTAATTTGTTTGCAAGGCAATTATCAAGGAAGGATATATGTAGTCTTATCCTAGACAGTTTTATAATTTGTTAAAATTTTTCCTCTATTATTTTGTGTTCTCTGAATTTGAACAACCTGTTTTTGCTCATTTTTTGTTTTGTTTCCTCCAATAATTTCCAGGAAGATGTGAAGATAATGAAGAAAATGAACGTGAATACTTACAAGTTCTCCGTTTCTTGGTCAAGAATTATACCAAGTGAGTAGTAGCATAAGCATAATTTTGATGTGGATGAATTGCTAATAGGTCAATTTCGAAAAGTTAAAGTGTCCTTGAAGACTTGGTTACTATTCTGAAGGGCCTCAATTTGTACGATTATAAGGTTAAGAACAATAATTAGTTGTGACAATTGGTTTTTGGCTTTAGACGGGAACAGAAGGGATGGAGTGAACCAAGAAGGCATAAATTATTACAAGATTATGCAGAGGTTTGTTTCAAGGAGTTTGGTGACAGAGTGAAGCATTGGATTACCTTGAACGAACCATGGACCTCTACGAATTGTGCTTACAACCTGGGGATCCATGCACCTGCTAGTTGTTCTAAATTCATCGGAAACTGTACTGCTGGGGACTCCGCAACAAATGGCTACTTCAGTAAGGCAGTATATTCAATCAAAGTTGCTTAGACTATGTTGGACTCCTGATATTCATATTTATTTTGTTCAGCTGTTGAAAGGCTCGATGGACAAGAAAGTAAGTTTTAGAATTTCTTTCATGAACATCTGCAATATTTTGTTATCCATATACATCAAAGTTTCGATATTTTCACTTAATTAAAAGAAGAAAACATACCAGTCATACATTAATGGTAGAGAATAAAGGATAAATATGATTACTGACTCTTTATCATTTTCTTTTTCCTTTGATTCTTGCAGAAGCAACTCCCAAATTAGTCCTTCAACTAATGAATGTGAGAGGACTTTGCATTGCTCATGTTAAAAGCCACTTGCAGGTATGAGAATGATTTATAAATTTTTTTAATCATCTCCTGCATCTTACCCATATTCTCTTTGATGTTCTTACCGCCTTCCATTCATTTTTTTTACTATTGCTAACTAGTTGAAGTGCCTTCGTTTTTCTGCAGGCCGAAAGATTGTTTGATTTCTATGAAACTTGAGACGCTTTGAATTTGGAATGGGAGAAAAATTTATTAATAATGAAAAGGCATGGACACTCCGGATTTGTCTTTCCAAAATCCTTTTTTTTGTTTTTTTGTTAAACCTTGATTCAAAATTGGTCAGTTTAGTATGTCCTTGATTGTAAATCCATGTAAGTTTTCTTCTTATGTAGCTCCCTGAATCATATATATTTATAATTTCAATTTGATGTTGATAGAGTATAAAGTTGTTTGGGATTGTATTTTTTGCTATGGACAAGTTATTGATTATACGAACAAGGTTAATGTATTAGTCATCATTTACGGTGAAAATTAAAATAATTGTTTTCAAGTTTGAAATGTTTCTTCTGAATGACAAAAAAAAAAGGCAATGAGAAATCTGAAAATTAATAGAAAGAACTAATTCCATTTAAAAAAAAGAATTTTCATTAGTAATTTTTTTAGCTACAGCAAATTAGTATTAGCAACGGCAAATACCGTCGCTAAATTCGCAACTTAGCAACGGTTTGAAGCCGTTGCTAAATTTGAAACTTAGCAACATCATCTTAGCCATTGCTAAGTCTTACAAATAAAAACTGAAATTGCTACGGTATAAGCCGTCCCTAATTGAAATATATATATATATAGACAAAAAAACGAAGCTTTGGGCGCGAAGAAATTGCTCCCATCCTTGGGGTTTTTGTGAGAGATTTGGGGTTATTGTGGGAGAGAAGAAATTGATGAGTTGTGAGAAAGAAGAAATCGTAAAGAAGAAAACCCATCCTTCTTCATATTCTTCACATTCTTCATCTCCGTCTCCCATCCCCAGTTTTTTTTTCCGCTCTTCGCAGCTTTTCTCTGCGTATTCTTCTTCCTTCAAAGTCAGAGAAGAAAACCCAAAACCCATCATGGATTCAGATCAGGGAAAGCTCTTCATCGGAGGGATTTCATGGGAGACAACAGAGGCGAAGCTCACGAAGCATTTCAGCAACTACAATTTGCAATTCAGGTCGCATTTCGAAACCCTAACTCTTCTAATTTAAGGAATTTTTTAGTAGTTTTTCAACTGTTCTAATAATCTTGTTTGAGATTGAATTGTGAAGTGATTATATTTGAATTACTAATGAGTTTCTTGTTGTTGTTTGATGTTGATGTTGATGCATGAATGTGTACTTACATGTTTGATGGATGGATTGTAGTATAAGATTGAAAAGTTAAATATTAATTGGGGAATTAGAGCTTAATTGATGCTTCAATGTAGTTGTGATGATGTTTGTTTGTACATGCATGTGGAGGATTTGAGTGATTGGAGTATGAGTTTCTAGATTTGATGAAAGTGTAGATATTTACAAAGGTTAAGCATTAGTTGTTTGATTAGAGCCGAACTGATGTTCAATTAGAGAGAAAATTTGAAAATTTGACTAAAACTAATTAATTTTTTGTTATTGATGGGATTTGGATGGGGGAAAGTTTCCATTTTGGGGAATAATGGATGAATTGATATTGGAAAGTTAGGGATTTAGATGTTATTTGTGTGAATTCCATTGGTTATTATTGAGGCGCGTCAATTGCTTGTTGACAATTTATGGAAGGATCCCCTTAACCATGGCAAGACCCTAAGATGTTGATATTGTTATTTTTAATCAATAGCATCAGTAAACTGAAATATTTGTGTTAATCATCAAGAAACTTCCCGCTTTAGAAATTATCGACTTTGGCGTTGTAGATTTCAGTAAAAATAATCATAATTAAAATTTGTGTTGTTTGCCTGATCATTTTACTCAATTAACGAATGGAACTTAATTGAATATTGTGTCGGCGTGTACTATGATTCTCCCCCATTGATAGGAAAACACTTGTCGGAGCTTTGTAAAGCTGAATACCCTACTAGTGAAGTATTGTTTATGGTTGTTAGCAGAGGTGGTTGTCATTGCTGCCGATATCCCCGAAGGTATATTATCTTTAAGTTATCATTAAGTATTATATATTTATTTATCATAAATAATTGCAATTTCTAGTGGTCTAAAGAAGAAGAGAACTTATGTTGTTTTTCAATTTCTCTTTGATTGCTTTTCTTGCAGTGATAGGGACTGCTTTTGCACTGAATATACTCTTTAACATCCCAGTATGGGCTGGGGTTCTCTTAACTGGCTTTAGTACTCTTTTACTTCTTGGTCTGCAAAGATATGGGGTAAGTTTTGGAATCTATATTTAATATTTCAAATAACAAATATTAATTCTAAACTATTATTTCTAATTCTCTTTGTCAATTAGGTCTCTTTGGTAGATGCTTCATGGTGTCAATGTCTATAATCCATATTCGTCTAAAGGTACATTACTCAATCCATTAAGTGCCAAAGGCTTCACATTGTATATTCAAAACAAAGTTTAAAGGCGTACATAATTACTTATATGTTAATATTTGCTTAAACAATTGCAGAATGTATTGGGAAATTTTGATCCAGGTTGGTTTTGAATCTATTTATCTGGAAGAGATGCTTCCAAGTGGAAACACAAAACTTAAAAATCCTTTCCTAGTTTAACTAAAGATTCAAAAAATAATTTATCCTTCTTTTCTCTTGCTACTCATAGACTCCATTTCACTAGCCTGACCAATGTGGTTAAAATATTTGTCTCAGGTCTGACATGAGCTCTAGTTTTGCTTCCTCATGTGGATTTAATGTGTTGTGCACGTGCTCGTGAATCTGGATTGTTGTGCTACTGTCTTAGATGGTTTCGATGATTTAATAGTAGTTCTTATGAATGATGATATATATGGAACACACTATAAAAAATATGTTTAATAGCTACAAATATTAGAGACGGTAGATTGATTCCATCTCTAATTTAAAGATTTGTGACGGCAAAATACCGTCACTAATCCTTTTAGTAGCTGCTCAATACCATAATCACAAAAAATGTTTTATAATTAAAAACTGGTAAATGCTATCACAAAACATGTTTTCTCATCATTATATATTTGCAAACAACTATTCCCAGTCATTTTTTACTCTTTCTAACTAGTTTCAGCATTCTTTTAACTGATGAAGTGCCTTCATTTTTTTGCAGGCTGAAAGATTGTTTGATTTCTATGAAATTTGCAGCCGCTTTGAATTTGGACGAGGAGAAAAGTTTATTAAGATTGAAAAGGCATGGACACACACCGGATTTGTCTTTCCAAAATCCTTTTTGTTGTTTTTTTTTTAAAACCTTGATTCAAATTTGGTCAGTTTTAATTTGTCCTTAATTGTTAATCCATGTAAGTTTTCTGCTTATGTAGCCCTCTGAATCATATATATATATATAATTTCAATTTGAGGTTGATAGAGTATAAAGTTTTTTTGGATTGTATTTTTTGTGATGGACAAATTATTGATTATACGAACAAGGTTAGTGTATTAATCATCATTTACGGCAAAAATTAATATAATTGTTTTCAAGTTTGAAATGTTTCTTCTGAATGACAAAAAAAAGGCAATGAGAAATTTGAAAATTAATAGAAAGAACTAATTTCATTAAAAAAATGAATTTTTATTAGTAATTTTTTTAGCTACAGCAAATTAGTATTAGCAACGACAAATGTTGTCGCTAAATTTGCAACTTAGCAACGACATATTAGCTGTCGCTAAGTTTTACAAATACAAAATGAAATTGCTACGGTATAAGCCGTCCTTAATTGAAAAATATATATGCACAGAAGCTTTAGTAATTTTATTAGAAAATTTGCAACTTAACAACGGTTTGAAATCGTCGCTAAATTTGAAACTTAGCCACGACATTTTAGCCGTCGCTAAGTTTTACAAATAAAAACTGAAATTGCTACGGTATAAGCCGTTTCTAATTGAAAAAAATATATGCACAAAAGCTTTAGTAATTTTTTTAGCTACAGCAAATTAGTATTAGCAACGGCAAATGCTGTCGCTAAATTTGCAACTTAACAATGGCATATTAATGGTAGCTAAGTTTTACAAATACAAGCTCTTTGCTATGGTTTAAGCCGTACCTAATTGATTTATTTGAAAAAAAAACTTTGGGCGCGAATAGAATTGGGAAGCCCTGGGACTCCATCGCACTCAAATACCTGAGACTCCCAGCCGCTTCGCCTCCTTTGTTCATCTCGTCACACCTCTCTCAATCAAAAATGGCGGAAAGAGGAGGAGAAGACCAAGCGCTGCCAGGCGAGGAGCAGCCAACGACGGAAAACAACAAGAGAAAGATCGACGAGATTCAACTCGCCAAGCAGAAGGCTCAGGAAATCGTAGCGCGACTCGTCAACAGCGCCGAGTCCAAGTGTCCTCGCATCGACGATCCGTCTGAGAACACTTCGGGTTCTTACCCTCCTCAGTTCCCTACTTACTCTGGTAAAGAATGTTCCAAAACCCTAACCCTAGTTATTGCTTTTAGTAACATTTGAATGTCTGGGTTGGAATGTTCGATGTGTTGTGATGAAAACCCTAACTTTGATTTTTGGTGATGATGTGTTATAATGGTTGTTTGGGTTCTTGATTTGATGAATGGTTCTTGATTTGATCAAGAACTAGTAGAACGATGGAAGCACAGAGACAGGCAAAGAGAAGACAACAATAACTTCAACATGATTGCCCACGTTCAACATATTTTCTGTCAAGGGGAATATACTAAACAAAGTTTATCAAGCTCCGATCTATGATTATGGTAAGAGCCAGAACACCCTAAACCCTCCTTCTTCAGAATCCCATATATTTCATTTCATTGTTACCTTGCTTCAAATACTACCTTTTGAGACTTAAATTAATATACTTTTTTTTCCCCAATATTTTTTATTGCTTTTATTCAAGTAGTGTGAATCCTTTCTTTTCTTCTTGTTGGTTTCTCTCCTATGTTAGATGTGGGTTCCAATGAAGCCTCATCCATCAGGTCACCAAACAAAAATAAGTTTGTTTTCTTACTTTCCTTTAAAGAGTTTTCTGATGGTCATCGTATTCATGGTCACCAAATCTTTGTTTATGATTTGATCGGCATGGTTCCTTGCATTTCCTCATATTTTCGTTATCCTTTGATGTCGGATGAATATAAATTTTGTTAGAAATAGTCTCCAGTTAAACATTTGTGGATGATTTTTGGTTATTCACAAGCATTGGAATTGATGAAGTTTTTGTGATTCACCTGTTACACATTAACAAACTAATTGGTGGGAGATTTGTGATTACTCCTTTGAGACAAACAATCTGATTGATGATTTTGGTGTTGTAGGACTGCGCGAAGCAAGTAAAGGGTAGGACATCTCATTACTTGCATTCTAGCAACAAGCAGTATTTACCACAGGTATGTTTCTGTTTCTGGAATTTTATGGTACATATGTTATTTCTTGGTCTTTCGTTTAGCTAGAAATGATGATGGATCATATTGCTAATGATGCAAAGACAAATTTGTATTTTGCTTCAATTAGTTATTTTCAAGTATTTGCATTTCATTTAAAAGAGTTATTTTTTAGATGATGTCCAATACTCCAATTTTGTAGTTTTTCGTTGATGATATGTTCCCTTGCAGAAAAGTGCAATAGTCTGATGCCATGTGTTACTTTGGAACAATTCATTTTGCAAGCCGAGAAAGAGGATCGTTTTGCAATATGCTAAACATGACGGCTAAAAGAGGGAGAACACATGAGGAGACAATCATGTGATAAATTGTAAAACTCAAACGTGTGTGTCCTGTTTCATCAGAGATGTCCTTTACTACGGAGCCTGATGGTAATGCCAGTAATAAGTTTATTTTTCTGAATATTTGCAACTATATTTTGCAATTTCTCAAATGTTAGTAATGTTGTTTGTCGAGTGAGCCTTATTTATGTTCTTACTCATTTGTTTTGGTCTTTAAATATGATGGAATTTGGTTTCAGGCTTATTTGCACTTTATTCTCTGGTTTCGGCCTTGCATATTTCCATTCACATCACAGGATTTTAGTTTAGCCAAAATCTGATATTTGAACATCAAATAAACCGCATAAATGTTGTCAGTCCCCAAGTGAGTATTTAGAAGACGAGTGATTCTAGAAGTTGATTAGGATTCTATGGCGGAGTCCACTTTAGTCCACATAAGCCTACCACCTAGGATGCCACATCAGAAAGTTACTCGGAGTAGAATCTTAAACGATAAAATACAAGAACCACTTAATTCTTTTTTTTTTTTTTTTTTTTTTTTTTTTTTTTTGAGATAGTTGTGTTTATGGCATTAACTCCGCCCGTTGCAACGGCCGGTCCCAAGCCCGGATAAAGGAGGAGGGTTGGTGTTAGGCTTGTGATAGCCAACCGTAAAAAACCCATCACATCCCTTTTCATGGATATTGGTTCAAAAAGATTAATGCAGAAGGATAGGGCGTCCCCCGCTATAAGCGACGCGCTGCACCTACGCTCGGGTGTAGTGACAAATGAGCAAGGCGCGCTACAGCGGCGCCCGGCTGTAGTGTTAAATAGGCAAGGGTTCTCGCACCTTTCTGGACGGGGGCGAGTAAAGAAGCTAGTCCAGGTTAGAGCTAGAGATAGAATGATTAGATTAGCCTCTTGGAACATAGGAACCTTGACGGGAAAGACAATAGAATTAGTGGATGTCATGCGTAGGAGGAAAGTAAACATAGTTTGTCTTCAAGAGACAAAATGGAAGGGGAACAAGGCTAAAGATTTAGGAGGAGGGTTCAAACTCTTCTATTCTGGTAAAGATGGCACTAGGAACGGGGTGGGAATAGTGGTAGATAAAGTTTTTAAAGATGCAGTAGTCGACGTTAGGAGGTTTGGGGATAGAATCATAAGTATTAAATTAGCTTTAGAACTAGAGATAGTGCATGTTATTAGTGTGTATGCACCCCAAGTGGGTTTGGACGAGGAGACTAAGAAGGATTTTTGGGACTCTTTAGAGGAGTTAGTTTTTGGAATTCCCTCTTCCGATAGGGTTTTCCTAGGCGGGGATTTGAATGGCCATGTCGGTAAGGATAGAGTTGGGTATGAGAGGGTACATGGAGGTCAAGGCTTTGGGGATTGAAACACTGCGGGGATTTCTATTCTAGATTTTGCTTTAGCTCAGGATTTTGGGATCGTAAATACTTTTTATAAGAAGAGGGCAGATCACTTGGTGACCTTTGCGAGTGGGCATAATAGAAGTCAAATTGATTATTTTCTTGTGAAGAGACACGATTTAGGTAGGTGTAAAAATTGTAAGGTTATACCAGGAGAGTGTCTGACATCCCAACATAGGCTGTTAGTTCTCGATTTTTGTCTTAAGAGTAGGGGTCGTATTGCTATAGAACAGGTTAGACCGAGAATTAAGTGGTGGACCTTACAGGGAGATGTGTGCCAAAGATTTCGAAAGAGGATTTTGGGTGGCCAGTCAGTTTCAGAGGGTGGGGAGAATCTAGAACCAAAGGATAAGACTAGTAGCGCGGATCTTTTCGAACATTTGGCAAACCGAATAAGAAGATGTGCGAAGGAAGAGTTAGGACAGGCCAAAAGAGGAGGTTTCTATGGTAAGGAGACATGGTGGTGGAACGCGGATGTGCAACAAACCATTGCGGAAAAGAAAAAATGCTTTAAGGCGTGGCAAAAAGATAGGTGCCTAGAGTCCTATGAGCTTTATAAGCAGGCTAAGAAGTTGAGTAGTAGAGCAGTAGGGGAAGCTAAGAAGAGAGCGTATGATGCTCTTTATAATAGGCTAGGTACGAAGGAAGGGGAGAAGGATATTTTCAAGATAGCGAAGGCTAGAGAACGAAAAACTAGGGACTTGAGTCATGTTAAGTGTGTTAAGCATGAGGATGGAAGAGTCTTAATGCAGGATAAAGCTATTTTAGATAGATGGAAGGATTACTTTTGGAACCTACTCAATGGAACACATGTAGGGGAGTTAAACTTGGAGGGGTATGCTTCACAGGAAGGGAGAGATCGCGTGTTCCATCGCAGAGTTAGTGCCACAGAAGTGAGAGAAGCTTTAAAAAGAATGAAGACAGGGAAGGCCGTTGGACCGGATGATATACCAATTGAAGCATGGAAATGTCTGGGAGAAGTTGGGATTCAATGGCTAACTAAGCTATTTAATAGGATTTTGGAAACTAGAAAAATGCCAGATTCATGGAGGCATAGCATTGTGGTACCAATTTATAAGAACAAAGGGGATATCCAGAATTGCTCGAACTATAGAGGGATAAAGCTTATGAGTCATACGATGAAACTTTGGGAGAGGGTTATAGAACAAAGACTTAGGAGTTTAACCACGATTTCGGAGAATCAATTTGGATTTATGCCAGGTAGGTCTACTACGGAGGCCATCTTCCTGCTTAGGCAAACTGTAGAAAAATATCGAGAGGCACGTAAGAGTTTGCATATGGTTTTTATTGATCTGGAGAAAGCATATGATAGGGTCCCCAGGGAGTTAATTTGGTGGGTGCTTGAAAGGAAGAAAGTGTCTCAATGTTATGTCGATATCATTAAGGATATGTATGAAGGGGTTGTAACAAGTGTTCGCTCAGTAGGTGGGATGTCTAGTGAATTTCCAGTGACAGTAGGACTACATCAAGGGTCGGCGTTAAGTCCATATCTCTTTGCTTTGGTCATGGATGAGTTGACGAGACATCTGCAAGAAGATGTACCTTGGTGCATGTTATTTGCAGATGATATTGTCTTAATGGATGAGACTAGTGCAGGTTTAGGTCAGAAATTAGTTAAGTGGCAGGAGGCTTTAGAGAGTAAAGGTTTTAGAATTAGCCGTTCGAAGACGGAGTATCTAGTGTGCAACTTTGGGTGTGAACCAAGAGGGAGAAGTCATGCAATTGAGATCGAAGGTGTCGAGGTCCCAGAGTGTGAGGCTTTTCGATATCTAGGGTCTATAATTCAAAAGAATGGGGCTATTGGAGCAGATGTAGACCACAGGATTAAAGCTGGTTGGTTGAAATGGCGAATGGCGTCAGGAGTATTGTGCGATAGAAGGATGCCTGCAAGGCTAAAAGGGAAATGCTATAAGACAATTGTTCGACCAGCCATGCTATATGGTTCAGAATGTTGGGCTACTACGGGACAACATACGCATAGGATGGCAGTAGCAGAAATGCGTATGTTAAGGTGGATGTGTGGTAAAACTCGTAAGGATAAGATTAGAAATGAAAGAATTAGGAGATACTTAGGTGTAGCGCCCATAGAGGAAAAAATTAGAGAAAGACGTTTAACTTGGTTTGGTCATGTGCGGAGGAGACCGAGCACGGCGCCAATTAGAAAATGTTTAGATTGGCAAGTTAATGGAGGGTGTAGACGGAGGGGACGACCGTTGAAAACTTGGATGAAGACGGTGAATGAAGATATCATTGAGCTTGGATTAGGTGAGGAAATGTGGGAAGATCGCATTGCTTGGAGAACCAAAATTCATGTAGCCGACCCCGAAAATCTCGGGAATGGGCTTTGATGATGATGATGATGATGATGAGTTGTGTTTATGGCATTCTTGTCATTTTGATACTCACTTTCCGACGTTTTTGTAAAGCTTACGAAAATTTCAATTGAATTTTTTACTTCATCTCTAAGATTGGATCATGATACATAACTAATAAAATGGACTTTGCTGATAATAGCTTTACAGATTGCACCCAGGTTGATACTGCCTGATTAATCCTTTGTTAGAAATGCGGTTAGATCCCAGCAGGTTCTATTAGAAAGTTAGACTTCTTTTGTTTTACAAATGATTTTATTTATAACTACCAATTGAATTTTATGTTCGATTACCCACCCTTGTCTCCTTCTTGTGTTCACTTTGGTAAAGTAGGACTAACCAGTATATTCATGTTTGTTTTAATGACAAGTGATTAAAATGCATATAATGTGATGTATTCATAGACTTGTTAGCAGAAATGTTGATGGCTAATGTAGTAATCCTTTTGATAGTTCCCCGACGAGATAAAAGTTTTGATCAAAGCTTCAAATGGTTAATTTTAGATATCACACGTCATCCGAACTTGGCCTGTTTAAGGTTTCAGCTGTAGTATTTGGAGTTTTAATTTCAAATTTTTTAAAATCTCGTTTTCTCCTTGTTTAGCTCTGATAATATCAAAACAAAGATAGATTTGTTACTGATAGGTATGATCATTGCCTCATTGGGGTTCAAATATTTATCCTAGTACAGGAAGTTTAGTTGCCTACCCAAAATGTTAATTTGTGAAAGATATTTCCTTTCTCTTGATTTTCCCTTCTCACTTGGGCACGACCCTTTAGTTTCATTCTTATATGTGTTTCCTTTGTGAACACGGACTTAATTCCATGAGATAATCAACGTGACATCACATTTCAATGTCGAATAGCCTTTTATCCATGTTGGATATTCCGCAAGCTCAAGTTATTGAGCTTGATATATGCTTCATCAATTGGAGTTACCTCCTTTTTAATTTTCTATGACATGTTTTACATTGCCAACTTGTCATTTCTTTCCTGTGTTGGACATCTGAGAACTCTTGGAATCATTTTTGCACTTGGAAACCTGGATATTCATCAAGTCATGGTCTACACTCTAAATCGATAATCAAGGAAATGGTATGCGTTCACTGACTCGTCTTTTACTTTCTGAATTACTGCTACACGGGTTGTTTTTGACAATTGGAATTATGATTCACCACCTCAATTGTACCAAACTGTCTATTACATGGTCCGTTTTATCTGTTGCATGTTTTGCATATGCAAATCTCTCGACTTCAAGTGGGCCCACTTCCGTTTTATCTGCAAAACTTCCGTTTTTTTTTAATACATTTTTTCTGCTTTCTGTACTCTTGTGAATATTGCTATCCAGGTTTAAGCATATTGCTATCCAGGCTTGGCTGAAACTGATTCCTGGTGTAGTAATTTGGCTAAGATTTGTATGAACTAGAAGCCATTTTTTTTAAGGTATTCAATGTCTTTGCATCTGCCAGACTCTGCTAACATGGATTTGAATTCAGGTTGATGGGATAACACCTCACCTTCCAGGCTATCAACTTGAAGAAGATCATCCAAAGACAACAGAAATATTATAGAGACACATGATCTCCTTGTCTAAGACCCGTTGATGATATGAAATGACCTTCGCGTAATCCTTGCATCTAAAAACTTCGCGTAACCCTTGAAATCAACTGTACAAACTTGGAGCCAAATTCCAACACTTGCAGAAGTAGATCCTTTCCAACCTACTTTTCTGTCTTGCTAAATTTGCTGCTGCTTTGGCAGCGTATGTTTGTGTTGAATTTGCTGTTGTCTTGGTGGTCAGTCGGTATGAACATTTGCTGCTTATTGATTGAACATAACTTTCCTGTGCTCAACTTGGTTGAACATTCTGCCAACTTATTTATTGGTTGAACATAAGCCTTAGATACGCTTATTGATTGTTTTCTGCTCAACTTGCTCAACTTGGCTGAACATTTTGTCATAATTTTGATATGCAATATAATTACTTTCTCTGCTCAACTTGAATGTTGCTGGTATGCTAGTATTCTTGAATGCCAGTATGATGCTAGTAGGTATGCCAGTATGCTACTAATATGCTAGTAGTATGCTTGAATGCCAGTATGCTGCTAGTAGGAATGGCAGTATGCTGCTAGTTTGAATGCTGCTTGAATGCCAGTATGCTGTTTGAATTTATTTCAGCATTTCAGCATTTATTTCAATGTTTAAATTTAAGCATTGTAGCATTTAAATTTCTTTATTTCACCTTGTTAATATGTTTTGTTTACCTTTGTCGATCCTACAAATGCATCAACTCAAAATAGAAAAAAATATTTTATTCTATCTAATAAGATGTTGATTAGTAATGTAAAAAGGCATCTTAGTCGTAACTTAGAGTCTCTATTTGAATGTGCAACTTTATGATATTTGTATTACATAGCTTAAGCATTCAATACGTTTCTCATGCACTGCTCTTTCAAATTTTACAGGTTTAGGTGTTGTTGAATTGATATTGGTTTTGAAGTGGAAGATATGAAATTTTGAAGTAGAACACATTTTGTGGGATGATCGATATGGTGTGCAAGATCACATGAATTGTTGTATGTATCGTTTCTGTTGTATGTCCCATAGACGATCACTATGATTTTTTAAGTTTAAGTGAGTTATATCTCAAATTGAAATTATATATATATAAATAAATACAATTTCAATTTGAGGTTGATAGATTATAAAGTTGTTTGGGATTGTTTTTTTTTGTAATGGACAAGTTATTGATTTTACGAAAATTAATATAATTGTGTTCAGGTTTGAAATGTTTCTTCTGAATGACAAAAAAGAGAATGAGAAATCTGAAAATTAATAGAAATAATCAATTTCATTATTAAAAATGAATTTTCATTAGTAATTTTTTTACCTACAGCAAGTTAGTGTTAGCAATGGAAAATGCCGTCTCTATTTTGATAATTTCATTTGCAACTTAGCAACGGTTTGAAGCCGTCGCCAACTAGCCAATGCAAACGCCATCTCTGTTTTGTTAAATTGATTTGTAACTTAGCAACGGTTTGAAGTCGTCGCTAAATAGTCACGGCAAATGTCGTCCCTATTTTGTTAATTTGGTTTGCAACTTAGTAACGGTTTGAAGTCGTCGCTAAATAGCCACGGCAAAAGCCATCTCCGTTTTGTCGAGATTTGATATTCAACTTAGCGACGGTTTTAGGCCGTCGCTAAATAGCCACAGCAAATGCCGTCCCTGTTTTGTTAATTTGGTTTGCAACTTAGTAACGGTTTGAAGTTGTCGCTAAATAGCCACGGTAAATGTTGTTTCCGTTTGTCGATTTGATTTTTAACTTAGCGACGGTTTGAGGTCGTCACTAAATAGCCACGGCAAAAATCGTCGATATTTTGTCAATTTGCGACAGCCATAGCTGTCTCAAACATTTTATAAGCCGTCTCTATTACTGCTGTCTCAAATAAAATGATGAAATTTTTGCAAATAAAATGACGGAATCAGGGACGAAATTTTTGCAACTTAGCGACGGTTTTTAGCCGTTGCCAATTACCTACGAAAAAGTTTACCGTTGCTGATTCAAATAGCGACGATTCAAATAACTACGGTATTGCGACGATCGTTGAGTTGTTGCTGATTCATTTTAGCGACGGTTTTTTTATAATTAGCAACGGCGTTTTACCGTTGCTAAATTGACTTTTTTTTGTAGTGTGCGTGATCGGGAAAAAATTATTCCAATCATTTTAAAAAACAATTCTGGCATATTTACTCTATAAATTTAGTAGAGAATAAATTTTCTGCATAGTTGGGATAACCCAATAGTTTTTCTACTAATGTTGCTTCATATTTACCCAAATTGATTATGAAGTTTTTCTTGATGCAATAACAGTTGACACTTAATCATTATCAACTTTAGGCACTTGTACCAAAATTGAAAAAAAATCTCCAATATCAAATGAGATAGTATTTCGAAACTAATTGTGAAGTTCTTTACCTTTTTCATCAAATATATAAAAAAAAACAATTAAATCGCACTCACCTTGTTGCACCAACACTTTCGTAGATGCATGATATGCATTACGAATATGACATGTTGTTTGAAGGTTAACAATCATATCATGAAAATCTTCTAAAATTTTTTATGTTTCCAAATTCTCTTTCTTAAACATTTTTACGAGCTCTGAATATACTATTAGTTGTAAACATTATACGTGTAGGGTTGTTGAAGAGTGTTGATTTGGTAACAATAAAGTGGAAATATTGGACAAGTAGATTGTTCAGGAAATTATGGGTGATGAACCAAAACAAAGAATTGGATGAAAACAAATGATACTAATGTACGTGTAGCTTCCAACACAATTGAGACAAAATTAGATGAAAAACCAAAATATTTAGGAATTTATTTTTTCAAACTTACTCGACCAATAACAAAAATATGTGTTGAAGAAAACGATTTGGGGTAATATACTAATATATATGAATCAAGCACTCAACTAGCAAATCTAAATATTATAGTGAGGATCGAATGACTCTGATATCAAATGATAGGTTCTTGTTGCATTGATTTTGAATACTTATTAAATAGCAGAGTCTACTCTTGCCATGGGATTAGTCTATTTCGACTGTTACCCAAAATTCTCTGTGTTTCTCAAAGATCCCAATGTCCTCGAGACACTTATGCTGAATATTCAGACCTCTGATTTCGACATGTTACTAGGATCCGAGCCTTTAGTGTTGATTTACTAAATTACATACAAAGCTATGAAGACTCAACTGAGTCCGAAAGCTTTGCTTGAGTCTGAAAAAGGATATACAATCTTATTTTAGGCTAACAAAGACAAAACTAGTGTGATTGTTCCAAAAAAATCCACTGGAATCAAGTTACTCTTCCAGTAACTTGGCAAGTACAATCACAACCCAGAAGACCTCTCCCTAGTCATCTTAACCAGATCCTCACCCTTGAGGATGGAACTGTAGAATTACAGTTTTTCGACACACGTCGAACTAGGTTACAACCTTCTGATTTCCAATCAGGACGTAGATCTGAATCTTCTTTCAGAACTGCTCCTACCCATATCCCAAGAATTCTCACACAGAAAGTTCTCCCACACTTAGATCTTGCTAACTTGAGATCTAATCCTCAATATCCTCAAATTCCACAACCTACTTACAATCCTCCTTTAGACAATCAATCTGAAAGGTCTCCAACCCAGTCTGAGATGGGAGACCCTTCACAGTTGAATGTTCTTTCAACTAATTTTGTTTTAGATAAATAATGGATTAAGACTGAATTTTTACAAAATTACAATTCTGACAAACGAAAAGCATTTTATACTCAAACTACTCCTGCTCAGCGAGATAGTTTAGGTAAAATGTTTTATCAATTTTGTGAAAAAATCAAAGAAAACATGCCTTTCCTTGAATGATATGATTTTGTTTATCTTCATAAACTTAATGTTGTCCAAAATGCTTCCAAACCATGGCATCTTAAGAATGATTCGATCATTGAAACTGTCTTGCCACCATTAGAAGCAATCAAGGTACAAACTCAAGGACATACTATTTTAGCCTCTCCTTTAAAAGAAATTCAATCACAAACGGATTCAAAGGGTATTTCCAAAATCATTGAACAAAACAATTACACTAATGTTTTTTTACATGAGATTGGAAAACATATAATTGGAAAAGATGAAGGTGAACCTTCCACACCTATCACTCCTAAACCCATTACATATTTCACTCCTGCTAGTATTGATCAAGATGTTCTCTCAACTCCTTCTAGCCTCATAGAGGAGATCAATAGAAAGCTTGCTGCAATAAATTTGCAAGATAAGTCTTATTCTTTTTCAATCAAGCAGATTAGTACTCTTTCCAATCCAACTGGATCTGAAGATTCAGATAATCCTGATGAATTTGACCCTATGTCAGAATTGGATAGACTTCAGGCTAATCCAATTCGTTCATCACGATTCAAACAACAACATACATACCTACAAATAGGAATTCCTATCCTCGACCAACTTTTCCTGACATGCAATATGAAGAAAAACCCCTTCATACTTTCGGTTCTTTTGCCACAGGTAACATCTATACATGGAATGTAGATGGTCTTACTGAGGAAAATATAATCGAATTGACTCAGCAAATGATTATGATGGCTTTTGCTCATCGTAGTGAACATAAATCCGATCAAACCATTGTCCAAGTTATCATTGTTGGCTTTGTTGGCCAACTTAAGGTTGGTGGGATAATTATCTGACTCCAGTAGAACATCAAGGTATTTTACAAGCTATCAAAGTTGATTTCAATGGTCAGCCTATTAAGACTGAGACTTGTGAAACCATAAGTGACGCTGTGTCTAATTTGAATTTTGCTATTCTCAAACACTTTATAGGTGATCCCTCCAAATTCCAAAATAAATCTTGCAATCTTCTTATGATCCTTAGATCTCCAACCCTTACGAATTTCGGTGGTATAAGGATGTTTTCCTAAAGAAAGTTATGCATCAAAATGAAGCTAACAATCCTTTCTGGAAAAATGAAATTTCTTTCAGGATTACCACCTATATTTGTTGAAAGAGTTCGTCACACTTTAGAAACTCTCTACAATGGAGATATCCCTTATGAAAGACTAACATTTGGTGACCTTATTGCTCAAATCAATGAAGTTTCTTTGCAACTTTGCAATGATCTTAGACTCAAAGCCCAGTTAAAGAAACAAAATATTTCAGGCCCAAAAAAGAGCTTGGATCATTTTGTCAACAGTATGGGTATGAGTCCATTAAGGCCCCTGTTAATCAAAACAGAAGTACAGGTCACATCCTGCCCGTGCTTTTAAATCCAAACGACATTACGGCCCAAAACAACACAAAGTTTACAATGACTACTACACTAAGCCTAATAAGCACACTACCCATTTGTTTTAGGTGTGGTAAACCTGGTCATTACGCCAAAAACTTCCGTTTACGTCAAAAGATTCAGCAACTTCAGGCATCTGACAACATCAAACAAATCTTAACCACAATTTTTCTCAATTCTGAGTAAGATAAGTACTCATAAGATGACTTTTAGATTTATCAGATGAGATATGATTTTGATTCTTTTTTTTATTCTTCTGAACAGGATCATGACCAGTGTGTTAATGCTTGCACCTGCAATACATTAAACACTGTTAAAATGCTCACAAAGAAAAAGGAAACTAGTATTCTTTTAGACTTTGTTGATCGTATTGATAATCCTCAACTCAAAATTGAGTATCTTACTCATATTAAGAATACTTTTACACAAAAACATATCCCTGAAATTGTAAATCCATTTTCGAATCACAAGGATATCATTGATAGATTTAGGGCTCCAACTCAACAATCTATTTCAATTTCAGATGTGCAAGCTGAAGTTAATATTATGAAGAAAGAGATTGTCCAGCTCAAGCAAGGTTAAACCTGGTTTGAACACCAACTCATGATCCAAGTAGGTCATGACGACACATCTCTTGATCTTTCTAATATTCCCTCAACTTCAGAAATCCCAAATCACAATAACATTGCAGAACCTAATCCTGGTTTTCTTCATGAAATTAATACAGTTAAATTTCACAAATGGTATATTAATGTAACCTTGGTTATTAATCAAAGTTACAAAATTCATACCATTGCTCTAGTTGATTCTGGAACAGATTTAAACTGTATTGCTGAAGGATTAGTCCCCTCTCAAATTTATCAAAAGACAAAACAAAAACTATTTACAACCAACAATAAACAATTGTCCGTCCAGTTCAAACTTACAAATGCTCATATTTGCCAAGACAACATCTGCATTAAACAAGATTTTTTGTTAGTTAAGGATATGGCTCAACAAATTATTTTGTGAACACCATTCCTAACTACAATTTATCCATTTCATGTCACAGATAAAGGTATTACTACCCAAATTCTTGGTGGAGAACTTTTGTTTAAATTTCTCTTGCGAACAAAAATTATTAAATCAATTTTCTGAAACAACATAATTGCTTTATCAACTTTTTGTCTCAAAAAATTCAGCATTTGAATTTTCTTAAAACCGAGATTGCTTATCATTGCATTGATGAGCAACTTAAAGATCCCAATATACAATCACGAATTGTTCATTTCCGTGAACAATTGCTATCAAAACTCTGTTCAGATCTTCCCAATGCCTTCTGAAAACGCAAAAGACATATGGTTCGTTTACCATATGGTCATTCTTTTCGCGAATCCCAGATTCCTAGTAAATCTCGCCCCATTCAAATGAATGCAGAATTAATGGAATTCTGTAAAACTGAGATCAATGGATTAATTTCTAAAAAATTAATCACACCTTCCAAATCCCCGTGGAGTTGTTCAACCTTCTATGTCCGCAAAGCTGCTGAACTTGAATGCGGCACTCCTAGGTTAGTGATCAATTACAAACCTTTAAACAATGTTTTACAATAGATTAGGTACCCCATACCTAATAAATGAGACTTTATTAAGAGATTATGCTCAGCTCGCATTTTCTCTAAATTTGATCTCAAATCTGGATTTTGGCAGATCCAGATTCATTCTCATGACCGTTACAAAACAGCTTTCAATGTTCCATTTGGCCATTACGAATGGACTGTCATGCCATTTGGACTCAAGAACGCCCCTAGTGAATTCCAGAATATCAAGAATGATATTCTCAATCCCTTTTCTCATTTTTCAATTGTGTATATCGATGATATATTCATTTTTTCTAAAACCATTGATGACTACTGGAAACACTTGTATCAATTTCACAAAATCATCAAAGAAAATGGTTTGGTTTTGTCTCCAACCAAAATTGATCTTTTTCAAACAAATGTTCGTTTTTTAGGAAATAAAATTCATCATGGCGTGATCACACCAATTTCTAGGGCAATTGAATTTGCTGACAAATTTCCTGATGAATTAAAAGACAAAACTCAATTGCAACGTTTTTTAGGTTCTCTGAATTATGTTGCAGAATTTTACAAAAATCTTCGAGTTTTACTTAAGCCCTTGTTTGCAAGACTTAAGTCCAACCCAAGCCCATGGACTTCGGTCCATACACAAATAATCCGTCAAGTCAAAGCCCAAGTCAAGAGTCTTCCTTGTTTAGGAATCTCTAATCCCGAGGCTTTTAAGATTGTAGAAACAGATGCGTCTAACCAGGGATACAATGATATTCTTAAACAGCGTCTACCTGAATCCATAATTATCCAACTTGTCAGATATAATTCTGGTATTTGGAATTCTGCCCAAATCAATTACTCAACTGTGAAAAAAGAAATGTTATCAATCGTTTTGTGTATTTTGAAATTCCAAGATGATTTGGTAAATCAAAAGTTTTTGGTTTGTGTTGATTGTAAACCTACAAAAGAGATTTTAACGAAAGACGTTTTAAATCTTCTTTCCAAACATATTTTTGCACGTTGGCAAGGTTTGTTGTCAGCTTTTGATTTTGATTTTGATATTGAATATATAAAATGAGAAGATAATGCTCTTGTGGATTTTCTGACAAGAGAATTCTTGCATAAATGAGTTTTCAATCCTCTTCCTGACCTCCTCCCTCTCCTAAACCACAAACCAAAGCCCAATATGTTATGAAGCCTTCTGCTTCAAAGCAGCAAAATCCTCCTCTTTCTTATGCTCTTGCTTTTACAAATCCTTTTCAGCCCCTGTCTCAAGCAGAAGAATCAAGTTCTACCATGACAAGTTTTACAAAGCCACAAACTTCAGCCCCAAATCCATACCTTACAAAACCAAGTCTGGAATAGATCACCATGATCGAACCAGTCTTTTATTCGCTTACAAAAGAACCTCATCTGATCGCAAAAAATATTTTCTCTCCCAAAGCTCCATTTGAGGAAGTTGATATCCTCAAAACCCAAGAGTTTTATGAGTTCATACTGGTCGACTCCGACTCAGTATTGATCACTCATCACAAAGATGTTGTGGTGATGGATGGAGAGGCTGAAACAGTGAGTTTTCTTCATTTTCCTTTTCCTCCCTCTCTTCTATTCTTTGCTTTGCTTCGAATTCCAAATTAGTTTGTTTTGATTAATTGATTGATCGATTTACTTAGTGATGAACTTAGACCTGATTAGTCAGTCACTGGATCACTATGAAGAAGCAACTCTTTGAATGTGTAATATTAACCTACAAGTGAATCCCTGATTTCAATTCTATAACTTTTTGTGTGCACTTCAATACTTGGATGCATATTGAAACAAATATGGGAGAAATCAATAGTGGAAGAAGGAAACTGCTTAGGATGTGGGGAGATTGAATCAATGTTTATTATAGGATGTGGGGATTTATTTATTAATGGAATTAGAATGACAATCTGAGGAAGAGGAGGAATTGGCTAGATTTATTAATTGCAAGAATGATGTTTGTTCGCTCAATAGATGTGACGAGGAATCTTGGACATTTTTTTTTCTATTTTGCCAACAGTGTGGATTTGTATCATCCAAGTTTGAACTCGAATTTTGAAGATTGGGAGACAACCATTAACCTGTTCTAGTTGACGAATATGTTTCAGAAATGAACCTTTAGTTGGTGTCCTCTATTTTCGCCAGTTCTTTTCTATAATTTCAAAACACTAATGTAATTGATCACAGCTGTGTATGGTAGAGAAGAAAATAACGATGATGATCGAATTTTCAACATGGGCTGATTCAGAGTCTGATTCAGGTGTGTTTATGGGCTGAGTTAGAGTCTGATTCAGGTGCGTTTATGGTCTGAGTCGAGGTTGGTTCAGAGTCTGATCCAGAGTGTGTGGTCAAGGGCTGTTAGAGGGGTTTTCATGGGCTGTTACAGGGCTATTAAGGAGCTGTTGCAGGTTGTTTTGAGGCTGATTTGAGAGCACGTTTTTGGCTGAAGTTATACCATATTTTGGTTGAGTTTTTAGTGCATGTCTTGGCTGGATTTGGGACAAGTTTTGGTAGAGGTTTAGAGCAGATTTTGGATGGATTTAAGTTGGGTTTTGGTCGGGCATAGGAACAAATTTTTGAGTTTATGTTTAGGACAAGTAGTTGGTTGGTTCACGATGGATTTTAGTAAAGCTTAAGGCCAAAGTTTTGGTTGGGTTTAGGATACATTTAAAATGAGTTTAAGACATTTTTGGTTGGGCTAGATGATACAAGTTAGATTGAGATCACAGATAAGGGGATTGGTTGCTTACTTGCCTTGGTTTGCCTCCCTTCTCCTTTACTCATGTTGGGATTGTAATTGGTATTAGAGATTGGACTGGGTGTATTCGGAGTATGATCTGATGAGAATATAAGAAAAGAAGTTTTATCAAGGGGACAAGACGCTGCACATAGTTAAATTCATAGTGAAGCATATTTATAGAGTCAAAAGGTAATGGCTGAAACATATAACAAACATGAACAATTGTGTAAATATGGGCCTACAGGGAGATGCAATAGTAGAACTTCTGTGCCTAGATAAATTCTTGGTGAGGAATGTAGACTTGCAAAGAATTTGCAAGAGGTTTCTTTGTGGACAGGTTGCCCCACAGCAGAGATGTATAGTTTCCTAATTAATTGTGTTTGTTTTGGTCTGTGTACATTCAAATAAGACTTGACAGTGTTTTATAAGGGATAGTTGCCAAGGCCATTGCTAATAGAAGCTCACAAGAATGAAAGCAACACATCTTAAAGTTATTTGCAGCTTATCAGAGGTGATAAGTGGACTGCCACTTATTAATTGCGAAACTAATTTCCCTTTTTCTGTAAAGAAAACAACACATGGTTGCAATACACTAAAAATTGCATGGACGGTGTAAACAATCATTGGAAGGAATGTTTTCAACTAACACGTATTTAAATAAGTGTGCCATTGAGTAACAGAAAATGGATCTCTTCTTACTGTTTGTTCTGTTTTGTTATAGTATTCCATGGATACCCTCTTTAGATGATCAGTAGGTTGTGTTATTAGATAGAATTTCATGAGTTTCTTCATCTCACTCTCACTGCTCATATTTGGGTATACAAATTTCTGCATCCTAAGCCAGTCAGGGAGCTGTTGCTCCATATTTACAATATTCGACATTCTGGTCATATTCTCTTCTAAAGTAAAGAAGCTGCTGTTAGATATCTTTAGCTTTTGATTTCTGCCTTTGTGTTCTTAGGAGTAGGGAACATGCATTTATGAACTGTTTCTATGCTCACATACGTATATATAATTACAATCTTGTAATTATAGGGACATGCGAGATTAGTTATTGGTAATTTGTTTGATAACTTCCTTGTAAGGAATTTACGGTATATGAATGAATCTTGAGGTATTCACGAACATCCTTGTGTTCCCTAAATAATGGGTTGACATTGTGAAGATTTATTTATAAATGACAAAATGTCACATGATCGCCATGTTGTTATAGAGCATGATTTATGAATATGCTATGTTTTTCCCAAAAATGTGGGTGGATACGATTGTGAATCGATTTATGCATGACAAAATGTCATTGTGGAGGAATTTTGAATTATCAAAAATAAATGATATTGGTAAACCTTGATTTCTAAAAATATAAACCACTTGGACTTGTATCACTTAGAACTACCACACCTCTTTTGTTTATTATTTCCCCTCTCTTACTAGAGAAACTAAATGACCAGTGGGTCATCTTGCGGAGTTGGGGCACCCATTTCTTACTAGAGAAACTAAAATAACCTTCGGGTTAGTCTTGCGGAAATGTGGTGAATTTGTATGCCTAAAATAGGCTTTGATATTTATCCGTCAAAAATGTGATGTGAGTTTATGCGCATTGATAGCCCAAGGGTGGCTTTTGGTACTCATATAGTTAGGGGTATCCGCGATGCATGCCTGTATGTGATGTCCCCACTTGGGCATGGATGACGGAGTAGTCCTCCTTTATATGAGAGAGGCATATGGGCATGTATGTTCGGCACGGAGGTGGTGTGAATGTGGTATCGTCTAAGTGATCAATCCGTTAAAAGATGAACCTAATTCAAATAAAAATGAATAAATTACGTTGCATTGTTTCTAATCTTTTTTATGCAGGATGGCAAGTCCACTAATATTTCTGCAGGTCAGACTTGCCATAGTCAACTCCTATAGGGTAAGTACAAGTACATGCATATTTACTTATTAGGATGATGATATGATTGCCTCGTTGAGGAACTAAATTCTTGGAACTGTGTTTTTTTGCATCACACTTTTGCCTCGTTGAGGAACTACCTATTGGTGTGATGGTTTGTTGTTTGTGTTTTGCTTGATGTTTATCACGTGCGATTTTATTGATTTTGGGATGAAGATTTCTCACACCAGCTTTATTGCTGACCCAAGTGAGCTTTTGCGTCTTGGGTACATTCCTTTGGGAATGTAGCCGATTAGCCTTTCAGGTTTAGAGACTTTTGAGCAGCGTTACGGGAGTTCCGCTAGTGGGGCTAGCGACGTCAGTTTTTCCTGGTTAGAGTTTTGTTATAAATTTTAGTTTGTTCATATTTTCTAAACTATATTTTTGTCATTGCAGCTAAATATTTCTGTTGTTATTGAATTTCACGTCCCGAGTTTTGGGGAAACGGATAATCCTACGTGGATTTTAGGATTTCGTTTTTCCCGAAAATCGGGGCGTGACAACTGTCGTAGTTACAAAAGACAAACATCCACCAACTCTTCCACTTCATTTTCGAGAAGATTTATCTCTTCTCCTTCAATTACTGTAACTTTTTCCTTCTTCTATTTAAGCTTGTGTGTATGATTGCATAAGGTAGGACTTATCTCCCCATGTAATCGTTTTCTCTCATCTCTGTAATCCTTCTCTCCTATAAGTATTATTTCAATAAAGATATGTTTGCTTATTTCATCTTCTATTATATTATCTTATACGTTTTATATACTGTTTTAAATCTGTTGGAAGGTGAAATTATATACAATGTTGGAGGGTGAAATTCATTTTTTAAATAAATGACAACTTGAGATATTTATTTACCCGATTTTATGGAGAAATGTGAATTAGGATCATAAGACCCATTATTGAGGCCATTTTGATGTTTGGTTTTGGTCTTCCACCTAAATCATTGTTTGAGCATATTAAGACTTAAAATAATTATATGGTAAACAACATATGCCCGCGAAGAAGTCATTGTGCCAAAAATGAAAGATACTCATACTACCATGTCATTAATAATTAATAGCTATAATTTTTTTTATAGATATTAAATAAAATTCATAAATAAATAAATAAATATATATTCTTCAATGCTCTCAATTTAGAGAAAGAAACTCAATTGCACGAATCAACCATAATTTAGGTCAGAAAACTTTGCGAAGAGATTTGCAATTGTTATTTTTCGAAAATGACACCACCAAGTAATTAGATATTGAAAATTTATTTGATTGAACTAAGATGGAGTTACACAACTAAACTTGTGATTGCATAAAAAATATTATTACTCTCATTTGTTTGTAATCTGTAGAGGTATTCCTTTTTGTTTGCATCTCCTTCTTAGACAATATTATCATAGAAATACCAAACACATGTTCTGTTTACTCGATTAAAAGGCGATTGGGTGAAACCTGTTCGTCAAGCAAAATTCCTCAGTGAGTGATTTAGTTCAGAGAAATTTCAGATAGTCTACATGTATATACATATTTAATTTATCATATGCAAATTGATAAAGCTAAAGAGACATCCTCTTAGAGACTACATATTTACGTTGAATTTCATTATATTTAACTTTTACTAAAAAAGAAAGATAAATTCACAAAATAAGAAAATGGTGGAGTAATTAACCTATACATCGGGTTCCAAATCATTTGTTTGAAATCTATATGACAAGGTAAGTTTCTTGATTGATATGTTTATTAATTATATCTTGTTATCAATTATCATTCATTACAATATATCATAATTGCGAAACGAAAGCCAAAGAACTATCAAGTGCTTAGTGAGATAAATTAGTACAAAACGTACATTGTCAATCAAATGGGGGAATGGATTCACGAGTCCATAAAAGCTAATGGGGTCAGAAATAGACTTGAAATTAATTATATTAGAAGTTAAGTTGTACCTTACCATCTTTAAATTATTTTATAGGAAAATATGGAGCTTATGCGCAGTATAGACCACCATCAGATGATTCTCAATGGAGTAAACTGGAAATCATTACTAAGGTCCTTGGGACAAAATCAAGATATGTAAATGAGCTAGGGCATGAGGCGAAGCTCTTGGCAACCCCTAAATAAAGATTTGGTCGTAGTTTAAATGAGGTGAATGTTAGACGTAGAGTTGAGATGGTTGAGAAAGACAAACAAGAATTATGAAAACGAGTGGAGGAGTTGATAGATGAAATGAGGACAAAGCAAACTACGATGAAGATGAAATTATCTAAACGAATGGACCAAATATGAAAAGTACCAATAGAAGTAGATATTAAATATGTTTCAAGATTTTATGTCAGGATGTACACAGGAGGGGCCTTCCATCATTCACGGTAATTCTAAAATTTCTTTATCTCATAAGGAGTTTAACCTATTTTCCTAACTTGTTTTGTTTCACTTGAAGAAGAACAAAGTCTAGTAGAATAAATTGAAGAAAAACTAAATTGAAAAAGTTTAATTACATGGCTTTTCTTTCTATCAAAATGTATCATCTTTTCCTTATCTTTTTTTCTATTTTGAACCTTCTTACAAACAATTTTTTATTTAAGGGAAAACCCTAATAGAATTATGAATGAGTTCATCCTAGCCTTACACTTTTTCATGAGATAACTCATGGACCTAATTGCCAATTACGAAGATCCCATCAATAGTTGTTCAAATTATTGTTATTTCCTGCTGAAAGGATGAAACAATTGCTAAATGTGACTAATCTCAATTATGCCATTACTTCCTGTTAGAGCATCGTGCACCTGCGCACACCCTTTGTTCCATTATACATAGTAACGATATTGTCCCCAACTTAAACACCACCATATTGGGCCTTCCATCTTGGCCTAGGCGACGTGGGGTTTTCTCTAAAATGTATCGTTGCTATTGGGGAGTGCACCACTTCCTTATAAACCTTAGTGACAACTCCTCCTTATTTGATGTGAGACTATTCAAGCCAACACTATCCCAACAATCTCCACATTTGGTGTGAATCGTCACACATCCCACAATCCATCCACCCGGTCTGCAACGTTTGGAAGTACACCTCATCTTCGAATGTCTTGCGCAACCACGATCCTGAGAGTAGTACTCGATGTACGGGCTTGACTGCTCCTGACGTTGTTGGCTCCACCTAGTCACAACCACCGCACTAACTCCACCTCGTCCAGACTTGTAGGATACTCCCTCTTGGCATGAATCTGGAGCCTCACCCTGGATCAATCACCTGAAGGACCTGCACTCCACCTGGATCTGGCTCGCTGCCCTGTGCCTATTCTCCTTGAACGATGTGCCGCCTGCACCTCTACCTCACAAAGTCACAGCCGAACAATTGGCTCTGATACCACTTATTATGGCGTCGCGACCCCTTGGCCACTATACATAGCAACGATATTATTCCCAACTTAAACACCACTATGTTGGGCCTTCCATATGGGCCTAGGTGGTATGGGGTTTTTTCTAAAAAGGCGTCGTTGCTATTAAGGAGTGGACCACTTCCTTATAAACCTCAGTGACAACTCCTTATTTGATGTGGGAATATTCAAGCCAACACTTCCTTCCCGTCTTGTACTTGCAGCAATCGATGTCATCTTCAATATTTGGCAAAATTTCTTGATGATACATCAAACCGTCATCTGATCAGCACCGTACACATGTCATGATAATCTCGTCAACAGAATAAAGCATTCCCAATTACATGCTCAATCCAGCGAGGCCTAAACAACACTAAGCCCATCATTGGCAGGATCCAGACAGTCGAGTCCGAGTTGCAATGAGCCAGTAAGCCCACATGTCATGCGGTCAAAGCCAATACTCATAAGACCTCTAAGGCAAGTATCTAAGAGATCTACCCACGACTGGCAGGCCAGCAACACATTGGATCTGACTAGAAAACATATATTAGAGTATAAGTCAGGTAAGGAAACTTCCTTGCATGGACAACCCACTAAAAGGAAAACCTTTACAGCAGATCGAGGAGCACGAGTCATGTAGGGAAACTATCCCACATGGACAACTCCGAATTAGGAAATGATCTTCACAACAAGATCTATTTTCCTAAATTACGCCACCAAAGGCCTGACCATAGGGTTGAAAACCGAACCGACTTAGGGGGTTTTAAAATTTTCAAACCGAAACCGAACCGACCATTAACAAAATCGATCTGAAACCGAACCGACTAAAATCGAACCAAAACCGAAATAAAACCGAACCGAACCTAATACTTTAAACATATTATATTATTTATATATAAAATATATATTATTTATTATATATATTCGGTCGGCTCGGTTTGGTCAGTTAAAATCATATAGAAACGGAAAACCGAACTGACCACTTCGGTTTTGAATTTTTTAAAACCGAAACCGATCCGAATAGAATTTAAACCGAACCAATCGGTTCAGTTTTGATTGGTTCGGTCGGTTTAATCGGTTTTTTGTTCAGCCCTGCCTGACCAAACAAGGACTCCTACACTGTAAAAGGAAGATATGGTTGATGAACTTTAGGTACGCTACATAATCCCAGTTTACAGTTTTAAGCCGCTCCTAAGCCTTATCTAACTTAAGCAGCGGAGTGTCATCGGCCACTACACGGTGGTCCTTGGCTCATTTGCTACCTATGCAGGTCTAGGTAAACAACAAGGAAGGAGGGAAGGAATCGACTACATCAGTTTGGCACCGTCTGTGGTGAACGACAGAGTTTCTAAAAGAAATAATAGTACCGCATTTTCTAGAGAATCAGCGAGATGGTGACAACAAGGTCTTACAACAATGGAGATGCTACTGAGCCTTCAAACACTCAAACCGATAGAGTGACACCCATTACACCACTGCCATTGGAGGAACCTCCTCAGACATCGACGTTGGTGGCGGCCACAACAGACCCAAGGGTGGACCTACTTTCAACACAGATGCAACAAATAACAGAAACGCTAGAAGCTCTCAAATAGTGGAATCCTCCACTTGTAGAGGGAAATTAAGAGCAGCAAAGGGCCCGGTCCCTGAAGAACTCCATAGAGCATGTTGAGGAAAGTCGCGCTGCCCCAACAACTTCTCAATGGACAAGAGGTAGAGGCGCGACCAATAAAACCCAGCGTCCAAAGCCGACAAGCACGACCCACACAACCCCATCCACAACGGGACCACAAACCCAGACGTTCTATTTAGTCTCATAGTCCCTACATTCATGGATCATATCATGGACGAACCGTTGCAAAAAAACACACACCATCGAAGTTGAAGTTTTACGACGAGACAGGAAACCTGTCCGATCACTTGCAGCACGTTATGGCGCTAAAGGAATAGTCTGATGCAATAATGTGCCAATCATTCCCCACAAGCCTGAAGACGTTAGCATTGACGTAGTTCCATAGCCTTCCTCTGAAATCCATCGATTCATTTGGGACGTCAACATTGGCGTTCCTTGCATGCTTCATGGATAGTCAACGGCTCAGGAGAGGCTCGCATTATTTGCTGACTCTAAAGCAAAAATAGAACGAGACATTGAGGAAATACATCACTCATTTTAATGATGAGTTGACTCTCATTGACGGCTGTAATGATGATACCGCCGTCAAGGCTTTCGCTTCGGGTCTGAGAATATGCAAGCTCTATGACTTCCTTACCCTACCAATATGACAGACTTGCTTAGAGATGCCCATAGATACATCACTCTGGACGAAATGTTGGCCGCCAAGAGAGAGGCGGAGTCAGAGAAGAAAGCCTATGTTTCGAAGGACAAGAAAGACGAGAAGAAGAAATAGGACGATGACAACAACAAAAGGAAGCACACAGACAGTAAAACTGACTCGGGCCGCCCCACGTAGGACAAGGCCTCGAATTACGTCAGGTCCAGGTCTGTCACCCCTCTCAATACCAATATGTCTGACAATCTAGATTCCATCAAAGATTGGGAAGAGCTGAAGTGGCTGCCTAAGCAGCGACGAGACCTTGCTTGGTGCGATAACAACAAATACCGCGCCTACCATAAGGAAGGCAAACATGATACTGAGGATTGCAGAAACCTAAGAGGGGAAGTCGAGTAATGGATCAGGAAAAACAAACTAAAGGAGTTCCTAGGCTCGGACAGAAGGCAGGGTCGAGCAAAGAAAAGAGCAAACGCTGTCAAGGAGATTGAAAAGGAAGCTCTTGACATCATTTACGTCCTCCACGGGGTTGGTCCCGAAAGAAAATAATCAAACAGGTCTCGCAAAAGGACACTAACCGAGATGCAGACACCATCTCAATATGAGGACTGACAAGTGCAACACACACGAGTTCACAACCCGATCCCATTACTGATGTTTACGGAGAGGGATCTCCAAGGGTGCATTCTCCTTACAATGACGCCCTGGTCATCTCCATTCTTATCGCTAAGTGAGAGGTAAATAGAGCCTTGGTGGACATTGGAAGCTCACTAAATGTCTTGTTCCTCAGTGCGTTGCGCAACATGTAGCTACAAGAAAATGACCGAACCCCCGCCACCTACCCTATGGTCAGATTCAGTGGAGAAAAATACTTTCCCACAGCAATGGAAATACCTTGTGCAAGAGTTCATGATAGTTGATGCCCTGCCTACCTACAACATCATTTTCGGAAAGTCGTGGTTTCATCATATGGAAACAGTGGTATCTACCTTGCATAAATGCATAAAATATATAACCAACCATGCCCAATAGACTATCCGAGGAGATCAACTAGCAGCAAGAGATTGCCATTATACAACCCTGAAGCAATTGAATTGTTGCCAGTTACAGCTCGGGCCCATAAAACCAACATGTCAGGCATCAGGCCTAGACAAAATAGGTGAATCACTCTCTGAGGGCTGAGGAGCTCAGATAACCAAAGTGCAACTATGCGGAGATCCAAAAGTCAAATCTAACAACGCAATCCAGACTAATAAAAAGCTAAATAACGATACTTCAGCAAACAAGAACCAACTCCAAGGGCTATTAATCAGCAAGGAACTGCTCGCCAGCACGAAGTCAACTATTCAATAACTTCATTAGCTTTAAAAAAAATTCGCTACAGGGACCACGCAATCCAAGCCAGGACCATTTGTGCTTCTTTCAGGGCCGATTAGCTCAGTCTACGCTCGGAATTAAATTATTTGTTACTTTGATTTTGTTTCTTGTTTTCCGTTTTTCATTTCAGTTTAGAAGAGTTGTTCATACAAGACGCATTCCAGAAATAAAACAAACTTTATTGATTGTAGTGAGAGTTATTATAAAGTTTGTCGACCAACTAATACATCAGTTTATACACTACAAGTATCTATGTCCGATGCAAGCATGTATCCGCTGAGACAAGGGTAGATACTCTGATCTGCTAATTCTTCTCCAGAAGAGAAGGTGGCTAAATTGAAGCGTCCGTGACCAAAGACGAAAAAACGCTCAATTCATTGCTCCATCGAATCACCCAGAAAGACGATTCGGATTTGACAAACAAAATACATGAAGAGGGCTACAAGCACTCCCTCAATTCTTTGCTTCGCCAGTCTGCCTCATGAAGAGGAACAAAAGGAAGCGACAAAAAGCTGACGAAAACGTCCCGAAACAACGGGACCCGTCGAGGTCTCACAATGATGCCAAATGGGGACGCCTATCAAATGTGTAATGCTTGGGTGACGCAGGGATACCACCCTAAGAATGAGAGTCACAACCTCCAACGCTCCCATCAACTATAAACTAGTAGCGAGGACCATCCCTAGACAGTAGTAAACAGATGAGAGAGTGCTTGAGCACCGGAGGATGGAAGACATATATGACCCCCCAGAGGAAGTCCGTAACTCTTCTTTGCAATGTAAGAAGATATTACAAGATCTCATGGGATCAATCAGATGACCACCCAGATCAGGCGGCACTGCATAATAACAAGTCTTATCAAGACTCGTTGGCGCAAATGTCAGAATATTTGAAGACTCCAGTGAGAGAGATCTTCATTTAGCCTTTGGAAAACCCAAAGCAAACTCTCTAGTAAGATGCATTGATTGAGATGCTCTACTGTTCTTATTGCAGTGCTTGAACGCTGAATAATCAACCCATATATAGGTGAAATTGTTCATAAAAAGGTGTCAACAAGCAGTTACTTCAACATTAAATTCCATATGGGAAATCGGGAAAATGACGGTTCCAATTGCAACTGCACAAGTCCACATCTTTTGAATTAATGACTCTGCAAGCAGCCCCATTAACTAGGGGGAGTAATCGATACTGAAACGTCTTGCTGAATGCGCCATATCCCTGGCATGCTAATCCACATTCTTTTTATAATTGAGCCCCTCAACTAATGGGCCCAAGTTTATGCCCTACCAGATCAGGCCCAACACATGCAAAGGAACAAACAACAAAGGCCCTGAGTTTCCACAGAACAAGGAACGCGCCTACAGAGTGTTATCACCAAATCCAAGGCATCAACTCCACTATTATTCAGTTGATTTTCATTAAAGTCGGTCAACCTATTATTAGTCTGATCAATCGATTTGACTTACATTGGAATCAGACCGCCAGGCGAGCTAAGTAAGTCAGGACCCCCAAGTTAGACTTACACGTCCAGAATTTTACATTCGAGCCAAGTAAGTCATGACACCCAAGTCAGACTTACATGACCAAAATCTTACATGTGAGCTACGTAAGTCAGGACACCCAAGTAAGACTTACACGCCAAAAATCTTATTTCGACCAAAACTTAGTTAGCTCCGACTGATTACAATTGCTTTTGGTCCGTTCTAACACCTAGCCCACCAGCGGATGATGATGGGTTAGAAAGTGGGAGCTTAGTGTATTTGTAATCCCTGATCGTGATGGCTTGCCAGAGACCATTGTCCAACTACAAATAATGGTCGCCAGACCTAAACAAAGGTTAGTCGGTTTCGACCTATGACAATAGCTTTTGGTACGCTCTAATGCCCAGTCCGTTAAATTAAACGGGTGTCAACGGTTTAGAGAGTGGTAGCTTAGTCAGCGCTCCGATCCCTGATTGAGATGGCTTGCCAGGGATCATTGTCCAAACATGGGCAATATAGACCAAACCTGACCAAATATTAGTTGGTGACGACCGACGACGATAGTTTCTGGTCTGCTCGAAGCCTAGTCTGCAAATAATGGAATTTGACGGCCTAGAAAGTAGGAGTCTATCCAGTGCTCTCGACACACGATTAATATGGCTTTCCAGGAGTTACTTCTCATACGTAGAACAATGATCACTAACCCCGACCAAAGCTTAGTCAGTGGTCGCTGATGACGATGGTTTTGGTCTGCTCGAAGCCTAGTTCGCTACGTGCAGATTCTGATAACCTAGGAAGTGGGAGCTTAGTTAGTGCTCATGTGGCTTGGTGAAGATAGTTTGCCAGGGATCATTGGCCAATTACAGATAATGATCACAGAACCCCCGCCAAAAGTTTAGTCGGAACAACTTACGATGATAACTGCTGGCTTTTTCCAATTCCTAATCCACCACAAATGGATCAAGATGGGTTGGAAAGTGGGAGTCTAGTCAATGCACTTGATGCTTGATCAAGATGGCTTGCCAGGGAGCACCATGGTTACCAAAACTTGACCCCGATTCAGTCAGTCATAACTGGCGATAACAACCTCTGGTCCAATTAAGCCTATTATACGAATAACAAACAAAGACGAGTCAAAAGTTCGGTTAGAATTCTAAAAACTCGACCTAGACGACTTGCAAGGACTACTGTTCGATCAATTACAAGGGTGCAAGCACTGGTACCACAGTTTGACCAATATACTTATAACAACAACAACAACTGCTGGTTCAACAGAAACCAAGCTGCCAGAGGTTGTATTATACTCCTTGATCTCTAAAAGGGAGTCTGACCAGAACTGCACAACCTATTACAGCAAGAGAAGTCAAAGCTCCCAACAGCGAATCAAACATAAAGCTTCCTAGCCCAGCAGAGTTCCTCGTCTGACAATTAATGTCGAAGTAAAACAAAGCAGGTAAAAGCTAGCAGGAAAAGCAAAGGAAGAAAAATAAGTGTGAAGTACTATTCATTAACAAACTTGAATACAAGATTCACCCATCATCAGGAGGAGAGTCAGATACAACAGCACTAAACTTAGCAGGAGAAGAAACAGGAGACACATCTAAAGGCGATGCCTCTCAATCCCCCTCATCAGGGATGCCTTCTTCTTCAGACGAATTGAAGGGCACTCCAAACTCTGCATATGCAATCTCTTTATAATAGGAGAGATCCCAGTCGGGATGCTCCTCGTTCATCAGATGCAACAGCTCCAGCCATCCATGCACGACTCTGCTGAATTTATACGTGCCTTAGGCCTTGAGAAGCTTCTTTTCACGCCTTTTTGACTCAGCGAGCTCCTGCTTTAGTTGCTCCAACTTGCTAGATGGGATTTCAGTCTTGGAGTGCTCAACATCCAACTTATCATTGGCGATATTCAGCTCACTCTGCGCAAGAAGGAACTGCTCTCCAGCAGTCGGTGCACTCTTGGCATTGAACTCAACGTAGACCTCCAACTGCTGACATTGGACAGCCCACCCGGACTCATTTTTTATCCTCTCAGCATGCAAAGCCTGCATTCCAGCCACAGTCTCACGGGCAAGCTTCAAGTCACTACAGACAAGGTTCAATTCTTTCTCAAACCGATCCGTCTCCGACACTGCCCTCGCCAAGTCAGACTCAAGTGCCTCCAAGCGAGCCTTCTAAGCCTCCGACGTCATAGACCTGGACTCCGCTCCAGTATCTGAGAAAGCTTTGAGTTGCTTCCTCAACGACTCAATCTCTTGGAGAGTGTCAGAGTATGACTTCTGCAAGTTTACAAAGCCTCGCTCCATGGTATACACCTTCTCACGAGCGACCTCGACTTCAATTCCAGTTGTGGCCACTTGATTCAGATATGACATCCCCAACACAAGATGTTTCGACCCTTTATCTAAACGCCCTCCTAGCGTTTCTCGAACTAGCTCTAGAGCGCAGTTTGCCAGCTAGTAATTCCATTTGATGATATGCTTCCTTGCAGCGTAAGAGATGTCAACCTTCTGATGCCAAGCTTGGTTGCTTATCCTTATTACATCTGGAGCAAATAAACTGATTCGTGCATCCGGATGAAGATCATTTGGAACAGAAATCACCCCAGCACCACCCTTAGCCGTTTTTACTGCATCAGGGCCCTCATTAACAACTTTCCCTTTGCCCACAACAACTGGCTCTCTTTTATGCACCGATCCAAATTCAGTTGACGGAGAAAAGGGAAGCGAATTATTCCTTGGACTCGTCATCAATTGGATATAAGGACGGGAACGAGATGGAACACAGTACGGGTGACAAGAAGGGGGCCCTTCACCATGAAGCCGACGATCGGACGACTCTTCGACATGTTCACGATCCTGAGAAAGGCAGATCTCAAAGTATTTTATTGAAAAAGGATGACCATCCGAAGCTTCCATGCTCGCTTACAGCAGTATTTTGTTAAAAAATTCCACCTATTTGGTGCTCAGTTTGGTCACATAATCCACGCCAACCATTTGCAGATACTCCCTCTCCAAGTCAGGAAGGGAGATAGGAGCCACGACCTAAGCATCACGCCCCTCAGAAAAAAAACAGTCTCATAAATCTCTTGCCCGACAATATCACGTCCCTCGAACGAGGCCAAACGCTTGCAGACAGACCTAGACAAAGCATGAAACCTCTTCGGATGCACATGAGAAGGAAGCGCCTCACCTATTTCTGCTTTCCTCGAACAGCTTGGAACCCTGATATCGAGAAGCTTTATTTTCTACAAAACAGATGCACTTTTAGGCTTTGGCTTCTTCACCCAAAACACAGTGGGAGCTACGTGTCGATGAGCCCACAAACCGTCGCGCTCGACATTAGAAGGCTTAATGACATCCTCTACCTCTAGACGAGGCATGTCGCGGAACGCATCCAAAGTAGCTTTATCTCCAGCAGAAAGTGGCGAAGATGGGAATCTCCTTGCAAACACAACAAGTCAATTTAATATGCAGTTAGCATAACAAGACCGGAGAAGGAGTCAACTTACTCAGTGGTCTAATGAGTTAAAATCATCAGGCAGTTTGCCAAAACAGTCTGGCAAAGTCAGTATACACACATCGTGCTCGTTTATCGAATGAGAAGTAAGTAATTGTAGCACCCTCGAAGACACTCGGACACTAGCATCCTTGGCCCTAATCAGAATGACAATCAAAGTCCTATACCCGTTCGGCACAAGTTGAGTGGGTGCAATGCCGAGGTACGCCAGGAATTCCCAAATCTCCTAGATAAAAGGAAAGCGGACACCTGATTGAAGCATACCTCGGTGAAGACAAATAAACCCATCAGGAGCATACAATGGCGTCAGATCGGTGCCAAGAGTGCAGAACACCAGATCATCTGGAACCTCGTATGTCTTACGAAGGACTTCCAGGCCAGATTCATAAAGCATCCTCTCATAAAAAAAAACTTATGGTCCTAGGCGAACAGTTCATCAGAAAACTTATCCCGGTCCGCCATGAGAGAAAGTACAAGTTTTCAAATACGAAGGTTAAACAAAGTCAAAAGCACAATAGACAACTCGACAAAACATAATCTCTGAGATCGAAAGAGTAAATGAGCTATACTCCACGGGCAAGAGATCTATATAGAAGACTAAACTCTCGCATTTTCTGCTTTCAAGCTGATGCACGCTTAATTAAAGCAATGCATTGCTCGACGAAACCACTCAGACTTAGTCATCATGACTGCACAGTTGCTTTATGAAATGACCTAGTAGATCGATAAGACGATCCACTAACTCGGGAGGAGTAGCTGATGATACATCAAACAGTCTTTTGATCAACACGTAGACATGTCATGATAATCTCGTTCAACATAATAGAGTAGGCCCGAGTACAAGCTCAATCCAGCGAGGCTCAAACAACACTAAGCCTATCATTGGTAGGATCCAGACAGTCGGGTCAGAGTTGCAATGAGCCAGTAAGCCCATATGTCATGCGGTCAGGCCCAAAACTCATAAGACCTCTAAGCCAATTATCTAAGAAATCTACCCAGGACTGGCAGGCTAGCAACACATCGGATCCGACTAGGAAACACATATTAGAGTATAAGTCAGACAAAGAAACTTCCTTGCATGGATTACACTTAGAAAGGGAAACCTCTCCCGTAAATCTAGGAGCACGAGACCTATAGGGAAACTATCCCATATTAACAACTCCCAATTAGGAAACTATCCCACATGGACAACAAGATCTCTTTCCCTAAACTACGCCACCGAAAGCCTAGCCGGACAAAGATTCCTAAACTATAAAAGAGAGATAAGGTCAATGAACTCATGGTATGCTACATAATCTCAATTTACAGTTTTAAGCCTCTCTTAAGCCTCATCTAACTTAAACATCAAAGTGCCATCGACAACCACACGGTGGTCCTTGGCTCACGTTTGCTACCTGTGCAGGTCAAGGTAAGCAGCAAGGAAGGAGAGTAGGAATCAAGGATGTCAGACAAGCTGGTATTGAAGAGAGTGACAGACCTAGACCTTACATAATAAGAGGCCTTGTTTTGCCTTGTGCGGCCTGAGTCGGTCTTGCTGTCAGTGCGCTTCCTCTTGTTCTTGTCTTCGTCCCCTTTCTTCTTCCCATATTTTGTCGGGGATAGAGGGCTTCTTTTGTGACTCCGCTTCCCTTTTGGCGGCTAGCATCTCGTCTAGAGTGATATATCTCTAGGCATCCCTGAGTTGGTCTGCCATATTGGTCAGGGTGTCCAGAGTAAGGAGTCGTAGAACTTGCCCATTCTCAGACCCGAAGAGAAAGCTGTGACGACAGTGTCATCACTACATCTGTCGATGAGGGTCATCTCATCGTTGAAATGAGTGACATATTCCCTCAACGTCTCGTTCTATTTTTTAGGGTCAGCAGATAATGCAGACCCTTCCTGATTCGTTAGTTGCCTACGAAGCGTGTGAGGAACACCGTTGGCAATGTTTGGAATGAATCAATATATTTCAGAGGGAGGCTGTGGAACCAGGTCAGTGCTGACGTGAGTATCATAACGTGCTGGAAGTGGTGTAAGTGATCGGACGAGTCCTCTGTCCCATCGTAAAACTCCAGCTTTGGTGGTATGTACTTCTTCAACAACGGTTCATCCAGGATACGATCCATGAAAGGAGGGAACGTGAGCTTAAACAACACGTCTGGGTTTGTGGCCCTTTTTCGGATGGGGTTGTGCGAAACGTATTTGTCGGCTCTTGGAGCTGGTCTCTATTGGTCGCTCATCCACAACTAGTCCATTGGGGTAGTGCGACTCTCCTAAACGTGTTCTCTGGATCTCTCCAGGGACTGGGCCCTTGTTGCTCGTGGTCTTCTGTTGTGGGTGGAGGATTCCGCCATTTGAATGCTTCTAGTGCTTCTGCGTTTTGCTACATCTAGGTTGACAGTAGATCCACCCTTGGGCCTGTCGTTGTTTCCACTAGTGCGAGGCTCCGAGGGGGTTCCTCCCGCGATGGTGGTGGAACGGGCGATTCTGCCGGTTTGAGCGTTCGAGGATTCTACAACATCTCCATTGTTGCGATACCTTGTTGTCACCATCTTTTTGGTTTTCTGGAAAAGGTGGTACTACCGTTTCTTCTGAGAAACTTTTTCGTTCCCCACGGACGGTGCCAAACTAATGTAGTCGATTCCTGCTATCCTTCATTGTCGTTACCTAGACCTACACTACACAAGTAGCACACGTGAGCCAAAAACCAGTGTGTGGCGGCTGATGACACTCTGATGCTTAAGTTAGATAAGGCTTCGGAGAGGCTTAAAGATGTAAATTGGGATTCTCTAGCGTACCTTAGTTCACCGACCTTATCTTCCTTTTATAGCGTGAGAGTCATTGTTTGGTCAGGCGTTTGGTGGCGTAATTTAGGGAAAAAGATCTTGCTGAAGATCATTTCTTGTTTGGGAGCTGTCCATGTAGAGGAGTTTCCCTACACGACTTGTGCTCCTAGATCTACGAGAGAGGTTTTCCGTTCTGAGTGTTGTCCATGCAAAGAAGTTTCATTGCCCGGCTTATACTCTAGTATTTGTTTCCTAGTCGGATCTGATGTACTGTTGGCCTCCATGTCTTGGGTAGATTCCCCATATACTTGCCTTATCAAGGCTTACGAGTATTGGGGTTAACCGTATGACATATGGGCTTATTTAAGGCACTGCCATTCGGGTCCAACATTTTGGAATTTGTTAATAGTGAGCTTAATGTTATATGGGCCTCGCTGGACTGAGCATGCAATCAGAATTTTTTGTTCTGTCAACGAGATTATCATGACACACGTATGGTGCCAATCAAATGACGATTTGGTGCATCATCAATACATCATCAAATATGATCCCTTTTCAATTGCTTATCGTGGGTAAAAACCCCAAGTCTCGAAACCCCATCACATTTTATCTCTCTTACAATTAGCTAATAGTGGATAATATAAGTTATTTGGGTTTGATTATAAAATCAAGTACAAAAGGGGGTGGAGAATAAGTGGCACCATCGTATCTAAAAGAGACACTCCTATTTCCTGCTTCAACTTGTTTTGCCTTGACAACAATATAACCAAATAGATATTTGTAGCACTCACAAGCTATGAGCATGATACCCAAGCTCAAACTTTGATTTCACAACTCACTATTGATCCAAACTGTCCTCATTCAATTTGCACAATGGCCTCCTCAAATATCATTAAAATTTGTATATTAGCAACAATGTTACACTAAAAAATATCAAGCAAGCCACCACTATTCTCCATAGGGGGACACTCGAGCATTGTGGCCAGTTACCAAAGGTGTTTGAATTTTTTTTATTGGCCTGCTATAAATAAGTGTTTCACTGAGTACATAAACAATTGTGACTAGTGCAAACAAAGTCGATAGCTCCTCACATGCTGGACTTTTGCAATTGCTTCTTGTTCCTGACCATGCATGGCAATATATCAGTATGGATTTCATTTAAGGCTTCCCCAAATCCTCAAAAAAAAGTTTCATCATGGTGGTGGTAGATCAGCTTACCAAGTTTAGTAATTTCATTGCCCCCTCTCATCCATATACAAAAAATAGTGTTGCCTATACATTTCTCACAAATGTCTGCAAAACTTCATGATTTGAAAGATTTTTTGGCTAAGGCTCAACACAGGATGAAACACTTTGGACAATTCTTTTAGGGTTAGACCTTATTATATATTTTATTGCAGATGCCCCCTGGACTACTGATCAATGTGCATGGACTATTACTGCCATTGCATGCTTGGTTTTGGTGACAAAAATGCCCTTAAGGCCATTTCACATGGATCGCACATTGGACTTTAATTGATGAGAAATAATCTAGACCATCCACCATAAAGGTAATCCACATGGACGACTTGGATTGAAATTTTTTACTAAACCCCCATATAGAGAGTTGGAGGGAAAACTCCCCCCCCCCCCCTTTTTCCATCTCCATATTCTTTTTTTTTTTTCTGAGTGAAATTGATTGGAGAACAAACACTACTCGCCCAAGATTGAAACCTTATACCAAACCTACCGCTCGATCCATACAAAAAGTTGGAGGGAAAACTCACTCCATTTTTCATTCATCTCTTATCTCTCTTCACTCTTTCGTGTATGTGTGATCTATCAGTTGAAGAAGAAACACTAGTTTGGTTCATTGGTCAAACCCTAGTTGATCAGTTTCACCCTAGATCTGAGCACAATGAAGAATAAAAGGTTGAATGCAATTCCGATGGACATTAGAAGTGTCGGTAGCAATGCTTCGATGTACATTGGAAGATTACATTCCGTTGAGCGGTTGCAGTAACTTCAATGGATTGAGTGACTTCAATGACCATTCAAGTGATGATTACCCTAATCTAAGGTGCAATTTCACTCGTTCAGGACTATGAGGAGTCTATGGAAGACATTAAACCAGAAGTTCACTTCTTAGAACTCCTCATGTTTCATGGCATGAAAACTGTAAGTTTCCTCTTTCATTTTTAGGGTTTCGTTGTGCATGTTGATAGTTGAGTATTTAGGATTTGATGCTTTGGAATTAGGGTTGTATTGTGAGTAAATGCATCAACACTTTACATTTAGAATTTCAGGTCTTCGTAGGCAATAACAACAAAATATACCATAGTGACGACTGTTGTAAAAATTGGTAGATAAGTAGCTGGGAGCACAATTAGACAGAATGATGATAAAACTGTTACATGGGCATCACTTTTCACTCCAATTTATATTTATTTTAACACTGAGATCTGAATTTCTTTTGTGTTGTTGCGTGCCATATGACTCTCAATATACCAAAATAGTCTATGATAGAGGTCTGAATTTCTTGTTTGCTATCTAAAATGTATATTTGCATATAGGCTAACATTATATCATACTTATATAGTGACTACTATGCCCATTTGAATGTCTAAATTCTCTAAACATTGTAACTCTTTTGAGTGAATAAATCATTCACATGACATGGTGAAATTTTTTCTTCTTTTAAAACATGGTTGATGATGAAGAAGAAAATAGAAAGTTTGAGGGATAAAACAGTAGTGTGTATTGGACTACTTAAATGTTGAATGCGATCTAAGTGTCATTGTTCTAGTTTGCATAGAGCTTAGTGCATGGGGTGCTTGTATATATTTGTTTGTATGTGTTTGCTTAAGGGGTTTGCCTGTAGCTGATGAATATTTTTGTTGTTTATGCGTTATTATGGTTTAACCCATTATTACATTTTAGTGATGGTACATGGAGAGCTCAACTTTCAATTTGGAATATAAAGATACACTTTAGTGGACAGTGGGGTACAAGTATTGGAATCCCTGGTTGGTAGAAGGTTGATGACTACCATAATGGGTCCTTTGTAGTGATTGAAGGGGTGGATGATGACTACTTAAGTTGAGACATTTTGAACAAGATGATTCTTGAAAAATTACCAAACCCATACAACCAAGCACGGACTCTAGAGAAACCACTAATCTTTATGGAAAGAGGGATAAGGATGAATATATAAAATGATGAAGATGTCTTGTACTTTTGGAGAATAAATGAGATTGATGATGAGGACACTATTCATATATTTGTAAAGATCAAAGTGGTCACTCAAGTGGATGCCACAAATCTAACCAGGATAAACATAATAGACCCTGACCCCATTCCAACACCATCACTTGTGTATACTGCACCTAACCATGTTTCCCAGCCCACACAACCATGTTTCAAGAATAAAATAGCAAGAAAGCATGCTTCAAGAAGGATAGATCTTAAAGATGAATAAGATAGTGAGGATGATGTCGTTAAGGTCAACGATTGCAGGTCTTGGCATAAAACTACCAAGGGGAAACACAGAGTTGCAAGGAGAAGAAAAAAGATATGAAGAAGGGACATGAGAAAATAACAAAGAAAAAAAATACATATGATGACTTGACTGAGGAGTTAGATGATGGTTTGCCAAAGGAAACACAGTTTGGTGAAGGTGTGCATGGGACAGCTGATGAGGAAGTTGAGCAGTAGGCTCAAGTCCAAGCTAAATAAAAGGTCCATGGTGAACAAACACATGCCCAAGCTGAACAACAACCTGAAGGTGATCAAACACATGCCCAAGGTGATGAATTAGAGTTTGCCACCTTGATGACCTTCGATTTGAAGAAGAGTACCACTTTGGTAACTCCACTATAGAGGAAATGAATGGCCAAATGCAACCTCCAATTGACTATGCGGCTTTTGTAGCAGAGCTTGAAGATGTATGTGGTAATAAAAGTGATGCAGATGAGGGCCCTGATTATGATGAATTGTCAATTTACATTGGGAAAGAATGAGATAGTGTGTATGATTGTAGACTTTGGTTAAGAACAAGTTTGTCATAAAGTTTGTGAAGAATGATTCTGACATAATTCAAACTAAGTGCAAACTTGATAACTGTAATCGGAGTTGCTTCATTTCTTTGAACAAGGACAAACACAACATGAGTGTCTGGACAATAGGGGAAGATCATACATGCATAGGGAAGCAAACTTTGTAGCTATGGAATGTGAATAACCAAAGGCATCGACTACACCGCACCACCAATTCCTCTCTCTCACACTAGCAAAGGTTTTTTTTTTGTTTCTCACACCACCATTAAATATGGTAAAACCTCAAACAAAACCCAAAAAGGAATCGAAAAAATCGCAGAAGCCCTTTCAAAAAAAAAATGCAAAACGGTCTCCCTCCCCCAATCTCTTGCACTCCCTGCTGCGTCTCGTCCCACACTCTACAACCAAACTTCACTTCCTTGCAAGGTTGTCATCCTCGTCCTCCTCCTCTTCCTTATCTCTTCCTCTTCGCAAAAACCCTAAAATCACAAAGGGTTCATCTCATCTTCCTCTTCGTCCTCCTCTTTCCTATCTCTCCCTCTTCCTTTGCATTTCAATACATTTCACTTGGAAGAACTTAGAAATGAAAGGGTTTAGTGAAGTTGATGATGTCAGAAATGAAGATTGTAAGGGTGAACATGAGGGTGAAGAAGATGACCAATCTAAAGAGCAAGGACAATTGTTTTCAATGGAGGTAATTTGCCAAAAAAATTCATCTAATTTGCATGTAAATTTTATTTATTTTGTATTTTTTCAAAATAAATGATTGATTATTGTAAACTCCGCCCGTTGCAACGGCCGGTCCCAAGCCCGGATAAAGGAGGAGGGTTGGTGTTAGGCTTGTGATAGCCAACCGTAAAAAACCCATCACATCCCTTTTCATGGATATTGGTTCAAAAAGATTAATGCAGAAGGATAGGGCGTCCCCCGCTATAAGCGACACGCTGCACCTACGCTCGGGTGTAGTGACAAATGAGCAAGGCGCGCTGCAGCGGCGCCCGGCTGTAGTGTTAAATAGGCAAGGGTTCTCGCACCTTTCTGGACGGGGGCGAGTAAAGAAGCTAGTTCAGGTTAGAGCTAGAGATAGAATGATTAGATTAGCCTCTTGGAACATAGGAACCTTGACGGGAAAGACAATAGAATTAGTGGATGTCCTGCGTAGGAGGAAAGTAAACATAGTTTGTCTTCAAGAGACAAAATGGAAGGGGAACAAGGCTAAAGATTTAGGAGGAGGGTTCAAACTCTTCTATTCTGGTAAAGATGGCACTAGGAACGGGGTGGGAATAGTGGTAGATAAAGTTTTTAAGGATGCAGTAGTTGACGTTAGGAGGTTTGGGGATAGAATCATAAGTATTAAATTAGCTTTAGAACTAGAGATAGTGCATGTTATTAGTGTGTATGCACCCCAAGTGGGTTTGGACGAGGAAACTAAGAAGGATTTTTGGGACTCTTTAGAGGAGTTAGTTCTTGGAATTCCCTCTTCCGATAGGGTTTTCATAGGCGGGGATTTGAATGGCCATGTCGGTAAGGATAGAGTTGGGTATGAGAGGGTACATGGAGGTCAAGGCTTTGGGGATCGAAACACCGCGGGGATTTCTATTCTAGATTTTGCGTTAGCTCAGGATTTTGGGATCGTAAATACTTTTTATAAGAAGAGGGAAGACCACTTGGTGACCTTTGCGAGTGGGCGTAATAGAAGTCAAATTGATTATTTTCTTGTGAAGAGACACGATTTAGGTAGGTGTAAAAATTGTAAGGTTATACCAGGAGAGTGTCTGACATCCCAACATAGGCTGTTAGTTCTCGATTTTTGTCTTAAGAGTAGGGGTCGTATTGCTATAGAACAGGTTAGACCGAGAATTAAGTGGTGGACCTTACAGGGAGATGTGTGCCAAAGATTTAGAAAGAGGATTTTGGGTGGCCAGTCAGTTTCAGAGGGTGGGGAGAATCTAGAACCAAAGGATAGGACTAGTAGCGCGGATCTTTTTGAACATTTGGCAAACCGAATAAGAAGATGTGCGAATGAAGAGTTAGGACAGGCCAAAAGAGGAGGTTTCTATGGTAAGGAGACATGGTGGTGGAACGCGGATGTGCAACAAACCATTGCGGAAAAGAAAAGATGCTTTAAGGCGTGGCAAAAAGATAGGTGCCTAGAGTCTTATGAGTTTTATAAGCAGGCTAAGAAGTTGAGTAGTAGAGCAGTAGGGGAAGCTAAGAAGAGAGCGTATGATGCTCTTTATAATAGGCTAGGTACGAAGGAAGGGGAGAAGGATATTTTCAAGATAGCGAAGGCTAGAGAACGAAAAACTAGGGACTTGAGTCATGTTAAGTGTGTTAAGCATGAGGATGGAAGAGTCTTAATGCAGGATAAAACTATTTTAGATAGATGGAAGGATTAATTTTGGAACCTACTCAATGGAACACATGTAGGGGAGTTAAACTTGGAGGGGTATGCTTCACAGGAAGGGAGAGATCGCGTGTTCCATCGCAGAGTTAGTGCCACAGAAGTGAGAGAAGCTTTAAAAAGAATGAAGACAGGGAAGGCCGTTGGACCGGATGATATACCAATTGAAGCATGGAAATGTCTGGGAGAAGTTGAAATTCAATGGCTAACTAAGCTCTTTAATAGGATTTTGGAAACTAGAAAAATGCCAGATTCATGGAGGCATAGCATTGTGGTACCAATTTATAAGAACAAATGGGATATCCAAAATTGCTCGAACTATAGAGAGATAAAGCTTATGAGTCATACGATGAAACTTTGGGAGAGGGTTATAGAACAAAGACTTAGGAGTTTAACCACGATTTCAGAGAATCAATTTGGATTTATGCCAGGTAGGTCTACTACGGAGACCATCTTCCTGCTTAGGCAAACTGTAGAAAAATATCGGGAGGCACGTAAGAGTTTGCATATGGTTTTTATTGATCTGGAGAAAGCATATGATAGGGTCCCCAGGGAGTTAATTTGGTGGGTGCTTGAAAGGAAGAAAGTGTCTCAATGTTATGTCGATATCATTAAGGATATGTATGAAGGGGCTGTAACAAGTGTTCGCTCAGTAGGTGGGATGTCTAGTGAATTTCCAGTGACAGTAGGACTACATCAAGGGTCGGCGTTAAGTCCATATCTCTTTGCTTTGGTCATGAATGAGTTGACGAGACATCTGCAAGAAGATGTACCTTGGTGCATGTTATTTGCAGATGATATTGTCTTAATGGATGAGACTAGTGCAGGTTTAGGTCAGAAATTAGTTAAGTGGCAGGAGGCTTTAGAGAGTAAAGGTTTTAGAATTCGCCGTTCGAAGACGGAGCATCTAGTGTGCAACTTTGGGTGTGAACCAAGAGGGAGAAGCAAGGCAATTGAGATCGAAGGTGTCGAGGTCCCGGAGTGTGAGGCTTTTCGATATCTAGGGTCTATAATTCAAAAGAATGGGGCTATTGGAGCAGATGTAGACCACAGGGTTAAAGCTGGTTGGTTGAAATGGCGAATGGCGTCAGGAGTATTGTGCGATAGAAGGATGCCTGCAAGGCTAAAAGGGAAATGCTATAAGACAATTGTTCGACCAGCCATGCTATACGGTTCAGAATGTTGGGCTACTACAGGACAACATACGCATAGGATGGCAGTAGCAGAAATGCGTATGTTAAGGTGGATGTGTGGTAAAACTCGTAAGGATAAAATTAGAAATGAAAGAATTAGGAGATACTTAGGTGTAGCGCCCATAGAGGAAAAAATTAGAGAAAAACCTTTAACTTGGTTTGGTCATGTGCGGAGGAGACCAAGCACAGCGCCAATTAGAAAATGTTTAGATTGGCAAGTTAATGGAGGGTGTAGACGGAGGGGACGACCGTTGAAAACTTGGATGGAGACGGTGAATGAAGATTTCATTGAGCTTGGATTAGGTGAGGAAATGTGGGAAGATCGCATTGCTTGGAGAACCAAAATTCATGTAGCCAACCCCGAAAATCTCGGGAATGGGCTTTTATGATGATGATGAAATGATTGATTATTGTATGATGCATTGGCGCATAGGCAATAATAATGGATGTAATAGATATGAAAATGCATTTTCATTAAAAATTAAAAATTTAGGTAATATATGAAACTAATTATAAATTGAATCATTATGCAGAATGTTGATAATAATGTTGATAGAGGTGGTGCCAATATCTACGAAGAAATATCATTGATACTAGTAGTCGATGATAGTTAACTATTTATTACAAACGAGGTATGTAAGTTTTGACTTATTTTCGTTTTCACCATTTTTCATTGTTATAAATATGTTGTTATTAACAAGTTTTAAAAAAAAAAATTTTGTATTCTCATCAAGGTCTGCATTGATAGGTTGGATCCAAGGGATCGGTAGGGATAATAACATGATCGTTACTATCACTAAATCGGAACCGGCTAATCAAAAAAGGAAGGGAAGGGTCCATTTTGGTTGTGAAATGGGAGGGAAACCTAATAAAAGGTTAAAGAATCATATTCGATCAAGTAGTACAAAGAAGTGTGGGTGCAAATTTGAGTTGAGAGGGGTCCCACTGAAGAATGACCATTGGAGGTTGCAAGTGACATGGGAACCACAATGATCCTCGATCAGAGTCACTTGTTGGTAATTTGTTTGCTGAAAAATTGAACGCATAGGAGATTAATTATGTACAGAATATGGCGAGGTCCGGTGTGAGCCCTCAAAACATCTTGTCTTGGTTGAAAGAGATGTCGCCGAATAATACCTTGACTTTGAAGCATATTTACAACTTAGTATGTCGGCTAAAGGTACTGGAACAAAGACGCAAGACGGCTTTGCAACATACTCTAGAGTTGTTGAGGGAGCACAACTACATAGAATGGCATTCTGTTGATCAGAGGAATAGATTCACCAACATGTTTTCGGCGCATCCTAAATCTATTTAGTTGGAAAAGTGTTTTCCACAAGTAATGCTTATGGATTGCACTTATAAAACTAATCGCTATAGGATGTCGTTGTTTGAGATTGTTGGTGTGAAGTCGACTGGGAAGACCTTCAATGTTGCATTTTGTTTCATGTGCTATGAGAAGGAAAAGTCTTATGCTTGGCCATTGGAAAAGCTTGCAGGAAATTTCGAGCCAGACAACCTACCAAGCGTGGTTGTAAGTGATAGAGAACTGGGTTTGATAAAGGCTATTGAGCGAGTTTTTTTCAAGGAAAAGAGATTATTGTGCACATGGCACATCAATACAAATGTCAAGAAAAATCGTAAGAGACACTTTGAGGACAATAACCGATGGGCCGATTTTATAGATTCGTTTTCAGATTTGTATAGATTCGTTTTCAGATTTGTATAAATCAAGTTAGAAGATAAATGGAACAAGGCCACAATTGAGTTTGATAGAAGATGGGAAAAATACCCAAAGTGTTTGGAATATCTCAAGACATTCTGGTATCCCCATAAGGAGTACTTTGTCAATGCATGGACGGATAAATTTATGCATTTTGGACAACGCACAACGGGTCGAGTTGAAGGTGCACACTCAAAGTTGAAGCACTTGTTGGAAAACTCCCAAGGAACATTTATTAATGTCTGGAAAAAGATACATGATTTGATCGAAGTCCAACTGATTGAGATAGAGTCGTCATGGGTTGATGGCGTGCAGGGCAATTGATTTGAAAAATTCAAAAATTTGGAGGTGTGAAAGTGTGGGGGTTGACCCTGTCAAGCGTGTTTGTGTGCTTCGAACGAAGCATGGATTACCTTACGCTCGTGAACATACGGGTTATCTAACTCCCACAAGACATATTCCAATACGCACCATAGACAAGTATTGGCTTCAACTTGGCACAACACGTATTCGTGAATGTGGTGATGTAATTATAGACCCAGTGTTCGACGCCCTTATGAATAGGTTCAATGAGTCAAGTCATGATCAGAAGTTGGTTATGAAAAGGAAGCTCACAGAGTTGAGTTCTTTGGGTGACAGTGTCATGATTGAACCATTAGCACTTCTGGCTGGAAAGGAGAAACCGAAAAAGAAGAAGTTGGTAAAGCACGAGAGGTCCACTAAAAGGGATCTCTCGGGTCACGAATACACCATGACACAAGAAGAAATGAAAGGCAATAGTAAGAAAGTGTCAATAAAAAAATAAAAGCCGATAATTCATAACAATAGATTCATGCGGCAGATTCCTTCTTGGATACGGGATTATGTTTACGACGTTGTCAATGTCCCAAGTGACGGAAACTGTGGCTTCGATACATAGCCAAATTCCTTCAGTATGACGTGAAAAACGGTTGGAAACAAGTTCGGAAAGAGCTACTGATGGAGCTTGAGTGTAATGCAGAGTTGTCACTTGCAATGTAGCACGAGGAAGGGGTAAAGGTTGTGAAGCCCCCTTCAACCAGTTGAATCCTTCACAAGACAAAGCTTCATAAAACAAATGTTTCAGCAAGGAGTGAAACCCCCTTCAACCAAGGATAGAGGCAGGGGCATGGGCAACAAGACATGTGAATTTGGTCCAAGGTGTTGGACTGACTGTTTTGGGAGTGCTCACTTTTTGGTTGAATGCAACAATATCTAGTGGAATGCATGTGACCACTTGTATCTAGCTATACCTTTTTAATTGCCTTGTTTAGGACATGTAATTGCTAATGAGTTAATGACATGGTAGATATCTATCTTGACATGTGGTTGGAACCACTTTTTGGGTTTTTGTTAATGGTTTGACAAAACTGTTTAATGGTAAATTTGTGTCACATGTGAAATGAATGGTTGTTTTTGTATGATAAGGTTTTTTTGTTGAACAGGATGTAGCTTTGGTGCAGGTGCATTGAATGTTGGTTGTATTTGTATGTTATGGCTTTGACGCATGTGCATTCGTAGTTGTCGGTGTGCATTTGCATTTTGTTGCATTTAGGCAAGATTTGAAGGCTTGCATATGTAGTTTTCAGTGTGCATTCACATTTGCATTTCTATGATATGAGCAAAGTCCACATAGTGAAAGACTTGCATTTGTTATTGTCAATTTGCATTTGTAGTTGTTAATACTTGCATTTGATTGAATTAGAGTTTACAGACTTGCATTCACTTTAATATAGACTTGCCAAGATGAGTGAGCTCATCACAATGTTCACATGAAGTATGTTTTACAAAAAATAACTACAATCAATATTACTTCCTGCAACAAATTTATGGAGTAACTTAACCCCTTATAATAGTTTTAAATATAAGAATGCCCTCCTGGTTCAGGACAAAGTACAAAGCGGATGACTAGAGGTTGAAGATCGCCTACAACTATTTTTTCTATACGGACTTAAACCTTCAAATTCTCAACCCTTGGTTATTCAAAAAAAATTTTGCCTTGTGAACTTTCATGGATTCACCGTCTGGTGATTAAACAAAGAGGAATCCAAATGAGTTTTCTCCTCCCTGCCAACATACCACACCGACTACTTTCAATTGAAACTTAGGTAGCCAGATCTTGCCACATGTATGATCATAGCTGTTGGAAAATGTTCAATCTTGATCGTTAGATCGTGTAAGGGTATTTTAGACATCAAAACTTTCCCCATTTAAAAGCAACACGTGCAGGGACAATCCATGTCACTGCATGTTGACTGGTAGTCCATGGGGACATTGCAATATGATATATCATGGACTAACCTTTAATTAGCTATTTGTTCTGGGAGGAGGGGTATCATAAATTAACCCAATCTTTTATTGTTGACGATTGAGTCTTTCTAAAATTGTAGCATTATTGTTGGACTTTTGTAGCTATGAAGAAAAAAATATGAAGTTAGCAATTAAATTATATGGTTCCTTCCAAATCATACAACACATTAGACCATTGGCTTATAAGCTTATTCTTCCGCAAGAATCCAAAATATACCCTGTCTTCCATATTATTCAACTCAAGAAAACGTTGGGAGCACTAATTCATCCACAGGTGGATAACCAAGATGAATTTCTAGTTGTCCTGGTAAGGCGTATAATCCCATGCAACAATCAAGCTGCCACTCAAGTCTTTGTAAAAAATATTGGAACAATTTCTTTATATAAGACTAAAAGATACTTTTAAATGTAAAAGAGATCAGATGCAAGTATGTAACTCCCCCGAGGCGAGATCAAGAAAATTGTGGATTCAAAACAATGCAACCAAAATCACTTTAATTTTATAAGAATAATATGTTATGTTCAAGCACAAGTAAAAATTAATAATAATATGCAGTAACACTGTTGGCCAATGGAGTATTCTTGTGATTATGCATGCATTCATGATGGTGTCTGACTGATTAAACTTTTCACAGTGTAAACATCTCAAAGTTTAACCTTTCTAACTGTCGAGGAAAGGGGCGAGGAAACCAGCGAGGGGGAGGGTGTCACCACTCACCCCCTCGAGATTTGCGCTGCTGCACGTCTCAAGGGTGCAGACACGCATCTCGAGGGGGATGAGCGGTCACACCACCCCCCTCGCTGGTTTCCTCGCCATTTAGAATTTCTGCTCAAAGTTTCAATTATGTTTTTGTAGCCTTAGCTTTGAATCAAATACTTTTATGTCAATACATACAATCCAATATCTATAAGTTCAATGCTAGTGTAATGCTACTACTGCCCATGGAGCCCTTCTAGGGAGCAAGGGCCCTTGCCCCCGCTCTTTCCCTCGCCCTCTAGAATTTCTGCTGCCCATGTGCTTGCATATTCAATGAGATCTCTTTCAGTTTTTCTAGGTAGTGCGATTAAAATAAAGTCAACGTGAAAAAACTCTCTCCCTCCAAAACATTTTCACTCTTCCCTCCAAATACAGCAAAACCGTTTCTTCTTTCTCCCAAAAACAGAGCTACTCCTCCTTTCTCTTCTCCAGATCTCACTACACCAAAATGCCTGTTTAGCTACACGGAGGTGGCCACGGCTCTAAACCGTTGGTTTATTTTCCACGGCAAAAAACTGTGGCTATAATGGCCAACGGCCTAAAACCGTGGCTAAAAAAAGGCTTAGCCACGGTTCTAAACCGTTGGTGTGTTTGCCATGGCTAAAAACCGTGGCTATAGTGCCCAACGGCTTAAAACCGTTGCTAAGGTGCACGTGTGTTGCACGTGGATGTGTGGAGAAGTCAAGTCGATTTCTCGCGGGCGAAATTTGCTTCCCGCTTTGCGTTCCCGCTCCATCTCCCCCCAACTCTGCACTTTTCAACCCTTTGTTTCAAACCCTAAATTTTGTTCCATCTCCCCACAGATCTCCCGAAAGCACACACTGATCTCCCGAAACCCTAAAGTTTCGCAGTTACGAAAAAAATTTGCGTTCCCGCTTTGCGTTCTGTCTTTACTGCTTCCGCATTCGCTTTCCTCAACGTGGTTTCAAAGTAAGTTGCTTTCTGGGTTTCAAGTTTGAGTTTTCTAAGTTCTTGTTTCTTTAGGGTTTCATGCATTTTGGTTCAATTTGGGTTTCTTGAGATAAAATTGGTATTTTAAAATAACATTGTTGAATTGGGAATTAGGGTTTTGTGTGTGTGTGTTAGGGGGGAATTGGGGTTTGAATAAAGTTTAGAATTTGATTGGAGACTAGTTTTTAAGTAGCTTTTGAATTTTTTGTATGGAATTTAGGGTTTTGTGAGGGTTCAAAGTTTAAACCTTCATTAGAGACAATGTTCAAGTGATTGCTTGAATTTGTTGAATGGGATTTGGGGTTTTGTGATGGTTTAAATAAAGTTTAGACATTGACTGGAGACTAGTTCAAGTGATTGTTAGATTCTTGACTTATAACTTTTAGATAATGACGTTTTGTTGTTTGATTTTGATTTTGATTTTGTTTTTTGTTGATTTGGGGTTGTCTATTTTGGTGAAATCGATATGGGTTTTGTGTTTTGAAGGATTTTTGCAAAGATTCATGAAGATCCAAGTGAGAGAGAGAACGAACCCCCAAAAGGAAAAAAAAAATTTGTGAGAAATAAATGGAAATCCAGAGTGAGATTGTTTTGTTAGGAGTTGTAGGAGATTCGACCACTAATGGTTTTTTTTTTTTTAATTCCATGAGATCCGATCGATATCTAAGGGATTTTATTTTGTGTTTATTTGAGCTTTTCTTCTACTTCTGTCCTTCTATGTGCTTTGCTTTTTTAGTTCATGAAATGAAGAGAGGAAGAACCAGATTCCTCTGTACCCAATTCACCTTTTGCTTTCTTCTTTTATCCTCTTTTACTCACTTTGATTGCTTTTTCAGTTGTTTTCACTCTCTGGGTATCTCTTGTTTATCTCCCAAAACATTCCTTTGAAACTCCACAAGGAGGAGAGACAGACAGTGTAAGCGAGTGGGGAGAAAGAGAGAGAGAGAGATCTGCCAAGACAACTCAATTTTTTATTTTCTCTATCCATCTTTCTTTATAAAAAGCCAATTTACCTTTTTCAGTTTCATTTTCCTCTGTTTTCTGAGCCCACAGTAATGATTTTTGCTCAAATGGTTTGTTTTCTTTTCTCTTGTTGAAGGTGGTGAAGAGAACTTCACCAAAAGGTCATTTTTCAGAAGGTTTTGTTTGATCATTTGTGAGCCCTTGTAATGGAAAAAGCTCAAGAAGTGATGAAACGAGGTTCAAGTTCGGGTCGGGTCATCTTCCCCACAAAGAAACATATGAACCAATCAGGTTTTTATTCTAAAATTCTCAGAGAGAAACCCAACCCAACCCAAACCAACTCAGCATTATTTATTATTATCTGTCTTCTTCTAAGTAATTCTATCTTTTATCTTGGGTTGTGTAGGTGTTTTTATTGTTATATTCTCTTATTTATTTTTTTGGTTGTATTAGTAGCTTTGAATGGTGATGTGGGTGTTTCGGAGAGATCGAAGAAAGATAAAGATAGAGGTTCTAGAGTGAATTTGAGCAGCCAAATGGGTGGTGGTTGGTCTGAAGGCGAAGGGGAAGACGAGGAGGAGCTTCCCTTATCTTTGCCGCCACGCAATAAGAACTTTTTACTTATTTTATTTCATGTTAAGTATTGATTAATAAGGATTTGAAGATGTTTTATGGCTTAATTTTAATGTGGATTAACTGTTTGTTTGTGTTGATGCAGAACCTGGGAGACATTTCTGGTTCTTCTAGTCCTATATACAGCGTGGGTTTTGCCCTTTGAATTCGGGTTCCTTGACAAACCGGATAGAGCTCTAGCGATTACCGATAACGTTGTTAATGCTTTCTTTTTCATAGACATCGTCCTCACATTCTTTGTAGCTTACCTTGACAAGAATACTTACCTACTTGTGGATGATCATAAAGATATTGCTAAGAAGTACGCAAGTACATGGTTGGTTTTTGATGTCATATCCACAATCCCCATAGAACTTGCTATGAAGATATTACCCAGGAGTCTCCAGACGTATGGCCTGTTTAACATGCTTAGTTTATGGCGAGTCCGAAGAATTAGTGCTTTGTTTGCTAGGTAAGACCTGAGCATTTTATTTCCACTTTCCAATTGGTCTATATGAAATACTATACTTACCTATTTCACTTCTCATTTGGCAGATTAGAGAAAGATAGGAACTTCAACTATTTTTGGGTTTGAGTTGTGAAGCTCATTGTTGTAAGTTTCTATGTGAAGAATTCCATTGTTTTCACAATAGGTAGGGTTTTATTAGCAATAGGTCTCTGACTCGGTTGAATTGATCTTGTAGGTTGTTCTATTTTATGTTCACTGTGCTAGTTCACTACTACAAATATTAGCTTAGGTAACGCCACTTAGATAGCGCTTTTTTAAAGAGCTATCCAAGTGGGCACTAGGATAGCGCTTATTTGTCTTTAAAAAAAAAATCAAAAAAAAAAAAAAAAAACGCTACAATAGCGCTTTTAATTTTTTTTTTCAGTTAAGCGCTATCTTAGTTATGTCTTAGATAGCGCTTTAAAAAATGCTATGCAAAAAAACGTTACCAAAGCTACCATAGCGCTTTTAAAGTGCTTGCATAGCGCTTCGAAAGCGCTATGCTACTTACATTTAGGATAGCGCTTCCGAATAATTAAAAAAAAAATTAAATCTCATTTTTTTCAGATCTTGATACGATCGGACGGTTAAGATTACAAGCCCTAATATAAAACCAAAATCTCGTTTGTTTTTGGTTTCGCTATTGCTTTATTGTTCAAACACACAGAGAGGAACCGAGGAAGGAGGAAGGAGGCGAGGAGGCGAGGAGGCAAGGAACCGAGGCGAGGAGGCAAGGAACCGAGGCGAGGAGGCGAGGAACCGAGGAAGGAGGCGACTCAGGCGAGGAACCAGAGGAGGCGAGGAGGCGAGGAACCGAGGAGTCGGAAGCTCAGGACCAGGTTCGTCTCTCTCGCTCGACTCTCACTTAGTCAATGAAGGAGATGAAGTTGAAGTCACAAGCCAAGAAGAGGGGTTCATTGGGTCATGGTACATTGGGACCATTATCCGCCCTTCTGAACGAACAAAGAAAAAGAGTTTCTTGGTTGAGTACCATACACTGAAAGAGGAGAAAAATGGGTTAACCCCACTGAGAGATTTTGTTGCTGGGTCTGACATCAGACCCAGACCTCCTTCAGAGATCACTCCATTTTTTCAGTTGAATGAGGAGGTTGATGCATACTACAATGATGGGTGGTGGCAAGGAGTGATTATCAAAGTTCTTGATGGTTGTAGATATGCTGTGTATTTCTCTCCTACTAAAGAGGAGATGGAATTTGGACAGTCTGAGTTGAGGAGTCACTTGGAGTGGGTTGATGGAACTTGGGTTAGGTCTCAAGATAGGGTAAGTTTTGGTTTTTTGGTCTGATTTGAGTTTCATATAATGGGTGCACTGTTCTTACCAACCACTATATCTTATTTTTTTGGCAAATTTGTATGGTTTATCTTAATGTTCTTCAAAGGGGTTTTGTTTGATTTCAGTTTCTTAAAACGGGTTTTGTTTAGTTTTTACTTTTTTTTTTTTTTTGGGCACAAATTCACCCATGTAGAGACTCAGTGGTTAGATCTTTGATTCACCCCATTTTTCCCAAACTTTATTTTTTTGGCTTAGTTATGCAAGAGTATAGGTTATGGTGGTAGCTGCATTTCATTATTTTTTATTTGTACATATTTACCTAGCTTGTTTATATGATTGTGAAAATGGGTCATGTTTGAATGAGTGTTCTTGACTTTGTGTTTTTGTTCTTATGTTGGTTTAATCTCAGAATACACTTATTTAACATGATCGCAATGTTGATGGTGGACCTTAGGCTTATTGTTACCATAGTAAATTTTGAAGAGAAAAGAAACATGCTTTGGTGGATAGTCTAAATTGAAGAGTCTGAGATACAAAATTTATTATCAACCATAAGCTTGCTCCTAAAAGTTTTTATTTTCTGACAATTGACACTATTATCACTGTTACACTGATATAACATCCTTCAAGTTTTAGCAGTAAGACCACTCTGATCAAGTCAGCATGTCCTCAATTTAACTATCCGTGCAAGGTCAAGTAGGATTAATTTTTTTTTTTTTTTTGATCAGTTGGCAACCCCATGCTCCAAATATCCATAGCCATGAATATCAGTTTCCTGCAAGTGACTCCTTGTGCACAAAGCTTTAACTCTTCACACTTGTTGATTCAGTGAGCATCATAAGTTTCTGCCTAAGTTTTTGCCTGAAAATGGCTAAGGGCAATGGTTATCATGAGATACATCATCTCTAGGACCTTCGCCATATCATGTCTTCTTTATATTTATATTTTTTTATTTTTATGAATCCGAAATGTATCTTAGGCAGTCAGCAATTCTGGACCTATAATGCACAATTTTCTTCTCATCTTTTCTTTCAAGCAATGGTAATCTTTTCCTCTTTTTTTACCATGAAAGTTATCTTCAGTAGTAGCTGTCTGTGATTTTTAACAGGCTATTGCAGAGGGGAGGGCTATATATAATAATACAAAGCAGTTCATCAGATATATGATCTCTTCAAACATTGGTGAAGTAGTTTGTATCTTTGTTGCGGCTGTTCTTGGAATACCAGATACCCTTGTCCCAGTGAGTTTATTTACTTTACTTTACCCCCTTTTCTCGTTTCTTTTATGAAGATAAATATTCATTTATAATCCAAGAAGATTAGAATCCCTTGCAGACTTTAATTGGTTATTGGAGGTAAGCTGTAAATTCTATTGTGCATGTCTTTTTTATTCTTCATTTTATTAGACAACGTTGTTATCCATATTTTAATTTATGTCGCTACCATAAACACCTTATTACAAAATTTCAAATTTTGTCAAGGTTTACCGCCTATCAAATTTTTGTTGTAATTGCTATTTGTCAAGGTTTACCGCCTAAAATTTCACCATTTCACATAGGCAAACAGACACATTGGTGAAGAGATTTAAGTGCCGAGTTTTATCTTATGGTGAACTTACCATTCACATTTAGGTATATTCAACATAAACACCTGGCAACAAGATTAAAGTCTAGTTTTAACTTATGTTGAGCTTGCTAGACAGAGCAAGAGTTCAAACTCGTCGTACCTGATGAGAGAAAGCTTATGCCATTGCCCTTTCACGCTTGACTACTATTTCTTCCCTGATAGCAAGAATATCCTCCACAGTGTCCGAGCCTCCACACCATTCAACCTGTCAGGCAGTCAACTGTCAGTTATTGTTACCAATTTACCACTACATTTTGATAATTCAGATATAAGCAACAGAAATGATCAATACACAAGTCTCTTGGTAACATAATTTATAAATACACACTTCAAACCCCTTTGATAATGAAAAATGATAAATAACGATGGAATCGATGATAAACTCAACCATATTATAAGGTGTACTTTTACTGATTATATGTTGTTGTTTTTTTTCTTTCTAATATTAATACTTTTTGCAGGTTCAGTAGGTAAATGGACTGCATAAATGGAGTAAAAAAGTTGATGCAACATGATATGTGGAAGTCTCATAGTGGAGTGATGGCAACTTTATGCAATTATGTGAAATTGGAAGTAATATATTTTAAGATTGATTGGACATGCATAATGATGCCATCACCACCTAGTTATAAAGAAGTGTTTTCATTACAGGAGACTTCAAATGCTCATCAAGAAAAACAAATTAATAAACAAGTTTCTCACCTCTTATATCCAATAACTAGATTAACATTGAATTTGGTTTGATTGACAGAAGTTTGATATATAATTCAGATTCCAGTTATCTAGATTAACATGCTATTTTGATTCTTGCTTCTATGAATGATTATCTGAAGTTCTGTGGCATTCATCAGCTGATAATTTAGGTTCAATGGGATGAAACTTCTTCCAATCTTGTGCTCCCTGAAAGAGTGTCTCCATAGAAAATGAGCTGCTTGAGATCAGAAACATGAGGTGCCCTTCATTTGTACCCAAGCCAAAGAGAGCTCGTGCCCGTCATTCATCATCATCATCATCATCTCCTGAATCTTCTTTATTGATAAATGATGGTTAGTAATCATTTTCCCGCTTTTCATTTATGAAAAAGAAAATCCCTTGCAGACTTTAATTGGTGCATTATATGTATATTTGATTGGTCTGGTTTGATTCTACATTTTAGACTTGCTTCATGTGCCAATGGAGCCAGGACCACCACCTCAAAGACAGTTTGGGGTCTTAGAATTAACTTAGATATTGTCAGCTTCAGGAATCACTAATGCCAAAACCAAAAACCTTATACTTAGAACAGTTTAAAATTGATTTTTAGCTAGATCCTGAGCCATGTATCTAGAGAAAATTTCCTGTCAGAAAAATCAAACAAACAGCCAAGTTTATGAATTTTTAATAGCTTAAAAACAGCAGAGAGAGGGGATTTGAGCTAAGCATTTAGCATCATTTTCAGATTTCACTAACACTGGACAGCAAGCTCTGTTTTGACAGAGTGCTCTGTCCTGATGCCCTCTGTTGCTTGGTTTTTTTTCTGCTGTTAGTGTGATGGTGTGCTGGAATTCAGCAGGGGATTGGGCTAGAGTCAGCTGGGTATGGTGTTTTTATTGCTTACAAGGTCAGCCGGGTATGGTGTTTTTACTGCTTACAAGTATATGGTTGCAACTTGGGATGTTAAGGCAAATCTACATACAAATCTATTGGTATGATGAGTATTGGTTTCTCTGCTCTTTTTTCACATGTATAGAAATTGTGAGCAAGCTCTTTTTTCACATGTATAGAAATTGCTAAGTTTCATGTAAGTCACATATCGATGCCTGTTATAGCTTACTATTTTTAGATTTTAGAAGCTGTGTTGTGCCATATGGTACACATATACATGCACAGGAACAGGTTGCCTTCTGGTCTATTTGCAACATGGTGCTCACTCTCTTTATCCTTCTGTATTTGCAGCAAAATAAACAGATTTTGATTGATGCTGTTGTCCATGCTGTAAATGAGGACTATGTTGAGATGGAAAATGATTTCACCAGACTTGGTTTCCTTGCTGATCCCATACATCAAACTACAAGATGGTTCTTCTCCATTCCCAAGCAATTTCCTCCTTGGCACTGCCTCCTCTGCATATCAGGTATCACAACTTCTACAATTTCCTCCTTAGTGTGTGTGTGCGTTGTTATACTTATACAATGCCATGATGCAATTTCAGGTTATGCGAGGATACAATTTGAAGTGGCGGTAGAATCTGAGAAACATTCAGCGGTGCCGCAATGTACAAACGAAGTTAGGACTGTAGGAGAAGCTGTTGGCCATTTCATTTCGTGGCCAAAAAAGCTGGTGTATATATATGATAGCATATTAACAATTTTGTATGAATGCTTAAATTATATTTTGAATGAATGAGAAACAGTTAGTTATCATGTTGTGTCTTTATTGATTGATTGAACGTTGTCATTATTATATTAAATATTATATAAAAAATATTATATGGTAGTTAATAAAAAAATTCACCGAAATTAAATAGCGCTTTAGAAGCTAATTAAAAAAAAAAATCAAAAAAAAAAAAAAAATTTAAAAAAAAAAAATCAACAAAATTAAATAGCGCTCATAAAAGCGCTATGCAAGCTAATTTAAAAAAAAAATTTAACGCTTAGATAGCGCTTAATAAAGCGCTATTCAAGTACGCGCCTTGCATAGCGTTTTTTTGAGCGCTATCTAAGCCTATTTTTAAGCGCTATGCAAGCCTATATTTGTAGTAGTGGTTGTTTCTACAATTTTCTTACGGATCATTACCCCGACCATTCAAAGACATGGATGCTTTCTTTTTTTGTGGATTTCAAAGTTCTCCTTTTTTTAATTTTTCAATATTTTTACTAGCTTTCTACTTTTGCTTGCAAAGGGTGACATTACTGCCTTGGCTGTGAGTTCAAACAACGCTTGGGTGGTATTTTTTTGAAGTACTTTATTTGAAATGGGTTGTGTTGATAATTCAGTTCTTCTTCTTCTAAAATTCTCTAAACTGGGGTTCTCTTATAGGTCTATAATGAGCATTATAGAAATGGTTGCGATTAGTTTTCATATGGTCAAAATTCAACATTTGATAGTAAAATAACTAGTAATGTTGATTAACTTTTCGATGTACTGTTGCTTCATTGTTTTTCCGAAATCCAAGTTTTCTTTGATTTTAAATTAGGTATTGTTCACAATTTGCAGATCAATGCATGCAATGGGATGAAATGTGGATCAACATTTATAGGCCCCAACTCACCTAACAAGCCTGCAATTTGGACTGAGAATTGGACCTCATTGTATCTTTTCCATCCTAACTCACTATTAAATTTCAGTATGGTTTTTCGCATTAATGTGAATAATAAAGCAGTTATTTGTTATTTCCTTTGAAGCTACCAAGCATTCGACGGATGAATTTTCGCTCTTAGGTTGTAGCAGATATATTTATGTGCACTAATTCACATTTTTTCACTGTGTTTTGATGACAACCTGTAATTTTCACATATTTCATTTGCAGACAGAGAAGAGGATGAACTGAAGAAGAAGAGAAAAAGAGAAGCTCGAACTGAACAAGTTAAGATTTTAGATCATCCAGATTTACAGGTGAATAACAAACTCAATTTTAGGATTTTCTGTTTTGAAGTGTTAAATTTCAGCCAAAAATTTCTTTTTTCCCAAAAATTTCAGCCAAGTACCCCTAGAAAGCGTAATAGAGCAGTCGAGAAAACAGTCTCAAAGTCAGGAAGCACAACTGCAGAACCTTTATTTGTGTATGGACAATGACTTTATTTGTGTTATCTCTCCTTTGACAGATTGCTGCGACGAGGTATTATTGTTTTCATTCTTGGGTTTGTTTGAGAGAGATGTTTCGATTTCTGGGTTGGTTTGTTTGATGAATTTGATTTGGTTTGTGTAGGTTTCAGGTTATATTGGATAGGAAAAGTGCAATAAAGATGAGTAGGATGTCGGAGAAGGCGTATAATCGGTCGTTTAGTGGGTTTCCACGGTTATGGTTTTGTATGGAGTTTTTGGCTCACATGGAGGTATGGGGATTTTTATAAAGGGAAGTCCAAAGTGTTCTCAAAGCTGGTACCATATGCAGTATGTTGGTGATATGGTGAGGAATGTCATTACCTACTCTCTCATCGTAACCAGTGGATTTCAAAATTTATTTATTTATTTAAAAAAAAAATTTGGGGGGGGGGGGGGGGGGGGGGGGGAGGGGCGGAGGTTAAATAATTCTGCTGCATTTGGTGTTTTATTTTATTTTCTTTTTTTTAAGTACTATTGTCTTAGTCATTGATGGGTTGTGCTTTTACTCACAGGTTAGTCAGCTCGGAGCTGCGGCTCAGAAGTACCAGGCTACTACTGAGAATGCATCATCCAGTTTATCTGCTCAGGAGTTGCAAACTAACTGTAATATGTACGTTCCTTGTTCGTTTGACAACCTGTTAGGGTTTAAGTCCTTTTGATGAACATCCTGTCATGATTTTAAATCTGTTCTCAACAAAAGAGAATTCATTTCTGATGTTATATTTGTCAACATCATACAGATATGTCTAGGCTCTTGTTTCTCCTGTGTGAGTCTTGTTTCGCAGAATCTGATAGCTGCTCCTATTGAGCCTGAGTGGGAAGGTGACGATGAGGTACAAATGGAGTTTTACCATCAACACAGGTACAAATGTGTTGTTGATTATCAGTTCCTTCAGTGTCAAGGAGCTGTTCAAGCCGATGCTTTGACGGTGGATCGCCTTGCCTCCTTGCAGAAGGTATTGAGTTAAATGATGGAGTAGGGGAGTAAAAAGATGTTATTCAATCATCAAAAAGCCGGTGTTGCTTCTCAAGTCATAACTTAATTTCATTTCAAGATCCTCATATGGGTTCATCTCACTTTTAAGTTTCATTTTACACATGTCATTTTCAGCATATTTTTATGCTATAATTTTCTTTTGTATTTCACGCTCTGAGTTATATTTCTTTCCTTTTGTTGGCATAGTATTCCGAGACAGCTGTTGCGCCCCGTGCCTCTATTTTGGAGACAGAAGTAGAGTGGCTGAACTCTATAAAAGTTGACTTAGTGGCAATTGAACGTTTCTCTCATTGTTGGTTATTGCAACTTAAACTTATAGTTGAGTCATTTTGAATGGAGTCATCCACATAAGATGCAATGGGACTCTTCTACATCAAATATCATCTCGCTACACCATGAAAAAAAAATTCCTTTCTATTTGGAATTACAAATTGCACCATAACATAATGTTACATCTCTTGACGCTTTAATTAAACAGGTTTCAGACGTTGTCCCTGTTGCATGCTGAGCAGCCGCTGATGCTGGAATTCGCTCCATTTGTGTCACCAATTTCAGGTTACTTGTTATTATTGGCTTCTTTGTCTATTTTCTTCCTGAGCATTGATATTGCAATTATTAACTTCTTCCTAATCATAGTATTGCATGAATCTATCATATTTTGTATAGATGACCAGCTTCCATTGGTCAAAAGCCATTTTGCTAGACATATTGGATATTCTTCTTTTGTATCCATGAATGTCAAAGAATAACAACTTAGCTTCCACATTATTTAAAGTTGATATGTTAAAACAAAGAGGTAATACAACAAAGGTCAAGAGAACCTCAAATACAAAAAAAAAAAGTCTGACTAAAGAACCAATACAAATTTACAAGGAGACTCTTGCACTTAATGTAGTCACCAATATGCAGTCTCCTAAACTGCAGGAAAACTCGATAGCACTTGAAGCTGAAGATTTGACTCCAATTTACAAAACCCTCCCTGTGGGTAATCCCCTTGAATGTCCTGTTATTACGCTCCCCCCCCCCCCCCCCCCCCACACACACACACACACACACAAAATAATGCGCAAAGGGATGAGTTGCCAAAGCTTCTTCCCAGTGGAAGTGATATGATCATGTTTACCTCTTAAGTTTTCTCAAACTTTGTTTGTTTTACTTTTTCAGTTGGGACTTCATCTATAACACTTGGATGGGACCAACACGGAGTAGATTTTAGTGCTGATATTTTGTGATTTGTGAAACGTAGTTGATTGTATTTTTCCAATGATATTTTGTGATTTGTGTTCCTTTCTGCCTCTGAGCTTCTCGCTCAGCTTGTTTTTTCTTCCTCTCTTTCTTAATGCAAGTGTTTGATTCATCAAAAAAAAAAAAAAAAATTGAAAGCATTGTTAGCTATATCAAATGTTAGTTCAATTTTGAAAATATTGACGACCATGAAAAATGACGTTCAAGTAGATATACATGTCAAAATAAGTCAAATTTTTGCGAGGATATTCTCCATACTTGATCATCATCATCAAAGGCAGCTCTTATCTCTAGTCAATGTAGGCCCTATAAAAAACTGTGTAGAATTAGAGAAAATAGTGACTGGTCATAAAGTGATTCGAACATTAGGGAATTTGAACATTTTTCAACATTTACTGTCAACTTGGGAAAATCTTAATATATTGGTTGAACTTGGTCCAATGGTAGAAGGGAATGCTAAATGAACATGTTTATCTAGGCTTGTATCGCTCGGGGATGGATTTGCTGCGAAGGAATGGGGTTTGCAGGTGGCGTGCTCTGCAATGACTGGAACTGGAATGTTGATAGTGGAGGTGTTATAGCTGGGGCAGAGTATGAAATCTGCATTCTACTCCAGTGTTTAGGTGCGATCTCTGTTGGCTTGTTGTAGCATGACTCGTTTTGTCGATCTCTGCTGGATTGTTGTAGCAGAGATCAGGGCTGAAACTCTACTGAAACAGTGAGTGTGATAATAAGGTTAAGCGGGGATATTCCATTTTCAATATCTAAGCTTAAGCGGCTGCAAGAGCTGTAAGTCCCTCACATTCCATCTTTTTGTTTTAGCTTTATATTTGATATTCAAAGGGTAAGTGTGATAATAAGGTTTATTGATCCATTTGTATTCAGGTTTTTGAAGAGCAATCAATTTCTAACGAAGTATGTTTCTTTGCTCATCATAGGACTTCCACTCTATCTATTTACTTCAGGGTAATGTTGGTCTAATCTAAACTGATCTACATAATCATTTATTTGAGTGCAGTTATCAGAATCATGAAGGACAAATGAGACTTTGTGTCACTACAGTTACAAGAAAATGGATTGATAGTGCTGCGAACTCAGAGGTTAGTTGCAATAGGCAGTGCCTTGACAGATGTTTGTTTTAATGCATTTTGGATTCATGAAGCTCCTACCTGACAAGGCTCAAATGGTCTATAAAATGTGCTTTTCCTATTCTAGTGGTTTTTCATTGCCATTATAAGATTAAAAGTGTTTGGAGGCCCTTGGTATGGTGAAATTTCTTACAATCAAATCCAAGTGATAACCATATATTACAAGTTATAATATCACATAGGTTTGATTAGAACTATATGAAAAAGGGTCTAGTTGTGGGTGCAATTACTGAACATTGTAGGCTATTTCATTGACTTTTATTTGCTTGCTAACCATTAGTATTCAATGATTTCATTATTTGGAAGAACTTGCAATAATGATTTGCAAGAATTAATCAGCTTATATCTTGATGTGGAAAGTGTAGAAAGTGTGGTTGTAGTGCAAGGAAGTTGTTGTGATATGTGAAGGAAGGAAGTTTCCATGTGCGTGGGCATATCACATATCCTCCTTGGTCTATATAAATCCATCTTGTTTGAGTTGGCTTCCAATTTATTATTCCCTGTTAAGTCTTCTGCTTGACCACTTTGTTATTCTCCAAAGTTCAAACAACTAATGTAAGTGAATGTTATTCTTTCTTGTCAAGTTGAGTTTCCTAATTTCTAAAATTGATGAGTTGTATACTTGTTTTGCTAATTTCGGACTCTTCAGGCTGATGCTGTTGTTTTTTATGCAGGAGCGAGGATGCGTGTCGAGCAGGCTTGCAGCGCACCTACACTCTAGTACCACATCCAACAGGTTGTTGGCTGGAACACTCTGTTGCAAAACAGAGTGTATGCTGGGAGCTGAGATGTTGCAGACTGATGGTTTTCTGAGGCCTACTGAGATGCTGCGGCTTGTTGAGGAGATGTTGTTGTTGTGCCCAGCGTCGAGATGGTGGATGCGAGGGATGGTTACTGCATGCTGCTGTGAAACACAGTTCGCGAGGGTACGATGCAACGTCCTGTTGGCTGTTTTTCAGGGTGATTATGATCAGATGGCGTTGGTGTTTCAGCGTGTGCTGGCTGCTTGGGTCATTTGTTTTGGCCTCAAGTCTTTTTGATGTTTTAAGTTCTGTCTTTGTCGTGGCAATTGTTTTAAGGACAGGTTTTTTCTATTGTTTTGGTTTTAATACGGGTAACGTCGTAATGTACCCCCGTAGCGTTTGTAAGTCAATTTTTGATAAGTAATAAAGGTCTGGCATTCCATAGTTGCCCCTCCCCACTGGAGGTTAATTTAAAAAAAAAAAGCTTTAACGGTTTCAAACCCTCGCAACAAATTAGATTTTTTTGAATTTTGAATTTTGTTTTTACTAGCCACGGCTTAAAACCGTGGCTAAAATTTTAGCAACGGTTTTAAGCCGTGGCAAGTCTGGCCACGGTTTTAAGCCGTTGCTAATACTTGCCACGGCTTAAAACCGTTGCTAAAATTTTAGCAACGGTTTAGAACCGTGGCTAAAGCATCAACCGTCCTGAACATAAAACCGTTGCTAAAATTTTAGCCACGGTTTATAGCCGTCACGGATGATTTCGCGACGCCTCTTAGCCGTGGCCATCGGTTACCCCCACGGTTCCAAACCGTTGCTGATGGGGAAATTTGGTGTAGTGTCTAGACGAATCTGGCCCTTTTCTCTCCACCCTGAAATCAAAGACGAAGACATTGAAATCAGGCGAAGTCGCAAAACATTAACTCAGGCAAAGTCGAAGAAATCAACCTTTTCTCTCCACCCTGAAATCGAAGGTTCTGTGCACTTCTCAATTTTTGGGGAGAGAAAGACCTCTTTCTTTTCTTTCTTTCTTTTTTCTTTTTTTTTCCTTTTTATATATATCTCCCTCGCTCCCTCCTTCAAGTACAAAGCCATAGTTTATGCAAAAGCCATTTCTTCAATGCCTTGCTTCTACAACATAGTGAATGTTTTCCCACCTTGTTTTGCAAGGTCCAGAAGCCCTTGAGGGATAGTGAAAAGTCAATGCCTAGTAGTACAATCATCACATGTAAACCATCTTGTTCATTCCATTGGACCTAATATATACCTTCTTACATACATGCCTAATCACAACCAAAAGAAGTAAAGAACACAGAGAAAGTAAATTTCAAGAAGTCAGGATCTGCCACACTTGACATTAGTGGCAAATCCAGATATCGTGAATAGAGATTGGCTCTAAAGAAGCTTGACAAGGCACTTGTGTGAAAAGAATAAAACATGTTAATTATATGGCATCTCAAATCACATTAAGGATCATAACACTCTATCCACCATTCCAGTGGTCTCTGCTCAATTCATATCCATTGACATACTCCATGAATTCCATTCCCTGCATAATACCAACAATATGTTTATCACCTTACTAATAGAAAAACATAACAAGGGAATGAATGTATTCCAACTTTCAAATTAATCAGCTAGTTTACAAACTCTCTGTTTGCTATGCATAACATATACATGGTATAAACAAAAGACCATGGAGGCCTATCTGTTCAAACAAGCTATAATTAGTTATATACTAAAGTTTGTAATAAACAAAAGTTTGTATAAACAAAAGACCTACTACAATATTTTGTGATGTACACTTGTTTCCTATGCGCCATATATCCCTGCTGATAATTCAATATTAGTGAAACGTTCTAACAGATGTTTAAAATGTGAAATTATGAACATCGTACCCTTGAAAATCAACACTAGCGTAGTGACAAAAACCGGAACCAAAATGCAGAAATTATACTTTTCTTGTCCACCATCATGGATATATACTAAAGTTTGTAATAAACAAAAGTTTGTATAAACAAAAGACCTACTACAATATTTTGTGATGTATACTTGTTTCCTATGCGCCATATATCCCTGCTGATAATTCAATATTAGTGAAACGTTCTAACAGATGTTTAAAATGTGAAATTATGAACATCGTACCCTTGAAAATCAACACTAGCGTAGTGACAAAAACCGGAACCAAAATGCAGAAATTATACTTTTCTTGTCCACCATCATGGAGGACTGACAGAACCAATCTTAAGAGCCAGACCCCTAATCCACACTAGGAGAGCCTCGAGAACGTGATGAAGATGAAGAACAAATGAACAAGAAGAACATATGAAGAAGAAGAGATGAAGAATATAGCGCAAGAAACAAATGCAATAAAAAATGACTGATTCATCACAATTACGATTGTTTCTAAAAACTTTAGTATATAACTAATTACAGCTTGTTTGAACAGATAGGCCTTCATGGGCATCTCTCTCTTTTGTGAATCAAAGGCCCTTACAAAAGTTGCATAAACAACTCAAACTCAAAATTTTCAGTCCTTGCTCCACAAAATCATTGGGCCCAATCGAGATCTCTAGCTGTGTTCTGTCAGTTTGAATCTTGAATGAATTTAATTGGGTCCCCAGCAATTCATGTACATGGCTTTCTTCAAAGACTCCTATGATTGCTTCACCTTTTCTTCATTCAGTCTTTTCACAATAGCTGAAGCAGAGGGAATGGAAGCTGACAGTCTCTTGGCTTGCAAATATGATCTGAGATTGGTTTTGGTATGTTGGCTGAGAGATCTGAGTGGATAATTCCATCTGCAGATGCCTTGATCTTTCAGTGCTTCCACAACTCCAACACTTGCTGCCACCACCCAACAAGCTTTACCTGCTTAACTCATCTTTGCTTTGCTGTGTGTTAGAAAGGATGGGTTTTTGTTTATCTTTTGGTTCTTGAAGAGGCTGAAGAGAACTTAATGTTTGCTTGGTACGTTTGATCAGTTGGGGGAAGTATATATAATATATCAGTTTTTCTATGCAGCCAGGGAGATATATATATATATAAAAAAAAAAGGTCTTTATCTCCCCCAAAAATTGAAAAGTGCACAGAACCTTCGATTTCAGGGTGGAGGGAAAAGGCCGATTTCTTTGACTTCGCCTGATTTCAACGTCTTCATCTTCATCTTCAATTTCTTCGATTTTAAGGTGGAGAGAAAATGGCCAGATTCGTTTAGATCTGGAGAAGAGAAGGGAGGAGCAGCTCTGTTTTTGGGGAAAAGAAGAAACAATTTTGCTGTATTCGGAGGGATGAGCGAAAATGTTTCGGAGGAATAGAGTTTTTTCCCGTTGACTTTATTTTAATCGCCTCCTCGCTACCTAGAAATACTGGCCCTCTTTTGAGAGATGACGCTACTGCTCAGTTCACTTTGTTGCAATTTCTCAGTCATAGTTTGTGTTATCCATGACCCTAAGTTTGAGATTTGATTGTTTCATTTTTCCTTAAATACAAATTATTGCTTAACAAGCCAGTATCAATAAGTTCAATGCTGGTGTAACAATTTAATCCCAACGGGAGGTGACACTACTGCTAAGTTCACTTTATTGAAATTATCGGTCATAGTTCATGTATACCCATGACCCTAAGTTTGAGTATGATTGCCTGATTATAGCTTCAAGCATTAGATCTTGAAAAGTTTGCCTATCTGCTGGTCCACAATCATCATTGATTATACGTGTCTTTTCCTCCCAAGGGCGGCAAATCACCACCATCAATGGCATTAATTTTGCACGTTCAAAATTTTGGCAAACTCGGTCTCCGCCAAGGGCAATGTTTTTGTTATGGGTGCACGTGGCAGGACGCTAACTATAGATAACTTGGCGTGTAGGGATTCGGGCGGGCTCCTGCGCATAAAGCACAGGAGGAGCTCCTGCACACATGTCTCAGCCGTCGGATTTGATCCGACTGCTCAGATCGATGGATTTCAAAAGACAGAATTAATTGTTTATTTTAGCAGGGATTGAATCTTTTTTGAAATCCATCAATCTGAGCCGTCGGATCAGATTTGACGGCTGAGACATGTGCGCAGGAGCTCCTCATGTGCTTTGTGTGCAGGAGCCCCCCGAGTCCGACGTTTAGAGGGTTTGTAGTCACCAATAGATGCAGCCTTTGTTGTAACCATCAAGAGTGATCATCTATTCTTTTCCTGTCCCTTCTCGCTGTAATTATGGTATCAGATAGTGGCAGAATCCAGAGGCCATTTGCATATTGCCACTAACGTGGCAGTATGGAGAGATCAATGGGCTATTGGAAACTTCTCAGGCCCAGGAATTTGGTTGTGGGATAAGATAATCCCTGCAGTCATAGTGGAAATTCGGAAAGAGCGCAATTTGTGCATTTTGGAAGGGAAACACGGAGATGTAAACATTTTATTGTGTTGAGAATCAATGATTCTTCTATGATATAGGGATATGATTAGGATACTATAAAGATATGATTAGGATATTATAGTTGTGAAAATCTTAGAAATATTGTAGTTGTAGAAACTAAGTTGTATTCTTATCAGAAGTTACCTAAAGCTACTGGAATACTTCTTGTATAGACCCTTGCTTGTATAATGAAAAACTGATCGTGACATATTATTTTCTCCATAACCTTGTTTTACATGGTATCAGAGCCAGGTTAATCCTAGCTCTTGTTTCAGCTGCCAGCTATCACTATAGTCATCTTTCTATCGTCATCCCTTTACCATGGGCGATAATACAGAGATTTCTTTGGCTGGGAGGAACCATGAAACTTCTAGTTTTTTTTTTTATCCATCACTCTGATCACCCTAGAATGATGCTTGTCTCCAAGCTTCTTAATGGAGACAACTACGCAACATGGTGTCGCTCTATGCGCATCTCCCTAAGCAAGAAAAATAAGTTAGGGTATATTGATGGAACGCTGGAGGTACCCTCAGAAGAGACAAACTTGAACAAGTTTTTTCTTTGGCAACATTGCAATGACATGGTGCTTTCATGGATCCTTAATTCCATTCAACCTGACATCGCAGACAGTGTGATTTATTCATCTACAACGCATGAGGTTTGGGAGGATCTCAAAGAGAGATTTTTCCAAAGCAATGCTCCAAGAATCTTTATAGTGCAATTCGTGGACAGATCTTGCTCATGCAACCCTTGCCTACTTTGCGCAAGACTTATTCCCTTATTACACAGGAAGAAAAACAAAGAGAATTTGGCACATCCTGTCCTTCCATTGAATCTGCAGCCATGGCAGTTCATCAAGGTACCCATCCTTCCATTGAGTCTGTAGCCATGGCAGTTCGTCAAGGCCAAACACCTACTAATGCCAGTAAGACGCCTTTGCATTGCACATACTGCAACCGAGACCACCATATTGTTGATACTTGTTACAAGTTGCAAGGATTTTCACTCGGGCACCATTTGCATGGTTCTAATAAGCCTAAGGGAAGTCGCAACAAAGGGGGATCAAGCACCAAAACTGTGAACCATGTGAACTTGAACCCAACATTAGAAGAAATCCAAGCTATCATGCCTAACTTATCTGAGATCCAATACCAACAGATTCAAAATATGATGAGCGAAAAAGACTCCCACAAATCCTCAGGTAATACCAAACCTTTTCATGATCTCAATTGGATTATTGATAGTGGCGCTACAAACCATATCACCTCAGCTTCTCACCTGCTTAGAGCCAAAGCTAAAAATCCCTCTATGCAGCCATTAATGTTGCCAAGCGGAGATACAATACTTATTAGTTCCACTGGAACTTTATCTCTTAATTCTCATATTTATTTGAAAAATGTTTTATGTGTTCCTACCTTTAAAGTCAATCTCATGTCTGTCTGTCACATCACAAAGGGATTACAATGTTCATTGACTTTTTTTCCTTATTGGTGTATCTTGCAGGACCTGGCAATGAGGATGACGATTGGTTTGGGTAAACACCGTGACGGACTTTATCACTTAGTGGCGTTGGCTTCTGACCAAGCACCTTCTACCAACAAACCATCATGCCACTTTGCTTCCGCTTCCGCAGACTTATGGTATCGCCGTTTAGTTCACCCTTATTCTTCGCATTTACATGTTTTAGGCAAAACTTTGTTAAATTATTTCTCTAGTTTGAATAATGTTTGCGATGCCTGTCATTTGGCAAAACAGACTCGCCTTCCGTTTAGCAAAAGTTCAATTTTTACTATGAAACCTTTTACCCTTATTCATTGTGATATTTGGGGGCCTCACAGAACTCCTTCAATCTCTGAGGCTCGATTTTTCCTCACAATTGTGGATGATTTCTCTCGATTTATTTGGGTATTTCTTATGCATCACAAAAATGAAACACAAGGACTACTCAAATCCTTTTTTTCCATGGTGAAAACCCAATTCAATACCACCATACAAACTATTCGTGTGGATAATGGGGGAGAATTTTTTTCATTAAGGGATTCTTTCAAAGATCATGGAACTTTATATCAACATATTTGTGTCGCCGCACCACAACAAAATGGTGTTGCCAAACGTAAGCATCGTCATATCCTTGAAACTGCACGGGCCTTACGCTTTCAAGCTAACATCCCTCTTCATCTCTGAGGAGAATGCATACTCACAGCAGTTCATTTGATCAACAGGTTGTCCACCCTACTTCTTTCCCACAAAACCTCATTTGAGAAATTTTATAATGCAACACCATCCTATACACATTTAAAGGTTGTTGGGTGTCTTGCATATGCCAAACATATCTACACTTCTCACAATTTTTATCCACGTGCTAAGAAATTTGTTTTCCTTGGCTATCCGCATGGGCAAAAAGCCTACAAACTTTATGATTTGTCCACTCGAAAAATATTTACTAGTCGTGACGTTGTTTTTCATGAAAATATTTTTCCTTTCAAGACTGAGCATACCCAATTCAATCTTTTCCCTTCATTGGGCCCCTTACCACCACCAACCCACCATGATGCCTTACCTACTAGCCTACCCGATGACTCACCAGGGTTGTCCTCTTCCCCTACTCCATCTACTCCTCTACCCGCTAACACAGAACTCCCCTCTCTTACTGACCACACCCTTCCCTCACTAGGTAACCCTTCATCTTCATCTGAAAGTTCCCCACTAGTGCTTCCTACTTCTCCCGTTCATGTTTCTCCACCAACCGCACCACCTCCTCACCGATCAGACCATACCAGAAATTTGCCTAGCCACCTCCAGGATTATGTCATCACGTTGCCACCATCCATCCAATCAGAGTCTTCGTCTCCAGTTCCCTCATCAGGTACTCGCTATCCCTTGTCCAATTTTATTTCTTACCATTGATACTCACCATCCCATCTAGCTTTCATTTACAACATCAGTTGTCATGTGGAGCCTCGAACTTATGAGGATGCTGCCTCAGATCCAATTTGGTAAGAGGCTATGCTCTCCGAACTTCAACCGTTGGAACTAAATCACACTTAGACTCTTACTTCTCTTTCTCCCAGTAAGGAACCAATTGGTTGTCGGTGGGTTTACAAGATTAAACATCACTCTGATGGTTCAATCGAGCGGTATAAGGCTCATTTGGTTGCTAGAGGGTACACTCAGACTGAGGGCATTGATTACCATGACACATTCTCTCCCACTGCCAAGCTTATCACAGTTCGTTGTCTCCTTGCCATTGTTGCAGCTCAATCTTGGTCTCCTCATCAGCTCGACGTTCATAATGCTTTTCTTCATGGTGATCTTAATGAAGAAATTTATATGCACCCACCTCCCGGTCTACATTGCCAGGGGGAGAATCTGGTATGTCGCCTCAACAAGTCCCTATATGGCCTAAAACAAGCTTCTCGTCAATGGTTTGCTAAGTTCTTTGATGCCATACAAGCTGCTGGTTTCGTTCAATCTAAAACTGATTACTCCCTCTTCACAGTAATAGAGGGAAATCATTCACTGCCCTTTTGATTTATGTTGATGACATATTAATTACAGGAAATGATTTGCGTGCCATCAATACCCTCAAACAATTTCTTCATAATCGTTTCCGTATCAAAGATCTTGGGGATTTAAAATTCTTTTTGGGTATTGAAGTATCTCGTTCCAATAAAGGTATTGCAATTTCTCAGAGAAAGTATGTTCTTGATATTATTAAAGATGGAGGTTTATTAGGAACACAACCAGTTTGCTTTCCTATAAAACAAAATCTCAAATTGTCAGACACAGGTGAATTGCTTGCAGATCCACAAAAAATATAGAAGTTTGGTAGGCCGCCTTATCAATTTGACCATCACCAGGCTCGATATTACTTTTGCAGTTCATGTCCTCAGCAGGTTCATGCATGAACCAAGGAAACCACATTGGGATGCAGCACTCCGTATTTTGAAGTATCTTAAAAGTTCTCCAGAAAGAGGTCTTTTTTTCCCAGTTCATAACTCTTTGCGTTTAACAGCTTATTGTGATTCGGATTGGGCTGGTTATCTCACTACTATAAGGTCAACAACAGGTTATTGTGTCATTCTAGGAAATTCACTGGTATCTTGGAGGACAAAGAGACAAAAATCTATCTCCCTCTCTTCAGCAGAAGCCGAGTATTGAGCCATGACGAGTGCTTGTTGTGAAATAAATTGGCTGCGCAACTTATTGCGAGATCTACAGGTGTCACATCCAGAGACAGCGATGTTTCACTGTGATAATCAAGCTGTTTTGCACATTGCGGCTAACCCGGTCTTCCATGAGAGAACAAGGCATATTGAAATAGATTGCCACTTCATTAGAGAAAAAAATTCAAAATGGTTAAGTTGAAACTAAGTATGTAACTTCATCTCAGCAAGTAGCAGATGTGCTCACAAAGCCGTTAGGAAAAGACGTTTTCAATGGCATGTTGCACAAGTTGGGAGTACTTGACATCCACTCTTCAACTTGAGGGGGAGTGTTGAGAATCAATGATTCTCTTATGATATAGAGATATGATTAGGATACTATAGGGATATGATTAAGATATTGTAGTTGTGGAAACTGAATTGTATTCTTATCAGAAGTTACCTAAAACTACCGGGATACTTTTTGTATAAATACCCTTACTTGTATAATGAAAAATTGATCCTGACATATTATTTTCTCCATACTATTATTTTACATATTGTGTAGGGTGAAAGAAGCCGTGTGGTTTGGAAATCACTTGGGATTCTGAAAGATTCTCATTTCAGTTCATATATGTTTGATTGGGCAAAACTTTTTCAAGATTAGCCAGTATATAGTTCATATATGTTTGATAGGGCTTTCAAATCTTTATGCGTTGCAAGTACCAACTTCTCCATGGGGAGTTTGTGGAGCACCTTCTCTTACAATGTCCTTTCACTTAGATATGGTTTACTTTCCTGGATGAACCAAAGGTCCTTTGAGTGAACGTAAGGTCCCAGACTTTTTTTTTTCCTTGGTCATTTACACTTTTGAGGTCCAAGAATTTTTGGTTGAATCGGATTGGGGTCAAATTTTGGGGATTCGGGGGGGGGGGGGGGGGGGGGGGGCTCCTGTGCACAAAGTGCAGGAGGACGTCCTGCACACAAAGCACAGCCGTCGGATCTGATCCAACGGCTCAGATCGACGAATTTTTTTTTAAAAATTTTTTTTTTTTTGAAATCCTTCAATGTGAACCGTCAGATCTGATCCGACGGCTGTGCAACGTGCACAGGACGTCCTCCTACACTTTGTGCACAGGAGCCACCCCGGGTCCAAATTTTGGTGTATGTACAGATTGAGGGCCAATTTTGAATGTCAAGTCAACACATGAATTTGTTGGATGGATTGCAAATAGTGATGATCACACGGTCTGGGATCGACAATTATGATCCCTGACAGAAGGGTCCTAAATAAATAAATTAAAAAGAATCATTAATTAAGGAATTGCATCTTGAGACTACGTAATTAAGAAATTGCAAATTTCCACATGGACTAACGCAGCAAGTCCCAAAGACCTTGAATTGCTTCAAGTTCTTCCCAAAAAAATAGATTTCCTCGAGTCACCAATGGATGCCACCTGATTGCCAGCTAAAATAGTTTATACCTCAAACTTCCTTTATAATTTCTTGTTCGATCTCTTCGTTCTTGGTTTCTTGAATGAAGAAATGTCAGGCCCTGAATTATGCAATACAAATCACTTTATCATCATACCCTAAACCCGTAGGTTCCATGAAAGAACTTTAATCTTCATGAGGAAACCGATCACCATGTTCTTCATCCTTTTCAGCTACCTGAATATTCTATGGTTTGCCTATCGCTATGTGCAAGTGCTTATATCCTCGTTCAATTCCCAGTTGAAATCCTCGCCATTTTCCTACTTTTTGGTGGAAAGCATCAGACTGCACTCGTTATCTTAGTCATTGTTGTCTGTCAGATCTTCATTTTTATGGTCAATTAGGAATATTTGTCTTTGATTAGGTTTTGTATCCAGGTGTGATGATCTTCAGTGAGAAACACTGTTATCCCTTGTTCTTTGCATTAATATAACCTTCCTCTGTATGGTTGGAGAGAAAGAAAAAAAAAATGGTTACAAAAATAGGAATTTGAAAACAAGCTATTCTCGGTCTGGGAACACTTCCATTCACCGTCATCATTGTTAGGCACCATAAGGGAAAGACTATTTATCCTACTTTACCAGCCTCATCAACATCCCATTCGTTATGGCCTGTTCAAAGATGAAGATTTCAACCACATGGGCGGACCTACTAAGGGGCGAGGGGGGGCAGCTGCCCCCCCTTAACTTTTAAAATATTTTTAATATATATATTTTAGTCTTAAAAATTGATTATATAATGTAGAACACAATATGTTAATTGTTTATGAAAATATTCAAACATGTTTTTGTTGGTGTAGTGGTTGGAGGTTTATCACTTTTAGTAAAAGACCTGAGTTCAATACTCTTCGCATTTTTTATTTTATTTTCAATGCAATTTTATTAGTAATTGCAAACATTAAAAAATGTTTAGTTTAATAAAAAATTATTAACATTAAAGAAATGAATTGTTTTTCACAAGTGATATTAAATCCCTAACAAAAAAATATTTAAAATTAATATCTAAAATAATAACGATAGAATTCAATGAAAATATATACCATTAGCCAACTCGTATAAAATTTGAGCCTCATATAAACTATTTTTTCTTTGAAATTGTATTATGATCATATTAGATTCGCAAATTTCAAAAAAAAATTAGCTTCACCTAGAACTTATCCTAATTATTTTGTGATTCTCAATTCTAGACAACCAGGCTTTATAGCCACTTTTTGGTCAGGTTTTAAGTTTTTTTACATTTCGATCCCTTCTATAGATAATGTTTGTGGTTGTATTTTAAAGAGAATGGGTAAAGGTGTAAAAATGCTCTAGCCTGGCCAAAAAATGACTTTAAAGTCTGGTTGCCTAGACAAACTCTTTTGTGATATTAGTTATACATTCTAGTTATTATGTTTGTTTGCTCTTTGCTAAGGTTATCAATAGTGACCTTATTTTGGCTTAAAATGGACTACACTTGGATCCAATTTGATATATGCATTGTATTTTTTATAGTTGAATTTTTTTTATTAATTACTAGCTTCGGTAAAAAAAAAAAATTGGCTTTACCATTGATAACTACTATTATCAACTAATAAGTATTTTCTATTTCGCCCCCCCTCGACTAAAATCCTGGGTCCGCCCAATACCTTCAATATCCATTCGGCCGTGCAATATACTGTATAAATTAAAAAATGAAGAGGTACTATCCATCGTACACTAGATCCATAATAGATTTAAATTCAGAATCTGTTCTTGGGGGTTGGGCTGAACCCTGTCAGTGTGATCCTTGTGTGCGGCCCTCCTGCATGGAGTACCGTGGGATTCATTGTGATCTAAAGGATTACTAATAAAATCATATATATATATATATTTTATAAATGTCTTGGTAATGAACCCAGTAATTGAGCATTCTAGAGTGGTTGCCCATTGTTGTTGGCTATGTTGGAACAAATACCAATAAAATAATATCAAAGAAATAATTTAAAGCAATAATAAATGAGACACCAAGATTTACGTGGAAAATCTTCCAATGTGAAGGAAAAAACCACGGGGCAAATCCGAGAGAATTTATTAATCAAATAAGAAGAAGTACAATAACTTCTCAAGTTTTTTGCCAAAAACTTAAGTAATATAAGGAGTAAATAATACGGGTTACCTCACAACAAATTAACCCAAAAGCTCCTTCAACTTCTTCTACCAAATCAATCGACAAAACTAAGTCGATATCGCAGCCACACGTCACACTTTGTTGTACAAAATCGCGCCCAAAGAATCATACACAAAGTCACCATCCACGCGCACACAGCCACACCAAACACCAAAGAAAAACTATGTTCTCTGTTGCTTATTCACGCAACAGCTTATCTGAAAACACTATGAATAAAACTTTGTTTTATGCACCTATTTATATTTGTTTGCAGCCGTCCAACACCGCCTCAAATAGAACTTTGTTTCTATTTAATTAACCAGCTGCCAAATAGAACTTTGTTTCTATTCAAATAAAACTTTGTTTCTATTTAATTAACACCGCATCAAATAGAACTTTGTTTCTATTTATTTCTGTTTTTGTTTCTTATTAAAAACTTTTTTTCCTTATTCAACCAAACTTGAAATTATGTTTGATTACTTACCAAAGTTGGATCCACCCTAATGGGCTGGACCTCAACAAATTTCCCCCTCCAGACCATTAGGGAAGAATCACCGCCTAATCATATTAGGCCATTCCAATGAGTTCTTTACAGAACTCATGTTTTCCTTTTGGAACTACTTTTGTCATCATGTCGGAAGGATTTTCACTAGTATGAATCTTTGCAACTTGGAAACAATTTTTCTCAAGCACATCACGTATCCAGTGGTAACGTGTATCAATATGCTTGGTAAGTCTATGGTATGTGGCATTCTTACTCAACTCAATAGCACTCTGACTATCACAATGCACCACATACTTATTTTAATTCACACCCAGCTCATTGAGCAATCTTTTCAACCATAACATTTCCTTCACTGCTTCATTAATGGCAATATACTCGGCTTCAGTAGTTGACAAAACAACACACTTTTGCAATCTAGACTGCTAAGCTACAACTCCCCCTGCAAAAGTGAAAACATAACCTGAAGTCGACCTCTTCTTGTCTAAATCACCTGCAAAATCTGCATCTGTGTACCCTTCTAACACAACTCCTGAATTACCAAAGCTTAAACAAAGCTTTGAAGTACCTTTTAAATATCTCATAATCCATTTAACTGCAGTCCAATATTCTTTTCTTGGATTTTCTGAATACCTACTCACAACCCCGACTGCTTGAGCAATATCTGGTCTTGTACAAACCATAGCATACATCAAACACCCTTCAACAAATAAGTATGGAATACCTGACATATGTTTTTTTTCTTCATCAGTACGAGGAGATAACTTGGCACTTGACTTGAAGTGATTAGCAAGTGGAGTACTCACGGGCTTAACATCATTCATGTTGAACCTTTCAAGTACTTTTTCAACATACTTTTCTTGTGACAACCACAACTTCTTAATTTTTCTGTCACGTGTAATCTTCATCCCTAGGATGTGTTGAGCTAGCCCCAAGTCTTTCATATCAAAAGAGCTAAAAAAATATTTTTTTCAACCTGCCAATCATATCAACATCTTTTCCAACAATTAGCATATCATCAACATAAATCAAGAGAATAATGAAGCTATCAGGCGAAAAATATCTGACATAAACACAATGGTCTAGAAGTGTTCTCTTGTAGCCATGTCCGACCATAAAGAAGTCAAACTTCTTATACTACTGTCTCGGAGCCTGTTTCAATCCATAAAGGTTTTTCTTCAATCTACAAACCATATGTTCTTTCCCTTTCACTTCAAAACCCTCTGGTTGTGTCATGTAAATTTCTTCATGCAAGTCCCCATGAAGAAATGCAGTTTTAACATCCAACTGCTCAATCTCAAGATCCAGGCTAGCTGCAAGACTTAACACCACTCTAATGGATGTCATCTTTACCACGGGTGAGAATATCTCCTCAAAATCTATCCCATTCTTTTGCGCAAAGCCTTTTACCACTAACCGAGCTTTGTGTTTCACATTCTTTTCATCACAATCCTTTTTCAATTTGTACACCCATTTATTTTTCAAAGGTTTTCTAGCTTTTGGAATCTCAACTAAATCTTAAGTATCATTCTTATGCAAGGAACTCATCTCTTCTTGCATAGCTTTCATCCAGCTATCTTTATCTTTATGATCTAATATTTCTTGAAAATTTTCTGGTTCACCTTCTTCTATAAGGAAAACATACTCATCATTGGGATACTTCTTTGAAGGTTGGCGCTCTCTGGTAGACCTTCTTAATTGAGGCTCTACTATTTCTTGCTGAAGGGGTTGTTCTTCATGCGTAGTCTCATCTGTAGAACAACCCCATTTTCAACATGAAGAACAACTATATCATTATTTATCATCTGGCATCTCTCCCCATTTTCAACATGCGACAAAGGAGGAGGAAGTGGTGTCAGATCTGCTACCTCATTATTTATCTGCTTGGGCTTTTCAATTTTCTCAAAATCTGTAATGGTATGATCTTCATAAAATACCACATCTCTGCTTCTAATAATTTTCTTATTCTCAGAATCCCATAATTTGTAGCCAAACTGCTCATCTCCATAACCAATGAAAATACATGGAGATGCATTCTCATCAAACTTTAATTTCTTATCCTTCGGTACATGAACAAATGCTTTACAGGCAAATACCTTCATATGAGAGTATGAACTATCTTTCCCTCTCCACACTCTTTTTGGAATGTCACCATCTAAAGGAAATGAAGGAGACCTGTTGATGAGATAACAAGTTGTACTAGCAGTTTCAGACCAAAACTCTTTTGGCAATTTAGCCATGTGAAGCATGCATCACACCTTTTCTACAATAGTCCGATTCATTCTTTCTGCTACCCCATTATGCTGTGGAGTGCCAAGAACTGTCTTTTTATGCCGTATACCAAGCTTACTACAATAAGTTTTAAATTCTTTTGATGTGTACTCGCCACCATTATCACTGCGGAGAAACTTCAAAACTCTACTTGTTTCTCTTTCAACCTTGGCATGAAACTGCTGGAATAGTTGAAAAACTTGGTCCTTAGATCTGAGAAAATATATCCACACCTTTCTTGATGCATCATCAATAAATGTCAAGAAATATCTACTACCACCAAGAGAATCTACTTCAATGGGACCACAAACATCAGTGTAAACCAAATCTAACAAGCCATATTTTCTTTTTGATGATCTATGAAATGCAACTCTATGATGTTTACGAAATAAACAATAGTCTCAGGGGTTAAGAGGAGTACCTTTCAGGGAGGGAATTAATTTAATCTTTTCTAAGAGTTGCATGCATTTCTCACTCATGTGTGCAAGTTGCCTATGCCACAAGTTTGTAGAGGAACCATCTTTAGCTGCATTCAAACCAGTCTTACACAATTTCACCTGAGTATTGTATAGTGTGCAACATGCCTTATCCTTTGCCACAACAAGTGAACATTTGGTAAGCTTCCATGCACCATTACCAAAATAATTAATATACCCTTGTTTATCCAAAACAAGTCCAGAAATCAGGTTCAGACGAAAATCAGGAACATGACGTACATCTTTCAAAGTCAACGTGCACCCCGTATTAGTCTGAACACACACATCACCTATTCCCACTATTTTAGAGTTGCTAGTGTTTCCCATCTTCATACTGTCAAAATCTCCTGCTCTATAAGTAGTGAAATAGTCTTTCCTTGGAGTTGCATGATAAGATGCACCAGTGTCAATAATCTATTGCCTTCCTTTATTTACAACATACAAACATTCACCTTCACCATACAAAAGAGCCACGGGTTCATCAGTAACAACAGTTGTAGCTTCTTTACTATCACCATTCTTCACTTTTCCCTCTTTCAAATCTCTTTTTTAACAATAACATTATTTTCTGAAATGGCCTGGTTTACCACAATAATGACACTTAAAACTTCTATCTCTTGACTTTGATATCCCTCTTGACTTATCACGGTTCTTATCATAACCATGATATTTCTTATATTTTTCTCTCATTCTGACATATCCTTGGGTTTAGCTGCATCTCCCTCAATTGGAGGGTATAGATCCTTACAGTATAATATGTATTCCATCTTGGTTTTTCAAGTAACATAGTTTGAGCCATTAAGCCTAATCCTCCTTGTATTGTTGTTATTCTCCATGTCAACTCTCTTAATTGACAATCTCCCAACAATTGCTATGATACCACTTTGTTGGGACAAATACCAATAAAACAATACCAAGAAAATAATCTACAGAAATAATAAACGAGACACCAAGATTTACGTGAAAAACCCTTCAATGTGAAGGGAAAAACCACGAGGTAAATCCGAGAGAATCCACTAATCAAATAAGAAGAAGTACAATAACTTCTCAAGCTTTTTTCTCAAAACTTGAGTAATACAAGGAGTAAATAACACGGGTTACCTCACAGTAAATTAACCCAAAAGCTCCTTCAACTTCTTCTACCAAATAAATCGAAAAAACTAAGTCGATATCGCAGCCACGCATCACACTTTATCGCACAAAATCACGCCCAAAGAATCAGACACAAAGTCACCGTCCCCGCGCACACAGCCGCACCAAACACCAAAGAGAATACTATGTTCTCTGTTGCTTATTCACGTAGCAGCTTCTCTGAAAACACTATGAATAAAACTCTGTTTTATGCACCTATTTATACTTGTTTGCAGCCGCTCAACACCGCCTCAAATAGAACTTTGTTTCTATTTAATTAACTAGCTGCTAAATAGAACTTTATTTCTATTTAATTAACACCGCCTCAAATAGAACTTTGTTTCTATTTATTTCTGTTTTTGTTTCTTATTGAAAACTTTTTTTACTTATTCAACCAAACTTGAAATTATGTTTGATTACTTACCAAAGTTTGATCGACCCTAATGGGCAGGACCTCAACAGCCTCTTCTAGCTTTATCCTCACTATTGTTCTTACATTCCTTTGGTAATTCTACTGATGAATGAATCAATCACCATTTATAATTATATGTGACATACTGACATCATCTATAAGATGCGACTCAAATGTCATAAATTATTTCACAACACATTATCCATCACGAGTTCATTATTTCAAAACATTCAAGATGATACACTGTCTTTAATTAATTATTTTACTACACTTAAGATGTTATACCATATATGTTATTAAAGGGGTATGGATGTTGGTGGGCAGGGTTTTCAAGGTTATTTGGTTCATGTAGGAAAATACCAGTAATGCATCAATAAAAAGTAGTATGAGAAACTTTGTGGATCTTGTACATGCTTGCGAGTCGTTGGATATCTTATTCAACATTGTCCAGTAGTCAAGTGACTATTAGTAAGTTGGTTTCTCGATTAGCTGAATCCTTAGGGTAAGATCGAGTATGTGGCTCTTTGGAGGGTGGATAGGATCATTGAACATTGTCTTGTGAAATAGGTCGTGCAATTGAAACAGTGCCATTTCTAATTTGAAATGACTTGGTTTGATGAGGAAGACTTATGCAACAGTGGTGCCTGGAAGCGATAGGGTTCAAACTCAAATATCTCAAAGGGAAAACTCTTGATTGGGGTTAGGATTACTTAGGGAAATCGGAAGCTGAAGCAGCCTAATGGAAAAGATTGCAGCCATTGATCCTCTTGAGGAGGAGGGTCCTCAAGACTTGTCGTGCTTCAGTCTTGGGTCTCCAAGAAAATGAAGGTAGATCTTAAGGGAGATGAAACATGGTGGGCTAGGGTCCAAGCCAAGTGGCATGATTTTGCGGATTTCAACATAAAATATCCCATACTTATGTAACTTTTAGGTGAAGGTTAATGATCACTCCCATCATATGTAAACAGGGAAATGATGTTCACAAACAGAGATGTGAACCCTGACTCGAGAAGAAGACACACATGTGATGCATGAGTTTGCTCCCTTTTTTTTTTCTTACCAAAACTCTCTGAGTAAAGTATTCTATGAAACATATTGATTTTCTACTCCCCCTCTGGAAGCCTCATCTAATTGCTTAGCACCTGGACAACCCTCATTCCAAGTCCATGGAAAACCATCCGTATGGTCATGAAAACTGTAATGATATTAGTTCTTTTCAGTTATGATAAATTCAGAATAATTAGCTTCCCCCCCCATCTTTTTGAAAAAGAGATGAAGATTCATGTATATAAACTATGAAGTACCTTAGGTACATCGGTTCATTTTTTAATTATTTGCACTTCTGCATAAATTTTTATTCTCTATAACTTACAGGTGAGCATACCTTCTGGTTTGCAAAGAAAAGTGGATTATTTACTGAGAGAATACCTTTCTCGAAGGTCAATTAGTAGAGCAAAAATTCCTGATAAAGCCGTTATGGGACCAAGCAGCAGTTCTTTGAAGGACGATGAAGGTTTTTTTGGCCAACATGAGCCACAGAAACCTATTAGTGCTGTAATGGAGAAAATCCTTAGACAGAGAAGTTTGCAGATGTGCAATCAGCAACAAGCTTGGCAGGTTCCTCTTATATTTTGGATTATTCTTTTGCAGCTATTGTACCTATCCACGCAGATTCATCAACAATTATGTTGTGTGCTAGGAATTTCTTTCTGTAATACCCAGCATATACTCATGTCACATTGTTCACCTTTGCTTTGTTTACATTTCTTTTCCTATACTCTTTATACATTTTATTGTATCTATTCCATTTCATAACTAGTCTACCTCATTTTCCTGAATGTCTTACTATTATGTGGTTGAGGGGTGGTTGTTTGCACCACTTAATATAGGTGGCTTGGTAAAGTGGTGGCTCACCTTAATATTGTGTTTGCGTACTAGCATTTATAAGTCATTGACGACTATATGTGGCTTGATTTCTAAAACCACCAAGGCTGATGCTTATGGCCACATATAAGTCCAACCACTTGGAAGGGGCAATCCACTTATAAGCGATATAAACAACCACCCCGTTTCGGTTGTTAGAAAAAAAAATCCCGGTAGAAGGTAGTCAAAAGACAGAAATACCCTACTTATGTTGCGTCCTTCACCTTGAGACCTTGACTCTCTTGGTATTGTGGGGATGGTGATGATGGTTAGCATAAAGACGGTGGTGGTGTGTCGCATGTAACATTGAAGGTGATCATGATGGTTGAGATGAATGTTGGATAACGGTGGTGGTTGTGATGGGGCTGCGGAGATGGTGGTGTCAATGTGTTGTAGGGTGATTGTGTTGGTGGTGTAGGTGGAAATTGTTGCGGTTGTGATGATAGTGAAAGTTGTGATGTGATGACTGTTGGGTGGTAACGATGTATTTAAGGCGTTGAGGCGGAGGTGAGGCGCACATGGCTGAAAACGCTTGAGGCGCGAGGCGATGCATGTGCATCAGTGAGATGAGGACACAACTTATTTTTGGATTTCTTTTCTTAATAAATCACTGGAGCATACTAGTCTATATAATTCATAAACAATAGGTTTTTGATTTCGTTTCTTTATAAATCATAGTTCTCAAACTTCTCAGAGATAGAAAGATGATGATGAGAAGGAAAAGAAAATAAGGAAAGCCTTCGTTAACCCTTCTTAGCAGCTGGGTTTGAAGATTTGGTGGAAGATTGAAGCTGTGTCTCCTTCAACCCTTGACGTCAATAAAGTTTTGTTTATCAAGTGACTCAAACCCTAAATCTAATTGCAAAGATAGGGCTTTTATCTTTACAAAGAAGTTATTTAAACTAACTTATAAGTATGTAAAAATAAAGATGAAAAAGCAACCATGTAGTGAGGATCCCCCTCACACTTGAGGCGCTAGGTGCATCGAGGCGAACACCTCATTTGATTGCACCACATTGCTTCATCTTGAAGTGGACTTCTGTAAAAATGCCTCGACACATGCCTCAAGCGTGCCTTGAGAATGCCTTGACTACATTGGGTGCTAATGACAATGTGGGTGTTGTAGTGCGCTAGTTGTGGCGTAGTGGTAGCTTGATGATAGTGGTTGTCGGTTGGTATAAAGGTGGTGGTGGTGTCATGTGTAACGGTGTGGGTGATCATGATGGTTGAGATGGATGTTGGATAGTGGTCGTGGTTATGGTGATTGTGATGAGGCTATGAAGGTGGTGGTGGAAATGGTGTGGTAAACTTGGTTGTGTTTATGGCGGATGTGGACATTGTTGTGGTTGTGATGGTGAGGAAGTTGTGGTGTGATGGTTGTTGGGTAATAATGACAACATCAGTGTTCAGTGTTCTAGTGCGTTAGTTGTGGTTGTTGGTTAGTTGTGGTTGTCGATTAGTTGTGGCATAGTGGTGGTTTGATGGTTTTGGTAGCGGCTGTCATGGTCATGGTGGTGGTGTTAGTGATAGTTGTATGGTGGTAATTGAGTAACCATGGTGTGGTGATGGTGATTGTGATGGCGGCGGTGGTAGTAGTATTAGTAGTGGTGTGATGATTATGCTGATAATGATGGTGTTGGTGTTGGTGTCAACAATGGTGGTGGATGCAGTCAAGGTGGTCATGGTTGTGATTGCGGTGAAGGTGGTGGTCACGATGGTATGGTTGCGGTGGCAGTGAGTATGGGCAATGGTGCAGTTGTGGTGGTGGTAGTGGTGTAATTCTGGCGGTAGCAAAGATGATATAGTTTAACTGATGACATTGAAGTGGTGCTATTAAAAAAATTGAGGAAAATCATGAAAAATAAACATACCATTAATAGGGGGACGTTAGTTTTCCGCCCATTAGATTATTTGGAATACAATTTTTCCCATAATTTCACAATTGTCTTTAAAACAAACACTGGATTCTTTAATTTATGGGAAAAAATGTTCCGGATTGTTTTTTTCCTCAAAACAAATGCAGTGCTAATGTATTTTTACTCCAACTTATTACCTTTATATGGAAGCACAGTAAAAATGTTCCAGATTGTTTTTTTCCTCAAAACAAATGCTTAGTTGCATCTGGATGATGTGATCATAGGTTCTCGTGGTTATATTTGTTGACTGGCTAGATGAAGGATTAGTTGGACTAGTTATACGAAGCTAATAAATTTTATGTCTATTTGCATCATTGGAGGTTTATACAAAATCATTACCATGGTTTTGGAAAGGAGACTCGAAGCTTGCATAAAAGGCGTCATCCGATTTATGAGGGGTTTTTTGTTAGAATAGGAAAATTCGGATAAATGGTGATTGTGGACAAGCTTATAGACTCAAATTGGTGGAGTTGGGTGACCAAGTAATATGTGCAACCTATGTTGTCGAGGGCATTTCCACCGCTCCGCTAGGGTTTGAAGGCTCCATTTCTTTTGGAAGCGCCTTGCCTTTGCCCCAGCCTTAGTGTTACAGGGCCACATATCACTGCAGGTGAGGACGACCATGGCACCTTTAAATATTTTTGGTTACTTGAAGACGAAAAAAAACCCAAAAAACCTCTACAAACAACTAGAACGTAATTTGTTTTTACAATTCAACGTGATTAAGATCCGAATAAAGATCAAAAGTTTCCACCTTTAAAAAAAGTTGACGACAATGGTTTTTGCCAAGTCTCTAGTGTTTGAGCGTGGCACCTAGTCTTTCCCTTGATGAGTGCAACATTGATTTTGAAAAGTCACGACGTGTAAGTTGGAATTTTCTTCTCTACTATGTTCATAGGATGTTTGGGTAATGATGTAATTGGGTATTAGTTAGTAAGTGGGTTGGACTCGTTAAGACCCAAGTTAAAGTTGGACACTAGCCATATTAGAGTTAGGTTAGATTGGTTGCTTGTCAAACAAGCCAGTAGGCTTTATAAATAAGGCATGAAGTTAAGTTTGTAGTTGGCTATTGATTGAATATGAAAATTGAGTTTTTTTATTTATCTTTTCTTTCGTGGATTTAGTTCTATTTTAGATTATGATTCATCATTTGGTAAAACAAATTTGTTTGATTTGACTAAAGAGATTTAATCGAAGATCTTATTGTAGTGTTCTTCATCAAGAAGCTGAAGAGAATGCAACAAGAGCAAGAGAGGTTGAAAAGAAGTGTGCAAACCTGATGGGCACTCATGCCGTCTCATGGTGGCTTTGGGGTGATCAACCAGCCCTATGGGGTGTTTTATGGTGCTCATTTCCCTTCTCCGGTGTCTCCTTTTTGGAGTTATCAAGACCCCATGTATGAGTTTTCTCATTATGTTGTCCTATACCCATGTTACCTCAATCTCGATCCTACTACACCCACCACACTCTACAATTTTTCTATATACACCCACAAACTCCACGACCTCCACAACTCGATCCACAATTTATTTAGTCCCTGCAACCTAACAATGATGCATTAGTTCATGGAACAAATCAATTCCGTTAGTTCCGCCCATCGATTGTGTTCAATGAACCCATGGTGCACTAATCGGTTCCCCCCTACAATTGCCTATTTTCTCCACCCAAACCCTAACCACACCAAAACCTAAGGACGAAAAAAAGAAAATAGAGGGGAGACAAAGGAATGGGGCATACCTGATTTGGATCCTTGTCCGAACATGGCTGCCACTGATCATTACCAACAACCTGGGACGCCGGAATTTCCTTGTCGGAAAGGATCAAACCAAGTCACGTGAGTTTACTGTTAAATTGCAGGCTCGTGATCAAGTCTGTCACCGGGATGGCTAGATGTTTGATCATGACAAGTGTTCCCCAACGTCATAGTGCCCTTCGACCAAGCCCTCACATGTGCAACCATGGTGGATTTCATTGCAGCAGCTCTGCTGAAGAAGATGACTCCGGTTGTGAATCACATTTAGGGAGGAGAAATTATTTACACCACCCACATTACTTCATGACACCCATGAGTTTAATTTATTCTTATGTGGACCAGGTTATTTACAGCTACATAGAAGACCAAGTACTACCACCACAAGCTGTTGGTTCAGTTTCTGATGAGTTATATACCATCAAATAAACAGGAGAAGTACCACCATGGGTAGAATTTCTGATTCCATTTGGGATGCGTTTCAAGCAAAGTTTGAGAAATATGTGCAGATACAATATCAAATAGGGAAATGGATGATGTCATTTGAGTCACGAGTTCCATTAGGATATTGTTATTGGCAACAAAATTTTGATGTGATTGTTCGTGTTCATTGTATAAACCACTACGAAGGAAAAGTTCGAGGTTTACTTCTATTTGTGCGCTTGAACTTGTGTTCTGTAACCAGTTGTTGTACTCGTTTGAGTTCTTCGACTTCAAACTTGTGAAGCTTCTTCAGGTGGGGGAGGGTGATGTAATATGGTATTAGTTAAACATGTTAGTAAGTGACTCATTAGAGCCCATGTTAAAGTTAGGGCACTAGCTTAGATTAGATTGATTGCTTGTTAGATGAGCTATCTAATTGCTTGTTAGATGAGCTAGTAGGCTTTATAAATAAAGCATGAAGTTAAGTTTGTAGTTGGCTATTGATTGAATATGAAAATTGAGTTATTTTATTTATCTTTTCTTTCGTAGATTTAGTTCTAGTTTAGGTTAGAATTCATAAGGTACAAATGGAGATAGTGGATCGAAGCATGTTTCTCTAAAAATAAGGGTGATTTCCTTAGTCTCGGGTGCTTGGAACTTTTGAATCGAGATTTCGCAACTTGGAAGAGTAAAATTTTCCAGGTTGGGAAACTTAACTAGATTAATGACTATGATGCTAATGTCTACCTTCCCCTTTTACCACCTTTCAAGTGTGTAAATGGAGCAATAACAAAGCTATAATTTTGAATATCCCTATTGAATGTTTCTAAAGAAGATAAAATATTTCACCCATTAAGTGGGATCTTATTTGCACATATCACTAATTGGAGGATTAAAAATTAGGTGTTTCAAGGAGATGAATGCAACAATATCTTTGCTAGTAATTATCAACGTGTAGTAAAAGCTGAAATAAACTATGGAGGGGACTCACTACAAAAAAGCTGTATTTTAGCGACGGTGGCCAAAGGTATTTTGCGACGGTACATAATACTGCGACGGTTGGACAACCGCCGCTAATAAAGGCGTCACTGGGGTATTCAGCGACGCTTTTCAGCAATCGCTGGCATGACCGTCGCTATATACAAACCGTCGTTAAATACCATATAACGACGGTTGCAACGGTTGGCAAAATCTGATGAACTGTACACTTTGTTGCGACGGTTATTAACCGCCGCTAAAATTCATGAACACATAGACGGTTATAACCGCCGCTAATTCTCTTTGATTTTTTTTTTTTTTACCAAAAAACCCACATTTTTCAACCTGTAGTGCTTTCTTTTCATAGGGTGAAGATAATCTATCCAACATGTGCACAACTTCTAAACTCAAATAAAAAATCAAATATAAATGACACTAAACTTTGATACCATCATCACACATTAAAAGGGACCTTAATTTAATTTCAAAATCAATATTACATGGTCTAGAGAAAACTACAAATTAAATTGTTACATATTCTCAGTGTTTACATCTAACAACCAAAACCGAAATTGTACAATGGTTGACTAGTTAGCTTAAAAGAAACTGAATTACGAAATGCTCCACAAACTTTGGTGCTCATCATTGATCATGTTCTCCTTGCAATGGGGAATCACAAAAAAAATATAAGAATATTTCACCACAAAACCAAAACAAAGGAATTCAAGAACAATGAATTGAAAATAAAAATCATATTTCAATCAGAACTGACCACAATCTGTCAATTTCCCATCTCTTCCAGCTCGACCTGCTTCTTGGTAATATGCTTCCAAGCTCTGAAACAACAAAAAAACTTAACAGGAGATGCACAATAACAGTTTAAAAAATAAAACACATTAGAGATATATATAGGACACACAGTAATGAGGGAATGCCACCTAGAAATGAGGGCATGATTTGATATTTCCAACCATTATAAAATTTGCGCAAACAGTGAAAAGTTAAAACAAGATGAACAGATACCAAAATATTGCAGCATGTAGAGTACAACCAAAATTTGGACAAGTGAATATCTTTTAAGACAAAATTCATAGATATTTAAGCCAAGAAATACACCTGTGGCCAACCATAATGAATAATTCTTCGGACATTCGATTTGTCAATTCCCATTCCAAAAGCAATTGTGGCAACAACAACCTGGAGAAAGAATATGAATACGCATCTTAAAAGAAAGTCATTTTTTTACGGACCAACAAAAGAAAGCCCATACTTTAAACTAAAGTCATTGCCGATCCTATCATGCCTTTTAGTTGAGTAACCCTGTATATATCAAAATGCAGTTCTCAAATTTTCTATTGTTCACATGAAAATATACAACTTCGTACCTGTAAAGCATTTTCATGGAACTCCTTGTGAACCTGATCATGTTCTCCCTGCATTGGGGAATCACAAAAAAGTATGAGAACATTTCACCACAAAACCAAAACAAAGGAATCTAAGAATCAAGAGCATGCACTTGTAGACATTATACTCACCAAAACAATGTGATCTATGTATTCATTAATTGTGTGACTGGACATAATAGTGTACCTAGAAAGGAAGTCGGACCAACAATCATCAAGGCCCATTTCTCAACAGGTGGAATTCTACACGAAGGAACATGTTAAGACACTAATTCTTACCAATTAAAGCTTGGTTATATGTGCTTTGTCCGACACCAATTGCAAATACTCCCACCCTGTCAAATTATTTTTTAGCATTTCACTTTAGGGGTATTTGCCTATTATTTTTAGGAAATATATTTAAACTTCAAGAATACCAAAGATTGTTCCAACATACATAATAACGTCCTTGAAAAGGGAACTACATCACTTGCGAAAAGAATGCAGGGTATTGAGATGCTTTCAATAGATTGTTCAACATTTATACCAATGCCAAAAACAACAAAAACAAGATGGTATCAATAAACAAAAATTATTAGAGAGATGGAGAGCAGAAAATAGACAATCGCATGTCAAGTACCTTGTCTCTGCAAATTTAGATTCAACAGCTAGAGCAACATGTCAGTCTTCAAAGAGATTAGGATACTCTTCTGGAGCTTTCTGGTTGACCTGTAAGAAGAATCATGAATCCAAGACGAGTATCTCATAAGTCAAACTGAACCGGAATTGCAAAGAAGCATTCACTTATTACAAATTTAACTAACAAGAACATAAAATGAACAACTAAGATTAAAGACTAAGAAACAAATATGAAAAGAGTAAGCAACGTTATTAAGGTCTCTTCTCCACAATGCTACTATCTCAGAAACCTTGCTAGGAAGATAGGAACGCGCCATCAATGCGGCCTCGGGTATCCGATTACTGCATGATCACATAAAGCATTACGAGAATTATGTGATCATCCAATATAATCAGGACCATGTTTAAGCTGCAAAATATACAAAGCATGATCACATAAAACATCTCCACCAATAATTGGCGGCATTCCTCTAGCTTTCCTGGCTAAAATAAGTAAAGGAACGCAACATTGTTCTTCGCTTGCTCTTTAGCAAGAGATGGAAGTCGACTTATCCCTTTTGCATCTCCAAGTAGAGAGTATAGAAGCAACATCCACTCAAGTCCATTGCATGCTGCAAACACTCCTCTGCCATCTCTAATTGCACCAAAAATATTTGTTTTAAGTCAAAGATCAGGCTTAGCTTCTATTAACTGAACCCGAAACTACAAATTGCCGGGGGGATCGAAGAAAGTTGAAATTGCCCGCGGAGGGGGTGGTGGGGAGGGGATGGGGATTGAAACAGGTAGAAAGAACATTCTAGGCATTATCTGCGATCTGTTATTAGTATTACTGAAAGAACATTCCAGGGTGTCCTGTTCAAGTGAAATGATAAGTCACTACTGTAAAACTAAATCACTGATTTCAAAGTTTCTCCACTTAATTAGGGAACACTTACAATAAGCATTGAGTCTAACTTTTGAAGGGCTGGAAGATTATCATTGATGTCAGAACGAGCTTTTGCTGTCATTATCTGAACCAAAAAGAAAATACATCACATTGTCACATACCTTGATGTAATATAAGCTTTGAACACAGAATAAATAGAAGTACCTCTAAAGACCTGCCATTAGTGTCATTTTGTTTGGCAGGAACCAGTTCAACCATGTAGTTGGCAGGGGAGATAAACCAGTTCATTTCACTTCGCCATCTACTCTTCCTGTCTTCAGATAACGGTTCTAATTTCCATAGTTCCCCGAAGACCGAAGCTACAAAACCAATCACATTTCATTACCAAGCAAATAAATACAATATTCAGGTCATAAACCAAGTCCAAAGTAACTCATTCCCAATGATGACAATTATCAAAGTCGTCATATTGTTCGTCTTGGAAGGATCAATAGAATTAGCAGAAACGTAAACGAACATAGTTGGGAGTATGATTGAACAAATAAGGACGAAACAAAGTGTAATTAATCATAGGTCTAAGAGTTATTCACGCTTGTGTCTTCATCTGTCACCTGCCTTGTGTAGAAGTTTCATGTGAGTAAATTGGAGTGGATAGATAAGTTGGATTGTGTTCTGAAATTCCATGTCTATATAACTAAACCTATAGTTTCTATCCTTATTGTATCAATCTCATTGAACTTCACTAAGAAGGCTTAAGTAATTGTCTCGTAACAAATCAACGCAGCAAACAAATGAAATGTAAAGGCCACTTGAAATAACATTCATACCAGCAAGATTAGTTATGGCATTGGACAATGCTAATGCAGTTGCTACACCTTTGCATCCTCCTGTGCATCTTCACCCAACAACAACTTTGAAAACTTCTCTTTCATGGTTTCAACGTCAGAAAATTGAATGATATCACTTTCTTTCTCTTTCACATCCAATTGCTTAAGGCTGCTTGAAACCTCTTCCCCTTCATCTGGTCCATGCTCCTCTCCTTTATTTACAAGACAATGAGAGGAAAATGATCCACTTGCTTCTTTGCTTGAAGAACAGACTGAGACATCTTCGTCCAAGGAATCAGTGGCACACCCATCAGCTCTGTTTGTGCTACTTGTGTCATCATAACTCCAACTGTTGAGAATGCAGCTCTCTAGGCCATCATATGTCTTGATCCCTGAGAGAATTACATCAAGACTGTCATGTCATTGCAAACATTATAAATATGAAGAAACAATAAAGAATCAGATGAGTTGATACTATGTCTATGGTCTCCACTAGATAACACCATGCATGTATGGAATTACAAAAGATCATCCACAAAAGATCTTACCTTGGCAACATCTAGTTTGCCAAGCTGCATAGCTAGATCAAATCTATAATTGGGGTCTGTAGCTATTTTGGTCTATAAAACCCAATAATATAGTAACAATAAACCATTAATAAGCCAAGTTCAATGTTCAAACAAAAGAAAAGCAATAAAGTGCCTTAAACACACAAATATCTTTCTACTTCTGTGTGCCAGCTAATACTCAAAAGCTGGAGTATACACAGAATATACACAGCCAATACTCAAAAAGAAATAAAACACCTTAACACAAAATTTGTCTGCAATTCTGTAGCCTGCATTATAAACCGAAAAGAGAACAGTGAGTAGAATGGCGAAAACGTAACCATAGACAAGCCAAAAAATGACAGGAACTCTATATGTAATTACCTCTAATCTCTTATCCCAGTCTGCTCCATACATATTCCCTAAAACAAGTCCATCCTTGAGAAGGAACTGCGGCATCTCTCTGATGAAATCAACAAGACTGCAAAACATGGACAAGTAACGATCAATCGCTTAATATAAGCATCAAATTCACTGATTAAACTAAGATTTGGAGGGAAAATTCATACTTCAGCTTTGTGGCCTTCATGATCTGGCATAAAATGAATTCACTTTGTTCACCCTCCTGACTTCCATTCTTCATATTCCCCTCACTTAATCTCCTCACCAAATAAACAATAAACCCAAAATTAACAATTCCATCAATTTAAAAAACACAAACCCTAACTGAAAAACATCACAAAAAGGGGAATATCAGTGAACTTGAACTGAAAAACATTAGGTTTCCATGAACAACCTCATCGCTTGTTCGAAGAGGTTCTCATCAAGCGCCAAACCAGTCTGAAACCAGATCTCAGTCTCAGTACGATCAAGAAACAAATACGGAAATAACAAATCAAAGAAACAAAAAGTTTTTACCTTGCAGAGCTCTACAAATCGAGTTTCGGTGGCTTCACCGTCTACACACTGAGGATTGCTCATCAAAACTGACGGTCTCACCTCTTCCATCTTTGTCACAAAGAGTTCAAAATTGTTCAAAAATCAACCAAAACTAAGATGATCTAACACCGTTAATCGAGAAAATAATCAAATATAAATTTCACCGAAATCAAACCTGGAAAACAAAGAAACAGATCTGGAACTCTCAAACTCCAAGAACTTGGACAATTCTCGGTGATAATGTTCGATTCTAACCGTTTCAGATCCAACGATTAAAGGGAAAGAAACCCTAACTTTTTGGGAGAATTGAACGAACAAATCGACTTCTTGGATGAAAATGGAACGGGGGTTTTGAGAGGTTTCAAACCCTTCTTTTTTTATTTTGTTTAGATCGACAAAAGGGAAGAAGAAACCTCAACCAGGATGCTATTTGCACCCATTTGGGATGTTATTTGCTCCAAAGAAAAAAACCGTATCCCGACAGTTAAAACCGTCGCCAATTAACAATAATCGTCGTTACATAATATTATCATGCGGCAGTTGAATAACCGTCGTTGAATAAAGTATTTAGCGGCGGGTTTTCCTAACCGTCGCTAAATACCCGCCGCTAAATTGACTATTTCTTGTAGTGACTTAATCAACTCAAGTACCATGGAGAAAATGGAGAATGGTTTACAAGACATCATTTGATGCGTTTTGAAACTAGTATATCACCATGAATTTCCAATATGCAATCCAATTTGACCTAAATGAACTTGGCGTTGTCTGTGCTATTTATGCGGCGACTAATCGTGGCATAATTGGCGATTATGGGCTATGCAAGGTTGGATCGAAACGCACAGGGTCGACTCGGTTGGCATTTGGCGAAACCAGCAAAATCGGTCAAAAATCGGCAAGTTAGCACTTAATCGGCTCAGCTGACTCGCTGATTTGTCGGTCTGTATATATTAAAAAAAAACCTAATCGATCGAACTGAGCCTCTAATTCATTGCAGGCTTGCAGCTGAGGACTGAAGAAGGAGCGACAACTACGAAGAACTAAAGAAGAAAAAGAGAAGTAGATCTAACCTCGACGACCTCTCTTCCTCCCTTCCTTCAACCGAATCATCCCAAATCAGGTACGTCTTTTTTCCTCCCTCTCCTCCCGGCGACGGCAACGAATCAACCCAAAAAACTGATAGTATGGGTCTTGATAGTAAATCGACCTTATTTTCTTATTTACTTTTGTTTTGGATCATATTTGAATAAGAATGTAACAGACCTTTGTTTTGGAGATTTTGGAGATTTCATATTCTGGGTTAGCAGATTTCATATTTGAATAAGAATGTATCAATCCTTGTTTTGGATCTTGATAGTAAATCAACCTTATTTACTTTTGTTAGTCCATAATGAAAAATAGTATTGAGTCTTGTATCAATTATCATAACATTTAGTTCTCGACACCATAAGAAATCAGATAAAGCTTTGTTGGACAACATTTTTATTGATATCTCTGTTGTCTAAATTCTGAAGGATTCGAGATTGATTTGCGTAAAAATCATTTTTATTGATATCTTTGTTGTTGCTTTATTTTTAGTTGTTGTTAGCTGCAACTTCTGATTTCTTGCTCTTATTGTTTGCAGTTCTTGCTGTTGGGGTTATTGTTATGAGCTGTTGTTGCTGCTATCACTTATTGTTGCTTTCGCTGTGTTGGTTGTTCGTAAACAAGTCTAGGTAACTATAAGTGTTCCAACCTGCAAAATTAAATTCATTTAATTAATTAGTAAAATAATGCATGACTATGATTACATTACACCCTTTTGAATAATTATTTATTTTGTAATCTATGACTATGATTAAATTTTAAAAATATATACTTTGAAAAAATTGTCCGCATAATTTCAACTAGTCCCGACTAATTACGAAAAATTATAATGCGGTCCTGACAGCTTTCTGCATTAACTGCATAGGGCGTTGTTTCCCCACAAGGCTGGACAATAGAATCTAATTGTTGGTGGAATGGAGTTCCTTTGAAGCTTTCGTATCTTGGGCTCTGTGGACCTTTTTTTACCACTTTGAATTCAATAATGAGGATGACTTAAGAAGATGATGGACCACAGAGCTTAGATTTTGGGGTTGCTTTGTTTGAAAATCTTGAGAGGTTTATGATTTGAGGCTCGCCTCATATCAAGGCTACCCCAAAGTTGTCTCTTTTAGCAAGCCTCATATCAAGGTTTATGATTTGAGGCGAGCCTCATATCAAGGTTTACGCCGTTTATTATATGCTTGAGAGGCTCATGCCTTTTCTGAGACTCAACCTTGTTTTAATAGATCCATTGCTGAAGATCAACTTTTTTTTTTGCTAAGCCCTCAGGCTGAAGCCCGTCCCTGGTAGGTAAGACTCTTAAGCCTAGCATTATAGCAATGTAGTCAAGGCGAAGGCAAAACGAGGACCCTCTTACCACTTTAAATGAAAAGCGAGAAGCGAAGTGAGTGGTTTATGGATATAAAGCGACCATAAAAAAAAATCCTGATATGTATATAAAAAATCTATATATTGCAATGCATTTTGCTTATTTTTTGTTAAAAATATATAATTTGAGGCTTATCCTTGAGGCTAGCCTCAAGTCTTTAAAGGCTCCAAGGCGTCGATTTTTGGAATTGGCCCTTTAAACATTGTCGTTCGTTTCCTATACTCAAACATGCTGAAGGGATTCCTACTCCTGGGTGGATGCATCGCCCCTCTGATTGGAAGAAATATCATTATCCAAGGTCCATTTGTTAATGTGGGAAGTTATTTGGAGAAAAAATTGCAACTAATGCAAGAAGAGGATCCTCATTGATAGAAGTTAAGTGATGTGTGCCATGTTTGATGAACCCAGATACCATTTTTGGTTGGGCCTTGCTTAAGAATTGTGGAGCTGCTTTATTATGTTATTTGGAGTAAAATATTCCATTGATAAATGGAACCCATTACAATGAAACCTAAGGTAGACGATACCTTACACATTAGCAAAATCCACACCACCTTACAAATCATTTGCATAGAGGTCGATGACCACTGCTTCTTGATCTCTTCCCTTCCTTGTCTATGTTCTGAAAATATACTTGATTAATACAGACCAGGATTGGAAACCAACTCAGAAGTGGAAAAGTGAGAGCTCTTACAAGCCTTCTTTGCCACCAAAAGATCTTATTCAGGAAACTTTTTTGGTATCTCACTCCCAATGCCACCTCGTGAATCTTTGGTTGTGAAGTAATGGTAGATCTTCAATAACATGGCATTGGTGAAAGAAAAATATGTAGTAAGTTTGGCATTGTGTCATCACTTCCTTATCTATGGTTTGAGATATGAGCATATTTCATTCTTAATTGGCACAATGTCATCATAGAGTTGTAAAGTTTCTTTATGCTACTTGTATTTTATTCATTGTCAATATACAATTCTACCTTATCTAAAAAATCTAAGGATTTCATAAAATGGGATTAGAGGTTTGTAGTTGCGACATGTGGTCTGACTGTTGGTTTATAATGTTCTATGTTATCTTCCTAGCATCTCAACTTCTTTTGGAAAAAAGTAAAGTATCTCGTCTTTTGATGAAATGTTTACATATATAATCTTTCTCTAACGAGAATTCATAAGGTGAAATCCCTATGTCCGCGTGTCCTTTGAAATTTCAAAAAATTTAAACCATCCATATCAACTTTAAAGCCAACCATATCAAGTTATTAAGCCCAACTACTTCACTTACCCAATGATCTCAATAGCACATTGCCATATGATCTAACCGATTAGATTTCAACAACTTTTTTATTTTTTTATTATTATGTTTTATTTTTTTTAAAGGCAAGCAGAGTTTTTATAGGATCCCAGAACTCATAAAGATGTCGCAAGCTGGATTTGAACCCATGACCCATAAAGATTTCAACAACCTCATCATCCTATTTACACCCTACATTTCTTTGTAGGCATCCACATTTCTTTTGGTTAAAAACAAAATGTACTTTATAACTGCAATTCAAAAGTGGTTGTGCTAGAGATGTTAATATTCTGGATTGTCTAAAACGCCATCTGCAAATCTTGTTATTCACATGAGAAATCAATATTATATGAACAGTGACGAGGGCAAATGAGAAATTTCTTGAGCGGTTATTGTTGACTTTTCTATCAACTTTCTTCTATTCGAATGACGCCATTATCCTCCACATTTCTAACTATTACGAGCACAAACCAATAGTATATGAACATTAAAAGGGGTATATTTGTTTTACCAGTCAAAAATTTAATACATTTTTTTAATCATATTCCATATTCGGAATTCTGCCAATGCCCTCCAGTTGTGGGCTGGACTTGGACCTCAATCTTTTACCATATATAGTTGAGTTGGCTTGGGCGATTTGATGATTCAAGAAGTCGCATGAATCAGATGGTTCAAATTAATTTAGTTCATGAATTGTTGACCACTTTCATGTAAATTTAATTTTGTACCAATTTTTTGGAGTTTAATGATACTCAATTTAATGAGATTTTCTCCTAATTGTTTTTGTTATCCTAACTTTATAGGTAGAGAACAATTTAGATTTTTTTGTGGATTGGAAATAAGAATAGATGATCCATAATTTGTTTTCATATTTGGTAACATGCCATGTGGCAAAAGTGTATGGGCACGGCTGATACACAAGTATCCGTTAACGGACCAGAATCTGATGTCTCTAAGGTGATGATTGTGCAAGTTGTTGTTGTCTCAGGCGAAACTGGTTGTGGTAAGACAACACAACTTCCTCACTATATACTGGAAACTGAGATCAAAGCTGATCGTGGAGCTGTTTGTAGTATTATATGTACCCAACCTAGTCGAATATCTGCTATGTCTGTTTCTGAAAGGGTTGCTGCTGAAAGGGGCGAGAAGTTGGGCGAATCTGTAAGTTCGTGGTGAAAAGTTAACTAGCACTCATTTTTAACTTTTGTGTATCATTATTCTATTGTAGTTTGTTATCTCTGCTTGGTGCCCCCCTCTTTGAATAACTTTTCCAAAATGATTATTAAAGAAGGGGGGGCAAAAGTACACTTTTGCCCCTCCCAGACAGCAACCTCGCTGGTTTCCCAGGCCAGGAAGAATTTCGGTTCTTTCTAATCAAAGGTTGGTTATAAAGTTCAATTAGAAGGTATAAAAGGGAGGGAAACACGCCTTCTGTTTTGTATTACTGGCATTCTGTTAAGAAGATTCTGGTTGACAGAACTTTGAAGGGTGTAACCCTGTTATTGTGGATGAGATTCATGAGCGTGGCATTAATGAAGGTATAAGCTGTTACTTGTCGGTTGCACTCATGGATATCCTAAATGTGATATCTTATTCTCGTTTCTTCAATGTCAAATTCCTGCTCATAGTTCTAAAAGAGCTCCTTCCCCGCCGGCCAGAACTGAGGTTGATTTTGATGAGTGCAACATTAAATGCAGACCTTTTCTCTTCTTACTTTGGTGGTGCTCCAATGATACACATTCCTGTCAGTTTATTATCCGTGTTTATAAAGAAACATTTATTACTTTTAGGACTTTAGGTTAGTCATTTTAGTCAAACTGTAGTTTCAATTGGCATTTGTTTGATAGGAAACGTCATTTCTGCACTAAGTGAAACGGTAAATGTCCTCGTAGCTATGTAACAATGCCATCGATACGGATACCCGTATTAGACATGGATATGAGGTGTCAACATGTCAACCAAAAAAACACAATATGGGATATGCTTGGGACATGCCTGTACATTTTATTATTTTCACTTTTTTCAGCAATAAATTTTGAATTATTAGTTATATTCATTCACTCAGTGTCCGCTCATCCATGCCTGTAACAAGTGATCGCTCAGTAGGTGGGATGTCCAGTGTATTTCCAGTGTCAGTAGGAGTACATCAAGGGTCGACGTTAAGTCCATATCTCTTTGTTTTGGTCATGAATGAGTTGACGATACATCTGTAAAAAGATGTACCTTGGTGCATGTTATTTGCAGATGATATTTTCTTAATGGATGAGACTAGTGCAGGTTTAGGTCATAAATTAGTTAAGTGGCGGGAGGCTTTAGACAGTAAAGGTTTTAGAATTAGCCGTTCGAAGACGGAGTATCTAGTGTGCAACTTTGGTTGTGAACCACGAGGGAGAAGTAATGCAATTAAGATCGAAGGTGTAGAAGTCCCAGAGTGTGAGGCTTTTCGATATCTAGGATCTATAATTCAAAAGAATGAGGCTATTGGAGAAGATGTAGACCATAGGATTAAAGCTGGTTGGTTGAAATGGAGAATGGTGTCAGGAGTATTATGCGATAGAAGGATGCCTGCAAGGCTAAAAGGGAAATGCTATAAAACAATTGTTCGACCAGCCATGCTATACGGTTCAGAATGTTGGGCTACTACGAGTATAAGATGGCAGTGGCAGAAATGTGTATGTTAAGGTGGATGTGTGGTAAAACTCGTAAGGATAAAATTAGAAATGAAAGAATTAGGAGATACTTAGGTGTAGCGCCCATAGAGGACAAAATTAGATAAAGACGTTTAACCTGGTTTGGTCATGTGCGGAGGAGACCAAGCACGGCGTCAATTAGAAAATGTCTAGATTGACAAGTTAATGGAAGGTGTAGACGGAGGGGACGACCGTTGAAAACTTGGATGAAGGCGGTGAATGAAGATATCATTGAGCTTGGATTAGGCGAGGATATGTGGGAAGACCGCATTGATTGGAGAACCAAAATCCATGTAGCTGACCCCGAAAATATCGGGAATGGGCTTTGATGATGATGATGATGATGATGAGTTATATTCATTCACTTGTTGGTCAATATTGCTACTTATGTACAATTAACTTGCCATAATATATGACGTCGGGCAGAATAGCGATTATCCTACTGGCTATCTCTAACAGACAATTCACAGGAAAGAACACAAGAGAATCGCCCAAAACACAGAGAAATATCTCTAATGTCAATTCAAAATTATGTAAATCAAAAGTATCCTACAATATTGAGGAAGAGCTCTATTTATAGTGTTCAAATAACTTGAATAATAAGCAGCCTATTCCTAAAAGAAAAAGTATAATCAAATACTAAAATAACAAGCAGTCTATTCCTAAAAGAAAAAGTACAGCTTAATCCTAAAAGGAAACTAAAAAGACTCCTAATTAAATTGAAAGATTACGAATAAGTTATTTAGTAAATAACTTTGAGAGCAAATTAGGAACCCTAGAAACCCTTCTGCATCAATATATTTGTTACATTAGTAAATAATTGAAACCTTTCAAACATATGTCTGAGCATGGAGTGTCCGATGAGAGTATCTGTGTGACTGTCACACCATATTTGACATGATACGTATTGACACGCTTCTTTTTTGGGTAGGAATAGAGTGTCCTTATTACGTAGCTTTGTGGCAAGTGGTTGTTTGCTTAATATGTCCCTCCTTAGTAGTTTTGTTTGGATTCTTTTCCGGCTAGGCTATTGGAAGTTTGAACCCATGGAAAAGAAGACGAGTTATTAGCAATTTGTTCCAAAATTGGAGAAACCATTATACCATTATATCCTGATACCAAAGTTTTGCGTGAAGACATGTGTCATTGTATGTGCAAAGTGTATAATGTGTTGTATTTCTGGTTTTTTTTTATTTTTATAAAGACTTTCAACATTGAAAAATGGTGGTTCATATGATTTGTTTTTCTATGTTTGTTCTCAGGGTTTTACATATCCAGTTCGAACTCATTTTCTGGAGAATATTCTAGAAATGACTGGATATAGGTTAACCACTCACTACACCAAAACAGTGTTTTTGTAACTGTTTTGAAGTGTAGCTGAAAATATTAGAATCACCTATCAAATGATACTATTCTTGGTGATCCTAAATTTAGAATCATGTTGAAAGTGATACTACTTAAAATTAGTATCATTTGGCTAATGATACTATTTTTTATTAAATGATTCAACTTTACAAATTTGCATCTCAACAAAGATGATACTAATTGTAAAAGAGAATCACATACTTAAAATTAGTATCATTAGCCAAATGATACTAATTTTTACTAAATGATTCAACTTTACAAATTTGCATCTCAACAAAGATGATACTAATTGTAAAGAGAATCACATAGTGCATGATGCTGATTTTTGTTAGAAGAAGCAATTGTATAAATTAGCATCACATAATAAATTATACTATTGAAAATATTGTCACTACATGATTCTTGCAAAATCTTTGAACAACACAGAAGAGTGAAGTTGATACTATGACAAAATGGAAATTTTATTCAGTTTAATCTCTTACAGCTTACAAAAAAAAATGCCCAACTTACAAAAAAAACATGCTTTTACCCTTCAAGGTGCTATTTAGCTAATGACTTAGCAGATATCTTACTGAAAATATTAGAATCGACTTAGTCATTACAATAACAAGACCAACATTAACAAAATTTACAGGTTCTTTCAACGTAACTGCTCATATGAAAACAGTAAGATAGTCATTGCAATAACAAAATCAAAAGTACAATCAGGTCTGGTCACCAACATCCAGACAATCCAAAGCTGATCCAAAGCTGTTCATGCAGTGTTAGTGAAATGCTCTGGAAGATTCATATTGAACATTCTCCATTGCATACTCTGAACTCCTAGGTCCTTGTGCATTATTCCCTGCAAATAAAGTAAAAATAAAGCTCAATCAAAATGCTAAATATGATAATAATATTCATCACCGAAAAAGCGTGTGGCCTTGTGGGGATGATTTAAAAGTAGTTTCCTACCCGCAGCGAATTATTCGGCACATTTCTGCCTCACATTCCTATTTTGTGTGTTCATGATGTTGGTAAGTCACTCTTTCTCTAATAGCTTGAGCCATCAGAGTAAAAGGAAACTTAATTGGAGATTATGTCTCCAATTTTCTCATATATTTTCTATTTTGGTTGAAAAGAAAGAAAAACATAAATAGGGAGTGTAGGATATCTACATACAGGTTTGCTAGCGAAGAACTCAACCAGCCCTCCAGATACTGGGATCAGAATTCTCGTCCCAATAGTTTCCTGTCAAAATAGTGTGAATTAATTTTCAGGCAATGATGAAAACACACACAGACACTGAGAAATAAATACTCACTTCTGAGACGCACGAGTCTGGGCTATTCTGGTGGTTTATACATCTTGGTTGATTGTCTAATATTTCTTGTCCGCGGCTTCTGTATAAGAGCTTGTATTTAATGAGCCCTATATTAAAATTCATGAAACCACAAAAAATAATTGACAGTGATAGAAAAAGAAGCCTAACAATGAAAATTATTAAAAGTAAATGAAAACACAATTAAACCATTTGATTCCTCCAATGGATAGATAGTGATTGTGTCATTGTTTTACAAAAGAACCGATTAACAATATATTTATAGCTGAAAGAGAATGAGAGTGAATTGGAAATGTACCTGGAATCCAAGGGCATCGAAGAAGGCAATATTGAGAGAAGGTGACAGCTTTTAGCTCTGGGGTGCTGAAATATCGAATCTCTGCAAGGATGGACTGCTGAAACTGAAAACACAAGTTCTTCTCTACTCTCAACATTTTGGTTGTTGCTACCTAGATCATCGACTGCTCCAATGCCACCACAACAGCAACCCACCCACTCAATGAACCTTTGATAAAAAATGTAAATAGAAATTAGTCTTTGGAATAATAACGAGAAGATACATAGCGATAACGAAGCCTCTGACAGGATGACCTGAGACTAATTGCTACTATTGTATGACCTGACAAACTTGAACTGCTTAACAGTGAATGAAAGGTGCTTGGATTCGAAAAAATTGACCTGAGGGAGTAACCTGCAAGTGTAGCTACATACCTTTGGTCTTCACTCAATTTCCAGAGAACACAATAGTCCCAAGTTGTCATACCTACGAGAGGTCTCAACCTGTCCAACAGACATCGTACAGCATCCATACTGATTCCTTGTATCCAAAAAAAAAAAAAAAGAGTTCAAACCTTTATGAGTTTATATTTGTTGCGAGTTAGGAGAAAAGAATGTGTTCTAATGTATTGTCAGAGAATCAAAGATATAAAACCACTGTTTGTTTTGACTAGGTACAACAACATACTGAAAACAGAAGCAGGAAACGAACTGAATTAGGAACACGGTGAATCAATAATAATTTACCTGAGCACCTTCTTCGACTTTGATTTCTTGTATCAGCTTATATGCAATTCCTCTGTTCCAAAACTCACTTATTTGATTATGATGTGAATGAATTCATGGGATTTATATGTTTTATATGACTTGCATCTCAGGTTTTGGTTGTTGGTAGGTTGAAATGCAAGTACGCATGAGTACTCATTGACATATATCGTCCAATAACAATTTTTTGAACAATTGTTCGAAAATAATGAATCAATTGGGAGTTGTAATGATAGCAGCAGGTTATTATTGCGTGAACTATGGAGTGGCGTATGCGCAAATGATATGTTCTTTATGATGTCTCCAACTTGCTGCGACAAATTTTTAAGACCCCTATGATCACTAACTCAATAACCCAGGAAACACACTCTGTAGTAGTGATGTGTGTTTGTAAGCTGTGAAATCTTGAACTCGCTAACCAATAAGCCCATCAAACCTCTCAACATGTGTTAAAGAACTCAAATTGGAAATCCTGAAAAATCCCTGAGAACTCTTCCATAAGGCATTAAATCCTATGTCTCAAATACACTTCAAATAGATTTTGAAATCCTTGATTAAGAAGGGGATTAAAGGATTATGGTTTAATGCCATAAACAAGTGTAGAAGCAGGACAGCAAATAAATCTACACAATATATGGATGTTGCAGCAGTGCAGGGTGGACTGACCGTTGATAAAGGCATTAATGTTGAAATGCGAAGTTGGTGAGGTAGACGGATAGAATGGCAAATGGCAAATGGCATTAATGTTTAATTTACTAACTGCTCCTTAAGCATGCAAACAGTCAACATTTAAGTAGAAGTTAAAATAATCTTTCAGGCTTTTCAAAAGAATTAAAATAATTGAAATTGCTTACCTTTTCGAAAGGACTTGATCGCAAATAGGACATGCTCCACCACTGTTAAGGATCTTGCCTGCATCTTCAGTGCCTTTTTCAGGGTGTTAAGGAAATGTTTTGCAAGTATCCAGTTTTTCTTCTCAATTAAAACATAAAAAAAAAAAAGCTATAAATAATTCCATGGAATTTCTATATAGAAATGGATACACAAGAGGTGGCCACAGGTAGTTGTTATGGCGCGACCCTCGAGCTCTCTCCAGCAAGCATTACATCTCATTTTGGTCTCCCTGTCTGCACAAGTTTACAAATAAATTTTGCATGGCCTATGCTGATTTTACAAGTTTGATAATCTAGGACTTATTATTAGACATCTCAGCGAAACACATCTAATCTACTACTGACGCACATCAATCTACCTAAACAACATTACTGAAACTATTCGAATAATCAAATACAGAACTTAAAATCTCAATTGTAGCTAAAACTCCCTGTGATGAAATCTACAAAATAGAGGATTTCCTTCTACAAGAAGCAAGAAAAGCTTCAGATTCAAAATCGGAGCCTAGTAAACAGAGAAGATTAGCGGTTTGGCATAATAATCGTCTACATTCGAGAAGTGCATATCAATAGGGTTGATTTCTGAGTTTTCTTTGCTTGTGAAGATCTGGGGTACTCCTGCAAAGAAACCAATATCCTTCTCTTCAGTACAACATTTTTCACTAATTAAATTATAAAGAAACTACAAAATTCATTTATTTTAATATGAAAAAATTAAACTTCAAAAGTCATACCTTTCAGGGATAATCATTTTTCTCTTCAGTAGTGCTAGTCTTCTTCTCATCTCTAGCATTATTAAATATGACTGTAAATCCTTCAGCCGATGTAGGATTGTTCACATCCAAATCACCAAACTTGGGCAAAGGCGGACCTCTATCATCATTAATATTTTTGAACCAAAATCCATGAAAAATCAGGACCTCTATCATGCTGCAAATAGAAGAAGTCCACTATAAACACAGTTAATTCATGTGAATTATCTAAACTTAACAGGGAGTAATGAAAGAATAATTGTTGCTCTAAAGCCAGGTTGCATGGACACAAGTAAAGGTGAGTCAAATCGTTTAAGCTATAAACTCATAATGACCTGGCACTATATTTTGTAAAATTTGGATAGAAGGAAATGTCCATTTATACACAAGATAAAAACTAACTCTAGTGTCATAACTCAATGAAAACCTGCTGTGAAAGGTAAACGTCAGACTTTTAATTTATATCTACTTAATGGGATCAGAAAACCATATGTTCTCACCAGCAGCCCAGCTTAGTCCATGCGTATGACGAGACAGATAAGCTTAGCTGCTGGATTGAAACTTGAATCATTACATTCTTTTCACGTTTCCTAGTTAAAGTAGAGCAGCATAACTATATATGATAGTATTATGCATTGTAACAAAATCGCAGAAGGGCAGCATTGCAAATAATCACCAAACCCGACCTAATTTTCAGGTTAAAACACAAACGAGATGGTTCCATCACATGCTTCAATAAACAAAACATAAGCAGCAAAAGTTGAAATATGGGAGTTTGAAAATGTAAAGTTGTAAAAAACAAAATCCAACTATCTCAATAAATAATAAACTGCCTAGACTGTGATGGAACTATAACTGAAGTAACATAAAGGATATGCAAACCGGTATGACCATAAATTTTAACATTGAAATAAAGCATGCACAGGGAATTGTCAAAGATCCACAACTCTGAAGAAATGCCATGTTCTAGTGAACGAGACTGATTAATTGAGCCCTGAACTTAAACAGTTATGCTGTCAGCTGCTTCAAGAGTGAACATATCATGTCTCTTGATAATTGGCGCGGAGGCAAACAAGTCCACAGACTGCTGGCTGCAAAAGAAATGCAACATAATCGGTAGCTTAGAATTTGATAAACTCACTACATTTGAAAGAATTTACAGTCAATAATAAATAAAATATTACAAATCTCATTGACTACGCAGCTCAATCTACACAAAACTCTAAACACAGTCGACAGAAGTTTCTAATCTCCTGTAACCCAAGTAACATAAGAAAAGAATTTTGAACTGACAAACACATCCTAATGTAAAATGGAAAAATAAATAAACGAATAAAGGTACAAGTCACTCAGACTAAATTCATATTTCTTTTGACTAAAAACAGGGTACAACATTTCTTACAATCCAATTGAACCTCTGATCGAGGAATACTGTGTCAATCTCTGGCTCTGTATTGTAAATAGGACACTATAGTTCACATAATAGTGAACAAGATATTGTAAATTACAATTGTGCTTGCTAGAAAATAGATCCTAAACCAACTTATCATGGCGAATAATCGTGATTTAATGACTAGAATGAAATACCACAAAAACCCTCTGACTGATACAACATCCTAGAGTAAAATCTTAAAGTATAAAAGGAATGCATGGCATCAATGAATTGGCATGCACAATACTAAAGCAAATGAGTTTGTGCTCCCTAACCACCAAGATGCAAGTATAACCAAAAACATCCCCACTGCTCAGTGAACATTGAATGCCTTACAATTTCACCTATATGCTCCTACAAACCCCCATGTCATATGAGCTGGACATCCATGTCAGAAAGGACAGACAAGTGGATCAATCAGACATCAAGAACCTCAGGTACCTTGAAGCAATAATCAAGGAAACAATGTGTTTATAACCAGCAGCAGCAGGACCTCTTTGATCGTCAATGCTTAGAAGATGCATATAGACCCTTTGATGTGGTCAGACCCTTGTGAGTTTCAACCAGAGAGGTTCCTGATGAACAGAGACTTGGATGTCAAAGGCCAACATTTTGAATTAATTCCTTTCGGGTCATGTAGACGAGCCTGCCCATGCAATATCATTTGCCCTGGTTTGGCATTGGCGCATTGTTACAAGGGTTTGAGCTTAAGACCCCATTGAACCGCCATGTTGATATGACCGTAGGTGCTGGTTTTGTTAATGCTAAGGCTACTTCCTTGGATGTGCTCGTCTCGATTAGTTATATGCATAATAATGCATTTCTGTGTCATTTGCAGAGGTGGTCTGCCAGATGTGTTAGTTAGTTTAGAAATCTATTGAAAACCGGCTAAACCCAATATCTTGCTCAGGCTTAATTAACACTTCCAAATCTTAAAAATAATAATGTAAAGCTTCATTATAACAAGTACATTATTTATATAATCTTTCGAGGTTGAGTTGTATAACTATTTTTTTTTTGGAAAGCGAGCTGGGTTTTTATAGGATCTCATAACCTATCAACAAGGTGATGGGTTTTTGGAAAGCGAGCTGGGTTTTTGGAGTTGTATAACTACTTGCTCCTAAGAGAAAGGTTTGTCGATATGACAAAAAAAAATTATAATAAAGATATAACAAAAAAATTTATAATAAAGATATAACAATTAAGACGGACACTACACAATAATTTTGGTCTTTCCTCTCATGATGGTTTTAGCTCCCCATGACAGGAGAAATTATATGAGTTCAGACAAATATCTTTAATAATCTAGGAACCTGACAAGTAATATCGCCAAGAATAAAACTCTGCCGGTGTATGGTTCCCTGGTGGTTAAAAATACATCACCTACCAAATTTCAGGCAGCAGCACACAAAATCCTTCAAAATGGTGGAACAGGGACAGTGGCCTCAATTCAGTTTTAGAAATGGAAAGGCTATTGCAACTGAAAATTGTGGAACCGGAGAAACTCATCTCTAAATTAACCTCGAGTCACCCTTCCATTCCATCCTCCCAGTAAACAAACAACAATAACAAATCACTTTCAAAGAAAATACCCATTCAAAGTAAAATAAAAGCACAAATGCAGACTAGACTAAGATCAATCAAAACCAAACACACACAAGTATTCTAGGATCGTTTTCTGAATTTCATTTTCTTTGTAAATCTCATCTATTCTCAAAGACTTCATCAAACTATACAACAATGAGATCAAAAGAGTAGTAGGAGGAAGTAGAAACACTTCATTTCACTTCAAATGTAAGAAAACACAGAACATTAGCATCCAATATCATCAAAATGGGGGAAAACAGAGCATTTGAAATGAACTTTCAAATTAACCATGGATATTAAAGTTCATTTCAAATTCAGAGCATAAATATAGTATAAATTTGGGATGGTATATATAGAAGTTCAGAACCAACAGAAATGCATATATAGGCAAACTTCATAACATATCAGTGACTTGTTCTATCAATGGGAACTCACCTTCAAATGATGAGTCCAGCCAATCAAATGAGAAGAAAACTCACCTTCAACTTCTAGCAAGAGCTAGGGTTTCCACAAATAAGAGAGAACGATTGGAGAAGATAAAGTGCGAGATCGATTGGAGAGCTGGAGTAGATTAGAAATCGATTACTCTGAGAGTCGATTTATGAGCTCGCTTGTTTCTGAGATCGATTAGAGAGATGGAGAAGATTAGAGAGCCATCGATTGTACAAATGTGAAGAAGAATAGAGATTAGAAATCACCTTGTTAATCCTAAATTGTTTCTGAGATCGATTGGAGAGCCATCGATTGCTCAAATGTGAAGTTGATTGCAGACGAGTGACTCAATCTGCAACAAATGCGAAGATGAAGATGCCTTTCATCGAAAAAATTGTTCTGCTAATAGGTATTGAAGTATTTCATTGCTATTTCAATCTGCAACAAATGTGAAGTTGATTGGAGAAGTATTTCATCGAAAACATAATACCTTTCAAATCGGATTCCACTCTGGAGTGATTTTGCAACAGGAAGTTTATAGTGATTCCACATGTACATAATACCTTTCAAATCGGATTCTATGCTAAGAGTTTGAAGTTTTTCATCAAACGAGGGAAGAAAGAATGGGCATATGAGTTTTTCTCTAAACACAAAGAGTTTTTGTTTAAATGAAAACTCTAAACACCGAGAGTTTGGAGTCTAACGTGAGTGCTTAAGAGTTTTTCTCCCAATCAGTAACACTTTGTTTTACATGTGCATATCACATGAAAATTTAATAATGTCACAATTTTGAATAGTAACAGAAAATACATGATACAATATAATACAATGAGTATCACTAAAAATATGATGCTAATTATAGTTACAGATTGCCAATAATGGTGTAGTGACTGATAATCAAATAGATGATTATGGTCATGATAAGATGTGGAAAATGCAGAAACAGACTCTTAAAAAGAGGAAGAGTCAAATCACCTCTGCTGTGGAGGTATGTTGATCATGCATTAGGTTGTCTCCTAATTTATTTTGCTTTAGTTTGTCCTTCCATCTCTTTACATGATTCTACTTCTATTTTGTTGAAACGATGAACAGGAGACACTTGATACTGCAACCTTTTATGAATATGGGCGCAGGACTCGGGATAAGATTTAAGAGTTCAACAAAGTATTACTTTTGAAGTGGCTTTGGTGTTTGGGGTGGAAACTGAGCAAACTCTCAAGGCTTCCTTGCATAGTATTTTTTTATGTCTCTGATCTTTAGCATGGTTATATCCAAGACTCCAGAGTCATGAATCAGGGTAGCTATAGTTGGAATCTCGATCTTAGGAGGAAGCTTATGTTGGAGAACAATCAGAACAATGTATAAATTTGTTTGAAATAAGTAATGTAACAATACAAATACTATTTGCATTATAAATTGATTACAACAAAATCAAATAAAAGAAATAAATCTACTAACTTGTATTGCAGATAGAGGCTTGCGAAATCACTATCTTGAATTGGCGAAGTTGGAACGTCTTGATTTGTAGATAGAGGCTAGCGGATACGCTATGTCCTATAGACAGAATTCGCCCCTACTTGGTGTTGTAGTTCTTTAGGCGTCTGACTACCGGGATTCAACTATCTAATACCAACACCGTAGCACAAAGGTGTTGGCTCTGGCGAATTTACCGAATGCAATCTCTCTCAGAAGTGAAGAAGAATGAATAACTCTAGAAAATTAATGTGCTTGAAGAACTTGATTTTCTCTTCAATATACAGAGAACAAAAGGGTGTGTTGATCAGACACGTCATTTCTTAAACGACACATCTTTTGTCCTCAAGTGCAAAAGACACATTTCTTAAAAGACAAAAGACAAAAGACACCTTTCTGAACAAAAGACACCTTTCTTAAATCAAAAGACACATCTTTTGTCTTTAATGTTGGTTATTTGCTATACAAACTCCAACAATACCCCACATTTGTATAGTAAATATACAAAGTTGTCTTCTGGAGAGAAACTTAGACATAATATGCATCGGGAGAGGTGTCTTTTGGACTTGAACCTTCCTTAGTGAATATTTATCGAATTTACCGGTGACACATTGTGTATAGGAGACATTGAACTGTTCACCATGTTTAGTAAACCAAGACAATGAACATCTCACATATTATATCTTCACATTTTTCAATTCATACGGTTGTGTTCATTTTGATCTTGAACAAATCTCGGATTCGTGAAAGCTTTAGAGAACTCAACAATATCATTCTCATAAATGCGACCCCACATTTACTCCCATATAGGTGACACTTAGATTATTAATACCCTGTTGTATTCATTTTATCTCTCAAGATATTAGTGTCATTAAGAAAAAATAAATATTCACCTTGACCATCACAGGTAGTATACATTTCTTATCATAGGAATGAGTAAGTGTGTACACTCTATTCTTTGAGTTTTACCTAACTAGTTTGCCTTTTTGAACCTAGGCCTTGAAATTTCATTTGGCTAGGTTAGGTTTATGCAAGGTATACTCCTCATTGGATTGGCTTTAAGCCCATTCCCCTCGATAATTTTAACACTTGCTCTTTTGGTATACCCTTTGTAAGTTGATCCACAATATTCTCATTTGACTTCACATAGTCAATTTAAATGATCCTATTTTTTAGCAATTGTTTTATTGTGTTATGTCGTCGTCTTATGTGCTTAGACTTGCCATTATAAATGTTATTTTTCACTCGCGCAATGGCCGTCATGCAGTCACAGTGAATACATATAGCAGTCACGAGTTGTGGCCATAACGGAATATCTTCTAAAAATTTTCTCAACCAATCTGCTTCTTCAGCAGTCTGATCTAAAGCTATAAATTTATATTGCATTGTGGAACGTGCTACACACGTTTGTTTTCGTGATTTCCATGACACTGCTGCCCCACCAAGTGTAAATACATATCCACTTGTGGATTTTGCAGTTTTACTGGATATCCAATTAGCATCCGTATATTCTTCCAAAACTGGAGGATATTTTGTATAATGTAATTCATAGTTGATTGTGAACTTCAAGTATCGCAATACTCTAACCAAAGCTACCCAAAGGTCCTTGGATGGTTTGATAGTACATCTAGCAAATCTATTTACTGAGTAAACAATATCCGATCTAGTACAATTTGTAATGTATTGTAGTATCTCAATAATACGCGAGTATTCCAATTGAGTGACACTTTCTCCCTTATTCTTTTTGAGATGGCAACTTGGATCATAAGGTGTTTTAGCCGAATTGCTATCAAAATGACCAAATTTTCGTAAAATTGCTTCCACATAATGTGATTGGGTAAGTATGTAGCCATCATTATTTCTTAGAATTCTTATTCCCAAAATTACATCAGCTTTACCCATATCTTTCATATCAAAACTCGAGTTCAATAATTTCTTAGTTGAGTTTATGATATCCAAGTTTGGTCCCATGATGAGCATGTCATCAACATACAAGCATACAATGACAATAGAACCATTGTCAAATTGTTTGATGTAAACACATTTATCACATTTATTGATCCAAAATCCATGTGATATCATTGTATGATCAAACTTTTCATGCCATTGTTTAGGTGCTTGTTTAAGTCCATAAAGAGACTTTACAAGCTTACAAACCTTTTTCTCTTGACCTTTTGCGACAAAACCTTCGGGTTGTTCCATATAGATTTCTTCATCTAATTCACCATTTAAAAATGTTATTTTTACATCCATTTGGTGTATCTCCAAATTTTAAACAAAAGCAATTGCAATTAGCATCCTAATGGATGTAATTCTAGTCACTGGTGAGTAAGTGTCAAAGAAATCTAGCCCTTGTTTTTTATGGTATCCTTTGGCTACTAGATGAGCCTTATATTTTTCTATTGTACCATCAGGCTTTAACTTTCTTTCAAAAATCCATTTGTAACCTATTGGCTTACAACCTGGAGGTAAATCTACTAATTCCCACGTATGGTTTTGTAAGATAGAATCAATTTCACTATTTATTGCTTCTTTCCAATAAATAAATTCAAGAGAAGTGATAGCTACTTTGTAGGTTTGTGGTTCACCCTCAGTGAGAAACGTTAAAAAGTCAGGTCCAAAATCTTTAGCAATCTTGATTCTTTTCCCTCTCCTTGGCTCTACTTGTTGTTCTTGTACAACTGGTGTAGACTCATTTGGTTCCAAATCTTTATCTTGAACACCAGATGATGAAGCGTCATTAAAATCATGTGCTTTTCTTTTATTTCCAGCAAGCTTATCATTGTAAGGAAAGATATGCTAAAAAAATTCAGCATCATTGGACTCAATGATAGTATTCGTATGAATATCTGAAATTCCCGATTTATTGACTAGAAACCGATATGCTGCACTATTATTGACATATCCAATAAACACACAGTCAACCGTTTTAGGTCCAAGTTTAACCATTTTTGGAAGTGGTACTTGAACATTTGCTAGACAACCCCACACTTTCAGTATTTTATAGGTTGGTTGTCTTTTGTTCCATTTTTCATATGGAGTTTGATCACTTTTTTTTTGTGGGATTCTATTCAAGATGGTGTTTGCAGTAAGCATGGCTTCACCCCACATTTTAATGACAACCCAGAACTATTTAACATGAAAATAATTCTGTGTTTATGCTCTGCCACCCTATTTTGTTGGGGAGTGTATGGTGTAGTCGTTTGATGAATAATTTCATGTGAAGCACAAAATTCTATAAAGGCATTGGAGTCATATTCACCTCCTCTATCTGATCTTAGAATTTTGATTTTCTTGTTTAATTGATTTTCGACTTCAGCCTTATATGTCTTGAACATATTCAAAGCCTCATCTTTGGTATGTAATAGATAAACATAACAATACTTACTATAATCATCTATGAAAGTAATGTAATAATTCTTTCCTCAAGGAGTTGGGTTTGATTTGAAATCACCCAAATCTGTATGTATTAATCCTAACAATTCATTTGATTTTTTCATTATAGGCTTATAAGATTTACTGACAAATTTCGATTCTACACAAGTTTTACATTTATGTAAATTGTCAATTGTACATTTAGGAAGTAAGCCAATATTAACCATTCTACGTAAAGATCTAAAATTAACATGTCCTAATCTATCATGCCATAATGTAGAAGACTTAAGCAAATAAGTAGAATTATTACTATTTATATTATTACTATCATCCAAAAATAATACATTGAGTTTAAAAAGCCCTTCAGTTAAGTAGCATTTCCCAACAAATGCTCCCCCTTTAGTGAGAACGAACTTGTCAGATTCAAATACAAGTTTAAAGCTTTTTTGGCTTAGAACAGGACCAGACACAAGATTTTTAGTAATTTGAGGAATATACAATACATCCATCAGGGTAAGGTCCTTGTCAGATGTAAATTTCAGGACCACTTTCCCTTTGCCAGCAACACTTGCAATAGATGCATTGCCCATGAACAACTTTTATTCACCATTGATAAGAGTGTAGGTGACAAACATATTTCGGTTTCCACATATGTGCCTTGTTGCACCAGTGGTCAACCCACCAATCCTTACTATCTGTCATCATATTGACTTCAGAAACAACACCAACAAAGTCTTCAGCAATATTGGCTTGAGTTTTATTGTTTGTAATAGGATTTTACTTCTTGTGGCAACAATCTTGTGTCTTGTGTCCAAGCTTTCCACATACCCAACATGCACCTTTAATTTGTTTGAAATTCTTCCCTTTTGGAGCAAGTGCATGTGTGTGTGGGCGTTTTTCATCATACTTGTTTTTCTTTTTTTGAATTTTGTACTTAGGCTTGAACTTGTTTCCATCCTCAAAAACATTGTCTTTGGCGTCGAACTTAGAAGTGTTCATTCCCTCACTCTTGCGGTGATCTTCTTGAACCCTTAATTTGAGAACCAAATCCTCCATTGTCATATCAGTCGTCTTATGTTTGAGATGAATCTTGAAATCGTTCTAAGATGGAGGCAATTTCTCAATGACAACCCCGACTGCAAATTGGTGTGGCAATTCCATTCCCTCTGAAGCAAGTTCTAGAATCATAATCTGGAGTTCCTCCACTTGGTTCACAACAGTCTTCGAGTCTATCATTTGGTACTTTAAAAAATTTCCAATGATAACTTCTTTGAACCAGCATCTTCAATTTTATATTTATTCTCCAGAGAAACCCAAAGTTCTTTTTAATGTTTTGTATGATCTATACACATCATACAACGTATCATCGAGACTGTTTAGGATATAGTTCCTGCATAAAAACTCATTATGTTTCCATGCATCAATTGCATTAAACTGATTTGTGGAAATATCATCTCCTTCAGTGACAGGAACATCTTCCTTGACAATATGAGCAAGGTTCAAGGTTGTCAGATAGAACAACATCTTCTGTTGCCAGCGTTTGAAATCCATACCCTTGAACTTGTCTTGTTTCTCAACATGGGGTTTGACGCCATTAATTGATTGTTCCATAATTCTGTCTATAGATTGTTGGAAAACAATCAGAACAATGTAGAAATTTGTTTGAAATAAGTTATGTAACAATACAAATACTATTTGTATTATAAATTGATTACAACAAAATCAAATAAAAGAAATAAATCTACTAACTTGTATTGCAGATAGAGGCTTGCGAAATCACTATCTTGAATTGGCGGAGTTGGTACGTCTTGATTTGTAGATAGAGGCTAGCGGATACGTTATGTCCTATAGACATAATTTGCCCCTATTCGATGTTGTAGTTCTTTAGGCGTCTGACTACCAGGATTCAACTATCTAATACCAACACCATAACACAAAGGTGTTGGCTCTGGCGAATTTACCTAATGCAATCTCTCTCAGAAGTGAAGAAGAATGAATAACTCTATGAAACTAATGTGTTTGAAGAACTTGATTTTCTCTTCAATATACAAAGAACAAAAGGGTGTGTTGATCAGACACATCCTTTCTTAAAAGACACAAAAGACACCTTTCTTAAAAGACAAAAGACATTTTTCTTAAATCAAAAGACACATCTTTTGTCTTCAAGTGCAAATGTTACATCTTTCTAGTAATCAATAGAGTGTGTTTGCGTAATTCTTTCTTTATTTCTTATATGATTGCAAACCACATAAGTTTTTAAGAACAAGAACTCTACATTAACTATGGAAAGGAAAGTAGACTAACTATTGACGAAGAGAAGTTGACCCTGGCCCTGAAGTTAATTCGGATGGCCCTTGTTGGATCGTTGATACTCTCAGCGGACTATTGAGTTTCGCTGATGTCACAGAGACTACTGAAGAATAAGCCTTGCGGGGAAGTTAGTCTTTGCACCGACGGAATGTTGGGGGTTTGTACTCCCATTTACATTGATCTCTCCTATTTGCTTAGTTGAAGAGCAAATCGCTCCTGCATCGCTTGATTATCCCATTCCTTTGAAGCGAGCCATTGTTGTTGGGACCTCGTGTGAGTGGAGTGATGCGTCTACAGCCACCAGGCCTAGCTCTGGTTCAGATTGCACTGTGGGACCCGATTGGATCTGAGAACATTCTATTTGCTTCAGTGCAGCATAATAGCAGCCTCGTGTCATAGGTTGGTCCCTACATATTATTCATTCAGAGTGGTAAACTGTGTACTTAACGCACTGTAAAGGGTGGAGACTACTGCTTCCATCTGGTGGAGCCATGGTCTTCCCAAGATAAGGTTGTAGGTAAATGGTGCATCTACTACTATGAAGTCCATAAACATGACATTTCTCAGTTGCGGCTCTCCTGCCACTACTGCTAACCTTATCTTCCCGATCGGGAAGCATTTCTCCAGCTGAATCCGATCAGCGGGTAATCTAAAGACGTCAAGTTCTCCTCCTTGAGGTCCATACTGCGAAACGCGTTGTAGAACAGAACGTTGAGTGAGCTCCCTATGTCTACTAGAGCTTTTTTTACCTCCCACCTTGCAATGGAGACCGAGATGACTAGGGCGTCATTGTGTGGTGTTTGGACTCCTTCGAGGTCATTGTCTGTAAAGGTTAAGGTGGGAATTGGGTTTTGCACCCTCGAGTAGCAAACGTGTATGTCCTCATCTGCGGGTTGTGTCTGCATCTTCAGTAGAGTCCGCTTGTGGGACCTATTCGACTGGTCTTCGTCCGGTTCGACCCCATGAATGACATAGATTATGCCTGGAGTCTCCTTATTATTTCCTTGGCCGACTTCCCTTGTCCCTGGATCATTCTGGTCGCTTCTCAGAACTCAAAAATTTGTTTAGGTTGCCCCTGTGGATCCAGGACTCAATATCATACCTCAGACTCTTGCAGTCGTTGGTATCATGGCCACCCTCCTTGTGGTACAAGCAGTACTTGCTGTTGTCACGCTTGGAGGGGTCTTCGCGCTACTTTGGGGGCCACTTCAGATCTTCCCAGTTTTTATGGAATTCAGGACTTCAACATACTAGAATTGAGGGGGGTCATGGCTTTGGATCCAATGTAGTTGGATCTCTTCTCGGGCCTGACCCAGCCAGGGTCTGACCTGTTGTCATTACGCTTCCGCTTGCTCCTTTTTTTCATCCTTGCGCCTCCTTCCCTGCTTTCGGTCCTTAAGAGCGAAGGGCTTCTTCTCACCTTCTGTTTCCCTCTTAACGGTCATCAACTCTTCTAAGGTAGTGTACCTTTAGACGCTCTTGAGGAGCTCCGTCATGTCCAAAGGGGGTTCTAAGGTGAGGTCTTCATAGAGCTTTCCCTCCTTTAGGCCCGCGGTGAATATCGTCATGGCTGTGTCATTGCTGCATCCATCAATGAGTGTCAGCTTGTCATTGAAGCGCGTGACATACTCTCTGAGCATCTCATTGGATCTTTGTTTCAGAGAGAGTATCTAGTGTGGGCATTTTCGGAGACGCTGACTTTCAACATAATGCGTCAGGAACTCCTTCGCCAGCGTCTTGGAGGAGTCGATCGACCTCGCGGGAGGCTGTGGAACCACGTTAATGCTGACTTCTTCAGGCTAGTAGGAAAAGTTGTCCACATCACCGACTCAGATCCTTCTTTGAGGGCCATTACATGCTGGTAATAGCGCAGGTGGTCGAATGGGTGGGTGGTCTTGCCTTTAAAGTCGAGCTTCATAGGCGTGAACTTCTTTGGAAGGGCATCGTTCATAATACGTCCAGGAATGGTGAAATTGAGAGACGGTATAGCACGTCTAGGTCACGTGCCTCTTTACAGAGGGGGTTCTGAGGGCCGAGCCTCTCTGCCTAGCAGTCGGTTCCGCATTAACTACGCCATCTCCTCTAGTCTAGTGAGAACTAGCAGAGGCTTGACTCTCTTGCGCTTGCTCTCTGTTGTCCCCAAGAAACGAGGCTTGTGCTACTCCTGATCTCCATTAGCAGGTGAAAGCTTATGTTGTGCGAGAGCCTCCACCGTTTTGGCGATTTGTTGTATTTGAAATGACAACAAATCTATCCTGGGGTCCGTCATTGTTGTTGTTGGCGCGGGGGCATGAGCCTGCTGCCCATGTGTAACCGGCACTGCTGATAGCGGTGGTATAACGCCAGTCTGAGCGTTTGATGTGTCCCTTTGTTCTCCGTTGTTGCTTGATCTAGTGGTCACCATCTCTTCGTATTTTGAGGAGATATGATGCTAGTAAAAGGCTAGGAACTTTGTTGTTCCCCACGGACGACGCCAAACTGATACAATCATTTTTCGTTACCTATTTTGACCTTGACCTGCAAACCTACATAAGGAACGCATGTGAGCCACGAACCACTGTTGTAGTGGTCGATGACACTCTGATGCTAAAGTCAGAAAGGGATATGAGGAAGGTGTAATGTTGTAAACAGGGAATTTGTAGCGTACCTTAGCTTACCAGTTTCATGTCTTATTTATAGTGTAGGAGTTCTGGTTCAACCAGGCCATCGATGGCGTAATTTAGGACGGAGATATTCGTGGAGATCCTTCTTTAATTTGGAGTCGTGCTGTAGAGGAAAATTTCCCTGTTAGCCATGTGCTCCTAGATACGCGAGAGATAGTTTCCAATCAGATAGTAATCCATAGGGGGAAGTTTCCCTGTGCAATATGTACTCTGGTATTTGCTTCCTAGTTGGAAGTGGAGAACTGTTGTAATTGTCTGTCCAAAGCTGATCCTCGAGAGACTAGCCTTAGCAGGGCTTACGGGTATTGAGGATAGCTGTGAGACACGTGGGCTTGGCGAGCTGTAAGAGTTCGGGTCCATTTGGCGGATTGCATTGAACATGCCTACAACCACTTGGGCCGTATCAGTGTTAAACTAACGCTAGAGCCTATCTTTCCTCGAGATCATCATGACACATGTATAGCTCGGAATAGGGACCATTTTGGTGTATCATCAGTAGTCAATAGGGAAATCTATGGATATAAGGTTTTTGCTAAACGATAAATGTACTTACTATCTTGAGGCGAGCAACTATAAGGTTGATCGCAAGAAATTGAACGTCTCTTAAAAAACGAAAGAAAAAGTCAAATGCGAATGTGGTGGACGATTTGAATGTAGATGAGGATGATGAGTTTGCTTTGTTCAAAATTAGAGGGCAATTCTGATGAACAAATCCTTGATTTTGGTTTTACACTTTTTGCTATCACATGTAACCTCATAGGAAATAGTTATCTAGCTTAGTTTTCGTATGGGCAATGATGATATATAGATGCAAAATTGTTGGGATAAGTAACATCAAATTGAAGGAGCATAATGGACTTGTTCCGATTTTGAATGATGTTCTCTATGTTCCAAATATGAAAAAGAGTCTCATCTTGATTAGTACTTTTAGAGTCCAAAGGTTACAAAATTATGGTGAATGGTAAAACTCTAAAGGTTATGTTTCTAGTGCATTAGTAATTTTAAAAATTGTTTGGAAGGGTATCTTGTTGTGAAGTACAATTATAGATGATAGAAAATTGTTTTTGGTGAAGAAACTTGTGATGTTTGTGGCCAAATGAATGTTGTTTTTGGTGAAATTAGGATAGCTCCAGCGATGTTCTTTTTTATGCCTCAGGAGTTTGGCATTTATGTTCTAATAGTAAAGGTGAGTAGATTTTGCATAAGTTGTTATTGAAGTAAAGGTTGTTAAAAGATTTGAAAATTTGCAATATGCAGATGCTTGTTTTGATGCCTGCTTAGTTCACTACAAATCAGTTGTAAATGCAAATTAATTTGTTGGAATTTTTATTTGCGGATGCTTGGCGAGTTACAAGGAATTTTTATTATGGAAAATTGAATTAAAAACTTTCCATATATGCAATGATTTTTAGCTAAATGATTTCACTACTCGACACTAAAAATAATTTGCTTAATCTTGTATTTTCTTAATTGCATCACTCATGTTAATTTATGGTAACCTGCGGGCCATATGATTAAAATATGGAAATATGAATAGATAAAATACCAAGTTTTTGGAAAGTTTTATTTTTAGGGAGTTGTTACGTGTATCTGACTATTTGGCTCGGTTGTACCAACTCTTTGTTGCACCGACATTTTGAGATATTTCGACTTTGTTGCACTACCCTAAAGGATGTAACACCAACTTACTTTTTTTTAATAAATGGAAACAATTCGGTGATAAAATTTTCTCGTTTAGGCGCGTCAATAAAGAAATTATAAGAAATGTAAGTAGTTGCAACCAATGATTGTGATTTCTTTTTCGAGTTAATTTTGATATCCTGATTTTAAGAAATATTTCGGTGTGTAAAGAAAAAACGTACAAATTTTGAGGATACGTGAAATATATATAATGAATTTCTAGAGTATTTGAATATGTGAAGAAATAAGAGGCAATTAAATAAATTTATTAAACACCTTAAATAAAGCCTAAATACCAAGAAATGAAACAAATATGAAATCAATATATAATTAGAAAATTATTAAGTGGTTTCAAAATTTTATATATAAGTAGAAGAAACGATAATTAGAAAATCAAGGGTTGGTTCAAAAATCAAAATATAATTAGAAGATATGATAATTAGAAGAAAAAAATCCCTCAACATTTACAAAAAAAAATTGAAAATTTTCGAAAAAAAATATAACTTTTGGCACCTGGTTTTTGTATTTTTACGAAAATTTAAGAAAAAACCTCGAAAACGAAAAAAATTCAAAAAAAAATGTAATTATTTATTTCACCCTTTTTCTTTTTGTAATTTCAAAAAAATAAAATTTTGATGAAATTTCGCGAAATCTCATTCCTTGGTTGCAACTATTAAAAAAATGCTTTCAAGCCCAAGAATTCTACATCAAAAATTTTACAATAAGAATCATCCATGCAAAGTCTTAAATCAACAACCTACCATAGTGTTTTTTATTTATTGTAGAACTTGTAGCGATGGTTAGTGTATTTTGATATTTGTATGCAAATTTGAAAAATTACGAATTTGTGACTGAAACTTAGTTTTATCGATAAGATTTACAAATGAGAAACTCTAATCACCAAAATGTTTTTATTGATAAAAAAAAATTAAGTTGGTGTACATATTTTATGTTGGTGCAATAAAGTTGAAACATTCCAAAATGTCAGTGCAACCGAGCCAAATAGTCGGATATACGTAGCAATTCCCTATTTTTATTACAAATACCATTTTCATTTGAGTGGTGATTCAATGAGGTTAACCGTACGAATATTCGATGAGGGCACACCTTCCAACCATCCGATTAAATAAATCTAAATGAAGTTGATAATCATTAAAATATGAAACTGATAATCATTAAAAATATATCTTCACCAATGTGGAGAATTATTGAAATAGAAAAATTAAGTTTCCTAAAAACTGATACCTTACAAGAGTTGGGGAATTATTAAATTAGATAGTGTTTCAATTAGTTTTTAACTTGGGCTTTGCTTGGTTCTTTACAAATTTGTTGAAAATATTTTTTGTGGGTGCTTCAAAGATAAAAAGGATTTTTTAATATTTTATTTTATGGAAAATTGACTTGCAAGATTTTCATATATGCAAGGATTGTAAGCAAAACAATTTCACCACTCAAGGTAATAAAATCAATTTCTTAAATCATTTACCTTACCCTCAAATACTGACGTTAATTTAGGGTAAGTGGCGTGCCATGATCTACTATATCGGAATTGAGGGACAAGATATAAATTTTCACAACTTCTATTTTGGAAACAGTAAGCCAACACTAAACAAGAAAAATTGCAAAATATTTTCCATTCACCGCCAAGAAAATATTGTTATTTTAGAAAGAAATTTTCAAATCAAATAATTTTCATTTATGGTGGATTTGTGGTGAACCAAACATGGTCTTGGAAGGAAACAAATTTGATATTAGAAAGTAGTGATGGTGGACTGGTCTTGTTCAAATAGAAGTGAAATCAAATTTCTAAATTGGATAGAGTTGAGTATTTGCATGTTTGATCCACTCATTAAGACTCATATATTAGACATCTTTTGAGAGTTTCATTTGTCTGAGCGTCCCTTTTAGTTGGTTTCAGGGACATCTAAGTTAGTAAAAGAAGAGTGTGTAAGACGGGTTTGTATAACGCTTTTGATGTGTATAGCACAAAACACAAAGTTATTCCATTGACATCCTGTTCTCCATTATAGTAAAAAAATTCCTATTTGTTCGGTGCATGTGGGCCATGTCGTCAAACAACGTTGAGAGAGGCTAACTGGCGAGGAAACCAGTGAAGGAGGAAGGACCTCCCTCCTTGGTTAACTCAACAATTAGAATTTCTAAACCACGTTATATCACTCATGTTGCACGGACTTCTTTTTTTTTTTAATTCATTTACTTTGCATTGGTTTGATTCGATTTGAAAATTTGTTAATTTCTACATCAACTGCCACTTGCATTCCATATTAGTTATGCTTTTGCATGGCATAACACACTTAACGATAAAATTTGAATTCGCATTGATAATTGATAATACATCAAAATAGACCAATCATCGCAGTCATATACGTGGCAGAGAACATCTATCACAAGGACATGATGTTCCATCTATTGGGCCAGATCGTAAAACCCAAGAAGAATATAGCCGACCGCAGAGGCTCAGACAAAACCCACTGTAGGTAAGTATAATTAAAGCTTGAATTAATCAAAGCCCAAATTCAGGTCCGACACGAGTTCTCTCATAAAAAAAAGGAACGTTACAACAAAAAGAGTCATGGAGTGAGTTATGCCTCTATGGATGCATCTCCATTAAAGAGAAGACTGTTACGATAAACATCTCATTCTGTTGCGCCTCACATGCTTGAGTCACGCAGAGAATTAACCGCGACCATTATAAAAGGTAAAGGGAACATTCAACTTAGGAATGCAACTTTAACTGAGTTTTGTCCAGATTTATTTCCTTCTTCAAACATAGTTGCTGACTTAAGCATCGAATTGCCTTCAGCCAACAAAAACGTGGTTCTTGGCAGTCTAACATCTGTTTTGCAGGTCAAATTCATAGGAGGACGATTTTTGGACGTATCAGTTTGGCGCCGTCCGTGGGGAACGACGAGTTTCCTTTCTAAAAATAAGATCCATAGTGACAAAGCTCACCACAATCTGATAGAAGATCAACAAACTGTCATAACCAGTGACACACCCTACTGATCCAACACAGTGACGATAACAATAACTCTCCTACTGGCAACGACACATCACAAACAACTAACGAACAATAAGAACCCCGAATCATTGGACCGATGGCGCTCGAGAACCCGGATCCACAACACGCAATAATCCAGACAATCTCGATTTCCGGTGACACTGCCACGGATCCTCGGGTAGACCTGCTTATGGCCTAGATGAACTACATGACAAAAGTGATACAAAAAAACACTCAGAAACGCACCCAGCCAGCTGACCATATTCAGGTACCACCCCAACAAAACTCCGACAACAAATTTCAAGGGAATGAATAAGCCCCAAGAAGGAAAATTCGAAAGCAATGAGCTCCCCTAAGGCAAGACTTCGCAATGTAACGAAGCACAAGCTGAGATTCCATTCAGAATCGGAGTCACAGATCCCAATGTATTGTACGAATTAGCCAAACCGCCATTCTCTGACGCCCTCATGAAGATTGTCATACCGAAAAAGTTCACTCGCCAAAGTTTGAGGTATACGACGGGACCACCGACCCAACGGATCACCTGAGGCACTTCCACCACATGATGGTAGTGAAAGTAACTACGGAGTCGATCCTATGCAGAACATTTTCGACTAGCCTTACCTCCACAGCAATGAATTAGTTCAACAGTCTACCATCGAAGACAATAGACTCCTTCCAGGCGTTAGCCACCGCATTTATCATGAGATTCATCGAAAATCAACGGATGAAGAAAGGACCACACTACCTCCTGCATGTCAAACAGAAGCCTGAAGAGACAATACGAGAATATGTCATTCGTTTTACCAATGAGTCAATCTCCGCAGAAAAGGAAGATCTAAATAGGGATTGGTTTCCCACCTCTTCTCCACTAAACCGACGCACACTTAATTAATGAAGCGACGGCTCAAACAAAACGATTCAGACTCGATCATCATGAGTGGTGTATCCTTTCAAGAAGTGACTTAGTGGATCGATGCGATGGCCCACTAATTCGAGGGGAGTAGCTGATGATACACCAAAACGGTCTATCTTCTACACCATAGACGTGTCATGATGATCTCGAGAAATGATAGACCTGAGCATCAGCCCAACACTGATCCGCCCCAAGCAGCTCTAAGCCAGCACAGTGCAGTCCACTAGACGCCCCGAATCATTACAGCCTATTAAGCCCACGCGTCTCACAGCCATCCTCAATACCCGTACGCTTTGCTAAAGTAAGTATATCGAGGATCAGCTTCGGACAGACAAGACATCAACACTTTGCTTCCAACTAGGAAACAAATACCAGAGTATACGTTACACATGAAAACTTCTATCTATGGACTACTCTCTGATTGAAAATTATCTTCCGCGTATTTAGGAACACAAGGCTAACAGGGAAATCCCCATTCACAGCACAACTAATTAGAAAAGGATCTCCATGAGATCTTTTTCCCTAAAATACGCCACCGATGGTCTGGTCGAACCAGGACTCCAACACTATAAATAAGACATGAGGTTGGTAAGCTAAGGTACGCTACAAATTCTCTGTTTACAGCATTACGCCTTCCTCAGATCCCTGTATGACTTTAGCATCGGAGTGTCATGCATCGGCCACCACAACGGTGGTCCGTGACTCACGTGTGTTATTTGTGCAAGTCAAGAGGTTTGCAGGTCAAGGTCAAAACAGGGAGCAAAAATCAACTGCATCAGATTGTATTTGTGTTCAATTCATACTCAAAGTTGTATTTGTGTTCAATTCGTAATCAAAGTTGTATTTGTTTTACTACTATTTTTTTTCCTAGATCGATGATTTCATCCTTGTGAAGAAAAACTAACTAATTCTAATTTGAAAATGAAATATTGGTTTGGTGTGTTATTTTGCAGGAGTAATGCCAACAGCTCCACTAAGGTTTTCATATACTTGTGCTCAATAGATGGAACTTGACACCGAAGCTTTGAATATCGGCCTCGGATTGCAGCTTTGCGAATCTCGAGGGGGATGAGGGGTAACACCCAACCCCTCGCCCGTTTCCTCACCCCTTTCCTCGCCATTTAGAAGGGTTGTTGTTAGATAGGAGGAAAACAATGTGTGTCATGTACTGTACTAACGTGGGTATATCCACGTAGGATTATTCGTTTCTCCAAATTTTGAGACGTGAAATTCAATAACAAAAATACATTTAGCAACAGTAACTGAGACATACTTTAGAAAATTAAAGCAATCAAAACAATAATAAACACTACTTGGAAACTCTTTGACGTTCACCTCAACTATAGAAAACTCCAATGGCTGCATACAAATTCTTTAACCTGAAAGGCAAATTGGCTACATTCCATAAGAAATATACTCAAGAAGCAAAAGCTCACTTGGGTAAGCAATTAAGCTGGTATGAGTAATCTTCATCCCAAAATAAATAAATCGACAAGTAATAACGTAAAATTGAACACAAACAATGAATAATCACACCAACAGGTAGTTCCTCAAATAGACGGATGTGTATTCTAATAAGTAAATATTTATTTACTAATACTTACATTGTAGATGTTGACTATGGCAAGTCAGACCTGCAGAAATATTATTTAACTTGCCATCCTGCAAGGAATTGTTAGAAACACGGGTATATAATTTTACCAAAATTAGTATTCCTCAATTAATACAGATGTATTCATACATGATTTGACTCGAGTATATTATTCTACTTTTTTCTTATTTAATTGATCACTTAGACGATATCACATTTGCACCAGCTTCGTTCTGAACATACATGCCCGTATGTCTCTCTCATATAAAGGAGAACTTTTCTGTCATCCATTTCTAAGTGGGGACACGTCACATACAGATATGCATCACCGGATACTCCTAACTATATGAGTAACAAAAATCCACTCTTGGACTATCAATGCGCATAAGTCACGTCACATTTTTTTACGGATAAATATCAAGCATATTTTAGGCATTTCAAAATCACACCCTTTCCGCAAGACTCAACCCAAAGGTTACTTAGTTTCTCTATAAGAAATGAGTGCCCTACTCTGTAAGACCCAACCCAAAGGTTACTTAATTTTTCTATAGGAGAGGAAAAAACATAAACAATAAGAGATGTGATAATTCTAAGTGATACAATTCCAAGTGATTAAATTTTCAGGAATAAAAGTTTATCATATCATTTATTTTTGATATTTCAAATTCTCACAATGACAAATTGTCATTCATAAGTAAATCCACCCATTCTTTTGGGGAAGCATAGCATTTGACACTTTATCAAATCATAAACAAGCTCATCACAATATTCTCCCAATATTTTGGGTCAAAATCAACATTTTCATATATAAACTTTCTTTAACAAAAATGGCCCATTCAATATAAAACATTTAGGCTCCTTAACAAATCAATTGACATAATAATCTAATTACCCAAATTTAACTCATCAAAATACAAATATTCACAATTAATTCCTCAAACAGAATAAAATTTGAGTTTCATTCACAAAACATATACTTAGAATAAAATTAACACATAGAGTCCGAAATACTCACATATTGGATGCGGTAGATAAGTTTCTAAAGTAAATGTAAAAGCATCCAAAAAACATGCTAGATCGAACACATTCAAACCAAAATACACAAACTCACAAACACATGCGCAATTTCATCCGCGCCACAAACACACGCACAAAACCTCTTTTATCCCCTTCCATTTCATTCTTTTAATCATTCCTCAATAAATTAACCCCCATGCCAATTTCATTCCAATAATTTGTCATTCAAGTAAACAAATAACATTTGCACCACTACTAATCAAAACAATCACATGAAAGAACCCAAAACACTTCACACACCAAAAATTTAATCTAATGTGTTTTTCGCTACCCATTTCAATTCGATCTCAGGTTTCTACTAAATCTAGAAGCACCATATTTTCATAAATATTCATAGATTATTTAAAATAAAAAAAAATAAAAGAAAACTAAGAAAACTCAATGGGCAAAATTGCAAACAACAGCAATCCGAATTGCACAACCGATCCACATGCAGGTATTGTGTTCCCGTTCACTCGCATACACACGGTCACCATCACCGATCGACTCCTTCATCCCAGTCATTGATCGCCACCGCATACACAACAACTATTAGTCGACCGACTCCCTGACCGTACCATCTCGAAACTGTCCTACGCAAGTTGGATCGTCATCGACAAAGATCACCGATCGGAGACTGGCCGGATCATTGTTGTAGGGTCAATGCACATGTTCACGGTCTTGGATTCTCTTTAGATTTAGTTATTTTTGATAGCATTTATGTAAAGCACACCATTAAAGGTCTCATTCGCCAAAAGGTAGGCTACCTAACAATCCAAGTGCCAATTTGCATATGCACATACAACTTTAAGGGCAACTTTTCCAAGTATTATGTTAATACAGGGATAATAATATCTTGATTTTTTTAGATATTTAAGTCGTGTTCCAATGTAGGACACTAACATTGGGTTCACCCAACTAGGTACATTATAATACTATCAAGTTATTGTCAATTCTACATTTAGGCATTGATTAAAAAAAATGGTGAGTTATGCAGATCTTGCTTAAAGGATTTGAATGTTGAGGGGCTTAAAGGGTAACAGGGGAATCCAAATCCTAAGAAACGACTACAACAAGCATCATAAATATATAATCTTGTTCCTTAAATACCGACTGCCATTATTACCACGCAAGATCTACCATCAAGTACTATCAACATCCATTAATTTCTAAACATGGACAAGAAAAACAAACCCCTAAGTACTAATTTAAAAAAGTTTCTAAGGCAAGAGTAAACTCTCATGACAGAGTCTCATTTACACTTACTGACTTCGAAATGCTGAAATTATATCATGAATTGTTGAAAAGGAGCAAACTGAATTTACCAACCTATGAGACAGGTAACACCCAATCTACCCATCCCCAAATGTGACTCAAAATAGCAAAACAGGACCAATCAATAGGGATAATGCTATGTTTAAGATTGAAAACCCTTAACATGTATAACTTAAACCTATTTGTGTACAAATGCACATTATATAAGCAAAATATAAGAGAAGCCACCAACCTGTGTCATGAGCACCCATAACACACATTAGCAACTAAAATGGATTAAATTTTTTTATAGCTCGAGTCATTTATCACCAATATCACCACACACCCATTAATCCTTTACACCACCCATCACCATGAACACCATTCCTTACAAGAAGAGGGAAATGGGTCATGGGGTCCCCTAATGGAAGGCTAACCAAAATCCACATTGCAAACCCATTTCCTTCCTAACCACTCCCTTTCCAAAATACCTTGTTTTCCAAATCTCCTCCTCCATGTTCACCCTTTTGTTGCTCTCCTTGAACTCTTAAATTAGCAATGTAATCCAACAAATAACTAATTCAAAAAAAAATAATGGATAAAAAGAACTATTTTGCAATTAACTAACAACCCAAACAAATCCCAAAGCATATAAACCCATATCTATCACAACTAAAATGACAGTGTGTTGAATTCTTAATCAATACACCAAAATCAAGTCTTGAGACATTCATTGAACCACAAACTAGCAGTAAGCATAAAAAATTGATATCTATATACAAAACAAAGCAAATAAGTTCATAAACCAAAAGATCCAAGAAAAAAAATCACAAAAAGAGTGATGATTACTCACCGAAGATTTTCAATTCGTGAAGTCCAACGAGCACAAAACTCCGTTCACAATGCTTGGGCAGGGAATCGAAACTTGATTTGACGTATGGACGATTGAACGTGCGTTGATTTGATCGATTACGATTTTTGGGGCTCTCTCAATCGCGGCGAACCTGATTGTTGGCGCTGAAATTAAACAGGAAGTAGAGGGAAGATAGAGGAAGGAGAAATAAAGAAAAATATGAGGGTTTGGAGAGGAGAATCGTGCGGCAACCTCGGACGCATGCCGCTGTCGCCGAAGAAGAATAAGCAGAGTGTGAGGGGGGAGAAGGAGAAGAATTAAGAAAGGGGATCTTTTTGTTTTATATTGTGGGGTGGCTATTTGCCCCCACAGAAAATCTTAGGGCACCTACCCTATAAATTCAAGAAAATAATGCCTTAAATTTATTATAATTAATTCAAAATACAATAAATTAGCTATATAAAATTTAGGGGTGTTACATTATACACACGTTAAATGAAAACTCATCCCGAGATTCGAAAGGTTAAGATATTAGGTGAATTGCAAAAAATACAATTTGGCCAACGAACTAAGATTTTAAAATAAAATTTTAAATGAACTTTAGGCACATAAATTTTTATTGTCATTGAAATATTACGGGTGTTATAATATATACGACTCAAAAGAAATCTCGTCCCGATATTCGCTGAAAGGGCTAATTGAATACTAATGATAGCAAAACGACTAAAAGGAAAACTATACGGAATAGTTCTATTCATATTAAAATTAATATAAGATTACTCCCGCATACACAAGTCAAAGGAAATCTCATCTCTAGATTCAACAAAGACAAAAAAGGGGACTAATGGTGTGTTTGGTTGCATGGAATCCTATGCAATGGGAATTCATGAGGGGGCCCCTATATTTTAGGCTAAATTGATGTATTACTCCACATCCATCATTTGGTTTTGTGATCAATGGTGGGAATGAAAGTCCCATGAACATGAAAATCACATGCCTTGGGGGATCAAGGAGTTAGATTCTCATGTTCATGGGACTTCAATTCCCACCATTGGTCACAAAATCAAATGGTGGTCAAATGGTAGATGTGGAGTGATATATCAATTTAGCCTAAAATGTAGGGTCTCCTCATAGATTCCCATGGCATAGGATTTCATGCAATCAAACACACCCTAAAGGTTCAAGGTTCACCTTTGTCACTTTATTTCTAGACATGTTCACTCTCACTCACCCATATCCACATTCCGATGATCATATAGATTCTACCCCAGCCAAGGCTAACCAAATGCTCTGATACCAAATTGTCACGCTCCGATTTTCGAGAAAATAAAAATCCTTATATCCACATAGGATTATCCATTTGCCCAAATTTCGAGACGTGAAATTCAATAAAAAAACATTTAGCAAAGTAACCGAGACATACTTTAGAAAATTGAAGGAATCAAAACAAAAATAAAACGCTAACCGGGAACTTTTTGACGTTCAACTCAACTATAAAAAACTTCAATGGCTGCCCACAAATTCTCTAACTTGAAAGGCTAATTGGCTACATTTCATGAGGAATGTACCAAAAAGCAAAAGCTCACTTAAGTCAGCAATTAAGTTGGTATGAGTAATCTTCATCCCAAAATCAATAAATCAGCAAGTGATAACATAAAATTAAACACAAACGATGAACAACCACAATTACAGGTAGTTCCTCAAAGAGGCAGATGTGTATTCTAATAAGTAAATATTTATTTACTTGTAATTACATTGTAGATGTTAACTATGGCAAGTCAGACCTGCAGAAATATTATTGAACTTGTCATCCTACAAGGAATTGTTAGAAACACGGGTATATAATTTTACCAAAATCAGTATTCCTCAATAGTACAGATGTATTCATACATTATTTGACTTAAGCATATTATTCTTTTTTTAATTGAATTGATCACTTAGACGATACCAAATTCACACCACTTCCATGCCGAACATACATGCATGTATGCCACTCTCATATAAAGGAGAATTTCTCTGTCATCCATGTCTAAGTGGGGACACGTCACATACGGACATGCATCGCCGGATACTCCTAACTATATGAGTAACAAAAAGTCACTCTTGGGCTATCAATGCGCATAAGTCACGTCACATTTTTTACGGATAAATATCAAACCTAATTTAGACATTTCAAAATCACACCCTTTCCGCAAGACCCAACCCGAAGGTTACTTAGTTTCTCTATAAGAAAGGGGTTCTTTACTCCACAAGACTCAACCTGAAGGTTACTTAGTTTCTCTATAAAAGAGGAGAAAACATAAACAATAAGAGATGTGGTAGTTCTAAGTAATACAATTCCAGGTCATTAAATTTTCAGGAATCAAAGTTTATCATATCATTTATTTTTGAGATTTCAAATTCTCACAATGACACATTGTAATTCATAAGTAAATCCACCCATTCTTTTAGGGAAGCATAGCATTTGACACCTTGTCAAATCATAAACAAGCTCTTCACAACATCCTCCCATTATTTTGGAGCAAAATCAACATTTTCATATATAAACTTTCTTTAACAAAAATGGCCCATTCAATATAAGAAATTTAGCCTCTTTAACATGTCAATTGGCATAATAATCCAATTATCCAAATTTAACTCATCAAAATAAAAATATTCACAATTAATTCCTCAGACGGAATTGAATCAGAGTTTCATTCTCAAAACATTAACTTAGAATAAATTAATACATAGAGTCAGATATACTCACAAATTGGATGTGGTAGATAAATTTCTAAAGTAATTGTAAAAGCATCCCAACAACATGCAAGATCGAACACATTCAAACCAAAATACACAAACTCACAAACGCATGGGCAATTCCATCCGTGCCACAAACACACGCAAAAAACCTCTTTTACTCCCTTCCATTTCATTCTTTTAATCATTCCTCAATAAATTAAACCCCACACCAATTTCATTCTAGTAATTAATTTGTCATTCAAATAAACAAACAACATTTGCACAACTACTAATCAAAACAATGACATGAAAGAACCCGAAACACTTTACACATCAACAATTTGCTCTAATGTGTTTTCTGCTACCCATTTCAATTCAAAATCTGGTTTCTACTAAATCCACATGCACCATATTTTCGTAAACCACACTCATAAATATTCATAGATTATTTAAAATAAAAAAAATAAAATAAAAGAGAACTCAGAAAACTCACAGGGTGAAATCGCAAACCACAGCAACCCGAACCCGAATTGCACAACCGATCCACACGCGGGTACTGTCTTCTTGTTCACTTGCATACACACAGTCACCATCGCCGATCAACTCCCTCATCTGAATCATCAATGGTCGCCGCATACACAACAACTATCAGTCGATTGACTCCATGATCGTACCTTCTCCAGACTGTCCTACGCAAGCTAGATTGTCATCGACAAAGATAACCGACCGAAAACTGGCAGGATCATTGCGGTAGGGTCAATGCACATGTTCACAGTCTTGGATTCCCTTTAGATTTAGTTATTCTTGATAGCATTTATGTAAAGTACACCATTAAGGGTCTCATTCGCCAAAAGGTAGGCTAACAAACAGTCCCAGTGCCAACTTGCATATGCACATACAACTTTAAGGGCAACTTTTCCAATTTTAATTAATACAAGGATAATAATATCTTGATTTTTTTAGATATTCAAGTAGTGTTCCAATGTGAGACACAATGTGAGACACAAAGATTGGGTTCACCCAACTAGGTACATTATAATACTATCAAATTATAATACTATCAAATATTGTTAGTTCTACATTTAGGCATTGATTGGACCAAAACAAATGGTGAGTTAAGCAGATCTTGCTTAAAGGATTTGAATGTTAAGTGGCTTAAAGGGTAACAGGGGAAACCAAGTCCTAAGAAACAACTACAATAAGCATCATAAATATAACCATGTTCCTTAAATACAGACTGCCATTATTACCTTGCAAGATCTACCATCAAGTATTATCAACATCCATTAATTTCTAAACATGGACAAGAAAAAAAAACCCCTAAGTACTGATGTAAACGGGGTTTCTAACGCAAGAGTAAACTCTCGTGACAGAGTCTCATCTACATTTACTGACTTCGAAATGCTGAAATTATATCATGAATTGCTGAAAAGGAGCAAACTAAATTTACCAACCTATTATACAAGCAACACCCAATCTACCCATCCCCAAATGTGACCCAAAACAGCAAAACAGAACAAATCAATAGGGATAATGCTATGTTTAAGATCAAAAACCCTTAACATGAATAACTTAACCCATGTTTGTGTACAAATTCACATTATAGAAGCAAAATATAAGAGAAGCCACTAACCTGGTGTCATGAGCACCCATAACACACATTAGCAACTAAAATGAAATAAAATTTGTTTAGCTTGAGTCGTCTATTAGGGGTGTTTATTGGTTTCTGAAAACCAGCCGAACCAAACCAAAAATACCCGAACCGAATATAAACCGAAATCGAATAAAAACATAACTAAGACAATATACCACTACCTTCCTTTCAATCTCTTTCTTAAGATTTTCGTGAGGGCCCATGACAATGACTAACTTTTTTAACAATAATTCTGCAGGGACACTAACACAAATTATTGAGGCACTACATGTGAGCCTCGGTGGGACCATGACAATGACTTCCTCGTTTACAATATTGAGTGATTCTACACAGCGAGGAAATGGGCGAGGAAATGAGCGAGGGGAGTGAGGTGGCGGGGGTGGGAGCCGTTCATCCCGCTCGGGATGCGCGCGCAAAAAGTCAACGCACGCATCTCGAGTGAGGTGAACGGCTCCCACCCCCGCCACCTCACTTCCCTCGCTCGTTTCCTCGCTCATTTCCTCGACACTTAGAATTTCTGTACAATATTTATGCAAATACACATTCTTCAAGAAGAAAACAAAGCACTCTTCAATCATCGTTCTAGGCGGCGAGGAAACGAGCGAGGAAACGGGCGAGGGAGGGGGTTTGACCCCCAATCCCCCTCGAGATTCACACGGGCGCGTAACTCGAGGGGGATGAAGGGTCACACCCCCTCCCTCGCCCGTTTCCTCGCCATTTAGAATCACCGATTTTACAACTCATCCAAAACCAAAACACAATATTAGTTTCCTTTTTGTTTTTTCGGCCCTCAACCCAAGACTCCCCCGTTCGGATCTCAACCACTTCTTCTTCAATAAACTAAAGAACTCAATTTTTCATATTTCTACCTTAGTGGTTTTTCTTATGAATGACGAAGAATGACGACAGAATCTCAACCACAATCTCCGCTTCTCAAATCCAGAAGGATCTCAACGACGAGGATGATAAAAGCTAGGGTCTTTTTACTTTCCAGAACCAGTTGTTCCATCAACTGCAACATCTTTGTAACCACAGAGAAGTAGGATTGTTGATGCTTGAACTGGTGTGCAGTATTGGAAATAAGCTTAGCTTCCAACACTAGCTAAGACAGGGGGTTTCAAGTCCAAAATTCGAACACTCGTTAAAGCTTTGTTCTTGCTGTCTGAAATCTCCATTGAAGAACCCATGGCAGCCAACAAGAAAACAAAGCGAGAGAGACTTTGTGAAGGTGAACCAACCAGATTAAAAAAACTGAAAAATATCGAAACCGAACCGAACCCTCGGTTCGATTTAGGTGTTTTGTTTGAAAATAGGAAAATCGAACCGAACCGAAAATCGAATCCCTAGTTCGGTTTAGTTCAGTTCTTGTCCAGTTTGCAACCGATTAACACCCCTATCGTCTATCACCAATATCACCACACAACCATTAATCCTTTACACCACCCATCACCAAGAACACCATTCCTTACAAGAAGAGGGAAATGGGTCATGGGCTTCCCTAATGGATGACTAACCAAAACCCACATTGCAGGCTCATTTCCTCCATAACCACTCCCTATCCAAAATACCTTGTTTTCGAATTCTCCTCCTCCATTTTCACCCCTTTGTTGCTCTTCTGCAACTCTTAAATTAACAATGTAATCCAACAAACAAATAATACAAAAAAAAAAGGATAAAAATAACTATTTTGCAATTAACTAACAACCCAAACACACCCCAAAGCATATAAGCCCATATCTATCACAACTAAATGATAGTGTGTTGAATTCTTTATCAACGCACCAAAATCAAGTCTTGAGACATTCATTGAACCCCAAACTAGCAGTAAACATCAAAAAGTGATATCTATATACAAAACAAAGCAAATAAGTTCATAAACCAAAAGATCCAAGAAAAAAAATCACAAAAAGAGTGATGATTACTAACTGACGACCTTCAATTCGTGAAATCCATCGAGCACAAAACTTTGTTCGCAATGCTTGAGCAGGGAATCAAAACTTGATTGACGTATGGACGATTGAACGTGCGTTGATTTGATCGATTAAGGTTTTGGGGCTCTCTCACTCTCGGCAAACCTGATTGTTGGAGTTGAATTTAAATGGGTAGTAGAAGGAAGATAGAGAAAGGAGAAATGAAGAAAAATATGAGGGTTTGGAGCAGATAATCGTGAGGCAACCTCGAACGCATGCCGTCATCGTCGAAGAAGAAGAAGCATGGCGTGGGGGGGAAGAGGAGAAGAAGGAAGAAAGGGGATCTTTTATTTTATAATGTGGGGTGGCTATTTTCCCCCACAGAAAATCTTAGGGCACCTACCCTAAAAATTCAAGAAAATAATTCCCTAAATAGGAAATTTAAATTCAAATCAATTTAAATCTATTATAATTAAGTAAAAATACAATAAATGAGCTTTATGAAATTTAGTGGTGTTACATCATACACGTTAAATGGAATCTCGTCTCGAGATTCAAAATGTAAGAGATTAGGTGAATTGCGAAAAATACAATTTGGCATCAAACTAAGGTTTTAAAATAAAATTTTAAATGAACTTTAGGCACATAAATTTTTATTGTCATTGAAAAAGTACAAGTGTTACATTAATTGACTTGCTTAGACTTAATTGGTAGTCAGCTCTATTGTTAGATGATTCAGACCTAGGGATGTATTCATGCCTTGGGGTTAAAACAAGAAAGCTTTGTTGATTATATATAGCTCAACAATATCCATAAAGCTTGCCTACTATTGACATATTCTGGTGTTAAGGTTCAGGGTCAGGCACGGAGCTACGCGGGGCAAGTGGGAGCACTTGCCCCCGCTGACTTTTGAATTTCTTTTGAGTTATTAGTGATTTTCCCACCCCTGCGACCCCAGCCAGCCCCCGTCTCTTTTTTTTTTTTCTTCCTCCCTATTTTTCTCTGCTAGATTTAGTTCTCTTTCCCACCATCGTCACTAACCATTAGCAACCACAACCTCAACCTCTTTTGACTGCTTTGAAGAAGAAGAATATTTTTATATATTTTTTTGAGATGGATTTGTATCTCAAGGTCTTTATTCATTAACTTGAGCATTTTGACAGTCAATACAAATATATGAAAACTTTGATCCATTAACTTTTCCTCGAGATACATGTTCGTTTATCGAGGTTTATCTGAGGTTATTATTTGAAGGGCATTTTGGTAATCAACTTGAGCATTTTGACAGTCAATGCACATTGACTACTAGTCCTAGGAAAGACTGAAATAGTGATTAATATGAGAGTAACCTTTAATTAGCTATTTGTGATAAGTGGCAAATCACAAATAAGCCAATTTTTTGTTTACATATAATTTTACATTTGAAATTAAATTTTTCCCTTTAACTTTATATACTAATTTGATTACATATATTTATATTTTGTACTTCTATAAAGTAGCTTGTTAGATTCATTTTCTTTTCCTATAAATTAGATGGAGTTTTGTATAGCAATTAGTGTTTTGTATAGTTATTTATATATTGTACGAATTAAAAAATTATGTTAAAGTAGTTAATTATTATATTATTATTGATTAACTACGACTCTTCACTCCACCCCCTTCAACAAAAATCCTAGCTCCTGTCACTTCAGAGTTTTGTACACTTGCTAGGAACACTTGTTTAGGAAAGTAATAGCTACTGGCTTTGAGAGAAAACAAACATGGCTTTTTTTTTATTTTAGTTACAGCACGAATTCTTCTCGATCTTAACTTTTGACAATGTTAGACTTTTGTATGCTAGTATAGGAAGAGCCCTTCTTTACAGCATGAATTCTTCTCGATCTTAACTTTTGACAATGTTACCACCCATCCCTCACTCTCTTTCCCTCGCCCATTTTCTCGCCGATTAGAAAAGGCGGTATAGGAAACCAGGGCTCGAAGGTCCGTGGGGTTTAACTTCTACTGATCCACCAAATAGGAATATTAAACACTATTTCTTGTAGTTTTTATTCTTATTTTATTTGTGTGTTATTTACTTAATCATGTAATTGGTTTGGCTTATTAGTTTTAATTCTTGTTCTACTTGAAGAGATTTTGTTTATTTAGTTCTGGCTAGTTTTCTATGTAAATATTTTCTATAAATTTTTTGGTGAAAATTACTTTGATATTGAGAAGAAAAATTTCTTTGAACTTTTATGTATTCACAGTTTGATGTGAATTTTAGGACGAGGAGGATGGTGAAGAGTTCCTACTCCAGCCGATTGGACAGGGTGAACAAGATGCAGAAGGCAGTGATTTGGATGTTGGCAATTGTGAAGAAGATGATGATGCAGTACATGGAGTCACCTGGTCTTGCAAGGAAGATGATAAGAGTGGGTTGGGTAAAGACTAAAGTTACTTGTCACGTGGAAATAGCTAATGTGTGACATGTAATTGATTTCTGAGCTCAGAGAAAGGTAAGACAACTTATACCTATCTATATTGTCATTGATTGTTTTGCTTAAGTTGTGGATGAAACTCCATATTGTTCACCACAATAAATCTTATTTTTCTAACGATAATGGGCATTCACTTTTCATTGTTTCAAGAACAGTGAATCTGCTTAAAATCCTTGTCATTGTCAATTTTTTTTATTTTCTGAATATGATTTCCGTATTGTAGAATATAGAAGAAGGATACAGAAACTTATGGATGTCCACCTATGCTCATGAGGTGGCACAAAGTAAACATTTGTATTGATAAGTGTCATGTTTTTCATTACTTAGCTTTGCTTATAAATAGGCTTTAAATTTTCTTTGTAAAGTATGAAGAGAATTGAGATTATTATAACAGAATGAGATTAAGAGTACTTGATATAATACTTGATCAAATGAACTTTATTAATAGTACATGAATATTTGATCAAATTACAACACGATATCAGCATGAAGCTCTGACCAATTGAGGATACGAAGTTTCGATCAATTGAGTGATACATGATTATTATATTTCACTTTGATATAATGAGCACGAAAGTCAGCTCGGGTAATTTTTCTCCGCCTTCTCTTTTCCAAACTCTTTATTGAAAAGAGTTAAGAGGTAAATTATTCAAACTAGAGCTTATAATTTTTCTGAATTTTAAAGTTATTGTTTCCATGATATCGATTACATCTAGTGGATATTGCCTTACAAGAAAACATTATTTTCATGGCGGTGTTTCATGCTCAAAATTCAAACTTTGTTTAAATCTCAAACCTCTCATCCCACACATCACAGTATCACACATGTGTTGGAATAAAGGTTAGAATAACAAAAGAGTCTTTCACTTCGACTCATGTGGTATTTAGTAGATACCATTGATGGTGGTACTGATAATTGGACAAATTATAAGTTGGATTTCATCATGTATACACTACTCACATTAGGAGATAAATCCAACCCACCAGAATAGCCAAGAAGAGAAAGACCCAAAACTGAGGTAACAATCAATACCTCATCGGTTTCTTCCCTTTCTTTTCTTGACATTGATCGTCTCCAAAATTTCCTTCTAAAGAAACAACGAAAGGTGAGCATGGCTAGCCAAAAACGTTGACTCTCATCTAGAGGTGTTTTAAGGTCGAACTCCAGCTCACCATAGGCAAAATCGCCAGGTTTCTCAAAGCCAAAAACCATGCCAAACTCATCGGCACTGGTGCCCTCGTATGCGTCGTGCTCAAGTACCTTGCTGGTGAAGTTCTTAAGCTTGCTTATGGTTTCAAATTAATTTGTTTGTCATCAAATTATTAGAGTATTTTCATTAAATAACGTTCAATTTATAGGCATTTTCACTAGGACTAACCTCAAATATCTCCAGCATGTTTCTCTGTTGGAGCTCCCACCTCTTTGTGTTGTTTATATTCTTCACTGATTTCTCTTGGAACCCAACACCTTGTTAAAAATTGGATAAAGAGACCAGACATAGAAAGTTAGGGAAATTAACATGCCAAACATCAAAGTATGTGCAAGAGACCAACCTGTCTCTGAAACAATGGGTTTTTCCTAGAGATTTTGAGAAATGAAGCCAATAAAATTTAAAGATATGGGTGAGAAGCTAAGTGGTACTAAGTTAAGTTCATTTAGCTGATATGGGTAGGTGCGCCCATGTGTTCTTACTGACCGGTGTGTTAAAGGTTGTATTGTATGCTATCAATGTGGTTTTTGGTTTCCTAGGTGGAATTCCTTCCTAACCGTAGTAACTTCAATTCATCAAATTACAAGTATTGGTATTTATTATAACCACTTTGATGTCAGACATGAATCTTTTGACCATTATTGCTACTTCGAGTAGGTAAGCAATAAAGCACAAGTGTTGTTTGCTTTAAAACGAGCTTACTTAAAACAACGTTTGTGAAACAAAGCAGATCTAGTATGAAAAATAAAGTCAACTATACGTGTATTTTATACACCTAACCATATAAATTTTGCAAAAACTATTTATATGTGGGTTTTACTTCTTAAGTTACATGTCACGTGCATTACACACCTCATAGAGAGTTATTCTATGGACCAAGTGGTGCACATCTTTTGGGTGAATAACTTATATGTAAGATGGCAACTCCTGAAGTGGTATCCCTAGAAGTGGTAATCGCAGTAATCACTCCAGAAAAGGTAGTCAAATAATCATTCTAGCATAAGTGATTATAACAATTACTTCAACAGAGGTGCTTACCTCAGTAGAGGTAGTCACAATACTTACCACACGGTTCAAAAATCATGTCTGGTACAATAATAAAACTCCTGCAAAGGATACTGGTCACATGTTTGTCGTGTACCAAAAGAGGCAGTAGAGAAATATCGAGATTACATTAAAACCAAAAAGACAAATTTAATACAATGAGAAGATAATAGTCACTATTTCTTTCATTCTTTGAATTTACTCCCGTTGCAGTAAAATCGAGAGTCTTAATTTACTCATGGTTTTGAGTTAGTTACTTATATACTGATAAGATCAGACAAAACAAAGGATCTAATGAAAAATCATAGTCTCTGATATTTTCTGTAGAAGGTGTCAATTTTAGCTGTCAAAAAGATAAAGGTAGAGAAAATGTAAAACATAAATACCCATGAGTATGAGGTCGATCCAGCAGAGATAGTCATTAGTCAAAGTAATCACCCCAGCAACGGTGGTTACCACCATGTTGCTACATGTCTAATACTTATTTTCTAAATCACCTCAAGATGTCTAGAACACCAGCTACTTGTGAAACATATGCAATATATTATGTTTTGTTTGATTTATTTACTGCATACATTTCTTTTGAAGGTATGGTTTATAAACTGCAAATGATGGATAGTCATATTTTTTTAATTGTTAGTGCCACTACCCATAATTTGTTGACAAGTCGGAATGTTTTCTAAACACTGGCCTTTATGACACAAAGGGTGTGTCTATCATAGCTGGATCTATGCAATTTCTTGATGGATCTGGAATGACCCACCATTTATTATTGCAGTTTCTAAATAAACTTGTTTTATGTCAACATATATACATGACATCTAATGTTGGAAGCCTGAAGCTTACATTAGAAATATATGTATAAAGCCTAAAGCTTACATTCAAGATATATGCATTACATCTAATGTTGGAAGCCTGAAGCTGCATTACAAATAATTTTCATTAACTCATTGGGATTATAACACTCTCAGAGTTGTTTCTGCACGGTAATCATTCTGTTATATGTCTTCACCTTGTTGGAAGACTTTTACTTATGTATTCTAAATTACCTAATAGTATCTAGGAACATACAATATTCCATATTGGTAAATTGCATAGTGTCACTCTATTCCCACCGTTAGGGGTAGATATGGAGATAAACGGTGTGAAATTAGAATACTTTAATTTTGTCTCATTTGGATCGTAAAATCATGTGTCAGTTATGAATATACATGCTCCCTGAAAGGCAAAGTTTAAAATAAGGCAGCCATTGAATCTACAACACACTAGAAGCGCGGTAGACATCTGTTTGAATTTGTATCCCTGAAGAACAAACTTCTAATAAGGCAGTTAATGAATCTGTTGGCAGACTTATAGGTTCCAAAGATTCAACTCTTTAAAAACAGAGAATTTTTAAAATTCATGCCCTAATGCTCTTGAAGAAGTAATGCTTGAAACTCCTACAGAAGTTGTACATGATGTTCCAGAAGTAGCATGACATGACGCTTCAGAAGAAGTGATGAAGCTCCAGCAGTAGCATTACATAACGCTCCTGAAGAGGTTATGGCTCCAATAGTAGCATTATATAACGCTCCTGAACAAGTTATGGCTCCAACAGTAGCATGACATAACACTCCTAAGGAGGTTATGTTTAAAAGCCTTGGAAGTGGCTCATATCACTGCAGTGACAATGAAAGCCCTGGAAAAGGCTCAGGTACCTGATAATAATGAGATCTCAATATATTCACGAGAAATGTGATATCAAATCAAATGGTCATCAATGACATATTCATATATATGGTAGCTACCAAAATATCGAAAGGGCAATGATACTGATATTAGACCACGTATCTATAAAGTCGACAAATAAATAATTGGCCAAATAACAATATATTGTCCAAAGTGGCATTAGGCTCGCCAAAACGAAAATATATTGTCCAAGTGGAATTGAGTTCCCTTGAAAAACTTGGTATATTTGAGCCTATAGTACAAATACCTCAGTGTGTAAACCTTGTTGGTTCCAAACGAGTGTTTGTAGGAAAACAAAATGAGAAAAATGAGACTGTTAGATATATGACAAGATTCGTGGCACAAGGGTTCCTTTAGCAACCCAAGATTTGATAAAATATATTCTCGGTTATGGATATAACTACATTTCCATTCAGTATTGTAGTTTCTGAATACTTGATATGTGAGTTATGAATGTCGTAACTACTTATGGGAATTTAGACACAAATTCTTGAAGGATTTACTTTGTTAGAAACAATTATTTTACATAAAAATCCCAGATGGATTTATTTTGCCTGAAGCAAAATCATTACTCAATACAACTAGAACATCTTTATATGATTTGAACCATTTCAGAAGAATGTAGTATAATTGTCACTACACCAAAAGACCTGATTAGCTACACAGGGGTGGCCACGGTTCTAAGCCGTTGGTGTGTTTGCCACGGCTAAAAACCGTGGCTATAGTGCCCAACGGCTTAAAACCGTGGCTAAAAAAAGGCTTGGCCACGGTTCTAAATCGTTGGTGTGTTTGCCACGGCTAAAAACCGTGGCTACAGTGACCCACGGCTTAAAACCGTTGCAAAAGTGCACGTGTGTTGCACGTGGACGTGTGGAGAAGTAAGTTGATTTCTCGCGGGCGAAATTTTGCGAAAAAAGTTTGCTTCCCGCGTTCCCGCTCCATCTCCCCCTTTTCAACCCTTTGCTTCTCCATCTCCCGTTCCATCTCCCCCTTTTCAACCCTTTGCGAAAAAAACCCTAAAATTTCAAGGAGAGGGAAAGAGAGAAGGAGAAGGAGAAGGAGAAGGAGAAGGAAAGAGAGAGGGAGAAGTCGAGCAACCCAAACAACCAAAACACAGTGCAGTGTCTGTGTTTGTACAAGCAACAAAACGCGATGGGGTTTGGCCATCTAGCCATTCGAGCTTCGAGATCCTCCTCCTCCTTCGCAGCCTTCAATCGGTTCTCCCCTAGGGTTCTCGCATCCTCATCCAATTTCAGAGGAATTGAAAAGGCACCCCAGGTCTTCTTCTTCTCCTTCTCTATTACCCCTTTATCTGTCTCTCTATTGCTTGGTTTGGTTTGGGTTCCATTTCTCTGTAAGTCGCAAATTGGGTGATTTGATCGAATGGGTTAATTGGAATGTTGGAAGAGATGCAAACCCAGTGCTGGAAAGAAGGTTAGATCTTCTCTCTTTATTTATTTTCAAGTTTTAATTTTTTTAGGACTATTTGGGTATAATATTTTTGTTCTAATTGTTGTTCTTTGTTTCAGATTTTGGAGAAGTTGTTGAAGAGGGGTGGAAAGCTTAAAGGTTTTGTCCTTGTCTCTCTCTCTCTTGTTCTTTCTCCACTGAATGTTTGTTTTCATGCTTTGTGCATTGCTTTTTGTTTAAAATTAGAATTTGGGTATATTTCAATTTGAAAAAAATTGATCAATCTGTACCCTTGGTTTTTTGGGGTTCTTGTTTAGTTGTTAAAGCTTAATGGGTTTTTTTTTTTTTTTTTGTATGAAAGTGATTTGATCTTGTTTGGGTTGTTTGTTTTTGTGATTAGAAGACCAAGCCAGTCTCCCTCATTCGCCAAGTCTATGATGCTATTGCTGGGCATCGATGTTTTCGCGAAAACTATGTGCAGGAGTTAATTGAAAGGGCACCCCAGGTCTTCTTCTTCTCCTTCTCTATTACCCCTTTCTCTGTCTCTCTATTGCTTGGTTTGGTTTGGGTTCCATTTCTCTGTAAGTACACAAACATTATAGCTCTTGAAGGAAATGAAGAAGCTCTTGAAGGAAATGAAGAAGCTCAAACCAGAGGTGTAATAGGTGTTGGTGGTATTTTTTTCAGGAATAGGTGTAATTATGGGCTCATAGGCCTCTATGACTCATTACTCTGCACCCCATTATAAAAACTGTGACTCCGTCACTGAGAATATTGATATGTTCTGGTTGCAATTTTCAGATCCACAACCAAGTCATACACAAAAGTGGTGCATGAGAGCATATCATAACACAGAGGGATGTGGGGTTCACAACTTTTGTTGTTGGTGGTGGTGGGTGCTCTAAACAACAAATTTTCCAAATGGGTGCTCGCTTGGTCAACTGCAATTCTGTCTTTCTTGTTTCATACAACATCTCAATCAATCAGGACCATTCAGGTAATTCTCTGCTCATGATGGTGAGAGCACCTCTTCAGTGCATGTGCTGTGAGTGGTGTGAATGAGTGAGTGAGCACCTTGTTTTCTTCCATTTCTAGAGTAGGAATATTTGCACCAAAGAAAAAGGATGAGTGCTATTTTTCGCATGCTACTTTTACAAACACGCCTGCTAGAATGTAGTGATGGAGTTCGGTGGTGTTTGTTAATTGTTCTGAAAAAAAAAAATTTGGTTTTGAATAAGAAGTTGATCACTTTTTTCGTGTTATGATTGCAACTTGGTGTTATGCACATGTAGCTCAAGTGTTACGTACTACTCAGAAACTCATTAATGAATGCACCAATTTCTGCACCTGCAACAATTAGACTCTTCTTCCATGATTGCTTTGTCGAAGTAATTTACCATCCTAGATGATAGTTATGCTCTCGTGTTAGCATATTCTGTTGGGTCTGTAGCTAGAATGTACATTGTACATGTGGTTCAGTTGTGACAGAAGTAGCATAGTTTCAAGCTTTTATGCCGTTTTTATCTGCATGTCGGTTCATAAGTCTGCCACGATGCATTTTAGCAGAAAAAAAAACTGAATTTTTTTTTTGTGAATTTATATTGCAGGGTTGCGATGCATCCATTTTGATATCAACAAGGCCAGGAAGCCCGTATCAGGCAGAGAGGGATGCGCACGATAACAAGAACTTAAAGGCGGAAGCGTTTGATAGCATAAGGAAGGCTAAGTCCTTGGTGGAGAGCAAGTGCCCTGGAGTTGTTTCTTGTGCAGACATTCTTGCCATTGCAGCGAGAGATTTCGTCCACTTGGTAAGCATTCTATCTTCTTCAACAAACAAACAAAAATATAAAATGTCTTCTTTCTTTCTCTGATTAAAAACTACCTTCAGCAGAGAGATTGTCTCAATAACTTTCATTCATATTCGTGTCCTTTCTTATCTTCCATGTTAGAGGATTTTTTTATTTTTCTTTTTATTACACCTCCATCACTACCTAAGTGTGGAATTGAGGTTTATTTTGATTTCAATACTGTTCTACATGTAGAAATGACAGTAACCCCTCAAAATTGATAGCCTTGAATGAAGTGTTGAATTAAAATCAAGTTCTGAGAAAACCAAAATGCCCCATTGACTAGGGAAGATCTAGTACCACTCTGAAAACTACACATAATTATATGGTTGTTGTGTAATGTGAGAAGACTGTTCAATTGGGTAGAATTTTAAACATGTTGAAAACAACAAGATGACAAAGGGAAGATTTATAGGTGATAATTATCAACAATGTATTTTCTAGCTGGACAAGTCTGCCTTGCCAATATATGTAACAACAAAAATAAAACAAAGTTTTGCCAGAGATGTTGTTTGCAACTTGGAATTTTTTTGTGAAGAAAATCTATGAAGTTGGACATCACTTCATAGACACAGGTCCCAAGTAACAAGTCATCTGAGGTTACAGTATGAGAGTAGTTACATCAAAGCTAGAATTCTTGAGGACATACCAGTAGCTGTCCGGTCCAAGGTACTAACTTCTATTTGGTTATTGTGTTTACTTCTATCAAATTTCAATTCTAGGTGTTTCTTCTAAATAATAATCAATGTCTTCATGTGTTTAATACTCTGTCAAAATTTTGAGTCCATTTTTCTAGTAACATACCATTACGAAACCTTTTAGCTAATTTTGAGAAGTAATATATAATGACAAACTGATATTGATCAACCCTCCTTAGTAGCCAACTGCTTGTAGATTTTCAAATCGAGAATGAGCATTTGATATTGATGATTCTTATTTGTAACTTTCGCCAAAGACTTGGATTTGCCTGATATACTGGTTTTTTTAAAATGATTTACTGAATATTTTGTGGTATCTTAACTACAGGACCCACTTAGAACTTTTACTGGTCGTGAGAAATACAAGAGGCCTCTATGGGTCACTGATGCACTAGATAAACCTTCAGTGGTAAGATCTTCTGCTGCTTTATTTATTCAATCTTGGCTTGCATATATAAGAGAGGTACTTCCTCATTCTTTTAAGCATTGTGGGTTTGTTAGTTAATTGCGCACTTTCTCACTTCTTTTACACTGAGGTGAATTTGTAAGAAAGCCCTGAGGTTTAGAAAGGGGGCTAATTTATATATTTTTTTCTTTGGAATTTAGGTTGGAGAGATGAATGGCAATAGTTGGAGGAGCTATTAACGGGGATAAGAGAGTATTTTTGGAGATGATCCAACTCTTGGAGACTGATTAGAGATGTATCCTTTCGTTCTTTTACGTTAGATTGGTTTACTAATGTGGTTAGACGCAGCTAATATTCTGTCCTTTTTTTATTTTCGTGAGTGTTCACTCACCATCTTGTAGTCTCTTTTCTTGGAATGAATGATTCACTCTTGTTTTGCATAGAAAAAAAAAAGATGCTTTAAGGTTTTAGGAAGACTAGAATGTTTTGCTTCTCGAGTAAGTAACAATCTATTTACTCTTGCAAAGGATATGCTATTTTTATATCAGTTTTAATCGCATTTAACTGGTTTTTTTGGTCTTTGATTTTCCAAAGATGATAGGCCCCCTATTCGTTTTACATATACTAGAAGGAAGCAAGTAACAAGAACTGATGCTGACAAGGAATGATGCTGAATGATGAGTTGCTAATACAAAGTGATGCTGAGGTTGAATGCTAATGCTGAGTATGCTGAGTATGCTGGACTGATGTTAATGCTGAATATGTTGGAATGATGCTAATGCTGAATGCTGAGTATGCTGGATTGATGCTGAATGCTGAAGTGTTAATGTGAATGTGAAATAAAAGATGCTAATGAAAGATGCTGAGATGCTGAATCAGATACTATAAATAGAGGTGGAATAGAGAATAGGGGTCATTCATTGAGAAATAGAAATTGTACAATTGAGCTTTAGCTCATAGGAGAGTAGAGCCTCTCGAACATGCTCTAGAGGAGATTAGCACTCTCGAAGTCTGCTAAACCCATTTGTTTCCTATTCCTCTCAATCCTTGTATTCTTTGTAACTGATACAATTCATTCTATACAAGAAATTCTCTTCAAGTGTTATTCTATCCTAGAATTGTTCTTCATATCCTACAGTAGAGATTGCTGATATAATTGCCAGGATCATCCATTCATTCTTGGTTCTGTCAGCATAGTTGTTGCTAATTGCTCTAATTGTGTTCAGAACTATTGATCTACATCCTCTACAGTCTGCAAAACAGATCAAGAACATCCAGAGCAGATCCACTATCCTCTACAGTCTGCAAAACAGATCAAGAACAGGTTAGTTTCTATCAAGTTGGTATCAGAGCACCGATCTTGAGCAAGCATGGCTGGAAAAAGTACATCAACAAGCAATGTTGCAAGATTTGAGGCTGTTGAAGAAAGTGTAATAAGAGTTCAAGAACAAATCGATTCCTTGAAAGGAGATTTCCAAGAAGTGATTCAAAGGGTTGATCAGTTGTTGAAGGGACAACAAGAAAACATAAAACCAGGTTCTACAGCAGATAAAGAACATATACAACCCACTAATGTAGAAGCACAGAGCTTGAATGGTCTAGGAGGAGGTGTTTCTTCTACACAAGGGTACCCCTATGATCGAAAACCTAGAAGGTTAGAGATGCCTACCTTTGAGGGATCGAATCCAGATGGGTGGATTATGAAGGCTGAAAGGTTCTTTTCTTTACAAAGATACAGTAATGATGAAAAAATGGAGGCTGCGGTGATCTCTTTCGAAGGGGATGCTCTTCTTTGGTATCAATGGGAAAGCAAAAGGAGACCCATTTTTTTTTGGGAAGAATTGAAAGGATTATTGTTGAAACAATTTAGATCCCTTCAAGAAGGTTCTCTTTGTGAACAATTTTTGGCTTTGAGGCAAGAAGGATCAGTAGCTGAGTATCGTAGAAGCTTCGTCTCTTTGGCTGCACCACTGGATACTGTGACAGAGGAGGTATACCTTAGTAAGTTCATTAATGGTTTGAAACCCTCTATTCGGGCTGAAGTGAGGATGCTCGACCCGGGTCAATTGGGTCGAGCCATGGACCTTGCCCAACGGGTTGAGGAAAAACAGAAGTTTTTGGGCTTTTCAAAAACGAGTTTTCAAGGTTTTAACCGGCCCATAAGCAGTCCAAAACCCTTTGTAACTGGCTCAGCAGGTCAATCCCACACAAACAATTCCAGAGAGTTCGAAAGAAGAGGAGATAGCTTCAGATCTCAGTTTTCTCCACAACTCTCCAGAGAGATCGATCGACATGGCACGGCTAGGAGGGAAACTCGTCGCTTCACAGATGCTGAGTATCAAGAAAAGAGGGCTCGCGGGTTGTGTTTCAAGTGCGATGAGAAATACTCCCCTGGTCATTTGTGTAAGAGAAAGGAGGTTAGTGTCCTTATTGCTCAAGCTGATAGTGAAGAAGAGGAGGAGGAAGAAGATCAAAAAGGGGAAGATCGAAAAGAGTTAGAGGTGCCCGAATTTAACCAGATCATCGAGGTCTCTCTTAGCTCGGTCATGGGTTTGACGAATCCGAAGACCATGAAAATCGAAGGGGAAATCTTGGGTCAATCTGTGGTAGTTTTGGTTGATAGTGGAGCAACACATAATTTCCTTTCACAGAAATTAGTGGATCGAGTACAGATTCCAGTCACAGCGACAGGGGTGTACGGGGTGACCATGGGGTCTGGGGATTCAGTTCAAGGGAGTGGGGTATGTAGAGGGGTGCCATTGATGCTTCAAGGAGTGGAAATTTTAGAAGATTTTCTTCCATTGGTGCTGGGAAGCTCAGATGTGATATTGGGTGTACAGTGGTTAGAGACTTTGGGAACGATATCGGTTAATTGGAAAGATCAGGTTCTACGGTTCAGGACGGGGACAGATACGGTTACTATCAAGGGAGATCCATCGTTAGGGCGCAGTTTGGTGTCTTTGAAGACTATGTTTCGTACCATGAAACAGGAAGGTAATGGATTCTTGGTTGAATTAGGGAGTATGGCTTCCCAAGAGAATGGGGTGGGTGCGTTGGTCGACAAATCATCTATGTCAGTCGCCATTTCAGAGGTATTGACAAGATATCATAAGGTATTTGAGTTGCCAGTGGGTCTGCCTCCCTGCAGGGGCTTTGAACATGCAATAGTGCTTCAGGAAGGGTCCGATCCGGTGAATGTCCGTCCGTATCGCTATCCTCAGATTCAGAAAAATGAAATTGAAAGGTTGATTGATGAGATGTTAGAAGCAGGTATCATTCGGGTCAGTGTGAGCCCTTTCTCCAGTCCTGTTTTGCTAGTGAAGAAGAAGGATGGAGGGTGGCGTTTTTGCGTGGATTATCGTTCCCTCAATAAACAAACGGTACCTGATAGGTTTCCGATTCCAATCATTGATGAATTACTCGACGAGCTTCACGGGTCTGTGATTTTTTCCAAGTTAGATCTCAAGTCGGGTTACCATCAGATCAGAGTGAGAGAAGGGGATGAACACAAAACAGCTTTCAGAACTCATGAGGGCCATTACGAGTTCTTAGTGATGCCGTTCGGTCTGACGAATGCTCCGGCGACATTTCAGGCTTTGATGAATTCGATTTTTCGACCCTACTTGCGTAAGTTCGTCTTAGTTTTTTTTGATGATATTCTGGTATACAGTAAGGGAGTTGAGGAACACATTGGGCATCTGGAAGTCGTACTGGGAGTATTACAAGCACATCAGTTGTACGCCAATAAGAAAAAATGCGAGTTTGGAAGTTCCAGTTTAAGCTATTTGGGTCATATAATTTCAGTGGATGGGGTGTCAGTAGACCAAACTAAAATTCAGGCGATGCTAGATTGGCCTCCCCCCAAAAATATTTCTGAGCTTCGAGGTTTTCTGGGTCTTACGGGGTATTACCGCAAATTCATCAAAGAATATAGTCAGGTAGCTTGGCCCTTGATGTCTCAGTTAAAGAAAGACAGTTTTGCTTGGAACTCCGAGGCCGAATTAGCTTTCCAGAATCTAAAACGAATTATGACTGAGGCTCCCGTATTAGCAATGCCGAACTTTTCCGAAGATTTTATTGTCGAGACGGATGCCTCAGGGTTGGCGGTGGGCGCGGTGTTAATGCAATGTAATCGACCCATAGCATTTTTCAGCCAGGTGTTAGGACAAAGGGCCAGAATGAAGCCTATCTATGAGAGGGAACTCATGGCTATAGTATTGGCGGTGACAAAGTGGCGCGCTTATCTACTTGGGCGCAAATTTATCATTCGAACCGATCAAAAGAGTTTGAAATTCCTGATGGAGCAGCGTATCATTGGCCCCGAGTATCAGCGTTGGGTGAGTAAACTCTTAGGATATCAGTTTGAAATCCATTATAAAGCGGGTTCTGCCAATAAAGCGGCCGACGCCTTATCTCGCATTGCTCTTCCGCCGTCCTGTTCTCAACTCAGTCTACCTAGTTGGCGAGATTGGCAAGTATTGCGTTCAGAAATTGCGGGTGATTCCACTCTTGAGTTGCTCAAACAGTCCGTCATGTCGGGTTCTGGTCGCACTGGGTTTACCATCAGTAATGATCTCCTTTATTACAAGAACAGGTTAGTCATTTCTTCCAGTTCTTCTCTGATCCCTCTTCTTTTTCATGAATTCCACACGTCTTCGGTGGGAGGTCATTCGGGGGAGAATAAGACATTTCAGAGGATTTCGAAAGAATTATATTGGGAAGGAATGAAATCTACCATTAGAAGGATGGTTAGTGAATGTGAAGTGTGCCAGAGGAATAAATCTATGGCCATTAGTCCAGCTGGGTTACTGCAGCCCATTCCTCTCCCTACGCAAGTCTGGGACGAGATTGCTATGGATTTTATAGAAGGATTGCCTCAGTCAGGTCTGGTTGATACTATCCTAGTGGTTGTCGATCGACTCAGTAAATACGGGCATTTTATTGGGTTGAAGCATCCGTTCACTGCAAAAGGAGTGGCTGCGATTTTCTGTAAGGAAGTGGTTCGACTTCATGGCACACCTACATCCATTATTTCTGACAGGGATCGCATTTTTCTGAGTAATTTCTGGTGCGAATTATTTCGATTACAAGGTACGAAGTTGAAGCATAGTACGGCCTACCACCCGCAAACGGATGGTCAATCGGAGGTGCTTAACCGTTGCCTTGAGACGTACCTGCGATGTTTTACTTCCGCGAAGCCCAAGCTGTGGTCCAAGTGGCTTCCCTGGGCAGAGTATTGGTATAACACGTCTCACCATTCGGCCACAGGTTTTACTCCCTTCAAAATTCTGTATGGTAGAGATCCTCCTCCCTTGCTGCGTTATTCTGTTGGTAGCACGGCTGTTTCTTCCATTGAACAATTATTATCAGCTCGGGACAACATTTTGGAGTGTTTAAAAGAGAATTTACTGCGAGCTCAGCAAAGGATGAAGTGGTTTGCTGATCAATCTCGGCGTGAGGATGCATTTGAGGTGGGGGACAGGGTATTTTTGAAGCTCAGGCCATATCGTCAACATTCCCTGGTTCGCCGTAATAATTATAAGCTTTCTCCCAGATTTTATGGTCCTTTTGAGGTCTTGGCAAAGGTGGGTTCAGTAGCTTATAGGTTGGATTTGCCTTCTACATCTCAGATTCATAATGTCTTTCATATATCTCAGTTGAGAAGAGCAAAAGGACCCTGTTCTTTTCAATCTTCCCTTCCTTCTCAGTTGAATAGTGATGTTGAATTAGTGGTTCAGCCTGAGACCTTATTGGATGTTAGACAGTCTGTTAAGGGTAACCCAGGGCAGTTGGAAGTTTTAATAAAATGGATTGATATGCCTGCCTATGAGGCTACCTGGGAAGATTTCGATTTATTAGCTCAGCAGTTCCCTTCCTTCCACCTTGAGGACAAGGTGCGTCGTTGGGGCGGGGGTAATGATAGGCCCCCTATTCGTTTTACATATACTAGAAGGAAGCAAGTAACAAGAACTGATGCTGACAAGGAATGATGCTGAATGATGAGTTGCTAATACAAAGTGATGCTGAGGTTGAATGCTAATGCTGAGTATGCTGAGTATGCTGGACTGATGTTAATGCTGAATATGTTGGAATGATGCTAATGCTGAATGCTGAGTATGCTGGATTGATGCTGAATGCTGAAGTGTTAATGTGAATGTGAAATAAAAGATGCTAATGAAAGATGCTGAGATGCTGAATCAGATACTATAAATAGAGGTGGAATAGAGAATAGGGGTCATTCATTGAGAAATAGAAATTGTACAATTGAGCTTTAGCTCATAGGAGAGTAGAGCCTCTCGAACATGCTCTAGAGGAGATTAGCACTCTCGAAGTCTGCTAAACCCATTTGTTTCCTATTCCTCTCAATCCTTGTATTCTTTGTAACTGATACAATTCATTCTATACAAGAAATTCTCTTCAAGTGTTATTCTATCCTAGAATTGTTCTTCATATCCTACAGTAGAGATTGCTGATATAATTGCCAGGATCATCCATTCATTCTTGGTTCTGTCAGCATAGTTGTTGCTAATTGCTCTAATTGTGTTCAGAACTATTGATCTACATCCTCTACAGTCTGCAAAACAGATCAAGAACATCCAGAGCAGATCCACTATCCTCTACAGTCTGCAAAACAGATCAAGAACAGGTTAGTTTCTATCAAAAGACTCAGAGTTGATTCCCTGCAACAAGAATGAGATAAGTAGAGTTTCAGAGTGAATTCTAAGAAGGATGAGAAGTTTTAAAGTGGATTCTAACAGGCCTGATGACCCTCAAATATGGTTGATGTGCACTCCGAACAATCAAGTCTATTCATGTAAGAAGTGTGTAATCAGTTTGAAGCCTTCTTTAAGTTCTATCGATATTAGGTGATCCAGTAGTTCCATGACGTGATAGGTTCTTGAAACTCCCTCACTTATTCGTTTCTTCTAACTATCTGCAACTGACAACATTCTTCGGTTGCTCTGCATAGGTTGCAATGTAGTAGTAGTAGTAGTAACTGATTGACGAATGGTTATGACATGGTCAATTCTTTTCCCATTGATATGAAACGTTGACAAGTTGTTATAATTTGTGAGCTTTCTTGCATTCGATTAGAAGCATACGTCTTTTATTGCTTCATTTGCTTTTGGTAACTAGTTATATATGTTCAGTGAATGCGATTTACAACAATTTTGTCCTTGTAATATTCTCAATTCCTTTTGGAGCTAATTAACTGTCCTCTTGTACCATTGATCTCATGTGCTAGGTAAAGAGGTTCTTATTTGAAATCTATTAAATAGCGTTTTGGAATTTTGTCATGAACATATGTTGTGAATGGGCAACAATATTTAGTTATGCTACGATAACCCTTAAACGTGTATGGCTATCTCTATTTCAGATCTGATTTTGTTCATCACTGTTTTTTCTGTAACATTTGTTGCCGTATGCATTTTTAAAGTTCTTAAATATAATGTTCATCATTGAATTAGAGGTGTAAGTTACTCAATTAGAATAAACACCAGGAGTCAATTCTGCAAATAATATCCTCCTATTCTCCTAGCTGAGGGATATTTTACATGCTTGTGACCTCAACTTTCTATTTCCAGGTTTCTAAGTCCACTTTCAGCTGTTCCTTTGGTAGCTCTAGCTGGATTTGGGCTATATGAGCTTGGGTTTCCAGGGGTACGTATTTGCAGAATGCTTTCATTCCGGGTTAATGAACACAATATAATGGAGCCATTTATTTGGTTTTGATATCTTAAGAGTATTGTAGACTACTTTGTTGGCTTCTCATCGAAACCCTTGCCATGAATGTTCAGGTCTTGATGCTGAGCACAGTCCATGCATGAAACAGAGCCCTTCACAACAGTGCATGTTGAATACAGGTCAGCTCTCATCCTCAAAACAGGTTACTCTCATCCTCATATTTCTACAGAGCTGTGCGTGATTCACAACTAATAGGATTATCGGGTTACTCAAAACAGGTCAGCTCTCATCCTCATATTTGTACTTTTAGGGGTTATTTTGGCATATTTCTGCTTCGTCCAGCCTATTTATTTTATTGCATTTGCAGCAGACTTAGAATCTTAGATGACTATCTAAGATAGCAATTGCTTCATGTTCCTTTTAAAGCTTATTTGTTGAACTGTTTCCTTCTCTTTTCTTTTAGATATCATTCATTAGATAGCAATTTTAAATCATTCTTCTAGATGAAGATGACTTTTTTCTCGATTTTTCATTCTTCTAGTACACGTGTTTCCCATTATCTTATCATGTCTAGGCAAATAACTTTGGCATCAATGGAAGTATGTATCCCAATGTGTCAATAGCTTTGGCATCAACATAAATATTTATCAAGAAGTTAATTTTTAATTTGATTTTGCATATACTTAGCTAAAAATAGGATTTGGAACTCAAAATTGGATCAGAGATTAAAATATCTCATAGTTAAACAAAAAGAATCATTTGGGTTTGTTATTCTTCTCGAGCATAGCAGTCTTAGATATATGTGGCTCTATATGTTAACTAGAGCAATTTGAAATACGTGTCTGGTATATTCTGTTTGAAGCCTTTTGGTTTAGCTTTTAGCGGTTATATTTCATCTAGGCTTCTACTTTACTCTCATATTCCTGCTAAATCATTCTTATTGTGTTTCAATGGAAAGAGAATAGGCAAATGCTCCTAAAATTAAGTTTTTCTTTTCTCTTTTTTGACAGTGACAAGTTGTCAATCTTCATAGTTGGTGTAATTTGATTATTGAATACCAATTTGATTATTGAATACAAACATTTGTTGAAGTATGGCAAAGGACAATGGCAGCTGAAATGGCATCAGCGCAAGTGGTTCGATGATTTGGCCAGTGGGTACTCTGCAGTGAAACAGAGCGCACTCTGGTTTGCGAGCAGCAGCAAGCTCGCATCAGTGCTTCCCTCGCAGAGCAGCCGTTCATCCCTCGCAGCAGCAGCATCAGTGCGTACCTCGCATCATCAGCAGATCGTCCCTTGCAGTAAGTCCCAAAATCTGCTATTGTTTACTTTTTTTTTTTCAGTTATATTTAGTTTTTTCACTGTAATAAAGGTTTTTAAATTGTTTCTAATGTTTTGCAAAGATTTTCAGTAACTACACACCCACCTTGTGCCTATCAAATCAGATATGCTGGCTGTAAGGGACTTTTGGGAATTATCAAGAGCGACATTTGGGAATGGCTCGTTTACTATCGCAGGTGTATTTTTATTTTTTATTCTTCTATAGTTTTGTTCTTCTTACATTTCTATTATAACTATCCTTAACATCTACTAAACTCAAGCAAAAAGAACATCAATTTTTTTGAATTGCATGAAATAACATAACTAAACAAATTAAAATATGCATATGCTGCCTGGAGGTGAAAGATGTTACAGCAGACATCTGTCTCGCGTAGAAGGCATATGGCTAAAGTTCTTTGCATTCAACTTTCGCCTTAGGATCAGGATGAGATCATTTTTGTTTATTCTGGTTGTTGACACTGATTTTTATATGAACAATTATACGTTTATGTCACCATAGCTAAACGAAAGATTTAATACGTAAATTACGAAAATGTTTTCCAATTTGAATAATATGCGCTAACTCTGAATTTCAGCATGGCCGAAGATGTGGTTGATGCTGCTATGAAACATGCAAAGATGGACCCTACAAGTCGTTGTGCAACAGCTGACCTTCCTCTAATAGGTGCCTACGGATGGGACCCTCTACTTTTTGTGCAGCTGGCTCGGACTTACTTTAGTAGGAAAAAAACCAAGGATGGTGAGGTCGTACTTGAGGCAATTGATGTGGCAGTTGCCAAACACCTTTCACATACATATGGAAGCATGGCTACTCATGTAGTTACTATTGCACAGGTTAGAAAACTCTTGCTCTCATCTGTGATATAAAATGTATGTTACACATTGATCTATAAATTTTAAAACCTGTAACATATCTTGGTTGTGCTTAGAAGCAACTCCATCAACTCCCAAGGTTAACATGTTTGTGCTTATGAAACACGTATTGTTGATGTTTCAACTCTCCTTAAAAGAGCCACAACTCCTATATTCCTCGGTTACTTCCAACAATTCCGAGATGTTATAGCCTTTGAGAAATGTAAGAATCACTAGCTAGTATTCATTGCGATCTTAACATCACAAATATGAGCCCTTCAAACAAGAAATTATGGTAACTTAGCAGCTTCCAAACACACCCTAAATCTAGTTAGGGGTTAATCGAGACTTTCCCAGGGGAAGATCTAGATCGTAAAATTTAGTTGCGCTTTGGAAGTCTATTGTTTTCAAGTCTTACACGCCTCTATTTAACCTTTGAGAATTCAATTATTGCAAATTCTAGCAAGTGCTGTTATCTGTACTTTTAAAGTCTGATTTTGGGACAGAGTTGTTTTGCTCTGTTTCTGTTCAGAAACAGGGCAGCGATGGCTGGAAGGTGCAAGGTGCAGGCGCAGAGGAATTGGCTACAGTTGCTCTATTTTTTCAAGGAAAAACACAGCAGGTCTGTTGTGTTTGTTTCGAGGAAAAATAGAGCAGGTGGCTATGTTTTATGGGCAAGGAGCCTGGTACGTCGTTCTCTTTTCGTTTATATTCATGATATAAAAAATTTACTCATTAGTTGCATCCTGCGTCATGTTTGCTTTTAGCTCAAATATGATGTATTTTTGTTGTCATTTTACTTGTTGCTAGTTTGTAGATCACAACATATCCTTCATTTTTGCTTACTTTCTTCTTCTTCTCTTAAGAATGTGTAGTAAGCTCTTTTCCTATATTCATTTTCTTATTACGACAATGAGATTTTTCATTGGGTTTGGTTTGCCTCTATAGTTCATTAGTTCAGTGCCATGAAAATTTTGGTTTCTTTGTTCATTTAAAATTTTTGCATTCCCTGTTATAAGAAAAGAAAAAATTGATTGAGTTATATTTCTTTTTGGTTTCTTTCTTATTACTTGTTGGGTTATATGGTCTAGTGCATGTGTGTTTGTGTTTGACATGTTTCTTTTTCTCTGTCAGTCTCAATTGGCTATTTAGCTTTCAGTTATCATATAGTTATTTTGATATGGCTTGCCCCTTTTTTTTACATATAGAGGGGCATTGAGATTCTTTCATTCAATATAGGGCTTGCCCCTTTTTTTTACATTATATTTATATAGACAGACATAGTGATCAAATGATCACTTTTTCACTTCATAGTTAACAAACCTAGACAATGAGTTCTTTTCAAGTTGAGATGGCCTCCAACAATGAGTTCTTTTCCTTGAGCAGTAAGATGAAAATGAGTTTTTTTCCTTGAGCAGTAAAGTTTTGCTATGATTTATGGTGGTATGAACTTTCTTTTGGATGCATGTCTGTTGCTCCATAGTCAGACATACCTTCCTAAATTCTGTTATTGCCACATGATAAACCTAGACAATTTTTTTCTATATCATACCCCCTTCCCCCACTCTGGTAATAGAAAGGATTGATAATTTCTGGATAAGTCTTTTGTTTTGTTATTGAAGACTTAATATGTTGGAGATATTCAGTCTTAAGTTTTGGATCATCAACTTTATCGACAAAGTCTAAAAGAATGCTAGATTCATTTGTTGTTGATAACATATTGATGGTATTGCAAGTACAAGCTTCAACACAAAGATTACAAGGTTCATCTGATGTGTCAGAATCAGAAGAACAATTCAAATTATAAATTTGAAGTTCTTCATCTTAAGATTAAGCTTCTGAATCCATCAGAACTTGTAAGAACATTTGTTTGATATCTTCAGGGGCCTGAAGAGCTTGTATCTTTTGGGTTGTTCTACAGTTTTTGGCATAATGACCTGGACGTCCACATTTAAAGCAAACGGGCTTTGATGTTGGATTATAGTCATTATGTTTCTTGAAAGGTTTGGGCTTGGGCTTGTGAGACCCATGCTTCTTGGGCTGGCTATAGTATTTGCTAAAATCCTTATCTTTGAGCTGTTTAGGCCCATAAGGCTTTTTAGTCTTATACTGGCGAGCCGGATGAGATCTGTAAAGCAATTTGGATTGAGATGATTTCGGGTTAGGAACCTTGAAATCTTCATGTCCATATTATTGACAGAAATCGCCTAATTCTTTAGGACCACTTATTTTTGTTTCTTGAGTTGAGATTTAAATCTCAAATCGTTACAGATTTGTAAGGTACACTTATTAATAAAAGCAATTAAATCTCCAAAGGTTAAAGTTTCATATGGAATGTCATCTTGGTAGATTTCTTGTAATTTACCTCTTATTGTTTCAGCAAAGATTGCTGGAAGACCAGAAATGAACTTTCTCTTCCAGAAGGGGTTACTTGCTTCAGCTTGAAGCATAACCTTCTTAAGGAAGATATCCTTGTACCATCTGAAATGGCTCAAGGTTGGACATTTATGAGTCATAAGCAAATCTTTAGACTTGTTTTGGAATTCACTGGGATCACCAATGAAATGCTTTAAGATGCAGAAAATTAAGGAAGATACAGAATCTGGAATTTCTGTTTCTTCAATTTTAATTGGAAAGCCATTGGCATCAACTTTTACTGCATTTAAAACAACTTGTTTTTCGCCATTGGAGAGATAATTATCCCACCATCCTTTGAGTAAACCAGAAAAGCCAGTGATAATGATAGCTGCAATGGTTCTATCATTTTTGTTTTCGCTGCGATGGGCAGATGCCAACATGACCATTTCTTGGGTTAACTCAATGATATTTTCTTCGGTTAGGCCATCTATATTCCAAGTATAGAGGCTACCTATAGAAAATGATCCATAGACTTGCAAATGTTTTTCTTCATATTGCATGTCTGGAAAAGATGTCTAGGGTAAAAATTTCTTGAAGTTGGGAGCGGATTTTGATTTTGTCTATAAGGTCTAACATGCCTTATAGGATTGGCTTGGTATGGAATAAAATTTAATTTATCCAACTCTGCCATAGGATCAAAATCATCAGAATCAGTTATGTCTGCATTAGACAAATTATTGATCCTTAATTTTGATTCAAAATTCAAAGCCGCTAACTTTTCATCAATTTGTTTAATTAATGAATTTTGAGTTGTGAAAACATTTTTGTCAATAGACGTAGGTGTGAAATACGCTATTGGTCTTGTTTCAACAGTCTGTTTGTTTGAAGACAGATTGTTATTGTGAAGCTGATACTGCACCATCTTATCTCCAATTTCATGAAATAAGATATTGGTATAATTGTTTTGTTGAATTATTTTGCCAAGACCTTGAAAAGTACTTTCCGTTTTAGGATCTTTTAACGGAGAAGCAACTAATTCATGTCCTAATGTAGAAAATTTAATTTCTTCAAGAGGTGGCAAAATAGATTCTGCTGATTTATTCTCAGTTGTAAGCCAGATTTTGGAATCAGTTTTTATAACATTTATGCTTTCAAGATTGAAATACCAATCTAAGAAAGATAGATTTTCCTTTATCTCTTCGCAATATTTATAAAACTGTTTTCCTAATTATGTTCTTTGATAATCAGTTGTTTGTTCATAAAATTTTTGGCGTTTTGGCCTATTGAAAGCTTGCATAAATTCTTGTTTTATTGAATCTTTATTAAGTTCGAATGGAACAGATAAAACATTCAAAGAGCCAGGAAGATTCTCTGGAAAATTAATTTCAGATTGAGTTGGTGATTGATTTTGACTTTCTTGTTCAGGAGGATTGTAGATTGGTTGGGGAATCTGCGGATATTGAGGATTGTTCCTTATATTCGCAAGATCAAGATGAGGAAGAACATCCGGAGTGGGTGTTCTAGGAAGATGAGAAGGAGCAGTCCTAAAGGATGCTTCTGATCTACGTCCTGATTGGAAGTCTTGAGGATGAAGTCTAGTGATTCTAGCTTCAGAAAATTGTAGTTCTACCGTACCATCTGGTAGAGTTACAACCTGATTGAGCTGACTAGAAGGAGGCTTTCTAGGAGCAGCATGGACCTGCCATGTTTCAGGTAGGGTGACTTGGTTCCAGTGTATTGTTTTTGGAACAATTACACTAGTCTTATCCTTCTTGGCCTGGAACAGGATGGTATATCCTTTGTCTGACTTCATAAGAGCTTTTGGGCTCAATTGAGTCTTCATGGCCTTAAAGGTTATCTTGTAGATGAGGGCAAGAGGTTCAGAACCTTCTAGCATGTCAAAGCCCGAGGTCTAGAGATTGAGAGTCAATGTTTCAAGGATGTTTGGATCCTTGAGAGACACTGAGAAATTGGGATAGCAGTCGAAATAGACTGGTCCCATGGCAAGGGTTGACTCTGCGATTCCAAGCAGAGAATCATGAAACCTATTGTGTCTACAATCGCGAAGAGCGATCAAGGCACAGGTGTTTAACCCTGTTCTTGTAAGGGGCTTGAGTCCTATTTGGATCAATCCGATATGGACATACTTGTATCCTTGACTCTGTAAATAGTCAAGTGTTTGATTTGAAAAAAATTGCTTTGATTCCAAAGATCCATTCAAAGGTACTGTCTGTTCGACAATATCTTTGAGATCTTCAGACTTTTGTGAAAACAAAGACTGGGAAACTTCATAAATTTTCAAAAATGGAGCCTACCAGAAGTTCCATACAAGAAAATTTATGAAGTTTCCCAGTCTTTGTTTTCACAAAAGTCTGAAGATCTCATAGATATTGTCGAACAGACAATACCTTTGAATGGATCTTTGGAATAAAAGAAATTGTTTTCAAATCAAACACTTGACTATTTACAGAGTCAAGGATACAATTATGTCCATATCGGATTGATCCAGATAGGACTCAAGCCCCTTACAAGAACAGAGTTAGACACATGTGCCTTGATCGCTCTTCGCGATTGTAAACACAATAGGTTTCACGATTCTCTGCTTGGAATCGCAGAGTCAACCCTTGCCATGGGACCAGTCTATTTCGACTGCTATCCCAATTTCTCATTGTCTCTCAAGGATCCAAACATCCTTGAAACATTGACTCTCAATCTCCAGACTCTGGCTTTGACATGCTAGAAGGTTCTGAACCTCTTGCCCTCATCTACAAGATAACCTTTAAGGCCATGAAGACTCAATTGAGCCCAAAAGCTCTTATGGAGTCAGACAAAGGATATACCATCCTGTTCCAGGCCAACAAGGATAAGACTAGTGTAATTGTTCTAAAAATAATACACTGGAACCAAGTTACCCTACCTGAAACATGGCAGGTCCAAGCTGCTCCTAGAAAGCCTCCTTCTAGTCAGCTCAATCAACTTGTAACTCTACCAGATGGTACGATAGAACTACAATTTTCTGAAGCTAGAATCACTAGACTTCATACTCAAGAATTCCAACCAGGACGTAGATCAGAAGCATCCTTTAGGACTGCTCCTTCTCGTCTTCCTAGAACACCCACTCCGGATGTTCTTCCTCATCTTGATCTTGCGAATATAAGGAACAATCCTCAATATCCGCAGATTCCCCAACCAATCTACAATCCTCCTGAACAAGAAAGTCAAAATCAATCACCAACTCAATCTGAAATTAATTTTCCAGAGAATCTTCCTGGCTCTTTGAATGTTTTATCTGTTCCATTCGAACTTAATAAAGATTCAATAAAACAAGAATTTATGCAAGCTTTCAATAGGCCAAAACGCCAAAAGTTTTATGAACAAACAACTGATTCTCAAATAACAGAATTAGGAAAACAGTTTTATAAATATTGCGAAGAAATAAAGGAAAATCTATCTTTCTTAGATTGGTATTTCAATATTTATCTTGAAAGCATAAATGTTATAAAAATTGATTCCAAAATCTGGCTTACAACTGAGAATTAATCAACAGAATCTATTTTGCCACCTCTTGAAGAAATTAAATTTTCTACATTAGGACATGAATTAGTTGCTTCTCCGTTAAAAGATCCTAAAACGGAAAGTACTTTTCAAGGTCTTGGCAAAATAATTCAACAAAACAATTATACCAATATCTTACTTCATGAAATTGGAGATAAGATGGTACAAGATCAACTCCAGAACAACAATCTGTCTTCAAACAAACAGACTGTTGAAACAAGACCAATAGCGTATTTCACACCTATGTCTATTGACAAAAATGTTTTCACAACCCAAAATTCATTAATTAAACAAATTGATGAAAAGTTAGCGGCTTTGAATTTTGAATCAAAATTAAGGATCAATAATTTGTCTAATGCAGACATAACTGATTCTGATGATTTTGATCCTATGGCAGAGTTGGATAAATTAAATTTTATTCCATACCAAGCCAATCCTATAAGGCATGCTAGACCTTATAGACAAAATCAAAATCCGCTCCCAACTTCAAGAATTTTTTACCCTAGACCATCTTATCCTGACATGCAATATGAAGAAAAACATTTGCAAGTCTATGGATCATTTTCTACAGGTAGCCTCTATACTTGGAATATAGATGGCCTAACCGAAGAAAATATCATTGAGTTAACCCAAGAAATGGTCATGTTGGCATCTGCCCATCGCAACGAAAACAAAAATGATAGAACCATTGCAACTATCATTATCACTGGCTTTTTTGGTTTACTCAAAGGATGGCGGGATAATTATATCTCCAATGGCGAAAAACAAGTTGTTTTAAATGCAGTAAAAGTTGATGCCAATGGCTTTCCAATTAAAATTGAAGAAACAGAAATTCCAGATTTTGTATCTTCCTTAATTTTCTGCATCTTAAAGCATTTCATTGGTGATCCCAGTGAATTCCAAAACAAGTCTAAAGATTTGCTTATGACTCATAAATGTCCAACCTTGAGCCATTTCAGATGGTACAAGGATATCTTCCTTAAGAAGGTTATGCTTCAAGCTGAAGCAAGTAACCCCTTCTGGAAGAGAAAGTTCATTTCTGGTCTTCCAACAATCTTTGCTAAAATAGTAAGAGGTGAATTACAAGAAATCTACCAAGGTGAAATTCCATATGAAACTTAAAACTTTGGAAATTTAATTGCTTTTATTAATAAGTGTACCTTACAAATCTGTAACGATTTGAGATTTAAATCTCAACTCAAGAAACAAAAAATAAGTGGTCCTAAAGAATTAGGCGATTTCTGTCAACAATATGGACATGAAGATTTCAAGGTTCCTAACCCGAAATCATCTCAATCCAAATTGCTTTACAGATCTCATCCGGCTCGCTAGTATAAGACTAAAAAGCCTTATGGGCCTAAACAACTCAAAGATAAGGATTTTAGCAAATACTATAGCCAGCCCAAGAAGCATGGGTCTCACAAGCCCAAGCCCAAACCTTTCAAGAAACATAATGACTATAATCCAACATCAAAGCCCGTTTGCTTTAAATGTGGACGTCCAGGTCATTATGCCAAAAACTGTAGAACAACCCAAAAGATACAAGCTCTTCAGGCCCCTGAAGATATCAAACAAATGTTCTTACAAATTCTGATGGATTCAGAAGCTGAATCTTCAGATGAAGAACTTCAAATTTATAATTTGAATTGTTCTTCTGATTCTGACACATCAGATGAACCTTGTAATCTTTGTGTTGAAACTTGTATTTGCAATACCATCAATATGTTATCAACAACAAAAGAATCTAGCATTCTTTTAGACTTTGTCGATAAAATTGATGATCCAAAACTTAAGACTGAATATCCCCAACATATTAAGTCTTCAATAACAAAACAAAAGACTTCTCCAGAAATTATCAATCCCTTGCAATACCATCAACTTGTAATTGATTTGTAATTTTGAATTATCAGTGGTATAAAGTTTCTGGGTCGTAAATTGAAAATACTTAGCAGGGATTAAACCCTCAGCTATACAATTCAAATCTGCACCAGAATCAACAAGAGCAATTGTGGGGATAATTAATTCTTTATTAATTACCAATTCAATTGCAACATACCATTTTTTATTCTTCACTTCATTGATAATGTTGAGGAATTGGGGTTTTTCTTCTGTCTGAAGTGGAGGTTCAGAAGAAGAAGCTTCTTGTATAGGAATCTGTATACCTTGTAAGCGTAGATCAAAAACAATTTGATTTTTCTTAAGTATACTGATTTCTTTCTTAAGATTGTTGACTTCAAATTGAAGGTAAGAAAGATTGGCCGAATTTGAAGATTGTTGAGATCTCTTAAATCTATCAATGATTTCCTTAAGGTTATAGAAAGGATTGATAATTTCTGGAGAAGTCTTTTGTTTTGTTATTGAAGACTTAATATGTTGGAGATATTCAGTCTTAAGTTTTGGATCATAAATTTTATCGACAAAGTCTAAAAGAATGCTAGATTCTTTTGTTGTTGATAACATATTGATGGTTTTGCAAGTACAAGCTTCAACACAGAGATTACGAGGTTCATCTGATGTGTCAGAATCAGAAGAACAATTCAAATTATAAATTTGAAGTTCTTCATCTGAAGATTCAGCTTCTGAATCCATCAGAACTTGTAAGAACATTTGTTTGATATCTTCAGGGGCCTGAAGAGCTTGTATCTTTTGGGATGTTCTACAGTTTTTGGCATAATGACCTGGACGTCCACATTTAAAGCAAAAGGGCTTTGATGTTGGATTATAGTAATTATGTTTCTTGAAAGGTTTGGGCTTGGGCTTGTGAGACCCATGCTTCTTGGGCTGGCTATAGTATTTGCTAAAATCCTTATCTTTGAGCTGTTTAGGCCCATAAGGCTTTTTAATCTTATACTGGGGAGCCGGATGAGATCTGTAAAACAATTTGGATTGAGATGATTTCGGGTTAGGAACCTTGAAATCTTCATATCCAATTTGTTGACAGAAATCGCCTAATTCTTTAGGACTATTTATTTTTTATTTTTTGAGTTGAGATTTAAATCTCAAATCGTTACAGATTTATAAGGCACACTTATTAATAAAAGCAATTAAATCTCCAAAGGTTAATGTTTCATATGGAATGTCACCTTGGTAGATTTCTTGTAATTTACCTCTTATTGTTTCAGCAAAGATTGCTGGAAGACCATAAATGAACTTTCTCTTCCAGAAGGGGTTACTCGCTTCAGCTTAAAGCATAACCTTTTTAAGGTAGATATCCTTGTACCATCTGAAATGGCTCAAGGATGGACATTTATGAGTCATAAGCAAATCTTTAGACTTGTTTTGGAATTCACTGGGATCACCAATGAAATGCTTTAAGATGCAAAAAATTAAGGAAGATACAAAATCTGGAATTTCCGTTTCTTCAATTTTAATTGGAAAGTCATTGGCATCAACTTTTATTGCATTTAAAACAACTTGTTTTTCGCCATTGGAGAGATAATTATCCCACCATCCTTTGAGTAAACCAGAAAATCCAACGATAATGATAGCTGCAATGGTTCTATCATTTTTGTTTTCACTGCGATGGGCAGATGCCAACATGACCATTTCTTGGGTTAACTCAATTATATTTTCTTCGGTTAGGCCATCTATATTCCAAGTATAGAGGCTACCTGTAGAAAATGATCCATACACTTGCAAATGTTTTTCTTCATATTGCATGTCTGGATAAGATGGTCTAGGGTAAAAATTTCTTGAAGTTGGGAGCGGATTTTGATTTTGTCTATAAGGTCTAGCATGCCTTATAGGATTTTTTTGGTATGGAATAAAATTTAATTTATCCAACTCTGCCATATGATCAAAATCATCAGAATCAATTATGTCTCTATTAGACAAATTATTGATCCTTAATTTTGATTCAAAATTCAAAGCCGCTAACTTTTCATCAATTTGTTTAATTAATGAATTTTGAGTTGTGAAAACATTTTTGTCAATAGACATAGGTGTGAAGTACGCTATTGGTCTTGTTTCAACAGTCTGTTTGTTAGAAGACAGATTGTTATTGTGAAGCTGATCCTGCACCATCTTATCTCCAATTTCATGAAGTACGATATTGGTATAATTGTTTTGTTGAATTATTTTGCCAAGACCTTGAAAAGTACTTTCCGTTTTAGGATCTTTTAACAGAGAAGCAACTAATTCATGTCCTAATGTAGAAAATTTAATTTCTTCAAGAGGTGGAAAAATAGATTTTGTTGATTGATTCTCAGTTGTAAGCCAGATTTTGGAATCAGTTTTTATAACATTTATGCTTTCAAGATAAATATTGAAATACCAATCTAAGAAAGATAGATTTTCCTTTGTCTCTTCGCAATATTTATAAAACTGTTTTCCTAATTCTGTTCTTTGAGAATCAGTTGTTTGTTCATAAAACTTTTGGCGTTTTGGCCTATTGAAAGCTTGCATAAATTCTTGTTTTATTGAATCTTTATTAAGTTCGAATGGAACAGATAAAACATTCAAAGAGCCAGGAAGATTCTCTGGAAAATTCATTTCAGATTGAGTTGGTGATTGATTTTGACTTTCTTGTTCAGGAGGATTGTAGATTGGTTGGGGAATCTGCGGATATTGAGGATTGTTCCTTATATTCTCAAGATCAAGATGAGGAAGAACATCCGGAGTGGGTGTTCTAGGAAGACGAGAAGGAGCAGTCCTAAATGATGCTTCTGATCTACGTCCTGATTGGAAGTCTTGTGGATGAAGTCTAGTGATTCTAGCTTCAGAAAATTGTAGTTCTACCGTACCATCTGGTAGAGTTACAACCTGATTGAGCTGACTAGAAGGAGGCTTTCTAGGAGCAGTTTGGACCTGCCATGTTTCAGGTAGGGTGACTTGGTTCCAGTGTATTGTTTTTGGAACAATTACACTAGTCTTATCCTTGTTGGCCTGGAACAGGATGGTATATCCTTTGTCAGACTCCATAAGAGCTTTTGGGCTCAATTGAGTCTTCATGGCCTTAAAGGTTATCTTGTAGATGAGGGCAAGAGGTTCAGAACCTTCTAGCATGTCAAAGCCAGAGGTCTGGAGATTGAGAGTCAATGTTTCAAGGATGTTTGGATCCTTGAGAGACACTGAGAAATTGGGATAGCAGTCGAAATTTACTGGTCCCATGGCAAGGGTTGACTCATCGATTCCAAGCAGAGAATCGTGAAACCTATTGTGTCTACAATCGCGAAGAGCGATCAAGGCACAAGTGTCTAACCCTGTTCTTGTAAGGGGCTTGAGTCCTATCTGGATCAATCTGATATGGACATACTTGTATCCTTGACTCTGTAAATAGTCAAGTGTTTGATTTGAAAACAATTGCTTTGATTCCAAAGATCCATTCAAAGGTACTGTCTGTTCGACAATATCTATGAGATCTTCAGACTTTTGTGAAAACAAAGACTGGGAAACTTCATAAATTTTCTTGTATGGAACTTCTGGTATGCTCCATTTTTGTAAATTATTTTCAACTTCTGGAATTTGACATTCCATTCTGTTTTGTAAATTTGGGTTGCTTGTCCTAGAACTAGAAGAACGAATGAGTTTTTAAAACAAAGACATGATTCTTGATTTCTGAGGGTAGGGATAGGAACACTGTACTCGGACCACTTACAACCGGACCACCTAACTCCACTCTATTGCGCTCACCATGGCGACTTACAAGGAGTCTCTGCGGCTGACCAACATATCTAAGGGCTGACCAAGGTTATCAACAACTGACCAACAGTACCTCGGACTCACTACTATTCCCCCCAGAAAAGAAATAAGATGGCTCTGACACCAATTCGCACCCAGGACTACTAGGTTTAAGCAAGAACACAAAATTTATAGTCTAGAACAGAAAACGCATAACAGGAGAGAGAAGAAGATACAGAAAGAATAGAACACACAGATAGAAGATAAGGAAAATGATAAACAACATTTTGAAGATAATTCTTTTGAACAGTTCAAGTGAACGGTGCCGATACTAGGTTACCGCTAGTATAACGAGATGTTCAACCAAGAATTGTTCTTAGAATTGTTTTGAAGAAAACAAATGATAAATTAAAATTCTTTAATTAAAATAAAGTAAAGACTTACATGAAGGGGAAGGTGTACAGGGGTGATAAACAAAGCAGAAGAGATAGCTGCTAGCTACTATGGGTTACATCAGGGATGGGGTTCTAAAATCGTCTGTCTTACAAATGAAACTTACATTCTTATTTATAGCTAATTCACAAGAGAAGATAAGTCTTCTTGAAGGCTTGAGTGGAGGATGAGGTGTATCCTTATCCTTTACTTGTCTTGATGCGGAAAAGAAAGTGGGTGTACTGTTGGGAGATGCCACAACTGTACACTTTTGTCTTGAGTGGTTACTGTCGAACCACGAGCTTGCTTTATTGAAAAGAAAAGATGTTGTCGGATATCTTACCGAAAGCATTCTTGGCTGCTATCGGAGCTGGCAGATGCATGGAATGATGCAGGAACATCATGATGCTTGTAGGGACAGATTATTGAAATGGTGGAAAAACACCAAAACAATCATCTTCATTGTTGGGACCACTAGAGTCTGTAGCATCATCTTCATCAAAGTCTTCTGATGCGATTTTGGACAGAGTCTCCATTAATTGAGCTTTGGTAGGCTTGCTGCGTAACTGTTTCTTAATGTGTTGTCGAAGAAGCTTTGCTTGAGAAGGAACCTTATCAGGATTGGCTACAGGTTGAACTGGAGCTAAAGGTCCTGAGAAGAACTTGAGGACGCCATCTTTGGTTGCATGGCTGTGGTCAAAGGTTGGCCACCACTTGATCTTGAAGCAACGACAAAGCCATAAATGGGGCTGAGTCGAATGACAAAAACCTGGAAGGGCTGAAACAGAGAAATCCCAGCAACTGATCCAAGTGAGATTGAACTTGATAAAGAACCATAAAAGAAAAACCTGTTGAGGGACAGGAGTTGGAGGCTTGAACTGTGACTTGAAAATTTGCCATCCTTCGTTCACTGGAGAAGGAAGGATGCCATCTTGAGCTCCACAGAGATTCCACCATGAATGTTGGAACCAAAGAGGAATTGAAGCTTGCTTGAACTTTTTGCAGAAAAAGAAAAACCAGAAGAGAGAGCAGTTCTGTGAAGGAACAATGAATGCTCTAGACCAGGCTTGCTTGTAGTCGAGATAATTGTAGGAAGCCGGAAAAAAATTTACAGAAAACTTCTTATGGTAGAGCGGATGCTGCTTCCAATCAGCTTCTGACATAATCTTCAAGATTTGGCACTTGGAATGAGAAATCTTTTCTAGATTAGATTTATCTTGTTCGTGAGTGATAACAACAGAATCAGAGTCCACAAGGATGAACTCATAAAACCGTTGTGTCTTGAGACTGTCTGGTTCATCAAACAATACCTTTGGAGTGAACACATGCTTGGTGATCGCTTGAGGATCCTTGATAAGAGAATAAAGACTTGGTTCGAGCATAAACAAAGGCTCGAGGCTTGATTTTGTAACATAAGTGCTTGCAAGAGGAACTGAGGACTTCGGGAATGAAGTCATTGTAGAACTTGATTCAGCTTCTTGTAGAAGAGGCTGGAAAGGATTGGGTAAGGAATAGGCATAAGAAAGAGGGGGCCTATATTGTGTAGCCGAAGGCTACATAGCATATTGGACTTTGGATTGAGGTTTTGCAGAAGGTACCTGTGAAGAAGATGAGCTATGCGAACTCATTTTTGGATAAACTCTCGAGTGAGGAAGTCAGCAAGAGAGTTGTCTTGTCCTTTTATAAATTCAATTTCAAAATCGAATGCAGATAAAAGGCCTTGCCATCTGGCAAAAATCTGTTTTGACACGAGATTTAAAACATCTTTTATTAAAATCTCTTTTGCAGATTTACAATCAACACGTAAAAGAAATTTTTGATTTGTTAAATCATCTTGAAATTTCATGATGCATAAAACAATCGATAAAACTATTTTTTTGACTATTGAGTAATTGATCTGGACGGGATTCCAAATACCAGAATGGTATCGGACTAATTAGACTGTGGTAGAATCAGGAAGACGCTGTTTAAGAATACTACCGTACCCTTGGTTAGACGCATCTGTTTCTACAATCTTGAAAGCCTTGGGATCTGAGATTCCTAAACAAGGAAGATTGTTGACTTGGGCTTTGACTTGACGAACAACTTGAGAATGGGCTGAAGTCCATGGGCCTGGATTTTTCTTAAGCCTTTGAAACAAGGGTTTAAGTAAAACACGGAGGCCTTTATAAAAATCAGCAACATAATTCAAAGATCCTAAAAATCTTTGTAATTATGTTTTATCCCGAATTTCATCAGGAAACTTGTCTGCAAAATCAATTGGTCTTGAAATGGGAGTGAGAGTCCCATGAAAAATCTTGTGACCTAAAAATCTAATGTTTGTTTGGAACAAATTGATTTTGGTTGGTGATAAAACCAAACTGTTTTCTTGAATACATTTTTCAAATTGATACAAGTGTTTCCAATGGGCTGCGATAGACTCAGAGAAAATAAGTATATCATCGATATACACAATTGTGAATGAGGAGAAGGGAGAAAGAATCTCATTCATAATGTTTTGAAACTCACTGGGAGCATTCTTGAGACCAAAGGGCATTACATTCCATTCGTAATGACCAAAGGGGACATTGAATGCAGTCTTGTAACGGTCATGAGGATGAATCTGAATTTGCCAAAATCCAGATTTCAGATCAAACTTGGAGAACACACATGCAGAGTGTAATCTCTTAAGAAGATCTCGCTTGTTGGGGATTGGATAACGAATCCATTGAAGGACCTGATTGAGGGGTTTTTGAGAAATGAAATTAAGAAAATCAACATCAGTTTTGACCTGATTGATTTCAATAATTTCAGGCTTGAGTAAAAACTTAAATTCAACATTAGTTCCTATGATCGTAGTCTTAAAACCATCTGTTGAAACTGAAAATGGAGTTATGGCTGCAAAAAAGGGAGTACCAAGAATTACCTTTTGAACCATATTTTTGACAATTAAAAAGTCTTGTTTGATGCAAACCTTGTTTTTACAAATGTGTGCATTAGTCAACTTGTAATTGATATGTAATTGTGAATTATCAGTGGTATAAAGTTTCTGGGTCGTAATTTGAAAATACTTAGCAGGGATTAAACCCTCAGCTTTACAATTCAAATTTGCACCAGAATCAACAAGAGCAATTGTGGGGATAAGTAATTCTTTATTAATTACCAATTCAATTGCAACATACCATTTTTTATTCTTCACTTTATTGATAATGTTGAGAAATTGGGGTTTTTCTTCTGTCTGAAGTGGAGGTTCAGAAGAAGAAGCTTCTTGTATAGGAATCTGTATACCTTGTAAGCGTAGATAAAAAACAATTTGATTTTGCTTAAGTATACTGATTTCTTTCTTAAGATTGTTGACTTCAAATTGAAGGTCAGAAAGACTGGCCGAATTTGAAGATTGTTGATATCTCTTAAATCTATCAATGATTTCCTTATGGTTATAGAAAGGATTGATAATTTCTGGAGAAGTCTTTTGTTTTGTTATTGAAGACTTAATATGTTGGAGATATTCAGTCTTAAGTTTTGGATCATCAATTTTATCGACAAAGTTGGTGTTGAGAAATTCTTGGATCATCAATATCAATTTTATGTTTGCCTAACAATATAAAGATAATAAAATAAGAAATTCTTTTACAATTAGTTGACAACTATGTTATTATTTTACGTTCTTTTGCAGAAGATCTTGTCTCATGAGTTCTCCTTTAACAGATGCCACATAAAAAATAGGTTATTGTCGACTGTGCTAGCTAGGAGCAATGCATCGAAAGCAAGATTGAAAGCTCCAGGCCTCCAAATGCATTCATGCACTCTTGGGCAAGGATTGTGATTTCGTTTTTTTAGTTAATTTTGGTCTCCTAATTTTAAGAAATATTTTGACGTGTAAAGAAAAAAGGTAAAAAAATTGTAGGATACATGAAACATATAATAAATTTTGAGGTACATGAAATATGTGGAAAAAAAAAATGCAAGTAAATAAATCTATTAAACACATTAAATGAAGCCTAAATTCCAAGAAATGAAACGAACATGAAATCAATATAATTAGAAAATCAGAGGGTAGTTTTGTATAAGTAAAATAAGGATAATTAGAAAATCAGAGGGTGCTTTCAAAAAATCAATAAAAAAAAATAAAAGTTATGATATTAGAAAAAATCCAAATTTTATGAAAAACCCCAACAATTTTCGAAAAACCCTAAAAAAATGTAATATTTTTAAAAGTAAATGTAGCTTATTTTTTTAGTTTTATTGAAAAATGAAATTTATGAAAAACCCTAAAAATGTAATCTTTTCACTTTTTCTTTTCATAATTTCAAAAAAAAAAGAAAAGTTTGATGATATTTTGCTAAAACACTATCTTTTCTCTTATCTGGATTCTTATTTGAGGGATCTTTGTAGAATTAGTTTTAGATTATGTTAGTTTGGATTCATTTGTACCAAAACTCAATTCAATGACAAATATAATGTTTATTTATTATATAAATATCAATTTTGTTCCTCATAATACTATTTTTATTTGCTCAGTTAGCTAAAAAAATTCAAATAAGAAGAATTTGAAGAAATGTTATGGTAATTGATATGTCCAAAAATTGTCTTGTGAGTTTCACCTGTAAAACAATTGTTAGACTGCCAAGGATCACCTTTTGGTGATCGAAGGCACTCCGATGCTTAAGTTAGTAATTCTGTTGGAAGAATGATGTAAATTTAGACAAAACTCAGTTAAAGTTGCATGCATTTGTCAAATTTCCCTTTACCTTTTATAATGGTCGTGGTTAACTCTCTGTGTGACTTAAGCATGTGAGGCGCAACGGAAGGAGATGTTTCTTGTAACAGTCTCCTTCTTTATGGAGATACGTTCGGGGAGGCGTAACTCCCTCCACAGCTCTTTTTGGTTCAACGTTCCTCTTCTTTATGAGAGAACTCGTGTTGCGCCTGGATCTGGGCCTGGATTCAGGCCCTATTTGTTTTTTCCTCATTGATGGGCGTCAACTGGGCCTCTGCAGTTGGCTTTATTCTTTTTGAGCTTTATGAGCCAGCCCAATAGATTGGGCGACGTATTCTCCTGCTTGATCTTTATGCCACGTGTACGAGTGATGATCAGTTTATTTTGATGTATTATCAGCTACTCCCCCCCTTTAGTTTGTGGGCATGCTGATGTGGCCACTAACTTCATGACAGTTCGCCTTTCACTTTCATTATTACCTTGTATTTAATGCTGTCAGTAACTTTCTGCGAGTTGGTGTCTTGATTATTTGCTTGACCGTTTGTTTTTGCACACATTTTTGGGATTTTGCGTAGTGTTCATGTCTCACACGCTGACCCACGAGTCGTCCCTTCATTTCTTGGCTATTTAAAAGGAGACGTGACAACTTCATTTTCCCTTTTCACGCTGTCTTTGAATTTAGGGTTTGCTCATCCCCTTGTCTTCTTCGTTTTCATTCCTTCTCACGATGTTTGTTGGTGATAAGCTAAGTGGTAAGTCACTAACTCTGTGTGAGGCTCATTAGTCTCCCAACATAGCTTCTCAGTCGACGTTGAACAGTCTCCGTTCCTCTGGGTATATCGCACTGTATTCGAGCATGTTTTCCTCTGGTTTTCGGTTTTCGGTTCCAGAGTTGTTCTGGGAGTATCTAAACTTTCTGGGTATTCCTCCTTCCCAAATGAGTTCCAATGGTTGGAAGGTGATGGTGTCTTCTTACGCGAGGGCTATTCGATCCGGCATTCCTATGACTGTGAAGGTTAAGCATAGGGATATCTGTTTTCTCCATTCTCCAAAGTGTTTTGAGAAACTTAGCGATGACATTCAGGATTGGTCACAGTGTTGGTTTTATGCTTCCGTGAATTTAGGCTACTTCCAATTGCGAGGTCGTTCGTTTTTTCGATCGTTCCATTTTCCCAATAAACGGAAGAATCTTTACTTGACTGCTAAGGAGCAGAAGATTAGTAATAAATTCTCAAAGCTTCATTGTTTTCCTGTGGAGGCATTTCTTTTCAAGGGTATCCTGGAACGTAGTGGTTTGTACACTATGAATGAAGTGGAGCGAGCTTTACTTACCAATTCCCATGCTAAAGCATTAGCTGCTCGTGTTGGCATTAGTGATGCTAGCATTGATTGGGAAGGGAGCTCGGATCGGCGTGTTACGAATCTCAATGCTCCTGTTGATATCACAATTCCTATTTCAAGAAAAAGAAAGCTTGAGAGGTCTGCGAGTCCATTTAGGCGATTGTCGATAGATATTGGTCGGGTTCCGAGGAAGAAATGACTTTCTAATCGTGATTCTGCTCGGATTGTGTCCCGTTCAAGTCCTGTTCAGAATGTTATGGGGCTATACCTCGCTCGAGTCTGTTTCTTGACGATGTTGGAAAGGGAGATCGTGATTCTTTCGAGGAGGCTGAGGAACTGAGGCTTGCGTTAGAAAAGAGCGAGAAGGAAACTACTTGTCCGCTGGATAACAATGAGAGGAAGCTTCTTTCCGCTTATGGTTTATCGGACGTTGTCGAGTTGTCTAACGATGATCCCCTGGTCATTAATGAAAATATGCTTCAACTAGCGGTGGAGCAACCTAAAGACATCGTCGGTAGTCAGAGTTTCAGGGATCATTCTCCTTCTTCTATTGATGTCAGCGAAGTAGCCGGGTTCCTAGTTTCCTCTCCTGTTCATCAGGTTTTTCCTGTTTCAGCTGCTACCGTCAACCTTGCCCTTGCCACAGATGCTTTTTGATGGGAGGGTAAGCGTGGTTTTTCTGTTGTTACTGCTATTCCTTCTGTTCTCCCTACTGTCGAAGGCGGTTCTTCAATGCTCTTGGATCCTCGTGTCCTTCATCCACGGATTAGTTAGATTGAGCCTGGCCTAAAGGATATCTGTATCAAGTCTGAGGCCAATTTCTGATGGTTTACTCAGCTCGACGTGCAGAATGGTGCACGTAGGTTGGTAAATGAATGGTACAGGCGGTTGGTGGAAAGGCCTTCGATGCCAATGCTTGACCCGTTTGATCACATCGACCACGGTCTTGAGCAGATAATAGATGGGATGAATCATCTCGCCTATGCAAGGGTGATGGGCTCGGTTTATCGAGCTGGTCGTGATCAAGTGGTTCTATTGGAGATGAGGTTGGCGTCGTTATTGCTGGTGTTTTCTCATGTTCTTTCTCAATTGATGTGTTGAAAATGCAATGCGCAGGCTCGGAGAAAACTGCAGGGGCTGCTAAAGTCATTGACGGAGGCGAAGGATATGCGGGATAGGTCCGCTGCTAAGCTTGACTCTTTGAAAGCCAAGTTAGATGGGGTTTGCACCTGTCTACGTGATGTGGAAAATGAGTTATCCGCTGAGAAAACAACTTTCGATGAAGCTTCTCGTGCTGAATTGGAGCAATCTGTTATGTGTGATTTTGCTGAGAGGCAGGTGGAACAAATAACTGTTGCGCTTAATGGTGTCAAGTCAGATGCTTCTGGTATGCTCTCTACCGCTGAAAGGCAGCTTGCCACGGCAATAAATGAACTCGCTGCTGCTAAGGATAGGCTCCATATAGTTGAAGCCAAAGATTGGAAGCGAGTTGTTGACTGGCGGGTTGAGCTTCTTGATTATATCGAATGGCTCGGCGAAGATTTGTCTAAGTATCGTCACCTGGTCGGTGAAGCTTTTGAGGATGACGATGTCGAAGAATCTGCTTTAGTAGTGAAAAAGCCATTGCTTCTTCCATTGAGCACCCCAAAACTGTTAACACTCCCCTCTCCTGAAAACTGCTCTAGCAAGTGTTGATCCTGCCATTGCTTATGTTTTTTCTCCCACTTCTTTATCACCTTCTTCGGATGTAACAGAGTAGTGTTATCAATAAAACTGGACTTTTGTTGTTTTTCTTCTTTTTGGCTTTGTTGTAGTTGTTGTGTCTTTTGCGGCAAATTCTTTTATAACTGCATTTGTGCTTACACTACACCAAAAGGCCAGTTTAGCTACGTCGAGCTGGCCACGGTTCTAAACCGTTGGTTTATTTGCCACGGCAAAAAACCGAAGCTATAATTACCAACGGCTTAAAACCGTGGGTAAAAAAAACCTGGCCACGGCTGAAAACCGTTGGTTTGTAGCAACGCCTCAAAACCGTGGCTATTAGTAGCAACGGCTAAAAACCGTGGGTATTAGCCGCAACGGCTAAAAATCGTGGCTGAGTAGCAACGGCTCAAAACCTTGGGTATTAGCAGAAACGGCTTAAAACCGTTGCAAAAAAAAATTTTGGCCACGGTTCAAAACCGTGGCTATTTGTAGCAACGGCTCAAAACCGTGGCTATTAGGAGCAACGGCTCAAAACCGTGGCTACACTAAAAGTTGAAAAAAAAATTGGGCGGGCTATTTTGGCCCTCGACTTCCATCGACAAACCTTCCCTCCACTCGACAAACCTGCTCCCTCCACTCGACATCGACCCTCTCTGCTCCCCTCCACTCCACTCGAAGCTCCTCCTTTCCTGCTCCCTCCCTCGACTCTACTCCACTCGACTTCCCTGCTCCCTCGACTTCCCTGCTCCCTCCCTCGACTTCCCTCCTCCCCTCCTTCCCTGGCCTTCCCTCCTTACTCGGCGTCTTCAACCTCCAAACCATTTGCAAAATCGATCAGCGACTGCAACCATTCTCTCGTACAGGTACTCTCTCTCTCTCTCTCTGTTTTATTTTTGATGAAATTAGGGTTCCTGAATGTAGAGTTTTTTTATTTAGAGGTTTTGAATCTCTAGGGTTCCTGAATTGTTTTTTGAATCTGTAGGTTTTATTTAGAGGTTTTTTGAAATTAGGGTTTGAATCTCTAGGGCTCAAAACCGTATGCCTGATAAATTCCTGATATAATTTAATTTTTTGAATCTTTAATTTTTGTATGAAATTCCTGATATAATTTGAAACCAGGAAATACATCTCAGGAATATAGATTAAGAGTAGAAGTAAGTCATTGCTAATTTATAAATTAGGTTAAAACATTAAACCTACTATGATGGTTGACAATGGCTATTATGTGTGACTGTGCACCTTAAGCAAATCTCAGAGAAAGAACAAAGTTTCGAGTTATTCTATAATTATATCCGAAAAGCAGGTCACCTTGTTCCAGGATAAAGTTAGAGTGTGTCAGCCCATGAAGAGAAACTAAAATCTGCTGCACCCTAATAATTTTTGTCTAATACTTGTTGTTTCTTGTTTGGCTGAATTGTTTAGTTTCTAAACGATTGTTGATATAATAGTAGTAAGTATATAATCAGAGATTTCAGAGTGCTCTTTATGGTGTCCAAGATGTATAGATCACCACCAAGGAATAGTAACTGATTTTGAAGTATATAATCCCTTGACATTCTATGCTAATGTCTGTGATTGAGTAGTGAAAACACTATTAAATCATATTTTTTGGATCACTATGTTTCCATAGAACAAGTAATCGAATAGGCGTTATGAGCGTCCATGTCCTCGAGATGGTGCAACAACTGATTAAATGATCTACTGATATGGCCTACGCATGCAAATTATGGCATGGGAGTGACATTTAGATTTTTCCTACTCAATGACTCAACAATGAAACTTCAAGCATGGAGTGTCATTTGATTTATTTTTTTTAACAACTTTTGCAAAACATCCTCAACATCAATGTAGCTCTACTATTTCTGTGATTGACTCACCTTTTTTCCAATAAAAATATGCCTTCGACAAATGCTTTCAAATTGAGAGTTATTGTTTGTGTTCAGATCACATGTATGTACTATGTTTTGAATTCCTTTTTTAACTTTGCAAGTCCCAAATGGCCGGCCACAATAATATTGTAGGGTTTATATGTTCCTTTACACTGTTAAATTCAGAACAAATTCATTTATTTATTTTTATCTATTTATCTCACACCCTCCAATGGAGCAGTTGCAGGACTTGGACTACTGTATTGATTCCAATCCTTCTTGGGGTGAGAACCCATGGAACCATTTTTTCATTTTATGGGTTTTTTTTTTTTTATCATATAATTTGTATAATGTTTCACGTGTTAAAGGGTAGAATTTGATTTTTTTCTAGTTAGTTCATTTTGTATGATTTCCTTGCTTGTTTATACTGTTTTTCATAATGGGGTTTTGTTAGAAACTTGAGAAATGTGGAATGTTTGATTTGGTGTTTGAGAGGTTCTAGTAGGTTTTTTTTTAAAAGCTTCAGAGTAGCTTATTTGATGGGTTTAAGAAGTTGCTGAGTGGGTCTTTTAGTGGGGTTTTAAGAGGTTGTAGATTAATTTCAATTGGAACATAATGCTGTAAAGACTGTGAGGTTTTGCTTTACAGAAACATAGTTTTCATCATGTAGAGTTCATCCCAAAGGGTTATTTAGAATCGTTTATTTGTTAGTTCATTTTCCTGTTTTTCAATTGTTTTTATTGGTAAGTTGAGGATGACGATGAGGCAGAGACAGTGGGCTGTTGCACACTTAAAGTGGAAAATGTTGAACTGGTTCCTCCGAACAAGTTACAGGTAGATGGAAAATTTACAATCTAAGATTCTTCCAATGCTGTTTTGGTTCTGTACGTTGACGAGTAAATCATTTGTGAATTTGAGGCTTTTAATTATGGAAGTAATGTTCTGATTTTTCTGCTTACAGTTTGATTTCCTTGGTAAGGATTCCATCAGTATATACTTACTGGTAGTCAGTTTCAAACTTCAGGGAACGCCTCCAGGCGCTAGACATGTCCCAATTCCAGTTCTTTTCTCTCCACTTTTTCTACTTCAAGGGGCTGGGGTGTTGTTTGCAGTTTCAAGATTGGTTGAAAAAATTGTTCTCTTACTTCGTAGTGGAACTGCTACGGGAAGATATCTGGCAATCTCTTCAAGAGCTCGTAATTGCTTTGGGTTCTTGCATCATGGTTCAAGGTCTATTGATTAGTAGTTTAAAGTCAGATCTGATGCTAGTGGGTTACTTACATGTTAGAAACATATTTGGATAGAATCTGATTATCTTACTAAAATCTTTAGTTGGTCGCCTCTCAGTAATACCACTAAAATCTTTCAGTGTATTGTGGTTGTTCATGCACATGTTAAATTTTCATCTCATGTTTGTAGGAAGAGAAACACCTTCTGTAGCTGGAATTATTAACCCTGGTGCTGAGGGATTTCAGAAGCTCTTTTTTGGTCAAGAGGAAATCGCCATTCCAGTTCATTCTGCGTGCGTTTTCGTCCACACTCTATGTGTTTCTGTTTCTTCTGCTTGAATTGATATTTTAGAATGTTAAATTAATCTTCATTATGACACTGGGATTATAATTTAAAGAGCCGTGGCTAACTGGTTTTGAAAAGATGATATGGTATAATGTCAATATTTTTTCTTATTGTGATCAACTCGGTTCAAATCAAGGTTTCTTCTTGATTTAAAATGTATATTATAGTACGATCTTTTATATTCTTAAAGTATTAAGGCTGAATATTTTTTAATAATGATAACTGCAAATAGAAATGATAATACAGTGTGCTTAGACCCATTCTTCAGTTGGGCTTTACATTTGCCTTAGTTGTGTTTGCCTGAAATCAACTTAAAACCAAATATTTTCTAGCTGTTTGGTAGATGTAGTCAAGCAACAGTCCTGTTCAGTGCCTTGTCATCCTTGTTCCCTAACCACAAAATGACTAGTAGGGCTTTGAAGAAACAACTACATTTTAAGTGAGGTTAATTGCTACTACAAACTGCAAGTCAACCAAAATTTGTCTAATTTGTTATATAGTTCAGGAAGCAGTGATCCAATCAAATTGAAGCCTTATACTTTTAACTCAAAATGAGGTGACAAGGATCACAAGCCATGGCACACTTTTTTCTGAATCTGATTTATTCCCTCCTTTCTTTGCGAAATTCTGAAGTTTTCTCATATACTTTTGGATATATTCTGCAGCGTTGATGCGGCTTGTGCAGCACACCCAACCGCTGATGTTTTTATCAACTTTGCATCATACAGAAGGTCAGTGGTTATTTCTGCTACTGTGTATCTTTATTGGTTTGACTGAGGAGTCATTACTCATTTTGTTCAAAATATTTGCAGTGTTGCCGCTTCTTCCATGGCTGCTCTGAAACAGCCTACAATTAGAGTTGTAGCCATAATAGCAGAAGGTGTTCCAGAGTCTGACACCAAGCAGTTGATTGCATTTGCAAAAGCAAATAATAAGGTGAGACCAAATGATTTTGAACCACTGAATAGGTCATGTTGTCTTGTTTCCAATCCAATTTCTAGAGAAACAAAGTGACCAAATATAAGACGTATTCAAATAATTTAATTAGTTGAAATTGTAAAGACTGGGAAACTTCAGAGTATTTGGTAGTTGATCTTAATGCTGATATTTTCAGGTTGTTATTGGCCCTGCCACTGTTGGAGGCATTCAGGCTGTAGCCTTTAAGATTGGTGATACTGCTGGAAAAATTGACAATATAATCCAATGCAAGCTTTTATAGACCTGGGTCTGTTGGATTTGTTTCAAAATCTGTATGTATCCATTTCAGCTTCTCTTTTTTTCCTCTCGATTTCTATCCACACATTGTCTAACCACCTTTTTCTTGTCCTAGGAAAGTGGTCATATCAATTGTAGTTCACATATAATTCATTCTAAGCAATTCAAGAAATTGCTTATCATTGATTCAATTCTATGGTTTAGCCTAGAAGTTTTTGAGAAACCCCTAATCGTACAAAGCTTCAATGTTTCCGTTTTCCAAATAAGATTCCAGTTATAGTTACTTTGGTATTGTATGTGGTCTAGAGAAGTTCTTTGAATTTCCAGGTGACCTAGTTTGACTTTTTTATATCCCATTTAGCATGACCTGCCTTTCAACTTGAACTCTCAACTCTTTAATATTTGACTTTCTTTTAAGCTCAAATTTGATTGATTCTTGTATGTCGAACAATTAAGTTGTAGTTTACGTGTCCATTTGAAAAACATGTCATATCTAATGTGTTTTTCAATCACAGGGTGGCATGTCCAATGAACTATACAACACAGTTGCACGTGTGACAGATGGAATCTACGAAGGTGCTTAAATGATTTGGAATATTTTTATTCAATTGTTATCTTCCTGGTGGCTGCATCTTATGTGGATTCAGGGTTCGGATAATTATTGAAAGTGTGAAAATTTCTGCAGGCATAGCAATTGGAGGGGACGTGTTCCCAGGCTCAACTCTTTCTGATCATATTCTGCGCTTCAACAACATTCCTCAGGTGATTCACTGTTTACAATATTTACCATATGTTAGACAGTTTTTGTAACAAAGTGGGTGTATTACACATCTAGCTTCTAGGTTACACATGGATGGAGAATGCTTCAATACTATCTCTGCATAATACTTTAATCATAAACCACTATGGTCAAAAGTGTATATTTTGCATGTTTACATGACCTACCGCAACCTTAGTCACACAGCTTAGATTTTAATTATTCTTGTGGACTGATTATATTTACATCTGCCCTGCAGTAGAATAGATTCTTTGGATGGCCCCAGTAACACTCAGCTCATGTCATATTTGCTCACGAAAGTTTTATGTCCTATATTTTTGTTTTTAATGTATTCCGCTCTGATCCCCCAGGTCAAAATGATGGTTGTATGAGTATTCCCTTGTTGAAGCCCTAAAGCAGGGGAAGGTCAATAAACCAGTTAGTCTTTTTCTTATTAACCATAAAGTTAGTCTTTTTTGTTGAACCACATGAGCTTAATGGAACACTTTTAAGTTGTCAAGTTAATAGAACTTGGGTATTCTCAAACTCATTTAAGTTTATAGAGAAGCATTTGATGATAGCATTTCATTTGAAACAAGTGAACATACACTCCAAATGTTTTCAGGTGATGAAACTCCAGTTTTCTCTGTTTCATTTTTGTACTGCATATTTATTAATAGTTCTCTTCTATGCAGATATCATTGTTAAATTGTTTTTTCAGTTAGGATGACTGATGTGTTGGTTGCTGCAGGTAAACATGGTTGACTGGCTCAAGACAATGGTTGGCAATAGGCGTTCAGAAGAAGTTGTGGATCCAAACATTGAGACAAGACCTTCAACTAGAGCTTTGAAACGAGCCCTTTTAACTGCCTTGAGGTGTGTTGACCCAGATTCTGACAAGAGGCCAAAGATGAGCCAAGTTGTCCAAACAACTGAAATAACAGTTTATGATTACTTTGTTAATCATCGCCGTATTGAGTTCCGCTATTCAGCTGAGTTACCTTGCATCAATGTTGGGAAACCAAAGCGTCCAATGTACATTCCCCTGGAGGTGATTAAGCTTCTTGTTTGACTTAACTGATTTTGTGATTGTTGACCTCTAGTGCCTAAACTGAAGCTTGCTTGCTGCAGCTTTGTTCTTTGGTGTCCTTGCAACGCTATACAAGGCATTGTCCACATTCCAGATTGGGCATGCAAAGGCAGGAAATGTGTGTGTGGCATCATTTGTGAATGGAAAGCAAAGGCAGGAAATGTGTGTGGCATCATTTGATTGGGCATGCAGTGGGATTTGAATATTGTTGTTCAAAGGGCGTTGGATTTGTGAATTACGCAATGCATGACAGTGCCAAAAATGCTATTGAGGGGATGAAGGGAGCGGCACTTGGTAATTTAGAAGTGTAGTATCATTTTCTGTGATTAATGAAATGTGGTTCTATTTGTCATATTAAATGTTGTTTATTTCTTGTGTAGGATCAAAGGCTTTATATGTGGCAAGGGCAATGAAGAAAGAGGAGCAGGAGAGAATGTTGAGCCGCTATTTTGAGGAGCGGGAGGAAAAAATATAGATATAAGGTAGTTTACTGGTTATTCATTTCATCACAAACATGCACATTTGCATTGCTTACAAGTTTTTGAAATGTGTCATTCAGGGATTGAATATCTATGTAAAGAATATAAATGATGATGTGGAAGAGGAAGAGTTTAAGCAACTGTTCAGTATGTGTGGGACTGTGCGCTCAGAGTGTGTTCTTTTTAGTAGCAATCTCAGAGTGTGTTCTTTTTAGTTAAGGTTGGAGAGGTGAGTAGCTTGAAGACAGGTAAAAACCCATTGGAATTGTTTATTGCAATTTCGTGATTTTGTTGTGAGTAGTGAGGAGAAACACTGATTTCGGGTTCTTATATTTTGCAAGATTTAACATGGTAGTTGTAGTTGCTATATATATGCATTTGAGTCTACACAATTTCTTCTGAATTAGAGATCATAACAATGATATGTTTTTTCAAATGCAGCTCTTCAATGCATGAACAAGGAGATAAGATTCCATCTGGAGGCATGATTGTAGAAAATCTGAAACAGAAGACAGAGATGGAGACAAAGAACCTGGATGAGGAACAGAAACGAGTTGGCCGTGAGTTCAAGGAGATTCCTCCTTGGACGAAGCAGATCACAGTGAGAGGACTTGTTGCAAGTCTTGTCATTGGGGTCCTTTATAGTGTTGTTATTATGAAGCTTAACCTCACAACTGGGATCACTCCTAACCTCAATGTCTCTGCAGCTCTTGTTGCATTTGTGTTCATCCGGTCCTGGACGAAGCTGCTTAAGAAGGCTGGATATGTGTCGACTGCATTCACTGAGCAGGAAAATACTGTAATTCAAACATGTACATTCGCGTGTTATGCCGTTTCACTTGGAGGTTAGAGTCTATAAATTTGTAAATACGTGGTGTTTTCAAAGAAATTTATCTTAAGTTTAATATGCTCCAAACATTTTGTGATTTGTTGCTCGGCAGGTGGATTTGGTTCCTACCTTTTGGGTCTCAATAAGAAGACATATGAACAAGCAGGGGTTGATACAGAGGGGAATGCCCCGGGAAGCTACAAGGAACCTGCTGTTGGTTGGATGACTGGTTTTCTTTTTGTGACATGCTTTGTTGGCCTGTTTGCCGTGGTTCCTCTCCGAAAGGTATGGTTTTCATTTGATTACCACTGAACGTTTTTTCTTTTTCGGGGGATTACAAATGCTTATTTGAATATTTCTTTATTCTGTACAGCAACAGGTTTTTATCTCTTTTTGCAAATTGTTTCTAATTGATGCATTTTTTTTATTTTTTTAAATTTTATACTGGTTAATTCTATCAACTAAATAGCAAATGTTTGCTAGGAGAACTAATGCTTCGTGAATGTTTTCAAGTAGAGCTCATAGATACTCGGAACAGTTTGGTCAGAGAAGGCCAAGAAAAAGCCTAAAGCACAACCTAACTTCAAATAGCCATTGCTTACCATGAAGAAGTTGAAATCACACCCACTGTATATGCAAACTAAAGACCTCCAAGGCTACTATAAGGAGATTACTTAATGCAAGTGTTTGATTTATCAAAAAAAAAAAAAAAATTTGAAAGCATTGTTAGCTATATCAAATGTTAGTTCAATTTTGAAAATATTGACGACCATGAAAAATGACGTTCAAGTAGATATACACGTCAAAATGACGTTCAAGTAGATATACATGTCAAAATAAGCATTGTTAGCTATATCAAAATGACGTTCAATTTTGAAAATATTGACGACCATGCACCTAAATAACATTTAAAGAATGAAGTGTCGTGGACTCGGAGCAGCGAAGTTTGCTTGCAGGGTTGGTCTGCCAAGAATTGGAGCTGCTCTGTCTAGTTTTTTTCGGTGCTGCAATACACTGGACAGCACGCTCTGTTTTGACAGAGTGGTCTGTCCTGATGCACTCTGTTGCTTTTTTTTTTCTTCTGCTGTTAGTTTTTTTTTTCTTCTACTGTTTGTGATTTGTCATATTCTGATCCATGTTCTTCCACATGACCTGCCTTGCAAAACAAAAAGTGAAAACTTTTCTAAACTTCTTAGGAGGTAATGTTGTTAAAGAATATATTTTAATTTGATGCAATATGCAATATAATTATGTAGAACTAAGAGCAAAAACCATGAATGGAACAATCATCCCATTACTTGTTTAGTTCTAACTTCTAACAACAGTCTTATATGTTTTGACTCAGTGGGTTACCACACAAAAATATGCAGCGATTCTATTTTTGGGACAAATGCTCGCACAATTGAAGAAGTCTCCAAGAAAGTTGATATGTTTGCAAACATACTTACTTGCATTTATGTTTTGGGCAGACATTGAGAAGGCTTGCTCAGAATAGAGAGGCAGCAAGGAAAAGCAGACTCAGAAAGAAGGTTTATTTGTAGTGCATGTAGATAGATGATCAGTAGCCAATGATGAACCATTAATTGTTTGATGTTGTACAACTCTCTAGTTCTCTCTCTGATCAGCATTTATTGATCAAGTCTTTGTTGCTTTTCTTGTGTTTGTCACAGGCATATGTGCAGCAGCTTGAGTCAAGTCGGATCAAGCTCACTCAGCTTGAACAAGAGCTTCAAAGAGCTAGGGCTCAAGTGAGTCACAAAACCTAGCTTCTTTTTAAAAGTTTTAGTTTTTTGAAAAAAAAATAAAATCCTTAACACAATGTTTGGTTTTTTGCTCTTCAATTTAGGGTGTTTTCTTTAGTGGAGGAGCTCTTATGGCTGATCAAGGTCTTCAAGTGGGGATGAGCAATCAAAGCCAAGGTATATCTCTCTCTCTCCTCTCTATAATCCAAACTCATTCTAGCTAGCTAGAATTCATTTCTAATTTAATATATATTTGAATTTCATAATGTTTAATTTGTGCAACTTTACGTGGACAACTGCCTTGCACACTTGGATGAGATGATGGGCTTGAAGGCAATGCTCATGAAAGCCGATCTCTTTCATCTCGTTTCAGGCATGTGGAAGACTCCGGCGGAGCGCTGCTTTTTGTGGATGGGTGGGTTCAAGCCCTCTGAAATCATCAAGGTACGCCCTAATTACACTGACAAACATTTCATTTGTTTGCACAAAAATAAAGAATTAATATTGTTAATGGGTTAATTTTTATGATCTGATCAGATAATGTCTTAACCGTCCAATTGGCTATTAATATTCTGATTTCAGTCTCGTAAGAGAGCAATCAGCACATTCATTTGCTATCTTTGCCAATAAATATAAGACTCGCCTTATTCATGTTGACTCAGTATAATACCCATTAGGTGCTTTTTCATGAATGATTAATTCTTGGATTCCCATTTTTAATTTCCAATATAATTTCCATGTTGACTCAGTATAATACCCATTATATGCATCTATAAATAATATAACATGTCATTGTATATGCTTGCCCTCCCTGCAATGCAGCCTTTTTTGCCTACATGTTTGGAATGACTTCTTATTGATACAATGGTTGGTTGGATTATGCCAAATGTAGCAAAAAAAATCAATTGGATTAATACAAGTCTACAAGAAAAATTGATCTTTTTTGCTACATTTGGCAAACTATGACATTATTCTGTTAGGATAGTGGCTGATTCAGTTGGAAAACAATCATGAACTTTTTTTATTGGATCATTGGATTATTCATTGTATCTTGTATTAGTGTGGTTAAGGTGCAAAGGTGCAGTGAGGGAGTGATACCCTATTTGTGCCTAGGCGCAAGGCATGCGCCTAACGTACATTAGGAGCACCCCAATTTGAAATTTTATTGCTATGTTCTAGTGCTTTGAGTGAACACTGAAATTGAGTTCAGTTTATTGAAATTCTGTTGAGAAACATTTTAAATTGCATAAAATTGCATATCAACTATCTTCTATGTGATCGTATCCTGAATGCTTCCTATACTTAGAGTAATTAAGCATCTTGTACGAAAACAATTCTTATTACTGGTGTGAGATATCAAACATGGAAATATTGTCCTCTCATATTATCACCCTCATCTCTTTTGTGCATGAATGGAATGCAGGCTGCTAACACAAGTGTTGTTACTAAAGGGAGCAGGTTGCTATATGTTGCAGAGTGCTATGTTGTTACATGTTATGTTGTTTAGGAAGGATTTATGTTAGATTAGTTGTCAATAAATGTAGTACTATAAATAAGAGAGCATAAGAGAGAAAAAGGGATTCATTTGATTTGTAAGAAAATTGTACACTTGAGCATTTGCTCTACAGGAGATTAGCTATCTCGAATTAGCTTTCTTATTGAATACAATCCATTCCATTTACTGTCATCAATTCAGAATTACAATTACAAGTTCTTCAGTCTGTAATTTCACTTCATTGCCTGTATTGCATCACTGTCAGTAGAACTGCATTGGTTTAACACCGTAACCAAAAAAAAAATTAAAAAAATTAAAAATTAAAAATTTAAAAAAAAAAAATTTGCCACGGCTAAAAACCATGGCTACCTTGCCACGGCTTATAACCGTGGCTAGTACTGGCCACGGCTTAAAACCGTTGCTAAAGCTATTGCAACGGTTTAGAACCGTGGCCATAACTTGCAACGGTTTTAAGCCGTTGCTACTCCTGGCCACGGCTTAGAACCGTGGCTAAGATTGTTGCAACGGTTTATAACAGTGGCTAAATCATCAACCGTCCTCGAGATAAAACCGTTGCTAATATTTTTGCCACGGTTTTTAGCCGTTACTGGGGATTTAGCGACGCCTCTACAGCCCACGGCTCTAAGCCGTGACAATGGGTTACCCCCACGGTTTAAAACCGTTGCTAATGGGTATTTTTGGTGTAGTGTTAGGCTCATCGCTCATCTAATGATGGGTCACCATTGTCCTTCCCGATTTACTATATATAGTTGTTTTTTCCTTTACTTTTTCGAATCGCATTGACTTGCTCCCTTAACTCTGACTTTGTGTTTGTTAGTTCGAAGTCCTTTTGTTAACCTATTAATTGAGCATTTACTTCGTTAACTCAACATCTTGGTCAACTCAAAGTTTTTAAGTTTAGTTGACTCGGGTGTCCAACCTTTACTTCGTTAGTTCGACATCTCGGTCGATTCGAAGTTTTTTGTATTTAGTTGACTCGGGTGTCCAACCTTTACTTCATTAGTTCAACATCTCGTTTGATTCGAAGTTTTTTGTGTTTAGTTGACACGGGTGTCCAACCTTTACTTCGTTAGTTCGACATCTCGGTTGTTTCGAAGTTTTTGTGTTTAGTTGACTCGGGTGTCCAACCTTTATTTCGTTAATTCGACATCTTGGTCAATTCGAAGTTTTTTGTGTGTAGTTGACTCAGGTGTCCAACCTTTACTTCTTGGTTGATCAGACTAGAAGTTGTGTGTCTGTCTTTTGTCGTTTGATTGCTTTGTATGGCTAATTTATTAACGTATATATTCTGTTTTTCACGCATAAATTTGGAGTTTCTAAAGTCGTAATCTTATTGATATTTTCTTGATGTTTTCATCAGCCTTAGCCGTTAAGGCATCTACGCTGGTTCGGAGTACGATTTGTATTGTCATCCTTTGCTTCGTCCTCGTATGTTGTGTATGACGATGTGACTGGCGGGCTCAATGTGTTTTTTTGTCCGATGGCTGAGTAATATTGGCTTATTTGATCATGCTTATGTCATTACCAAATTGTCTGACCGTGCTTTTACCAAACTATCCAATCATGCTGATGTCGTTGCCATGTCTGGTGTCAACCATCGAGGTCTGGTGTCAACCATCGGTGTTTGGTCGAGTATGTTGCTGCCAGCTTTGTCGTTAGTGGTTTAGGTCGAGCTTGCAATCGCTGATGAGATATTTTGACTCGTGCGAATTGGTTGATGCAAACTTCTCCATGTTTTGTGCATTAGTGTTTCATCGGTACCCTTGTTTTGATATAGATTGGTTGGAGTGAGGAGTTTGCTTAGTTGCTTCGAGTGTTTTGCTTCCTCCAGCTATGCAGTGTGTGGCGTATATCAACTCCTGGACTGTTCTTTTGATCCTGCAACATTGTTTGTTTTCTCATTCCATGTGATCTGTTTGTCTAGCATTTTGATGAACTCATCGAGTTGCCCTTTCTAAGCCTAGTGCTCGATTTTATTTTTAATTGTAGCATTCTTCGATATCGTGTCCATGAACCTTATGGAATAAACCATATTTGTTTTTGTCTCTCCCTTCCGGATCCCCTTTCATCCGAAGTGGCCAATTGACGTTGTCCCACTTCGCTATGTGTTTCAGTATATTTGCTCAACTTGTCTTCAGGGTTGTGTATGGCTTGTATGTGGTCTTCATCATACTCATTACCCGTTCGTGTCGAGTTCGCGTTGGTTGTAGCCTCCCAGATTTTTTTCGTCGCGAATCACTCCTTCCGCCACTTCGATGTTTATTTGATGAGTTGTCGCCTTCCTGTTGTTCGTCGTCCTGCCTTTTTTCTTCTTTTATTTCTCGTTTCCTTGAAATTTTTTCTATTTCTTGATCATTTTTTCTCATGGCTGCCTTCATCTCCTCAAGGGAGATATGTTTTTGTGCTATTTTTAGCAGGATTACCATGCCCTTTGGAGGTTCTAGGTTAAGAGCGTAAAAAAGGGGCATCTCTTCAATCCAGCCACGAAGGTTGCAGCGAATGTGTCGTCGCTACATCCGTCAATCATTGTCAATTCATTGGTAAAGCAGTTGACATATTCCCATATCATTTCTTCGGGCTTCTGTCTGATGTGCAGGAGGTAGTGTGGCCCTTTCCTCATCCGCTGCCTTCCAATGAATCTGGTGATGAAAGCGATGGCCAAAGCTTGAATGGAATCTATTGATCTTGGTGTTAGGCTATTGAACCAGTTCATCGCTATAGACGTGAGGCTATATGGGAATGTCCTGCATAAGATCGACTTTGTGGTCTCCTTCAGAGCCATCATGTGGTGAAAGTGCCTCAAATGATCGGTTGAGTCGGAAGTTCCATCATATACTTCAAATCTTGGCGGAGTGAACTTTTTCGGCATTGTCGTTTTCATGAAGGCATCGGAGAATAGCGGCTTCGCCAACTTGTATAGTTTGTTGGGATCCATGACCCCTATTTTGAACGGGATTTCGGTAAGCGTCTCTTCACACGAAGGATTCTTGCCTCGAAGGAGCTTGTTGCTTTCAAACTTTCCCTGTTGGGGTTCTGCTGGGATTTCGTCACTCCCTTGAGTTCAATTGGTGGAGTTTTGTTGTGGCAGTGCATGAACAAGATTAGTTGGTTGTATGTGCTCCTATGTGATCTTCTCCAACATCTTTGTTACATGAACCATCTGGGTTATGAACAAATCCACTCGAGGGTCCGTGGTAGTGTTGTCGGATACTTGGGTTGTTTAGACTATTGTGTGTTGTGGATCAGCATTCTCGGATGCTATTGGTCTGGTGATCTGGGTTGCTTCTTCTCCTCTAGTTGTCGGTGATGCATTAGTGGGAGAGTTGTCATGATGTGCATACTGCATTATTTTTTTCGATGGCTTGTTGATCTTTTGTCAGGTTGTGTTGAGCTTTGCCACTATGTGTTCAACTTTTAGAAAAAGAAACTCGTTGTTTCCCACATACGGCGCCAAACTGATGCATCCAAAAATTGCCCTCCTGTGAGTTTGACCTGCAAAACAATTGTTAGACTGTCAAAAACCAACTTTTTGGTGGGCGAAGGCACTCCGATGCTCAAGTTAGTAACTTTGTTGGAAGAAGGATGTAAATCTGGACAAAACTGAGTTAAAATTGCATACCTTTGTCGAATATTTCATTTACCTTTTATAATGGTCGTGGTTAACTCTTTGCGTGACTTAAGCATGTGAGGCGCAACGAAATGAGATGTTTCTTGTAACAGTCTCCTTCTTTATGGTGATGCGTTCAGAGAGGCGTAACTCCCTCCACGACTTTTTTTGGTGCAATTTTCCTCTTCTTTATGAGAGAACTCATGTTGGATCTAGATCTGAGCTTTGATTTGTTTGGGCCTGGATTCAGGCCATGTTTATTTTTTTCTTATTAGCGGGCCTCGTCTAGGCCTCTGTAGTTGCCTTTATTCTTCCTGGGCTTTATGAGCTGGCCCAATAGATTGGGCGTCGTATTCTCGTGATGGAAATCTTTAGGCCACGTGTATGGCTGTGATGATTGATCTATTTTGATGAATCATCAGTAATAATAGAAATTACATTTACATACTTTAGCAAGAAAAAAATTGCCTTAGTAGAACTACTAACTTTTTCCAGCGAAATTTTTTGTTGCTAATTGTGACTATTGCCAAAGAAAACTTATATTAGGAAATATTTTTTAATATAATTGTTTATGGGAGTTGCTACATTTACCAAATTGTTTGGCTCGATGCCCCCAACTTTATTTTTCAGATTTGGCTTTTAAAAATTGTTTGGTGTACCCAACCATGTTTTGTTTACCTTAAAATAAAAATAGTCAATTACTCGCTAAAGAAGATTATTGGTAGTAAGCAAAATTTTTATTGTAAATTTTTTATGCATAATTTTTTTTTTCTGATTTTAAATGCAAAATTTTTTAATCTGATGTATTTGTTTGGTCAACTCTTACTCTATGGTTGATAAATATTGTAATCATATGATTATAGGTGGCAAACAAATAGTCTTTTTACGTATATTTCTTGTTTCCACAAACTACCATTGTATTAAGGTTCGAGGACTCTTTAAAACCACATATGTTTTTAAAATTTTAAAATAAATAAATAAAATACCATAATGTTTACTATTTATTATAGAACTTGAGATGGTGGATAGTCTCTATGATGTTTGTACGAAGATTTGTAACTTAACGAATGTGTGAATAGATTTTTAGTTTACCTATTATCTTTCTTTCAAAAGCCAACTAGCTCTCCTAAACGAGAAAATTCAACATTAAATAGTTTAATTGATTAAAAATTGTAAGTCAGTGTTACATATTTTAGGTGGTTCAACAAAATCGAAACATCCCAAATGTCGACGTAACAAAAGTTTAGTGCAACGGAGCCAAATGGTCGGGTACATGTAACAATCCCCTTGTTTATATTCATGTTAGAAACAAAATATTTCCTTTGTAAATGTACTTAGCATTACCAACAAAAGTTTTATTGGTAAATCTAAATTTTAGTCACAAGTTAGGTTCAAGTTAGCGGAGGAGGAGGATGAGGAGAAATAAGGAGATGACACGGTTGAGTTCTCCTTTCATTTGTTCAAGTTAGGTTCTGGGTCCTTATGGGATTTGGCATGGGTTTGGGTTTAGCATTGGATTGTTGTAGCACCATGCATTTTCACCGTAACTATCACTTTGTACCACTTTTTGAGTTTGTCAAATCATTGCTCTCCCAACGTCTTTTTCTTTTGATACGATTCATCATTTCAGCTCCCAATCCTACAAAATCATAAAAATGAGATAATTAAAATAAAATATAATACATAAGCAACTAACAAGTACAAATAAGAAGGTAACTTATGTAATGTTTATGTGAATATCATTTGGTTATTGAAATTTTTTGGTCGAAGAAATTTTTGCTTAGCTCGCCTCTTGAGCAAAGTTTTTTCAAAAGTTTGTGTTGAGAAATACTTGCTGGACAATTTTTCTTTCCAATCAAAATTTTCCTAGGAACCAAATCCCTCTACTTTAAAACTACAATTGGCATTCATTGTTCCAGGAATAGTGGGTGTGACCCTATCTGTCAAGATTTTGAAGTTTTTAAACCCCTTCCTCCCCCACCCAAAATTTCATAAACCAAGCCAATCCAATATCTATTTTATGGTTGTATGTTTTACTCCCACATCCAAGCATATATTTTTGAGTCTCAATCAAGACTCAATCCAATATCTTACCAGATTAGCAAACATGGTTTGAGGCATCTTAATTCTCTAATATTGTGTCAAAAATATATTGTTTTGAGAATGCCCCTCGCACTTTCTCTTATTTTACAGCAATCGAGAATTTACTCTGTTGGTGTCCTCATGTGTCAAGTGCGTCAAAATTTTGGTTTTCCAAGAATGCCCCACTTTTCTCTTATCAGCTAACTCAACCCAATCTTACATATGGGCATAATTTTAGGCCTATAAGCCTATATATTAGGCCCAGTGAATACATTTATCCAATATCAATCAAAATTTTGAATTTGATCATCTTATTAAATCAATGTAAGCATTTTTTTATCCTCTAGTTATAACATGCTTTATTGAGTTGAGGTGGTTAGGACAGACAAACGCCAGACAGGTAGTTAAGCCCTAGCAAAAAGAATGTGAAAGTAGTATACTATAATGATGATGCATATAAAAAATGAGAGTTGCTATGCATACCCGATTATTTGGCTCGGCTGCACCGACATTTTTGGATGTTTCGACTTTTTTGCACCAACCTAAAATATGTAACACCGACTTATTTTTTTTATCAATAAAAACTATTTGGTGGTTAATTCTCATTTGTGAGCATTAACTTGTTCTTGACAAAAAGGCAAAAGTACATCTTATCGATAAAACTAAGGGGTTTATTCAATTAAGGATTTTAATGGATTGTTGAGGATTTAAAAACTCATGGATTTGAAGGATTTTAATGGATTTTACGAAATCTACATGGATTTTGATGAATTTTAAAGGATTGGATTTTAAAGGATTCTTACGGATTTCTATGGATTCTTATAAAGTTATTAGTCATAGGAAGCCATGAAAAACACCCCTACTGAAATCATTGCTTGGGACATGCCCCGCTGAAATTAGTTCCTCACCTAATTCATCCAATTTTCAATAGATCTTTACAACCTTTGGATGATATCCATCTCTAGACAGAAAAACATGGACTTTTGTACCTTTAGCAACATACTATACTCAAGCTTCTTTTTTTTATACCTTTAGTAGACATTATTGCCCTGACCTTAGCAACATCTTCCCACATCCATTTGGCAGCATAAATAGCATAAATATTGGATAACAATATATAAGTACATTCCATTTGGAGTCCAAGCTCAAAGAGTTTCTGTAATACCTGCGTTAAAAAAAATAAAAATAAAAAAAAAGATTTTTTAGGGCGGGGTGTACTCAGCAAAGGTGGTGGGGGGCACATAGCCACCCACCCCTTAAAAGGAAACGACCCCCCCCTTTCTTCTTCTTTCTTTTTCCTTTTCTTTTTTCTTACAGAGTGCGAAGTTCTTCGAAGTACTCTTCGCCTCCAGCCGTTTTTCTTCGACATTTTTGGGTGATTTCTTCCCCCAAGCTCACCTCCTCCTCCTCATTTCTTCCTCTCTTCCTTCCCCTCTTCATTTCTCTGTTGTTTTTTTCGAAAAAAAAAAATTTCAATTTTCATTTGGGTTTGGGGTTTGATCGGTTTCCATAGCTCCGATCAGTCGTGTTGGGGCCTTGGTGGCGTCCTTGGGAGCCCTTAGAATCGACATGCAAGGTTGCTTTGGGGTTGGCCGAAAATTTTTCAAAAAATCAGGGTGCATGTTTGTTTGGAGGGTTCCTCGGCGTGAATCCGGGCTTTGGGTGCATGGGTGAGCCTCACTTTCGTGACTCCGAGTGTCCTTAGACTCATTTGCGGGCTGTTGTGCAGTTTGGAAGCGATCAGACCGGAGTAGGGTGGGTTTCGGCGCGTTTTCGCCAAACTTTGGGTTTCGGCGGGGTGGTTGCCGAATTCCTATTGCATGTAAGTTTTTCGTTCAGTCGCGCGCCGCTTGTATTTATTTATTTTTTTAGTTTTCGGCTAGTTTACTCATTTTCGAGTCCGCCTTGCAGTTTTAGAATTTTCTGTGGTCCCGCATTCGTGGTTTTGCGTGTTAGGAGCTTCGACCGATAGGAATTGGGTTTTGAAAATCCATTCCGCCCAGGTGAGTGGGACTATAATTTTTATTTTAAGAAATAAGTATGTGAAATCTTGAATTTAAGTTTTACATCATACCGTGAATTATGTATTGGGTTTCCTGAAGGCATGATATACTTGAATGAAATCGAATAGTGAATGAATTTTGGTGTGATTAGGCTTTGGTGTAATGACATGGGACTTGTATGCTTTGTTTTCGAGTTTGCATAGTATGTCATGTTTTACCGTGGATTCCCGAGTCTTGAGCATGTAGGATAATTGACTCGAATAAATTTATTGTGGTGAATTGGGTCATGTTGGGACCCTGGCATAGTTGTGGTTTTATAAAAATTGCCGAATTGCTTATGATTGCACGTCTGTACCTTTGATTATATACAGACTCGTCATTTGTGCATGTGGATATTAGTATAAGTGTATTTACCCCGCTATAATGCCTGTTGTGCCGATGCTTAGGAGCTTGCTCGCATCGTGAGTTGGATGGTGCTTGAGATGACTCGCACCTGACATTGTGGACGCTATTGCATGTGGCAAGCTTGCTGAGGTGCGGTGAGCTCCCGCACGCACTTGCCACTATAGAGTGCAGTAGGACGGGTCCCGGAGGACGTGCTTTGGAGATTACTCGCTTTCCCTCCCATCGCGCTTGATTTTGATTATGTTAGGTTGGCCGTGTTAGGCCAGTCGTTTGGGATGTTTGAGTTTGTATTCTGGCAGATGGCACCCCATTAGGATACAAACAAGCCCGAAGTGGTACTGGTGCATGTTGTGGGATGTGTTTGGGTGAGACACATTCGTAGGGTATGCGGATACCTGCGATATGAGACACTTATACAGAATTTTACAGGATTTTTGGTTTCAACCTGATTGTTATACCTAGGAGACTAGGAAGAATTATGAGATTGTCTTTATTTCCATTGCTTGATATTTACCATGTTTGAATCACGTGTAATGATCGACATATATCGTAAACTGGTAGTTATTGTTGAATCTGAAATGTTTGTGTTGTTGCTTGAACTTAGAAATATTACCTTTAGAGACAAGGTGTGATTTAGTCTTTAGAACTTGTTATTTATCATTTATTGTCTGACATGAATTTTTCTGGTATAGTATTCCGTTATTAGTATTTAGTTCGCTCGCACCAGCTAGCTTTGTGCTTTGCTGACCCCGCAAGGGGTGTGCTTCTATTGGAGTGCAGGCAGTGTTGGAGTTCCTGCTGATCGTGGCGCGTAGGCCCCGATTTCCATTGTAGGCGCGTTTTGTGCTTTTTGGTTGTGTCCACCCTGTACGGGTATGTTTTGCTTCCTCTGTGTGTTCAGATGTACTATATTGCTATACTAGATGTTTGTATACTGGTTTTGTCGCTATGACTCTGGCGGGGCGAATCAAATATATTTATTTTGTTCAAACTTTAGCGTAGTTTTATTTTCGTTTGATTCTCGTATCAAGAATGTGTTATATTATGATGTTGTGGCCGGTTACGATCCGCCTGTGTACGTATTAGTTCACGCATCGGCACGCTGCGATTCCCGTGGCGGGTCGGGGCGTGACAGTTTCCTTGTAGCCCTTTCTCTCATTTCCACATTTTCATGTTTGCAACTTATCCAGCTCTGTCCCACGTTTGATTACAAGATAATGAATCTCCTTTTAATATTTTTCTTTCTAATAGGAATGTTAGCAATCCAATGGATTTGGAGCGAAAACGATACGAAATTTTCTCGAAAAGCTTTAGTATTCTTCTCATACTTCATTATTGCAGTAATGCTTAAGATGCTAGAGTATGGGTATTCCTTATTATCGAAACCAAAAACCTGATAAGCTAATTGAAGACAGCGACATTTACAATAAGAATCAATCAAAGTGTTGCAAATGGCAAGTGTTGATCCATCACCCAATTTAACAATATGAGCATGAATATGAATGATAGTATTCTTCATGGTGGTATTTACATCATAACCAGAAATCAATGTTGATAGAAACAATATTTTTGTGAAGCATTTCATCAAACAAATGATGTAATTTAACTACACCAAAGCAAACGAACACATACAAAAGATGAAAAAGGCATCAAAAATGACAAATCTGAAAGCCTAATTGAAATGTTATGTGTTCTACAGTAGTTGTTGTATGCCTGTATGGGTGTTAATGAGTCCGACTGTGACAAGGATGCATGGTGGAAATAGTGAGTGCACTATCTGTTTAGATATTCAACTGTAGTATTTGTTCATCTTTTCACCTATAATTGAAAGAGTATATGTATGCAAAAAGAAACTTTTACTCATTCCCTTCCTAGTCTTCCTCATTGCTTGCGTACTTTTTTCTTGCAATCAATTCATAGTTATTGGGCACTGACATTGGGTTTGTTCGGAGTGGTATATTCGTAAAAAACAGATGATGGGTTCAATTGAGATTGAGATGGGGAGTTTGTTGATCTTCGTCATAAATAACAAGAACCCTAGAAGAATAGAAAGATAGGAAGGAGAGAGAGGATACAAATTCGTTGAAATATGAGGGGGAAGGTTGGATTTGGAATGACTTGTTATTTATAGTTTCAACTCATAAATCCTTCAAAATCCACAACTTTAACAAATCCATCAAAATCCACTATTTTTTTTTAATGCCCCCTGATTTTGGTGGACTTTTGAAAAACAAGAATTGAATACCCCCCCCCCCCCCCCTCCTCCCCCATTTTGATGGATTTTAAAACAATCATTTTAAATCCATATTGAATACCTTTGGATTAAGATGGATTCTTTCAAATACTTAATTGAATACCCCTAGATTATAAAATCCTTTACAATCCTTAATTGAACACACCCCCTAAACTTCAATCATGAATTCGTAACTTTCATATTTGCGTACTAATGCAGTCGTTTTTCGCTCCCTGTTTTGACCTTGACCTTGACCTGCACAAGGAATGCACATGAGTCGCAGACCACTGTTGTGGTGGTCGATGCCACTCCGATGCTAAAGTCAGACAAGGATCTTAGGAAGGTGTAATGTTGTAAACAGGGAATTTGTAGTGTACCTTAGCTTACCAACCTCATGTCTTATTTATAGTGCAGGAGTTCTAGTTCGACCAAGCCATTGATGGCGTGGTTTAGAAAGGAGATATTCGTGGAGATCCTTCTCTAATTAAGAGTCGTGCTGTAAAGGGAAATTTTCCTATTAGCCTTGTGCTCCTAGATACACGGGAAATAGTTCCCAATCATAGAGTAATCCGTAGGAGGAAGTTTCCCTGTGCGATATGTACTCTGGTATTTGCTTCCTAGTTGGAAGCAAAGAGCTATTGTAACTGCCTGTTCGAAGCTGATCCTCGAGATACTTGCCTTAGCAAGGCTTACGGGTATTGAGGATAGTTGTGAGATGTATGAGCTTAGCGAGCTGTGAGAGTTCGGGTCTGTTTGGTGGATTGCATTGGGCGAGCTTAGAACCGTTTGGGGCGGATCAGTGTTGGGCTAGGGCTTATCTTTTCTCGAGATCATCATGACACGTATACGGCGCATAGTAAGGACCGTTTTGGGGTATCATCACGTACAAACATAAAAAAATACACTAACCATTGTTACAAATTCTACAATAAATAGCAAACACTATGATAGGTTGTTGATTTAGAATTACGACTTTGTACGGATGATTCTTATAGTAAATTTTTTGATGTAGAGTTCTTAGGCTTGAATGCATTTTTTTAATAGTTGCAACTACTTACATTTCTTATAATTTATTTAATGACGCACCTAAACGAGAAAATTTCATCACCAAATGATTTCCATTTATTAAAAAAAAGGTAAGTTGGTGTTACATCTTTTAGGTTGGTGTAACAAAGTCGAAACATCTCAAAATATCAGTGCAATAAAGAGTTGATACAACCAAGCCAAATAGTCGGATACATGCAACAACTCTCTAAATAAATTATAATTATATGTTGATGAAAATGAAAAAAAAAATTAATCAATGTTTTGTACACTCTAATAGGATTTTATTTGTTAGACAATAGGTTAAAGTAGAAAAAAGGCAAGCATTGTTTCACACCACCTAAAGTACTATCCCACTCCACCTTTCTCGCCCACACCACCCCCTTTATATCCCACACCACCAATATAAACACCCTTAAAGAAAGGAAATTTTTTCCTTTTCTCCCAATCGACCATTGCGAACCCATTTCTCTCCCTCAAAAATTTTCTCAAGCGTATACAATCAAACTTCTCTCCAAATCGACCACTGCAAATCCACTTCCCTCGAAAACCCCTTTTCTCAAGCGTATACAATCAAAATATTTCCCCCTTTCTCTCCCAAAAATTTCCCCATTCTTCCCCCAATCCACTAAAGACGTCCAAATCACTCGATAGTCGACTCAACACTCCGGCTCCAGGTTCATTTGCGATCTCCATAGTCGACTCAACACTCCGGCTTCGTTTGTGATCTCCCTCATTATCTAGTTTGTTTGCAATCTCGGCTCAAATCTCTCCAGCGAGTAATTTCAAACCCTTGGAACTCAAATCACTCGAAAACCCTAAAATTTATTTCCTTCCAGATTAATTTTAAATATTTATTAGAAATTGTCACGGTGATAGAGGTCGTAACCCATTTTGTCCCCCATTCCAAACCTAAATTGAACTCAAATCACTCGAAAACCCTGAATTTGTTAGAAATCATCTTAACTTATTTTGTCCCCCATTATGCTGAAAAATTATAAAAAAAAATTGGAAGTTTTTTTGTTAAATTTAGTATATTTTTTTGTTGCAATAATTTGATTTGAAGTAATTGTTTTATTGTAAATTTTTTCCCTTTTCCTGGCCCATTTATTTGAAGGTTTATTATGTCTTCTTTTGTTGGCATTGGTGATGGTGGTGGGGATGATCGAGCTGACAAAGGTCAAAGACAATCCATGACGGTGTCTCACCGAAAGGCGAGAGCAGAAAATAACAAAGAAAAGTTGGAAGAACGAAAACAAAAAAGAATGGAAAAAAGGGAGAAAGAAGTGAAGAGGAAGATGAGAGGGGATGAAATTGGGACCCAAATAAATGCTAAAGAAGCAGCTAGACTAGTAATTGTATCACAAAGTCAAGCTCAATCATAAATTGAAGGATGTGAGATTGGTGAGGGTGTTGGACATGAAGATGAGGAGTTTGAGGAGGGTGACAATGTGGCTGTGGATGATGAGGAAATAGTGGTATCCGGTGAACCTACTTTCGGTGAAGATGAAGGAGATGGTAGAGTTTCTTATCCCGGTGCTCCCAATGATTGTTCCACATTATAGGATTACCATGGACATATTTCTCGTGCCATTTGGGATGGTGATAAAGTAAGTAAATATTTTTAATTGGTTAAATTATATAAAAATGTTATTTATATATTTATATTTGGACATTGAATTACTTTATGTATATGTTTCTTGTATTTAGGAACGAGACACATTGTGATGTCGGCATCAATATATGAACTTATTAGTTTGGAAGTTGAGACATGAGGTAAAAGAAGTAAAGAGAATGATCTATAATATCGGTCTACATCCCTTGATTCATTATTGTAAGGATCGTGTTGATAAGATCATTTGTGCTTTCGTGGAACGTTGACAACCTGAGATCAACACATTTCACATACCTTTTGGAGAGATGACCATCACCCTGGACGACGTCTATCGTATAACTCATTTACCGATTGTTGGTAAGCCAATTATTGTGAAGAAATCCAAAATGAAGGTAGATGAATGTGTTACATTATTGGTGAATGGTTTGGGCACTGAAAAGAAAGAAGCAAAAAAGCATGTCCAGAAGAATGGAACATTTGTGGAGATGAAGTTTATTCAGGACAATTGTCATAGAAAAACTACGGTAACTGATTCTCTAGAAAAGAAACAAGTGTGTAGGGGTTACTTGTTATTTCTTCTGGGTATGACTATATTTGTCGACTAAACTGAAACAAATGTTCGGATTAAATATTTGAATATGCTTATGAAGGTAGATGATGTTTAAAACTTTGCATAGGGCGTAGGAGCTTTGGCGTTCTTGTATTGTCAATTGGGTTATGCTAACAGAGAGGGTACAAAGCAAATTTCAGGATTGCCTCTTTTGGATGTATGCTTAGAATTTTATAATTTGTTAATTACCCTTATAATATATAAGTATTTCTTAATATTTATTTATGTTGTTTTATTTTGTAGGCTTGGATATATGATCACTTTAGAATTTGGGGTAACACAAGTCTTACATGGAATGATAGTCTCCCCACTATGGCTAAGTAGGAATGCACACAACCTATAAGAGTTTTGAATGAACAAATCATCACTCTTAGAGAACATTTCGATAACATGTTTCTTGAAGAGATAAATATGTGTCATTAAGTTCAAAAGAAATTATTGTATGATGTGTCATATATTAATAAGTTTGAATTTTTATAATTCGCAGGTAATTTGGGACCCTTACGTTCAGTCCAAACAAAACACTCTCCTTCATAACATCACATGGTTCATGGGATGTTTGTTATTCCTCGACATAGAAGAACCCTATCACCCCAATAGAGTTATGAGACAAATGGGAAAGGTACAAGTATCCCAAATCCCTCAATTCGAGCCAAAGTCAAGAATAGAGATCGATCTGGCAAGAACTATTTCGTGAAGCATGAGATATTGTGTTCGTTTGCTACAACTTGGGAGAATCATCTTGTATCAAGTCACAAACAAGGTGCACCCATGAAACTTCTATGGGATTGCAGCGAGGATTACTTGGATTGGTTTCACGTCATTAGCCATCCTTTCGTACAACCACCGAAGAATGGGAGAACTTGTCTTCTAAGAAGACAAATATTTTTATCAAACAAAAGGGTAATTATAAACATTTTACACTCATAGAATAACTAAATTTTACATAGTTTGTACTAACATCAAATGTTTCCTTGCAGAATATTCCGGTTGCTGAGAGTCTTAAGATGCTCAACGCCTCTATCTATTGAAGAATGAGGAATGTTGACAAGGTTCTGTTACTCTAAACGCAAAAGAGAATACGAGATTTGCTAGAAGAAATGTCTATGTCCGTTACCTTGGAACAAGATGAAAAAGATCCTGTCGAACAATTGAGTGTTGACAGTGGCGGACACAGTGAGCGTAGAAGTAAATCAATGCATGAACAAATATAGGAATGTTGATGTAATGTAGTTGTATGTATTATAGACTTCAGGAATGTTGACAGTGGTAAATTTTGTTGCAATCTAAGCAGTGTTTTGTTGCAAATGTTAACAATTGGTTTGATTCTAGGAAATTTTTCATATTACCAGTTTTACTAGTTATTTAATCTAGTATTTTGTTGCAATATAACCACTAAATATTACTAACGTTGCAAATGAACAATGTAAACTTCTTGTTTAAACTGATAAGGAATGTAGGCGGTGGATTGGAATTCAAATTTTGTAAACTGATACAGAATGTTGAAATTCAAATAAACTAATATGGAATCTGATTTTGTACTGGAATTCCAAAACTGATATGGAAACTGGTAAGGAATGTTTAATTTTGGAAACTGATAAGGAATGTCTTATTTTAGAAATATATAAGACAAATATATAATATTCACATTTCGCATAGTTTCGATGCAAACAAGAACAGATTATGGAATCTGATAAGAATAAGAAAAAAACTCAAGTTTTCTTACTGAAAAAAACATGTAGTGTTTTGGTTCCCATAACAAACAAAGACACACTAGTAATGGTTCACTGCGAGCACTAACATATCTGAGTCAGTCAACCAATTTTTATTGTTTATCCATACACGGCCTTCTAGAATTAGCAAAACATCCTTGACAACCTTGACCCCTGACTCATGCCACATTCCAACCCACAACTCTTCATTAGTTTCAAGCTCCATTAGTAGGTATTTCCATACATGTATCCAACCACTTTCGATGTCGTAATGTAGGAAATTGGCTATGCATTGAAATCCACAATTTCCATCGCCTAGAATGTTCTCAATGTTGTCAATATAATCTCGTAACCAAGACAGAATTTGGCTCATGAATTTAGTGTTATGATTTTTCAGGTTCTTCTTTTGGTTAGACAACTTCTTAGTTTTGCCTTTTAGTTCCTCTTGAGTCGTGGCATATTCGTGACCTGATGGGTCCCTTTTTGTCGACCTCTCGTGCTTTGACAACTTCTTCTTTTTAGGTTTCCCCTTGTTAGCCACAAGTGCAGATGGTTCAATCATTATAGTTGAACCCGAGTAACTCAACTCTAGAAGCTTCCTCTTCAATACCAACTTCTGATCAGAAGTTGATTCATTAAACCTTTGCATAAGGGCGTCGACCACTGGGTCTATAATCACATCCCCACGTTCACGAATAGGTGTTATGCCAAGTTGCATCTAATACTTGTCTAAGGTACCTAATTAGATACCCTGTAATTTCATGAGTACAAGGTAATCCTTGAGTGGTTCGAATCACTCGAATCACACATCCACACTTGATAGGGTCATTGCTCACATTTTCACACCTCTTGATTTCTAATAAAATCAAATCAAGAGCTTTGTACACCACAGACCCATGAAGTTTACCAAATAATCTTAACACATGCTCATTTTTCACCTTCATCAGATTTTGTTGAAATGACGATACTATCTCTACCAGTTGGATTTGGATCATATTATGCATCTTTATCCATACATTCTGGAATGTACATTGTGAATTTTCTAACATGTTCTTCAATTTCGAGTGTACCCCTTCAATGCGATCGGTTGTCCAAATGCATAAATGTATCAGTCCATGCATTCACAAAGTACTCCTTATGCGGATACCAAACCATCTTTACATATTCCAAACACTTCAGGTGTGATGCCCATTTTCTGTGACCTTATTCCATTTCTCCTATGTACTTGATCTATACAAATCTGAAAAAAAGATTCTATAAATTTGTACCACTCCTCATTATTCTCAAAGTGTTTTTTGAAATTATTCTCAACATTTGTGTTTATGTGCCACGTGCACAATAATCTCATTGCTTTGGGAAAACTCGCTGAATTGCCTTGATTTCTATCAGTAACAAACATGTTTGGCAAGTTGTCTGGCTCGAAAATTTCTAAGAGTTTTTCTAATGCCCAAACGTATGACTCTTCCTTTTTAGAACACATAAAACAACATGCATTCGATCGACGTCACTTCAACAATCTCAAACAACGCATCCTATAGCGATTCGTTTTATATGTGCAATTTATGAGCATCACTTGTGGAAAACAGTTTGCTAATTTATTTGGTTCAGGATGCGCCCGAATAATGTTGGTGACTCTCTTCCCCTTATCAACATTATTTCACTCTATGTAATTATTCTTACTCAACAAGTACATAGTATGTTGCAAAGCCAGTCCAAGTCGTCTTGCCTTGTTGTTGGACTGACTTTTATCCGACAAATTACATTGTAAATATTCTTCAATTTCGAGATATTATTCGGATACATCTCTTTCAACCCGGACAAGATGTGGCGAGGTTCACACCCGACTTCGACACATTGCACATACATCATCTCCTCTTCATCCAGTTTACCAGCAAACGAATGACCAACAAGTGATTTTGCTCAAGGATGATTGTGGGTTCCACATGTCACTTGCAACTTCCAATAGTCATTATCTTGTGGGATCCCTCTCAACTAAAATTTGCAGCCACACTTCTTTGTACAGCTTGATCGAACATTATTCTTTAGCCTTTTGAAGGGATTTCCTCCCCTTTCACAACCAAAATGGATAATTCCCTTTCGTTTGTAATCAACAGGTTCAGATTTAGTGATAATAACAACTATGTTATTATTTCTACCAATGCCTTGGCGCCAAGCTATCAAATAGACTTTGATGAGAATACCTAAAAAAATTTAAAAGTTGTTAATAACAACATATTTATAACAATATTGCATGGAAGCTGGTGAAAATGAAAACACAAACTATTTTACTTCTTCCGTAACAACTAAGTCACCATCATCGACTACCACTTCCATTGATCTTTATTCACTGTTAATATCAATGTTACTATCAACGTTGCAATCAACATTGTCATCATCATTCTGCATAATGATTCATTTTATAATTAGTTTCGTATATTAAATTATATTTTTAATTTACTTAATTACAAAATGGTTACCTCTACATGGTTCGTCTCTTCCAAATAGGCTTCAACTAACTCTGGGTTCTCAACATCGTTTATAGGCATGTCCATATTTATAACATCTATGAGAAGTGTCTATACACCAATTCATCAAACAATAATCAAACAATTATCTTGTAAAATACAATAAAAAAAAATGATGCAACTTGACAGTGTTACCTCAATTGGAATGGATTGCTCTTGCTCTTTATATTGTTCATCTTCTTCACCCTTGTGTTCACCCTTAAAATCTTCAATTCTAACATCATCAACTTCACTAAACCCATTTATTTTCATCTAATAAAATCAAACTAAGTTCCTCCAAACTAACTTGAGGATTAGAAGAGAGCAAATTCATCATAGACAGATTGAGAGGGAAAAATAGGGGAATGCAAGCGAGCTTAGACGGGACGTTGCGAGAAGGAGGGTTCTCGCCTACCTCATTGCATCCTTTTGCTTTTTCAAGATATTTGGGAACAACCGAGCTTGGACCGGCGCTGCGAGGAGGAGTGTTCTCACCTATCTTTAGATGAGATGCTGCGAGGAGGACGAGGGTTCCATCGTTTTGTTTTTTCAAGATATTTTGGTGGTGTTGGTTAGTAGAAAAATAAAAAATGATTCATGGTGGTGTGAGGAGTACATTTGGTGGTGTAGAGTAGGCATTGCCTAAAAAAAAGGCAGAGAGAGTGAGGCGTTACCAGAAGTTTCTTCCCTAAAACCTCCAAAACCCCCCGACAGAACACATACTTCGCCGTAAACACTTGATCATCTCTCACTTCAACTCTCTCGAAACCAGAAGTAACACCTACACACAGCACCACCAGAAGAAGAAGATAGAAATCAATCAAAGCAACGAACAATGTTCGGAGTAGTGTTCCCAAACCGAAGCTTCCCGATGGACATCTCCACCTTCTCCCAAATCGACACCTTCCATTGGATCCTCGACATGAACACCTTCGTCGGTCAGTTCCCTCAAGACCCCTCTCTCTCTCTCTCTCTCTCTCTTTGCCTCTTTAACCTAACTTCTCTGTTTCTCTCTGTATCTTGTGCAGGTGAGGCGTACGATCAAATCCGCGAAATGTGCATTTTCTTATTAAACGGCTTCACACTTCCCCCAGACAAAGCCCTAGCGGTCTACATCCAATCCCCGGGCTCCCCTTTCTTCTTCTGCGGCGCCGTCTCGATTGCCCGGCCCTCCGCCGTCCTCACCCTCCCCTGGCCGGACCCTGGGGGCCAGAACCAGCTCACTCCGGACGCCGCACCCCTTTCAGCCAAAATTGGGGTGTCCGTGGAGGACTTAGCGACACTGCCCACTCTCGATGTTTCAGCTCAGCAAAAGATCGAACATTTGGCGCTCAAAGTGGGAGAGAATCTGTTCAATTTCATGCAGTCCTTTTGTGGGGTGGATGGGCAGAAGCTTGTGGTGCCTATGGATATAATGGATAGGTGGTTTAAGAAGTTTCAGGATAGGGCCAAGCGCGATCCTGATTACTTGAAAAGTTTTGTATTATGAGCAAACCCACATTTCAAAGGTATAAACTTTTTTTTGTATACCCATTTTAACTGTTTCAAGTACTTTTTTTCTAGTCTTTTGTTATTGGAAACATTAGAAATGTTATGATAAGGGTCATGGGTTTTCTTAGAATATCTAGTTGAAGGGTTTGGGATTAACCCAAGGAGAAGAAAAAAAACTTAACTTGGGTTTTTGTTGTTTGTACCAGATTGGCAGTAACAATGTTTATCTGTGTTTTTGAGTATTGTGTATACTTGTTCAAATCTTATATGCTTCATGATGAATGATGTAGCTTCTGGTTCAATTGCTCGTATTAGTTCAGCTTCATTCCACTTATTTAGAATAATTGTCATTGTTCAATTTCAGTTCTTGGGTTTATATAATCAATTCCCAAAAGGGTAACCTACTGATATCTAGGTACTGCACTAAACAACACTTTACAATAGTATACTTGTAGTTAGAAAACAATGTTGGTCATATAGTGAAGATTAAGAGATTCTGTGAATTAACAATGTGATTTGCACTCAAAATAGATGGTCAATATTTCTGGTAAGTTGGAGCAAACGGGATAGAGGACTCGTGAGTGGCAAAAGGCAAAAGCAGTTTTGAAAACTGCCAAAAGTTAAAATTGGGTGAAAAATATTCCTATCAATTGCAAATTGGGAATAAACTATAATAGTAGTCATGCCTTTCATGTTGTAGAATCGAATAGAAAAAATGCAAGGAGGGGCTTCTTGGGAAAGAACAACTTTGATTGTTGGGTGAGGGATTAACCTCTTGCTACCAATCATTACTAGAATGTCAAAAAGTATATCAAATATAAGAGACATATTCTCTCAAGTTACTGATATCCAGGTGGTAAAAAAGCAAGGAATTGAAATTATAACATGAGCACAATGCACAAGAGAGACTCGTTGGTAAATTTCCTGAGAATTAATGTGTCTTGCTCAAAGATAGATGAGTTGGTGCTCAAATTTTGCCATATAAATTGGATTCTGTCATGAAATTTTCTTCTAGGAGATCGATACTTTCTATTATTAAGATGAGTGGGATTTTTAATTTATTGGAAAGATTGAATTGGTGCTTGATTCGACAAGTGGCACTGTGAAGCGAGATAAGGAAAGGGATTCTCTGAAATAATTTGTTTCCAAAGTTAGCTCTTGATAATCTCATATCAATGCTTTCTCGATTTTCCAATCAAGAATTGGTTTAGCATACTTAGAGTGAGGAAAGAACTAAATGGGTAATGCAATGTGTGGGCTAGGTAGAGAATCTGATCTTATCACCACTTCTCACTTTCAAAGAAATCTCTTCCATAATCTCCACTTCATAATCAGAACTACTTTACCAGAACTACTTTACCAGTTACTCACTGTGAGCCAATCTCTAAGTCTTAATACTTCTCCAAAACCATTGGGATGTTCAAGCACCATTTATTTGTCAATCCCCCACGAAAGTTCATTTTAACTTGTGGATGGAGGTGCCAGGATTCTACGTGAGAAATGGGAAGTTGCTATTGACAATTATAAGTATGGCTTTCTACTGTTGAACATAACCTCCTTTAGCTTTAGGTCCCTTTGAGTTTGACTCAACTCCATAATGGATAAGTTCAGAGCCTTACCTGAAAGAAGAGGTGTTTACAACCTTTAAGTCTATAGGAGGAAATGAAGCTTTATGTTTGGTTGGACTTCGGAGCGCTTGTGTTGCTTTACAGAAAATGCTGGGATCTTATAAAACATGATGGAGGGTGGTGAAGTATTTTCATGACTATATTTTCTTTCATATAGCATTACATCCATCCATAACAGAGAGTCTGGCAGATGTTTCCAGATGTATTGAGATGCACAAAAATTTTAGGATGCCTGTAGAAAATCTGGGAAAAAGATACTAGTCAAAGAGCTTCTATGTTGGGGATGCACATATGGAAAAGTACCAAATGAAATGTTCAATAAAATTTAGAGGTTGGGAAGGCAAGAACCTGCTCTGTGTGTGAGGACTACAGTATTTAATTTCACTATGAACCTGCTAACTTCTTTCCATGAAGGTTGCCTCCCTCATACTCACTGATTGATGCTGATATCGTTCTGCATGGCCCAGGCAGGCCTATATTGCATGTAAAGTGGATTGTAGAAAACTAGAAAGCATCATTATCAAGAATCTTAGGTTGTAAAAGCATGTGGACTTGTGGAGGCAGGATAGTGATGTGTGTTAACTGCTAAGGTTGTGCCAAATTCCAATCTAGGATGAGAGAGTAGAATGTTGGAAATGTCGGGTGGAGTGAGGAAGAATGTGCTTAATGCAAGAAGTCTGAAAAAGGATTATGTTCATAATTGGGAAGAGGGATTATGACCTGGTTGTGAGGATTCCTAGTATAGATCTCCTGTTAGGTACCTTATTTCAGATTTTCTTTGATGATGCTTGAATGAGAAATGAAAATTTCCTTTGTCAGACGATATTCCTCTATGCGCCCTTGGAAGGTGAATTGACAGATCTCCCCCAACGTCTTCTCGTTACATGGAGTTATGGACTAGTGTATTACCCGTGCCTTTGGCATGACCATACACTTTCCTTGTAGCGTGCAACACAAAGGCACTCCACACACTTATTTGTAGCGTGTACTCGTGCACCCCCTCGTCATTGGGTCGTGCCTTCGACATTGCAACACACATCAAATGAAGAATGAAGGGTTTTATTGGAGTAGTTGGAAGAGTAGCCATTTGTTTCATAATAAATGGTTTCACAACAAAACCAAAGGGCACAATTTGGATTCATTTACGAAAACATCATCTCATCCATGTAACCAATCCAGAACACCTTCCAAGCATCTCTCATCCAAATGACCTCTCCAGAAAGACTTCCATAAATTCTAATAAGAGTCCCTAATTCACATCACCAAAACAAATTATAAATCAATTCAGACTTCATAAGCAATAATAAATCAAAACTCATACATAATTAATTAGAACCTAAACTACTAATAAACATCTAATCTAGTCACCTGATCACTCTTTTCTTCCTCCTCTCCACTGCCACTTGAGAAAGAATAGGACATGTAAGGAGTCTCCATCTCCATGTGGTCGTCAACCACAATAACTATCTTGGTAGCTCGTGTCCATGTGGTCGTCAACCACAATAACTATCTTGGTAGCTCGTGCTGGAGTATGGACCAATCATGGCTCCCTAAATTTATCACCAAAATATACACATAAAAATCTACTTTTATAACAAATCTTTGATTTTACTATTCCGGGAACAGTGTTGTCCATGTGTCTGTCAATTTTTTGCTGAAAATACCCTCCATAGATATTCATAATTACAAGAAAAACAATATTATATGAACAATATAGCAAAGGTATTAGCCGCCTTTCAATAAAAGCACTATTACAATTTTTTTACAATTTTATGATCCCAAATTCAAACTATTTACAATCAAAACCAGCTCCCTCTCAAGTATTGATTAAATACACCTAAGCCCTTAACATAATTTGCTTAAAGCCTCTCAATTATCTATAATCTATAAATAGGCCCTTACATCTGACTTTTAAATTTCTGATTTCGCCTTCTACATTTTATACATTTTACAATCTAACTCAACCCTTCTCACCAAAATTTGAAGAGTTCATTATGCCTAAAGATTTATTTAACTTGAGTGATGTTTGCAAAGGTGATTTGGACATTTAGTTCTCTTAGTTGCTTGTAGTCATTTTGGTCAACCTGGTAGAGTTGTCCATACTCACTGGAGTGAGATGGGTGTTTGTTGCGCAAATCCTGTGTTTCACTTCAACCACCAAAAGGTTATGAAGTGTGAGGAGAGGAGGATGATTGACCAAATACATTTTGTAAACATTATAACATGTGCAATTGAACATGTTCGCCAATTTCAGGACATTAGTTAAATATTTACAACGATTTTGCTGGTGTGCATTGATATGGTATAAGTTTCCTAACTATTATTTAATCTTATTTCAATTTGGATTCAAACTTGATGAAAATTTTCTACTTTGGAGAGGGCATTTTTGAAAAAATTAAATTTGATGGACTTAAGGTTATATTACGATATAGTAGATGATGCAGTCGATTTTCGCTCCCTACTTTGACCTAATCCCGCTGACCTGTACAAGTAACGCACGTGAGCCATAGACCATCGCTGTGGTGGCCGATGACACTTCGATGCTAAAGTCAGATAGGGATCTAAGGAAGGCGTAATGCTGTAAACAGGGACTTTGGCATCGAAGTGACATTACGCCTAAGGTATACTAAATACGCGGGAGATAGTTCCCAATCCAAGAGCAATCCGTAGAAGGAAGTTTCCCTGCATGGAATGTACTCTGGTATTCGCTCCCTAATTGGAAGCAGAGAGTAGTTGTAGTTGCCCGTCAGAAGCTGATTCTTGAGATACTTGCCTTAGTAGGACTTACGAATATTGAGGATAGTTGTGAGACGTGTGGGCCTAGCACGTTGTAAGAGTTGGGGTCCGTCTGGCTAAGGGTGGGCACGGGACGTGATGGGACAAGATGGACCCATCCCGTCCTTCGGGATCGGGACATGATGAGACGGGATAGACCTCATTCCGACTTCATTCCATCTCAAATGGGATTGGGATCGGAACGGGATGAACACGTACTAAATAGTCCAATAAAAAATAACAAAAAAAGTTATCTCACATTACTCACACATCAATAATGTCAAATTTATATACATATAAATTACATCATAAATAATAATAGATATTAAATAAATAAATATTAAACTTTTTTTTGGAAGGCAAGTAAATATTAAATTTCATTTAGAATTAATGATTCAATTCATTTAGATTTCATATAGAATTTCATCTTACATTGATTTAATTTCAACACATCCTAAACTTTAATTTAGAAGTGTATTTTAATTAAAATTAATAATAATTATTATTAAATAAATAAATTCGGACGGGACGAGACGAGATAGGTAGGATTGAAAATCTTCATCCCGATCCCATCCCACTTTAGATCGGGACGGGATCGGGATGAGTTTGTTCAATCCCAAAGGACTCAAAAAAATCGGGACGGGTTCGGGATCGCGGGATGGGATGCTCGCCCCTATGTCTGGCGGACTAAATTAGGCGGGCTTAGAATCGCTTGGGTCGGATCACTGTTGGGCTGACGGTGAGGCTCGTAATTCCTCGAGATCATCATGACACGTGTATGGCTCAGGGATATGACCATTATCATTAGTTACTTCCCCCGAGTTAGTGGGCCGTCACATCGATTTGCTAAATCATCTTTTTGAAAAGATACGCCACACATGATGATGATTGAGTCTGAGTCGGTGCTTTGAGCCGTGCGCTGCCTTAATTGAACGTGCATCGGTTCAGTGGAAAAGAGGCGGGAACCTAATCCCTATTTAGGTCATCCGTATTGCAGGGTTTGACTCTTCTATTTTCCTTGCTTTCGAAGCTACCACAATGCTCATCTTCTGATTAGAGAGGATTGTTCATCTTCGTCATGGCTCAACAAAATCTTCTTGATGACGCAACCTTGGCCAAAGGCCTGGAGTTTTTCAAAGACAGATTGCTTTATTAGTTTGGCTTTGCTGAAATCCGTACGAAGTTCGGGGTACCCGAGGACCTGCCGTTGTATGCCTTGAAGGGTGACCAGACGGTAATGTCGCCACCGGGGTTCATCTGTTTTTATCGAGGGATGCTTCAAACCGGAATGTGTTTTCCTGTTCTGGATGTGATCTAGGACTTCTTAGATCTTTTGGGGATTCCTTCGGCCCAGTTGGGGCCTAATGGATATAAAATCATCATTCTTATCTTTATTAGGGCGAAGGAGGCTGGCGTCCGCGTGACTGCGAGTAATTCAGTTGTTGACCTCTCAATTGATGAGTAATGTTGTATGTAAGATGACGTCGCCGGCTTGTTTCGTGAATCTGCATGATGATTTTTAGTTTTGACAGAAATACGGCTTCTTAGCCTCTGTTGATTCGAAGTATTTTCAGTGCAAGGGTCGTCCGGTCGAACGAAAGTTTAGGCCACTTCGTAAGTTCAATTTTTTCTCTTGGCTTTGATATGCCTGATTGCAGGCTAGTTGATCATTGCTTGTGTGTTTTTGCTGGGAGGTTTACCACTACTCTCCTTACCCTAGAGGAACGAAACACTATGGAGACGTTTTGCGGCTTGACGACGAAGAACGTGGTGGATGTCATAAGCGTCTCCAACTTCATTCGTAGTGGGTTGTGGGACAACTGGCACATGGCCCCATTGTTTACCGAGCATCGCGAGTCAAGTCGGAGGATGGGGCCCCTTCTAGGAAGAGGAAGGTCGCTGGGCCAAAATTCCCGTTCTGTCTGATGTGGAGGAGCCATATAAAATGCTTGCCTATTTTGTTAGTTCAAAGAGGTTTCGTGTCCGATCTGGGTTGCCTTCAGCATGACCTGCTCCAAGGGAGAAGTTAGCAAGTCTGATCGGCCTGTCAGGGCGGAGACTGATGTGTCCGGCTGGGAGAAGGATTATCTACGGTTTGCAGGGGTTGAAGACAGATCGCAGTGATGCGCATGCCGAAGCTTTGAATGATCGTCTAGTGCAGGTTGCAATAGCGGTTTCTGCCGGTGTTGATTCGTGCGGGACTAACCCAGTAGAAGGCTTCAGCGAAGGTTCGCATGAGGTTGTAGAATCTGATCGTTCCATTGGCGTGACGTCTGAAAGTGGTTGTGACACAGGCCAAGTTTCTTGTAGCTCGCACTGTTCGCCGTCTTGTTCCAGGTCACGATTAGAAGTGTTGGAGGATCCTTTAGATAATTCGCTTCATCCTCTTCCTCCGAACCCTGTTGAGCCGTCTTGTACTAAAGGGTCGGCTTGTCGTGACAAGGGAAAGGTCGCGGAGTGTCTGGAAATAGTGGTAATTGCGAAGGGTGGTGTCGACGTGATTCTCGATCCCTGAAGGCTTCATCCGGATGCACGGATAAGTTTGTTTGCACCAGACTTAGTGAGGATGAGTTCTTAGGTCTAGCACCAGGAGGTTGATGTGGAGTACGCTTCGAGGAAGCATATAAGCAGGCGTCACAGCTGGCTGATGGATTGTGCTTCGAAGCATGAGGAGGATACGCTAGAAGGTTGTGTGGATAATGGTTTAAAGTACCTTATGCTGGGTATGTCTCACTAAAGTCAGGTGGTCGTCGCTGGGATGAAAGTCGAGGGGGCTCGTGAGAGGGTATACACCATGGAGCACGTTTTCTCGCACATGCAGTCGATGTATTCTGATGCGCTCTATGAAATTGAGCAGCTGCAGAAGCAGGCTGAGAAGAGGCTGAATCAGTCAACCGTGGTCGCTAAGACTCAGAAGGCTTGTCTGGAGGCCATTGAGCGTAATCTGGCAAATGTGGTGTTCGAAAGAGGCGAACTCAAGCAGGAGTTGAACCGGATCCGTCGAGGTTGCGCAGGAAGCTGCGGCTAGGGCGTGTTTTGAATTGCGGTTTCTTGCTGAAGAAAATGTTTCGAAGGAGGCCGATTGGGCTGCTCAGAAGCAACAACTAGAATCCGATATGGAGTTCAATGCTCGAGACGCAAGGAAGGTCGAGGACCAGCTTGAACTGGAGTGGCATTAGTTCAGTGCTATGAAGAGTAGTTTGGCTACGGAGCAGTCTCGGGTTGACGCGCTGACTGAGAAACTGGAGTTGTTGGAGCGTGAACTTGCTGACTCGAAGGCGTGGGAGGTAGAGCTTATAAAGGAACAAGGCAGATGCGAGTTCCGTTGGGTGGTACACGACAGGCTGGAGCTGTTGGCGCTAATGAAGGAGGAACATCCGGAGTGGGATCTCGGCCGTTACAAGATGTCGTATGTAGACCTGTCCGTTGCCTTTGCGTCGTCCGACGAGGATAGTTCGGATCCTGATGCCCGAGCCGTGGTGCATGCTAACATAGCTCCTGCTCCTTTCTCTAAGCATAGTTCTTTTGTTTTTGTACCTTCTCCTGATAAGGAGTGAATCTGTATTGCCGTTAATAAAAAATAGTTTTATCCGTTTTGTGTTTGTTGTCTCTATTGCATGTTTTTCATTTCACCTTATCGTCTTTCTTTGACATAAGTTGATTGAATCAATAGGACGCCGAATGGTTTGTCTGTAGTAGAAAGCTTGACCGCTTTACATTGCAAAGACTCAGGATCATTGTTGCGGACAATTTAGCTGGGGGTTGAGTTGCCCAAGCTGTCTTGTCCCCAGGGTGAGTTACTTGAGGCTTGCCTTGCTTGTCTGATTGGTCGGCTGCAACTGCTGCAATATTCAAGTTGCGATGGTCGACCGTATACGTCAGTGTTTGCGTCGAGTCAGGCTTCGTAAACTCAGATGGACACACTATGTAGCGTTTATTTGGGCACTGGTCGTACGATCTATGTATCGGCTCGAGTGGCATTTGCTGGTAATAGGATGTAAGCTTGTTTGAGCGGGAAGACGCTGACTCAACTGGATTTGTCTTGGCGGTTGCTGTTTCGAAATAGAGCGAGGGTCGCGTGGCGAGCTGCATGGGACTCCCACCTTCCGAATCGTCTATGTTCGAATGATGTGGACTACAGGTTCGGGGAGCAAGGATTAGGCGACTACGCTGAAGAGCGGTAGTACTGTGGCGAGCCGTCGGGATCAGTCGAAGACTAACTAGTCTCCCACCTTTCGAACCATCTATACCTGCGCGATGGGGGCTACAAGTTCAAGTAAAAGGGATTCGGCGACCAGGCTGAAAAACAGTGGTCCCGTGGCAAGCCGTCGAGATCAGTTCAGGACTGACTAAGCTCCCACATTCCAAATCATCTACACTTGTGCGCATCAAACTACAAATTTGGGAGTTTTCGGCGGCCACGCTGAAAAACAGTGGTCCCTTGGCAAGTCGTCAGAATCAATTTGCGGCTGACTAGGCTCTCACTTTCTAGACTATCTACACCCGCGCAGTGGGAGCCACAAGTTCAGGGTTGGTGATTCGGCGACAAGCTGAAAAGCCATGGTCCCATGGCGAGTCGTCGGAATCAGTTTGGGATTGACTAGGCTCTCATATTCTGAACTATCTACACCCACGCAGCGGGGGTTACAAGTTCAGGGTTGGTGATTTGGTGGCCACGCTGAAAAGTGGTCACGTGGTGAGCCGTCGGAATCAGTTCAGGGCTGACTAGGCTCCACCTTCCAAACCATCTACACCCTCTCAGTGGGGGCTACAGGTCTGGGCTTTGATCAGAAGCTTTCGTTGCACCTAGGCTTACCTGATTGGATTCGACGATCATTGACCGCGGAGGGTTACAATGATCCCTGACAAGTCGTCGTCACCAGGCGTGATAACGCTGATTAGACTCCCACTTTCTAGACCATCGAGATCCGCGTTGAAAAGAGGTTTCGCCCGTTTGAAGGCGTGCGAACTCTTGCCCGCTAGTGTCACACACTGTGTGGACCAGTGTTCTAAAAATTGCTAGGCGAGCAGGTGCCTAGCGCCCAGGGGCCTAGGCGGTCTTAGGTTTTGTATTATTACTTTAATAATTTACAAAAGTTAAGTAAAATACCTTATCAATTACATCCAATTTAATGCCAATATACATATGCAAAATTTAAAAACATGAAAAATTAACAATCGTGAACAAAATTTATTAAAACTCAAATGACTGAAGTTGGTCATGATGGGTACTTTATATAAATTTGAATTTGTGCTCTTTTATTTTTCTTCAAATTGCATGAATAACCTCTGTTATGTTTGATAAAATCTACATTAGTAAAATTGGTACCGACATATCCTTTGAGAATTTCATTAAGTAATCATCATTTGCTACATTTAGACATATACTGAATAAAAAACAATTAAATAGTTTATTTCTAAAAAATAGGAAAGAAAATAAAATAAGAACACAATCAGCCTTATTAAAAATAAAAAAAAATAAAAAATAAAAAAAAATAAAAAAAAAATAAAAAAAAATCGCCCAGACGGCCCAGAACCGCCCAGCCATTAATCTGGGCGGTTTTTCACCTTCTAGCGCCTAGGCCGATTTTTAGAACACTGGTGTGGACAACATTACCTTAAAACAAAAATAAAAAAAAAAAATAATAAAAAAAAAAAAAAAAAAATCGCCCAGACTGCCCAGAACCGCCCAGCCATTAATCTGGGCGGTTTTTCACCTTCTAGCGCCTAGGCCGATTTTTAGAACACTGGTGTGGACAACATTACCTTAAAACAAACAGTGATCCATAAGTACGGTCCGTGTGTCAAGGCTGATTTGGATGCCCTCGTGCCAAACATGTAACATAATATGGTTTGAATGGTGGGATCGACCTTTGGGCCCTCAAAGAAAGAGTTAGGGTTTCCTGTGCGGTTGCACTACGTGTATGACATGGATCGTGTGGTGACACGTGTACGGCGTAGGCTGCGGGACGGTAGTACCGGGTCTTTCCCAGAATTGATGGGATTGCGTGTAGCGCCATTAATTGAAGGAACGTGGTCTGTGCACTTTCCTTGGAATCACCGTTTCTTCATTTTCCACACGATATTCTATGCTGAGCAGTTAATATAGGAGGCTCATTTGGTGAACCATTACGCTTATATAATGGCGTCTTCCAATTGTTGTAGACACTATCTATCACAGAGCTTATCTCCTGAATGTTTTTGTTTGAAGAAAATGCTTTGGGTTTTCCAAAGGCTGAAGGAAGATCTCTAGCAATGAAGTCCTCAAATGTTCTGACATTTGCACTGATCAGTCGCGACGATAGTTGTTATGCGTGGTCACTTGTTCTGGGCGGGCGCGTAATTGATATGCTGAGGTCTCATAATTTCTTCTCATATCACGGAGAAGTAGTACGGATTCTATACCAAGGGAGATGCTTTGGTGTTATTTTGTGCCGCTTGCGTCCGTGCGTGTGTGGATCCCACTGCTAATCAATGGCTGATCGAAGTGTTAGCCGATGTGCGATGCTTTCAGGTGTGATATCTCTCTGTCACTCATGCCGTCGTTTATGGGAAAAGTGGTCTCATTTGGCAACAATGTAAGACCTCGTCTATTTGGCCGCTTGTGGCCATCCTTATCTGCCTTCTTCCATTCCCCATGGATGCCTACAACTGTTTGAGGAAGTCTGTAAGGGGGGTGGGATGTCTCTTGAGGAAATCAGTCGTCCGTTGTATGGTCTACAACGATATTGTACGGGAACTTTTCTGGGGTGATTCGACGGAGCAATCTGGCCGCTCAATCCTTTCAAATCCTTCTACCACCTTGTCTTTATCTTGGGAAGGAGTCAAGCGAAATCCGTTCGCATATCTTTGCTATCACTTGCAAAATAGCTTGCATTGCCTCCTTCAGATCGTCTAAGCGAGTCTTTTACTTATGTCGCACTGTATTTAGATGCTTGTAGTATGCAGTCTTTTGTATCTGCCACAAGGCGCTTTTTACATTTTTTCAATAATCAATAGTTTGTTTTCGTAATTCTTCCTTTATTTCTTAAATGATTGCAAATCACACAAGTCTTTAAAAATTAAAACTCTATATTGACCAGTGTTCTAAAAATCGCTAGGCGCTGGGCGGGCGGCGAGTAGGTGCCTAGCGCCCAGAGGCCTAGGCGGGCGCCTAGGCGGTCTTAGGTTTTGTATTATAACTTTAATAATTTATAAAAGTTAAGCATAATACCTTATCAATTACATCCAATTTAATGCCAATATACATATGCAAAATTTAAAAACATGAAAAATTAACAATCGTGAACAAAATTTATTAAAACTCAAATGACTAAAGTTGGTCATGATGGGTAATTTATATAAATTTGAATTTGTGTAATCTTTTATTTTTCTTCAAATTGCATGAATAACCTCAGTTATTTTTGATAAATCTACAATAGTAAAATTGGTACCGGCAGATCCTTTGAGAATTCCATTAAGTAATCATCCTTTGCTATATTTAGACATATACTGAATAAAAAATAATTAAATAGTTTATTTCTAAAAAATAGGAAAGAAAAATAAAATAAGAACACAATCAGCCTTATTAAAAAAAAAATAAATAAATAAAAAAAAAATTAAAAAAAAAATCGCCCAGACCGCCTAGACCCCGCCTAAGCCGCCTAGACCCGCCTAGGCCGCCTAGATTCCGCCCAGACCCGCCTAGAACCGCCCAGACAGCCCAGAATCGCCCAGACAGCCCGCCCAGCCATTAATCTGGGCGGTTTTCCACCTTCTAGCGCCTAGGCGCCGCCCAGGCCGATTTTTAGAACACTGATATTGACTATGGAAAGGGAAACAAACGACTGAAAAGTAGACTAATTGTTGACGGGGAGAAATTGATCTTGGCCTTGAAGTGAATTCAGGTTGCTCTTGTGGATCACTCAGTGGACCGTCGAGGCGCTTCAGAGGTTACTGTAGAGTAAACCTTGTAGAGGGGTCAATCTCTGTACCGACGGAACGTCGGGGGATGTGTTCCCGCTTGCTATGGCCTTTCCGTTTCGCTGGGTGGAAGAGTTTATTGCTCCTATGCCGCTTGAATGTGACGTCTCTACCGTCGTTTTGCCTGGTACTGGTTCAGGCCGCTTTTCAATATGTAGTTGGATTTGGGAGCATTCTATTCGTTTCAGTGCGGCGTAATGGCAACCTCGTGCCGTAGGTTGGTCTCCACGTATTGTCCCTTCAGAGTGGTTAGCGGTGTATTTAACGCATTGGTGAATGGTGGAGACTACTGCTTCCATCTGGTGCAACCATGGTCTTCCCAATATAAGATTGTAGGTTGATAGCGCATCTACCACCATGAAGTTCAGAAACAAGACCTTCCTTAACTGTGACTCCGCTGCCACTGTTGCTAACCTTATCTTTCTGAGGGGGAAGCATATCTTTCTATTGAATCCAATCAGCAGGTGATCCGAGGGTGTTAGGTTTTCCTCCTTAAAGTCCATGCTGCGGTACGCGCCATTGAATAGAACGTTGAGCGAGCTTCCTGTATCCACCGGAGCTCTATGTACTTCTCACCTTGCTATGGAGACCGAGATGACTAGGGCGTCGTTGTGCGGTGTTTGCACTCATTTGAGGTCCCTGTCCATAAAGGTCAAGATGGGAATGGGGTTCTGAATCCTCGAGTCGCCGGTAGTGTCCTCGTTCGCCGGTAGTGTCCTCATCTCCAGTAAGGTCTGCTTGTGAGACCTGTATGACTGGTTTTCATTCGGTCTGATCCCATGAAGGACAGATTATCCCTGGGGTGTCATTCTCTATCTCTTTAACTAACTCCCCGATGTCCTCGGCTCGTTCTGGCTGCTTTTCTGAGTTCAAGAATTCCTTCAATTTCCCTATGCGAATCCAGTAATCAACTTCATACCTCACTCTTGCAGTCGGTATCGTGGCCACCTTCCTTGTGGTATGCGTAGTACTTGCCATTGTCACGCTTGGCGGGGTCTCCGCACTGCTTCGGGGGCCACTTCAGATCCTCTCAGTTCTTCATGGAGTTTAGTACACATGACAGGTTGGAATTGAGGGGTGTTACAATCCTGGATCCAATGTAGTTAGATGTTTTCTTTGGCCTGGACCGACTAGGGTCTGAACTGTTATCGCTGCGTCTTCTCTTGCTCCGTTCTTCGTCCTCGCGTCTCTTTTCCATATTGTCCTTAGGAGCAGAGGGCTTTTTCTCGCCTTCGGTTTCCCTCTTCACGGTTCTCAGCTCCTCCAAGGTAATGATGTTGAGGAGCTTTGTCATGTCCAGGGGGGCTTTAAGGTGAGGTCTTCGTAGAGTTTGTCTTCCTTGAGTCCCGCAATGAAGGTTGTCGCTGCATCCGTCGATGAGAGTCGACTCGTTGTTGAAGTGTGTGACACTCTCTGAGAGTCTCGTGGGACTTCTACTTTAGAGAGAATATGTAGTGTGGGGAAGGCTGTGGAACCATGTCAGTGCTGACTTTTTCAAGCTAGTGGGAAAAGTCATGCACATCACTGACTTGGATCCTTTTAGGGCCATTACGTGCTGGTAATGACGCAGGTAGTCGAATGGATCGGTGGTTCCGTCATAGAAGTCGAGCTTAGGAGTGAACTTCCTCGAGTGGGTCTCATACATGATCCGATTTGTAAATGGTGGGACAGAGAGGCGATACAGTACGTCTGGGTCGTGCGCCCCTCTACGGAAGGGGTTCTGAGGGTCGAGCCTCTCTATCCTGTGTCACAACTATCTTCTTGCCTAGCCAAGTGAGGTTTGCCGCACGGGAAGTACTTGTGAAAAGAAAGCCCGTGACACGTGGCGGCGGGCTCAGCGTTAGCCGCACAACTTCCCTTAGTCCAATGAAAACTAGCGAGGGCTTGACTTTCCTTTGCTTGCTTTTTGCCATCCTCTGGAGACTGAGGCCTGTGATGCTCCTGATCTCCATTAGCAGGTGGTGGATTTTGTTGTGTGAGAGTCTTTATCGCCTTGACTATCTACTGTATTTGAGATGACAGCTATCGATACGGGGGTCCGTCGTTGTCGGCGCGGGGACGTGAGTCTGCAACCTGTGTATGATCGGAGCCGCTGAAAGCGGCGGTACTGTGCCGGCCTGAGCGTTTGACGTGGCCCCCTGTTATCTGTTGTTGCGTGACCTAGTGGTCACCATCTTTCTCGATTTTGAAAGGAGACGACACTAGTAAAAAGTTAAGAACTTTGTCATCCCCAAGGACGACGCCAAACTGTTGTAGTCGATTTTCGCTCTCTGCTTTGACCTAATCTAATGTATGTGAGCCACGGACTACCATTGTGGTGGTCGACACTTCGATGCTAAAGTCAGACAGGGATCTGAGGAAGACGTAATGCTGTAAACGGGGAAATTGTAGTGTATCTTAGCTTATCAACTTCATATCTTATTTATAGTGCAGGAGTCCTGGTTCTACCAGGTCATCGAAGACGTAGTTTAGGAAGGAGATCTTCGTGGTGATCCTTCTCTAATTAGGAGTTGTGTTGTAGGAGGGAAGTTCCATGTTAGCCCTGTGCTCCTAGATACACGGAAGATAGTTCCCAATCCAAGAGCAATTCGTAGAAGGAAGTTTCCCTGCGTAGAATGTACTCTAGTATTCACTTCCTAGTTGGAAGCAGAGAGCTGCTGTAGTTGCTCGTCTGAAAGTTGATTCTTGAGATACTTGCCTTAGTAGGACTTACGAGTATTGAGGATAGCTGTGAGACGTGTGGGCCTAGCACGCTGTAAGAGTTCGGGTCCGTCTGGCAGACTGGATCAAGCGGGGTTAGGGATGTGACCACTTTTATGCATCATCAGTAGATAATTGGGGCTTCAAATAAATTATGTTAGGGATTTAGGTACAATTAAACAATATTTGAAAGGGGTTAGGTTTGTAAGAAGTATGAAATGTGGAGGGTAAAACCAAAAATTAGATGTAAATGGCATATTTATAGATATTTGAGGGGCTTCAAGTAAGTTATGTCAGGGGCTTATGTGTAATCAATCAATGTTTGAGAGAGACTGGTTTTGATTGTAAATAGTTTGAATCTGGAAGGGCAAAAATGTAAAAATAATTGAAATAATGTTTTTATTGAAAGGCCGCCAATACCCTTTGCCATTGTTCATATAATATTTTTTTCCTGTGAATATGAAAAACTGTGGATGACATTTTCGGCATTCAAAAAATTGACAAACACTGTTTATGGAACAGTGAAATCAAAGATCCGTTGTAAAATTAGATGGTTAATTTGTTCATGATATCCTTCCTACTTTATACATCTTGATGGGATTCGTGTGGGTGTTTATTCATAATGTGGAGATCTGAACTAACACGAGGCATGGATGATTGTATGTTGTGACATTTGACATTAGCTCTTGTTTATCAGAAAAAACGAATTCATTGTCAGTGACTAGGGGTTTCCATTGATTATCCTGTAATTTGGTGAAACTCCTTTTTGGGTGCCTTTGTGGGCTAAATGTGTGTGGTATGAGCGTCAGACTTGGACACGGAATATGAAAGATGGCAAGTCTATTCAGTGGATCATGTGGAATAGTTTAACTAGAAATAGTAATCAATGTCATCTTACAGTGTAATGTTACTATATGTTATCTATGAGACTATGACAGGACATAATTAATTTGGTGTATAGAGAATTTCATATTATTAAAAAGAAATGTATCCTTAAAAATAAATTAATACATAAAGAGTTCGTTCGACTTGGATAGTGGGAATGCTGCTTTTTGTAAATTCCGTGCAACACAGCATATCTGGAGAGAATCGAGGTGGGGCAGTGACTATATCGACCTTAGAGCTTATTGTTGTTGAACAGCTGAGTCCTTGTTTCATAAAGGAGGGTCTGGATTCTGGATAGATGCAAAACTGGGAATGACTTCTCGTTTCACTGTTGTAGCTTGCAGATCTTTCTCTATTCTCTTTTTGAATGACAGATTCCAATTATGTTGAAAATGTTAAATCTGTCAGTTGATTGTCACAAGATCTGAACATCTTAATGTCAGTCTTGTTTGGATGACTTGTATTTCTTGTCTGTATATGTTATATTTTTGTATTCAGGGTTCTCAACATAAGTCGGTTTGTGGTTTCTTTCGCTTTTTCTGAGTTGTTGTTTGACTTTACTGTTTCGATGTTATATTCAGGATTAAGCTAGATATCTTGCTGTATTGTCTCACGAGTTTAATCATATTCTGGTTTAGGTGGTGAAGAAGAATGTTGTGGAGTTGGTGAAGAGAGAACTTGCAGTGCTTGTGAGAGTGTGGGACACTTGGTCATGCTAGTCTTTCACTTCATAGGCTTAATTCATCAACATGGAATGCTTCGATGTTTAGATGAAAGACACTAAGGAGTGTCTAGAATTCAAAACTTGGCTTTTCTATGCAAATTGTTTGTAAACTCATAAATACCAAGTTCTTTTTTTTATTTCAGAACAGTGAATAGCAGATTGAATTCCAGACAACTTGAAACGCTTGATCCGAAAGGGGGTTATATTTAGTAACACCATATTCTGTTTAATTCTCACTTATGTGTGCCGATTGGATCAATGTTTTCAGAGGCGTTTGAAACACATCAAAAGCATTAGTTGAGGACCTCGAGATGAGTATATGTGGGGAGTATATATCTGAATGTGAACTGATTGTTAGGTGTGCATGGAGTATGGTCAGGCATTAAGAGGTATAAATTTGTGAAAATAATAAACCACTCGTCAGGATAAAAAAGTAAAAATAAAATAAAAATGGAAATGAATAGTTTTGGGAATAAAGAAAGATGAGTGAGCTCAAGGAGACGTGCAGTTCAACTAATGATGAGAAAGCAGCTTAAGTTACCAAAAGCCCGGGCTTTGATGTGAATATGTGGGGGAGCTATGCCTATGCATGTACTAAGAATGTGGTACTCACATCCATGGGGAAGTTCCAATCCCACCATTTATGATCACATTTTAAGTTGGCTCCTCGTGATATATATTTTTTTGAGGCGACCTTGCAATGGATGATCGTCCTTTTTTCAATGGGCTGAAACTGTGAGGCACATTTTGAAGCCTTATAACTATATTATTTGTCTTGTTTGTTTATTATAAAAATATTGTGGTTCTGCCTCTCACTTTGCTACAAATCAGGCATAATTCTCGCAACAGAAGTCAGCACATTGCCCCGACTCCTGCTTAAGACAACATAGCTCTTGAATTATTGATAAAATAAATTTCTAAACCAAATACATCAATTATTAGAAAAGATCACATATACATAGAAATCAGATGCGGAGAAAGATTAGTCATAAATTTTGTGTGATCCAACAGAGTGCAACCAGTATTAGCTGGGAAAAAAAGTAGCTATATTTAAGCCAAATTTTGTGTCAAGCCTCGGTCTCTCTCCCATGTACTCGGAAAAAAAAAATAGGGGTTAACAAAAGGTATCGCACACGATTTAATGAAGTTAAAGGGGGCCAAGTCTTCAAATTCCCTTCTGGATAAGTAGCAATTAGACAAAAAATGTTATAAATAGAGGTTTCTTCTATTTCAGCAAAAAGTCCTTGCTTTGACATCGGAAAAACTACATTTTGAAATTACATTGTGACTTGACATCAACTCTGTGTCCCCTCATTGGCTTAGTCTTACTGGTTTTTCAAAGGGTAACTTTCGAAAAACTAAAGAGCGTAATGAGGAGGCAAGCACCACGTGACACTAATTTCAAAATGTATACTTTTTTCATGTCAAAGTAGAGCTTTCCAGAGCGTAATGAGCCGCAAATGAAAAACTATACTATAGGATAGTCTTCCTATAAAACTGTACCATGTGGCATCTAGGAATTGTTTTCCATATATTCAGGGCCACTTCATCATCTCGCAATTCGCAAACAACTGAAAGTTGAGGTAACAATCTCTGCAGAACCGAAATCCATGTATGCAATACACAGAGAAATACAAATGCTGAAGAATACAACACCTACAAGGTTACAACAGTAAAACTGCAGTTAATATGTACAGTGCCAGCAAACCCTAGACACATATGGTCAGTACTATAGCACCAACATAAGCTTATAACACTAACCCGACTCCAAACTATATGCTATCATTAGCTTGTCTACTCCTGCTGGAACTGCTGATACTTCCAATTTGTTAACACCACATCCAAGTCGTCCATCATCAATCACCACCATTCTGAAATGTCTGGCAAATTACAATTAAACACTAGTATACAATCCTTATTCACAAGGTTTCGGCTTCTTCAATCTAGTGTAATCATCAAACTCCTTTTTCACGACATATGCCTGCCAAAGTATAATAAAAAAGGTCAAACACTTGAATTACTGAGCTTAAATGTAATCCCCACACGTGGCCCATTTGAAGCTATAGTATAACAAAGTTAACTTGAGGAACTTGATACTTGAAGTCCAAATTACTATGGTGGTAGGCCACAATTTCAACACACGCCGGATCAGAAAGGATCTGTAATTAGCAGATTTTAAAATAGCTGGATAAGTTCCATGTCAGATGTGGTTCCAATCACAGATTCACAATTTTAAAATCAGCCAAAGGGTAACTTCTGTGTGGTCCTTGTCAGTTAGGAAAACAAACAATGCATTATGTTCCACGTATTTTAGTAAATTAATCCAAGCCTCTTGGAGAAGGGCACTCTTGTGTTCCAGGTCTAGAAATGGTGGCCTGGTGGAGGTTTCATGGTGGTGGTGGTGATGGTAGCAATCTTGGCCAAGGTGGTTGTAGCAATGGGGTGATGATGGTGGTAGTGCAGTGTGGTGATTGTTTAGGTGTGGAAGTGGTAATGGCATGTGTTTGTAGTGACGTGGAGATGGTGGTAATGTGGTTGCGGTGGTAGCCACTAATTTCATATAATCGAACATAGACATGTTGTTCGGACCTTATTGAGGCGTGGAAACACTCTTGTGCAAGGTGGAAGTTAGACATGTTTGCTATTTTCTTTTATTTTTTTAATTCAGTGGATGAAAATAACATAAAAATAAATCGAAGGGACTCACTAAAAAAAAATTGAAACATTAGTTTAGCAATTTCAACCTATGGCATCGATATCATAATATTTTTCTTTTCTTTTCTTAAAGTATTGTTCAATGTCATTTATTCTTAACAAGGTGGAATGTCATTTATTCTCAACATTTGTTGGTTGTATGATTAACTTGTGAATGGCAGTTGTCACTTGTGAACTAAAATCTGGTATATAGATTCTATGATATATTTATAATTTTGAAGATTGAAGTATGTGTTCAATGAATAAATTGCTTAATGAAAGATGATTATATATTTTTTGCATATACTGTATAAACCAAAATACTTGAGTCACAAACTTGAATTTTGGGGGTCCCTAACACAGATGAGTTAAACAGTTTTAGTACCTTTAACAAAAAAAACAGTTTTAGTACATGTAATCTCCTTGTAAGCGAGATTACTCGTTCAAAAAATCAGCACGGCTATTAGTTTTCATTGATTTCACCTTATTTTTCAAATCATTAATACTTTATTATCATGTCTTCGCCATATCCATGGTCTAGTTTTTTCAATTTAACATATTGTCATGTCTGACATGACAATATATTCGTGCTTTTTTGGGAGGCAGCAATGAGTTGAAATGGCAAGGACTAAAAAGATTAAAGAAAATCCAAGAAAATCAGCATTCCCTCAAAAGTTGATTTCCTACCGCTTGGTATACAAAATTTCCATATAATCTTTCGTTCTAGAATTTCTAAAGTATGAAACAAACAATAGAATTACTAGAGCATGACACTGATGTCGTTTGTTCATTCTATACCATATAGATGACGCTTAGATATGTTTTATTTATTGTAAGATATCGGTAATTATGCCAATGATATCTAACCTTTATATAAAATAAAAATAATAAATGAAAATTGGAATAAATAAAATAAATAAATCCAAAGAGCTCGAGGAGCCTCAACTAAATTGATCATTTTCAGTACATAGAATCAGTAACGGTGATTTGGTTTGTCCTGGTGATGTAGGGAACGTTTTTGAGGGATGAATTTAGCTAGGCGACGAACACAACCTTCCACTGACTTGTTGATTCTCCAAGAAGAATACCAAGAACAATAGGGAAATAAACGCAGCAAGAGAAATTCTCTAGAACTGATCCAGAATTTTTATTATCAAAAATCTGACTTTCTCCTATTACAATCACCAATTTATAAAGAAAAGAACACTAAACCTACCTGAAACATGACTTTCTAAACTATAGTAATGTTCCTATTTTAACCAAAATACTCCTAAGACTCTTTTACTTATTAATAAAGACATCCTAAAAGAAACGGAATTCAAACGGAATTAAAAGACTGCTAAAACAATTATTAGCAAAGATGCCAATAAGAGATTTGATGGAATCTGAATTAAAAACAGCAAGTCTTTGCTGGGCCATTGTTAATTATTCCAGACTTTCCTCTTCGCGTGGACTTCTTTTGATCATACCGTACTAATACTCTATTGCACTTTGTTGCACTGCATCATTCTCCCCTGGGTCAAAATAATTCGCCCTCGAATTCAAAGTATCATCATCAGAATTATCACCATGGTATGGAATAAGGTGCTTCACATTAAACACATCAGACGTGTGAATGTGACTTGGTAGCTTTAACCGATTTGCATTAGAATTGATCTTCTCGATAATCTCCAACGGGCCAATCTTCCGTGCAGCAAGTTTATTATACTCGCCAACTGAAAATCTGTATTTAGTTAAGACGGCCCACACGAAATCCCCTACCTCGAAGTCCACAAGTCGTCGCTTCTTATCAGCTGCGACCTTATATTTAGCAACAGACTCTAATAAATTTTTCTGAGTATCCTTATGAATGTGTTGAAGTTGTTCAATAAAGTTCTCAGCTTTACCATGGACACGAGTCCGATCTGGCACAGGTGCTAAATCAAGAGGCAATCTTGGATTAAAGCCATATACCACACAAAAAGGACTAAACCCCATGCTTCTGTTGACACCACGATTGAAAGCAAATTCAGCTTGAAAGAGTTTCTGATCCCATGTCTTCGAATGAGTTCCAACCAAACTGCGCAAAATATCACCTAATGAGCGATTAATAACCTCTGTTTGCCCATCCGTCTGCGGATGATAAGCACTACTAAAATCGAGCTTGGTACTGGCAAGTCGCCATAAGCTTCGCCAAAAATGACTAAGGAATCGTGTGTCTCTGTCCGACACAATAGACATAGGAAGTCCATGAAGACGATAAACTTCCCGAAAGTACAATTGAGCCACATTCACTGCATCCGTCGTTTGCTTACAGGCAATAAAGTGTGCCATTTGGAGAAACGATCAACGACTACAAAAATAGCATCCAAGCCGCGTTGGGTACGAGAAAGCCCCAACACGAAATCCATGCTAACATCAGTCCATGGCTGACTCGGGAAGGGTAAAGGCATATACAACCCGGCATTAGTTACTTTGCCCTTTGAAACATGACAGATACGACAACCATTCACAAATTTATACACCTCTTTGCGCATGGTTGGCCAGAAGTAAGAACTTGAAACAAGTTGGTATGTCTTATCTCTCCCAACATGCCCTTCCCCATGTAGTTCTTGAATGATCTTCAACCTGAGGCTAGAGTCAAGCACACACAACTGGTTCCCTTTGAAGAGAAAACCGTCATGGACCATGAAGTCTGAACGCTTGCCTGCCACTACATCCTCCATCACAGTTGCAAATTATGGGTCAATAGTCAATAATTCACGGAAAGAATCAAAATCCAATACCTTGGTGCGCATAGTGGTGATTAAAGAAGATCGACGACAAAGAGCATCAGCCTTGTGCTTGAGGACAAACGTAAATTCCTGCAAATATGTAGCCCACTTGCCATGTCGAAAGGAGAGTTTATCTTGACTATTAATATGCTTTAATGAATCATGATCAGAATATAAGACAAACTCGCTGTGTATCAAATAATGGCGCCTTGGACTATTGCATAAAATTCCACATCATAGGTGTTGTAATTCAATTTTGCTCCTGGTAACTTCTCACTGAAAAAGGCAACTGGTTTGCCATGTTGACTTAAGACCGCGCCAATACCCACTTTGGAGGCATCGCAATGTAACTCGAACGGTTGAGAAAAATCAGGCAAAATAAAGATTGGCGATGAAATTAGCTTATCCTTTATCACGCAAAAGGCTGCGTCTGCTGTCGCAGACCATGAGAACTGTCCAGCCTTCATACAATCGGTGATAGGTGCCATAATAGTGCTGAAATGAGGGATGAATCGGCGATAGAAAGATACTAGCCCGTGAAAGCTCCGCACCTCATGCAGGTTGGAAGGCGTTGGCCACTGCCTGATTGCTTCCACTTTTGACTCATCCATGGAAATGCCATCCTTGGAAACCACGTACCCAAGGAACAGTACCCTATCGGTCATGAATGAACACTTGCTGGCTGCTGCAAACAATCTCCCTGCGTAAAAATGAAAGAACGTCTCGAAGATGCTGAATATGTAAGTCGGCATTAGCACTATAAATCAGTATATCGTCAAAATAAACAACCACAAATTGACCAATAAAAGGACGCAACACTTGGTTTATGACCCTCATAAAAGCACTTGGGGCATTAGAAAGACCGAAAGGCATCACCAGCCATTCGTATAGGCCTTCGCGCGTCTTGAAGGTTGTTTTCCATTCGTCTCTCGGGCGAATCCGAATCTGATGGTAACCACTCTTAAGATCAAGTTTACTGAACACCTTGGCTCCACATAGCTGATCCAACAAGTCATCCAACCGAGGAATAGGAAAACGGTATTTGACTGTTATCTTATTTATGGCTCTACTATCGACACACATGCGCAAACTACCATCTTTATTTTGCGTGAGAAGTGCAAGCACTGCGCATGGACTAAGACTCCCGAATGTGAACCTTGGACAAAAGTTCTACCTGGCAACGAAGTTCCTCGTGTTCTTTTGGGCTCATACGGTAGTGTGATCGATTAGGAAGGTTTGAGCTTGGCACCAAGTCAATCTGGTGTTGTATATCCTTGACAGGTGGTAACCCTCGCGGTAGGTCACTAAGAAACACATCTTGGTACTCTTTAATCAGAAGTTGCACAATCTCTCTGGAATGTCCCTGCTAATCTGCTCATCTTTTCCTATTAGTACGAATATCATCCCAGACTCTTCCATTTCACCCACAAATTTATATAGATAAGAGATTTGGTCACACATCTTGGTACTCTTTAATAAGAAGTTGCACAATCTCTCTGGAATGTCCCTGCTAATCTGCTCATCTTTTCCTATTAGTACGAATATCATCCCAGACTCTTCCATTTCACCCACAAATTTATTCATAGATACGAGATTTGGTCCCTCCCCAACTGGTGGTTTAGGTGTGATCTCTTTGCTAGGCATGAGTACAATTCAGGTAGCATCCCACATGAAACTATACGTATTCTTGCGCCCATCATACATAACACTCCTATCAAACTGCCAAGGTTTACCCAATAAAATATGGAAAGCATCCATAGCAACAATATCACACCACACTTGATCTTTATACTTAGAGCCAATAGAAAAATTTACTAAGCATCGTTACGAGACCGTTGCCTCATTGCCTTTTTTAAGCCAGGAGAGCTTGTAGGGACTGGGATGTTGGATTGTATCCAACTTCAGCTTTCGGACAACCTCCTCCGCCGCCACATTTTTGTAGCTGCCAGAATCAATGACTAGGCGACAAATCTTTCCGCCAATGGTGCACGTAGAATGGAAGATGTTATTCCGAAGCCACGCACCGCCTTCGTTCTCCTTTGGCGTGAAACATGCTCTTCGTACTACCAATGATTGTCCTTGATCGCCCGATACATACTGCTCTTGTGGTGGGTCATCACTATTGGTATCGAACCCAGGTCCTTGCTCGAAATTCCCGAACTGATCGTCGCTAAGGTCCTCGCCTTCCACGAACAAGCCCTTGCCTGCCCGATCGCTCTTCCTGCAGTCAGCTGCTCGGTGGCCTGGTTCTCCACATTTAAAGCACTTGGTGCTAGAGGGCGAGGTTCAGTTGAACTGTCCAGCGGCAGTGGGTTTACTGGCAGCACTATGTTGGACAGGAGCTCGGGTTGTGGACGCGTTCACATGGTTTTGACCAATTGCATTGTTGGTAGCACTCCACGGCAGGTTACCGACCCTCCTACTCAGATGTTTTTCAAGATGTAACGCCCGCTGATGTGCCTCGGAGACTGAGAACGGGTCAAACAAGTTGAGTGTCTTGAAATTGTTGTCGCATTCCTCCAATGTACCGAGATACCAGATGTTCGTCTGTCTCTGCCAAGTCATTGTGCACTACTAACTGATAGAATTCTGTGGTGTATTCATCGACTAATCTAGCACCTTGTCGGAGGTTTTGAAGACGTTGGTACAATGTCCTCGTGTAGTTATGAGGCAGGAACGCCAAGCGCATATGTTTCTTAAGTTTTTCCCACGAAACAAGTTTCGTTTTTCCACGTCGAGCTCGAGCAAGTTTGTGTTGCTGCCACCAAGCGGCGGCTCTCCCACGTAGCCTTGTTGCTATCAGCTGAACGCATTTGCTGTTGGGAACCTCTTTAAAGTTGAGAACCTCCTCGACGGTATTAACCCAATCAAGGAACTCTTCCGGCTGCAAACCCCCATGGAATTCGGGTATTTCGACCTTCAATCCAGACTCCCATTGCCTCGAATCACGATTTTGTGTGGATTTTCAACCATCGGCCTTCTCCTCCTTGGTCCATGCTCGGCAAAGGGATTATCAAGGTCGTCACCGGCATCTTCCTCTTCCACAACGTGGGTTTGGGGGGTGATTCTGTCGTTGGACAGTCAAGGCAGCCACTTGTTGTGACAGTGCCTCAAATCGTGCTTCAAATTGTTGTGCCAATTGCGCTATATCATCATGTTCGATTACCTCTTCTAGCGGAACTTCACGAACACCAGAACGTCTTCAACGCGGCATGGTGTAGGAAACGACGCAGGCTCTGATACCAACTGATGTAGGGAACTTTTTTTAGGGATGAATTCAGCTAGGCGACGAACACAACCTTACACTGACTTGTTGATTCTCCAAGAAGAATACCAAGAACAATAGGGAAATAAACGCAGCAAGAGAAATTCTCTAGAACTGATCCAGAATTCTTATTATCAAAAATCTGACTTTCTCCTATTACAATCACCAATTTATAAAGAAATGAACACTAAACCTACCTGAAACAGGACTTTCTAAACTATAGTAAGGTTCCTATTTTAACCAAAATACTCCTAAGACTCTTTTACTTATTAATAAAGACATCCTAAAAGAAACGGAATTCAAACGGAATTAAATTACTGCTAAAACAATTATTAGCAAAGATGCCAATAAGAGATTTGATGGAATCTGAATTAAAAACAACAAGTCCCTGCTGGGCCATTGTTAATTATTCCAGATTTTCCTCTTCACGTGGACTTCTTTTTATCATACCGTACGAATACTCTATTGCACTTTGTTGCACTGCATCACCTGGGTTAAATAAGGTCTTATAGATATCATGATGTTGATTCTAAATTATCGCTACAAAACATGGATATGAATATGGCACCATTTTCTAACCCAAACACGACCCTGTTTTATGTCCTACTATAGTTGAGAACATGGCAAAACAAAATACAATATTAATTTAGTGGAGGCACAAAGAAGAAGGGTTTTACCAATTAGAGTGGGGTTTCAACTCTGAGCCAGGTGACCCTGGTTCCGAACCCGAAACAGATGCATAAGACATCGTATCTTCTTTTGCCAAGGACACAAAGTTCAACGGTGCAGTTGACAATCTCCTGCTGGTTTCCCTGAAATGGCCATTCAGATGGCCAGAACGAGAGCGAGGTGTGAGGAGGTCCGAGTTTCCACTGCCAACTGAGTACCGTCTAGGTGTTGGAGGTATTGATCCATTTCCATTGGTCCGGTATCCATTTGTGTTTCTAAAGCTGCTACTTCTCTTTGGACTTGGTTTAGAACCATACATGGATTCCTTCTCTGTAAGAAGCAGATCCTGTAGCTTCTTCTGATCCTGTTAAAGGGAATACAAACGGATCAATTTACAGTTTAACAGAAAGATAATGGGCAAAAACTGCAAAACAATCCAATACCCGATATCGCTTCTTCTCCTCTTCCCTTTGTTGTCGGGTTAGTTTATAGTCTTCCAACATTGATACCAGCCGAACCTGCATATATAAGCATTAGGCTGATTCACTACACAGTAATACAATAGTATCTGAGGTTCTTTACTAACAAAAACTCACCCCATCATATAGAAAGAAATTATTTTTCTCCTTTTCCCAGGTTCGCGTTTTGTTGATTAGATTCTCCACAATAGCTGGATATGCAGAACCTCGTTACTTCCAAACATGTCACCAGGATCTAAACTAAATAAGGTATAGAAAGGACAGAATACCTGGAATCTTGTTGACAGTCACTCGAGCTCTTTCAGCACGTTTTAGGTTAATGTGGGCACCTCTACCAGCACTATACCTGTTGTCGTCCTGAAATCAAGAAAAAGCAACAATTGTCAAAGATAAAGTACGGATCGCAATCCTTTACCAAAAGGTAAAAATGCATGGATTTCAAGAGCTATGGTGAGAAAGTAAAGAACAGAGAGGCACCACATTTTATGAGAATAGCACGATTTACCTGGTTATAGTCTTCAAGCCAGCTTTCCTCTTCACACGCAGCAAACCATCTGTCTATTTTGTCCATAATTTCTTTTCGGTTCAGAGCTTCATCTTTTGCTTTTGTTATCTGTTCCTCAATATTAGCTAAAAGCCCAGAAGGATCCACAAGACCTGACAACAGATATGCCACTGAGATACAACCACTCACAATTATCACTAAACAGCAGCTCAACAATAGATACTTTACCTGAGTCAATCAATGCTTTAGTCTTCTCAGGCACAGTGCTCATATCAGGCTCAATATGAGCTTTTCGACATATCTCCTCCAATTCTAGCCTCTTCTTCAGAACTAGCTCCTTCATTCTGCTTGCTTTTAAATCGTTCAATCTCTCAACCTCTACTGCTACCTGTAGACAAATAGAGAAGGATTTATCATTCATTCAATCTCTCAACCTCTAGACAAAGAGAGAAGGATTTATCTTCCAAACATTTAGAAAAATTTGAAGTGGATCCATCATCATACCTGATCAATAGCTTCTAATGACAGAGTGCCTGATTCTGTGAGTTCTGGTTCTGATGACTTCAAGACGAAAGTGAACCTTCTAAAACACCTCCTATCTTCTTCGGGGGAATCCATCAAATTCCATAGTTCGAACAATGACAATAGGATTGCTTTCAACTACAAAGTGCAATAAGATGTTTTCTTAGCAACAAGACAACATCAAAACCAAAAGTAAGACAACTTAGAAGATATATCTTACCTTTTCAATGCGAGTTTTTTTTTCAAGTTTCAACTTTAGTGTTGCTTGTTCTAGACCTTCCAATGTACCATTGCTGATATTTGTGGAATGTTCCACACCAGCCTCATGCAAGCTTGGATGCACTTCGCTCACAGTCTTTCCAAAATCCAGTCCAAGCAACTTACACAAGGAATGTATTTCGTTTACATACTCCAGAACCTTATGAAGGCGATCAGACTGCAAACGGGAAAGGATAAACAAACTTATGAGTTGGGATAACTAAGTAGATAAATATATATATTGATTAGCAAAATCCTTAACATACCTTCTCATTCTGCAGAGTTTGAAGTTGAGTCTGATATTCATTAAGCTTTCTCAGAGACAAGTCCTCCATGTTCATTGAACTGACCACAGCATCATTTGAAAGACCATACCCTGAAATCTCTCCACTTATTTTCTCAATCTGAGTCCTTACATCAGTAAATAGTTTGACCCGATCCTCTCTTTTCTTTCTTATATCTTCTAACAGTGGTGTGACTGATACAAGTTGATCTTTCAGTGATGCTCCTGTTTTATCTGTTGGAAACTGTAGATTATCCAGCATTAATGACTTGATAAAGAATACGAATTTTGTATGATGACAATGTCTTGAGTCACTTCCGTATAGACAACAAGCAAGATAAAGGAGGTCAACCGTTAACATTCCTATTGGAAAGCAGATCAGACCAGCCATATTGGGACAAAGGATAGTTAAATGCTCAATATAGAGGCAAGGTTAAATATTGCTTGAGACATGATGCCTATAGCCAAGTCTATGCCAAGTGAAGCAAGGAAAAATAAATCTAATAGTACAAATTTAGTATAATATCAAAATGATCTAATATCACATCTTTTCAGGCCGTATTTATAGGCATCACAATATTTGATAAGAACTCAACATTTAAAAAAACTAAAAAATTAAAAGTCAAAATATTTATTGAGCAATACTCGTATTGCAAAACAAAAACCTTGAAGAATAAAGAACCTTACACCATAGATTCCCAATTGACAGTCAAATTCTCAAATAAAAACAAAAAATCTCTTTGAAAGGTGGATGCGACACCCAATCCCAAGATTGACGAGGACATCCATGAACTCCGACCCAATAACAAATGCTTTGTCATAGAACACTCTACTATTTTGCTCCTTCCATACCATCCAAAACATTGCACAAGGTAGTAAATTTTAAATCTCTTTCCCACAACAAAATAAAAGTGAAAGAAATAAAAACAAATAATAATAATAATAATAATAATAATAATAATAATAATATAATATCAATAATGAATTATTAATTAATTTAGAGCTCCCACATACAGACGCACACTAGGTCCACAAATGTCTTCTATGAAGGGACTTAATTTGACAAACCTCCTCAAAGGGAGAGTCAGTTTGGTGAGCGAGTCAGGAAGGAAGGCCGCCAACAACAGTGACAAGTAAACAAAGAAACGGAGATGAGAACGGAAAAAAAGAGGAGGATGATTAGGAATGAGGAGGGGGGAGGTGACAATGAGTGATGGCAGTGGTGGTGGCAATGATGGCTGGTAGTAGCAGTCTAGCAGTGGCAGCAGTGGTGGTGAAGGAGAATGAGAGGAAGAAAAATTGTGGGGCAAAGAACAAAGATAGAGCTGGTGGTGGGGGTCGAGAACTAGAGTTAATGAGAAATGAAGTCAGGTTGGGTGCTCAAATCCACTATTTTTCTTTTTCTTTTTTTTTTGTTCTAATTTGATATTGAGGTCAGTTTTTTTTTTTTTTTTTTTTTTTTTAATTTATAAATTTGAGCATCTATGTTGAAATATGTTAGCCCTATTGTATCTGGAAGTTCACATGCTATGAAAAGGCACCACATGAAACCAACTACTGAATATTAAATAGCAAGTGTAAAACCAACACAACATATACATTAGCAACTTTGCCATGATTTTCTTATAATCAAAACAAGAGAAACTGAAGAGAACAAAAGAAAAAGCTCTAGGAGTGACTAGTTAGATAGTTGATACAGGATTATCCTATTTTTATGACTACACTTGTATTAAGAAGAAAAAGCGAGTGCAAACTGGGCAAGCAACTCAAAAATAAATAAATAAATAAATAGAGAGAGCACTAGAGTAGACAATACAATTACAACTCCTATAATTAACGATCTTGCCGGACAAGAAGCTCAGGAAGAGGCGAGTAGGGGACATGTCCCAGGCAATTGCTCATTGGATGGATATTTTTTTTAATCAGAAAAACAAGTATGATATTGTATTGATTAAACACCCGAGGCCAAAACGATTAGTGCAGCACTAAATCAATACAAAATAATATACAAATGTGTATCCTCTCAGAGAAGAATATTTTGCCAACTAAACATACAAGAAGAAAATTGAATATCCCAATTAGAAGCCAAAGCCATAATGTAAACTTCCCATCAATCCAAAGCTTATGAATATCCTTGCTAGTGCCACTGAAGACTATTGTTTCTCTCTCTCCAAATGATCCATACCAAGGCATGCACAAGTCTTTCTCATATCCATTTCCCACACAGGGTGAGGTTGGAGGGAAGGATGGAAATAGAATGCCAATGTTCAACCCATTCCATAAAAGACTCGAAGAAAATAGCTTGAACATTGAACTCAGGGAGGGCAAGCATCCCAAAGCTGGTGAACAAAAGAGTAGGACAGCTAGAGATGATCAATTAATTCTTCTTGTTGATGGCAAAGGACACAATGGTTAGGCAGTATGATACCTCTCTTGATAATGTTGCCAACACTAAGAATTATATCATGAATGACTATCCACATAAAAAAGTTGGCTCATTGATGGATATGATTTTTATCATATTTCACAAGGAGGGTGAGTGGAGCTTCTTGCCACCAAAAAATATGCCCTTACTTTTCTTCCAAATTACCCATAGCCCCACTTTGTATTCTCAGGGAGAAATGTCTGATTCCATTTGTCAAACCACCATTTGGAAGAAATAGCCCTCTGGTTTCTTCAGCAATTGCAGCCCATATGGAAGTTACAATGGGGGATTGAAAAAAAAAAAGGTGGGAGATAGATTCATATGCAGCTTCACGCTTCATAAAGGACACAGTTTTTGGTAAAAATGAGAGCTTGTATCAATGGTGAGTATTTTCCCAAGGGCTAGAGTCCATAGGAAGATATTTTGGCGAGGGGTTAGATTTTCAAGGATTGTGATAACGCAGTGGCTGCTAAGGGGCTAGCGACGGGACCAAGTTTATTAAAGAAGTCTTTGAATGAAATTTGTGTCTCAAATTATTTGCATCTAGAAACGCAATTGTCATCAGCGTATTGAAGGGTAGGGATAGAGAGGCCCATCACTCGAAACATAAAAACTACAAACAAGATGCTCTTCTTCTACCTTAATTATCATGGCAGTCAATGCTTTTCAAATAATAGTGAACAAAAGTGGAGACCAAGGGCGGGTCTCCCTACTTAATACCCTTGAACTCATAAAATGGCCCAAGGTAGTTCCTTGAAGTTAATTGACAAATAAATGAGAATGAGGAACTTTGCAAAATAGTGCTTATCCATTCTCTCCATTTTTCCATTGTAGTCCAAATCTTACAATTCGCGAGTTAAATCTCACAATTCAAATCAAATCTTATTGCAGTCGATTTAAGTCAAATGAAAAGATTTTAAATATACACATCTACGATTTAATTTATAAATCATATTCGAAATCACAATTCACGATTTGACCTTAAATTATGAGCTTTTATTCGTAGGTCCCAGATCACTTTTCCAAGCTTTGAAACCTGATTTTATTATGTATATTGGGTTCTTATTAATTGTTGCACCGACACATTCAATCGTATGCTATTATATTCAAAGAGTTAGACTAAGAGGACCTTCTAATCATTGTCCAGTCCCCTTTATATTGCTTGGGTCATCTCCCCAAAGGAACACTCAAAATGCCATGAAGAAATCTCTTCTTGGAGTTGGCTATTTTGTCCTTTTGCGAAAATGGAGGTCTTTATAGTTGATGATTGAAAGTGTAATTTAATAATTATTTATTATTTGCATGGAATTACATAAATACATCTATTTATTGTTTTGATAATTTCTAAAGTACACTAGAAGGTCTAAAAAATCTTACGATTTATGATAAGATTCGAAAGAACCCCCTTCCAATTTGCATGCTAATTTATGATTCAACTACCTTGCTTAAATCCACATCATAACATCAATAACATGAAAGATATGGAACTCCAATTAACTGAATTGAAAGCCTTATGGAAATCCATTTTGCAAATGATTCATGGAACCTTACTTTTAATTCTTGAGCCAATTATCTCATTTGCAATAAGAGCTCCATCTTGCAACTGCCTATGTTTAACTCCAGAAATGGATGACCTGATCAAGAGTGACCTTTAACCTCGATGCAAGAACCTTAGCGATAATTTTGTAAGCCGAGGAGAGTAGACTGATAAGGCGGAACTGATCAACTATATTGGCGTTGGCCTTCTTTCTAACAAGAGTTAAATGAGTGGCATTGAGATGAGAGTCAAGGAAAGCACGCCCATTACAAAGAAATCAGCTTTGATGGAATCCTAGTTCACGGCAAATTCCACCAGATATCCGTCAATTCCGGGAGATCTATCATTGGCTCTTTCATCGTTCTTTTGAGCTCATTTTCAGTTATGTCTGAGTCAAGTCTATCCCTGTCCTCAGATCCCATTTGCTTAAACTAAACCCCATCAAGTTTTGGACGCCAGGTTTCCCTTCCTCGTAAAGCTCTCTGTAGAAATCTTGAATGTGGGTCGAGATCAAATGGAGATCATCCATTTAAATGTCATGACTGAATGTTGAGAGGTTCAATCGGATTGGAAGACCATCTGTAATTAGCAATCTTGTGGAATAACTTAGAACAAAAGTCTCATTTAGTACCCCATCTCATACAAGCCTTCCTCTCCCAACACATATAATGTATATAAGCACTTACTTCTCGAGTCAAGCACACTCTCTCCATTCATCAGCTCTCTTTCTTTTTCAATAATCTTGAGAGCTTGAAGCGCATCCTACATTTCTGGATCACAAATCAATCTTCCCAAAAACCTCAGTATTTCACTGCCATAGGTAATTTTTAAGCAGCTTGAGCTTTTTTCCATAGCTTAAAACCCTTATTGCAAGAAAAAAAAAAAAAAAAAAAAAACTAGATCTTTCCACCACTTCTAGAGAGCCCTTGAGAGATGGACCGTCAACTCACATAAGTTCAAACTTAATCAATCATAGGATTCCTTGGTTTACATGAAAAGCAACCACCTACCCCCTTTTCATGAAATCAAACATAGACTTAGGGTGTGTTTGAAGTTTAACCTCTTATCAAGAGGAAAGACTCTAATTGGAAGATTAAATTAATTGTTTAAGCTCTAGTTCGAGCCTCTAACTAGAGGGTTAAAAAATGAATATTTTTCCTTTAATGGACAACTCTTACTAGTGATATCTCAATGTAATTATTTTACAAACAGGTGGTCTAGTAATATCTCTAAAAAATACAAAGGTGGTCTAGTAATATCTTTAAGAAGAAGAAGAAGACGAGAGAGAGGGGGCGCGCAAGTCATACCAAAAATCCATCCTTTGACCACTTCAACTTTCAAAAAGTTGTATAGAAATGAATTTGCCAGGAACTTGAAAAGGGTATAATGATAAATATGTGAGGACATACCTGGGATTGAATGCTAAGATCTCCAAGAGCAGCCATTAATGTTGCAAGCTCAGCTTTCTTCGCGGCAACAGACTGATGGAGGCGGACCTTTGTATTGGTTGCCTCATCAACCTTTCTTTGGTACACTTTCAAACACTCCCTTTCAAGCTCCAAAAGCATGCGATCCTTTTCTGTTTCACTCTCACCTATCTCATTCCATGCATCCTGCGACCATAGCAGTAACCATAAATTCAGAATGTTGAATCCCACATCATATTTTCATTATCCTTAACAAAAACAGGGAGAGTTGAGACTGATAATAAAACCAACAAGAAGATACATAGGTAGCACAAGGACACAAACTACAATCTCCACACCCCAAATTTAAGCCACCAAGGTTGGTCATTGCCCCAGTTAACTAGCTAAGTCAAACTACTAAAACATTACCAAATTTGTTTCAAAACTTAGTGGCATCTCCCGATTTTTACTATGAGATGGGTACTTCTCCAAAATTTAATGAAACCGGCTGACTTTTTTTTTTTTTTTTTTTTGCAACATTTATTTAGCAAATGTGCTCAAGAGCGACTTATGTTAATTTCTAGTTATCTACTAATAAGAAAGAACTTCTGTTAAGATTTCTTATGGAATTTAAAATTATTTAAACATAAGGAAAACACCCCCTTTTTTTTTTTGTTAAGAAAATTAAGAAGAAGAAAAATTACAACACTGTTTATTGTACAAAATTGGAAAACCACCTAAAGAAAAATAAGTGATCTTGTAAAATTTGCCAAACAAAGAAGAAAGGGGCAATGGGTTTCCTAAGCATCAATTTCCGAAGAAAATAGAGGGATGATATGAAATGAACAAGTGTTGTAATAAATACAAGAAGATGGGAGGGATTACCTGCAATTGTCGAAGTAAAGTATCACAAGTTATGTCCATTGTACGGCCAACTAATTGCATTTAACCAGTACCAACACAACTCACATTCCCTGCATTTAACCAAAAATCTCTTATTTTCCTCCTCTGTTATCAAATCCCATTTCTCCCAAACCCCTTTCACTGAAAGACAAACTAGTTGTTGAGAAAGGAAACTAGAAGAAGTTGCATTCAGTGATTGGGGGGAACACAAATGGGTCTGTTGTCAGATCTGAAGCTTTGCTGAAGAAACAAACTGTAAAGATTCCTTCTTTCTTCGAAACAACAACAGAAAGAAGCCTAATTTCTCCTTCTCTCGAGCTCACCAACAATGGGGTTTGTTTAGTTGGAAAGAATTTGTTGGAGAAGTCGAGAAATCACCAAGTGAGTGAAGAAGGATGAAAGAGATAGAGCAAGCTAGCTAGGGTTTTGAGTGTGTTGACTTAGTTGACTAATTAACTCTGCTCACAACAACTGAACTGTAGTAGTAGTAGTAGTAGTAGTAGTAGTAGTGGAGAAAGAGTGAGTAGTGTAGGCACACAAATCACAAATTACGTAGTGGGTCGGTGGGTGGTAGAGAAGTCGCTCTCACTCACACCAGCTGCTCAGATTCTCTACAAATATTGTGAGTGAAAGTGATTCGGAGTTTGGGTGGAGAAAAGTCTTGTGAGGTGGTTGTCATTTCTTAATAACATCCATAATTGGATTATTTTATGGATGATTTGGGGTCACTAAACCAACCTTATCATCTTCCTATCTCAATTATAACAATTGTTCTTCATCACATTTTTGCTCCCCCATTATTTTTGCCACTTTTGTCCATATTGTGGGTTATTAAACCTGCTAAATCATCCTCTCGCCAAACTCAAATGTTTTTTTTAGTACAAAATCAATATATTATCATTTTGAGAATACCATCTTTTGAGGAGTATTTTTTTTTAGTACAAAATCAATATATTATCATTTTGAGAATACCATCTTTTGAGGAGTATTTGTTTGTTTTTAATATCATATCACATTTACATTATTTAATTTATGGAGGGACAAGCTACTAATTGAAAATAGAATGCACCAATCCGAAAAAAACTGAGTACAATAAGAAAAGTAATAATGTTGAAGGATTTGATCCAAGGTATATGCTCCTAACCTATATAGTTCTATTGATGCCACCTTACTGTTATGGATTTCTAGCCTAGCAAATCACTGTGTTGGATCCAAAAGGCTGAAAACAACATGTGATTGATGTTCAGTAATTAGTACTTGTAGGAATTGACTCTCAAAATTATAACAAGTTCACTTATGTTTTGAGTACAAAATCTTCCTAATGATGAGTTAATCTTTAGTGGTTGATTTTATTATAAGTTGATTGATCACCTAAAATGTAAAAAATTTAAGACTGATCTAAACATGATTTGAATAGAGTTTAATGGTTTACCAACATTTATAAGTTGTAAGATCCATGTCAACCATGAGATATCCATTTTCCACCTGAATAGGAAATCTAACCTGAAAAGTTGTAAGGTCCTCGTGCATTATGTCAAACTAGGGTGTTGACGATGTCGATGTATATTCAATATTTTTTTTATTCTAAAAATTTAATAATAAATAAAAATAAAATTTTAGTAAAAAGTTCTAAACAAAATAATCATAAAAATTATTTTTATTTTTAATTTAATTAATTTAAAAGGTTTAAAAATATTATGGAGTATAATATTGTAACCAAATATTACAATCTCACTATTGTAAGGGCTTAAGTTTATAGATAATTGACGGGCTTCAAATAAATTATACTAGGGGCTTAGGTATAATTAATCAATGTTTGACATATGTTGTTTTTATTGTAAAAAATATGAAATATAGAGGGCAAAATGGAAAATCCAAAAAAATTATATGTAAAAAGCATATTTATAGTTTATGGATAATTGGGAGCTTCAAATCAATTATATTAAGGGTTTAAGTCAATGTTTGAGAGATGCTGATTTTGATTATAAAAAAGTATGAAATCATCATCAAAGCCCATTCCCGAGATTTTCGGGGTCGGCTACATGGATTTTGGTTCTCCAAGCAATGCGATCTTCTCACATATCCTCGCCCAATTCAAGCTCAATGATATCTTCATTCATCGCCTTCATCCAAGTTTTCAACGGTCGTCCCCTCTGTCTACACTCTCCATTAACTTGCCAATCTAGACATTTTCTAATTGGCGACGTGCTTGGTCTCCTCCGCACATGACCAAACCAAGTTAAACGTCTTTCTCTAATTTTGTCCTCTATAGGTGCTACACCTAAGTATCTCCTAATTCTTTCATTTCTAATTTTATCCTTACGAGTTTTACCACACATCCACCTTAACATACACATTTCTGCTACTGTCATCCTATGCGTATGTTGTCCCGTAGTAGCCCAACATTCTGAACCGTATAGCATGGCTGGTCGAACAGTTGTCTTATAACATTTCCCTTTTAGCCTTGCAAGCATCCTTCTACCGCATAATACTCCTGACGCCATTCTCCATTTCAACCAAGCAGCTTTAATCCTATGGTCTACATCTTCTCCAATAGCCCCATTTTTTTGAATTATAGATCCTAGATATCGATAAACCTCACATTCTGGGACCTCTACACCTTCGATCTCAATTGCATTACTTCTCCCTCTTTGTTCACAACCAAAGTTGCACACTAGATACTCCGTCTTCGAACGGCTAATTCTAAAACCTTTACTCTCTAAAGCCTCCCGCCACTTAACTAATTTCTGACCTAAGCCTGCACTAGTCTCATCCATTAAGACAATATCATCTGCAAATAACATGCACCAAGGTACATCTTCTTGCAGATGTCTCCTCAACTCATCCATGACTAAAGCAAAGAGATATGGACTTAACGCCGACCCTTGATGTAGTCCTACTGACACTGGAAATTCACTGGACATCCGACCTACTGAGCGAACACTTGTTACAGTCCCTTCATACATATCCTTAATGATATCGACATAACATTGAGACACTTTCTTATTTTCAAGCACCCACCAAATTAACTCCCTGGGGACCTTATCATATGCTTTCTCCAGATCAATAAAAACCATATGCAAACTCTTACGTGCCTTTCGATATTTTTCTATAGTTTGCCTAAGCAGGAAGATGGCCTCCGTAGTAGACCTACCCAGCATAAATCCAAATTGATTATCTGAAACCGTGGTTAAACTCCTAAATCTTCGTTCTATAACCCTCTCTCAAAGTTTCATCGTATGACTCATAAGCTTTATCCCTCTATAGTTCGAGCAATTCTGGATATCCCCTTTGTTCTTATAAATTTGTACCACAATGCTATGCCTCCATGAATCTGGCATTTTTCTAGTTTCCAAAATCCTATTAAAGAGCTTAGTTAGCCATTGAATCTCAACTTCTCCCAGACATTTCCTTGCTTCAATTGGTATATCATCCGGTCCAACGCCCTTCCCTGTCTTCATTCTTTTTAAAGCTTCTCTCACTTCTGTGGCACTAACTCTGCGATGGAATACGCAATCTTTCCCTTCCTGTGAAGCATACCCCTCCAAGTTTAACTCCCCTACATGTGTTCCATTGAGTAGGTTCCAAAAGTAATCCTTCCATCTATCTAAAATAGCTTTATCCTGCAGTAAAACTCTTCCATCCTCATGCTTAACACACTTAACATGACTCAAGTCCCTAGTTTTTCGTTCTCTAGCTTTAGCTATCTTGAAAATATTTTTCTCCCCTTCCTTCGTATCTAGCCTATTATAAAGAGCATCATACGCTCTCTTCTTAGCTTCCCCTACTGCTCTACTACTCAACTTCTTAGCCTGCTTATAAAGCTCATAAGACTCTAGGCACCTATCTTTTTGCCACACCTTAAAGCATCTTTTCTTTTCCGCAATGGTTTGTTGCACATCAGCGTTCCACCACCATGTCTCCTTACCATATAAACCTCCTCTTTTGGCCTTTCCTAACTCTTCCTTCGCACATCTTCTTATTCGGTTTGCCAAATGTTCAAAAAGATCCGCGCTACTAGTCATATCTTTTGGTTCTAGATTCTCCCAACCCTCTGAAACTGACTAGCCACCCATATAAAAAAGTATGAAATATGGAGGCAAAATTAAAATTCCAAAAGTTAGATGTAAGAGTCTATTTATAGATTATAGATAATTGGGGGCTTTAAATAAATTATGTTATGGCTTAGGTATGGTTTTGGAGGGACTGTTTTTAATTGTAAATAACATTCGTCCATATTTCGAGAGTAAGTATCTCTAATGTTTCTGATTACGCCCAAACAATACACGCGGTCAATTGCAGTAAAGAATGGGGTGTCGATCCCACGAGGAAAAACGATCTACAAAATAAGGTTAAGGAAGACAAACTATGCGAAACTAAAATAAATTCTAACAAATTTAAAATACGAAATTGAACTTAATTTAAAGAAAACTAAGTTTGAGAAAAGCACAAGGTTCCAAGGATCCCTCCTAGACTTCACACGCCAATTAATATTGATTCGCTATGATGACTCAACTACGTGTTTCACATCCCAAACGACGTAATCGGAAAAATAATCTTTTAATCATTAGAAAACCCTAATGTAAATGAAGTTCAGATTTCACTTTTTCTAAGAAAACACAAAGGTTTGTCATATGTGATATCTTAAACTTACGATATATCCGGAGACGATACCGTAATAAATGACGATCACATATAACCAACCTACCGGAATCAATTAATTCTTAAACATTCCACACATAAGAAAAGCGTGACTAAGCTTATATGGAGAAGTAAAAATAATCACCAGAGTACTAAAAATCTACGAAGAAATCTATGGAATCTCTGTCACTAAAATAACATACATTTCTATATTAAATAAAAGTGAGAATCATCAAACATCATTATTCATCGTGAACACTTAAAGCGAATCAATTACTAATTTAGTGCGTTACATCTAGGAGTTCACCTCTTCACCTTGCGTGGGGTTTAGTGACTCATGGTGGTGGTAGTCACAGCATCAATGGAGGAGTCCATCACTTCCTGTCCGCGCACGAATCCCGAGGAAAAGAGCTCAGATTGTCTGTGGTGGCTCTTAGTAAATTCCGGGGTGCAAATTAGCTCCAACCGTTTTTCAAATTAGCTCCAACCGTTTTTCAAATTAGCTCCAACCGCGTGAAAAGTCGCTCTGCAACTTCTTCGTCTTCTCCAGCGAGACGTGCCTGATCCGCCGCTCGTCGCGAGCTCCTCGCGGCCTTCCTCGCCTCCTGAACGGTTCCTGTACCTGCAAGAAGAAAGAGAGAAGTTGAGGAAACAAGGTTCACAACCAAAACGGCGAAGGAGGACAAGAACAGGGACTCCCTGTTGCGGCTGATGTCTCGCGGGGTGGTAGCGACTCTGTCGCGGAAGTGGTGGCTCCAAAGGAGGGTGGTGACGAGGTCTCGGTGGTGGTGGAGTGAGATGGAAGAGGAAGGAGGGCGGCTGCGAGGGAGAGAAACAGGGAGGAGTTCCCTGTTTCGCGGCTTCACTGTACGCGCGGTGGTGGCAATGAACTCGGGTGATGGTTGCGGCGAGACAGAGGGAAGAGGAGGGATGCTGGACGGTGGCGAGACAGAGAGAGAGAGAGGTGGAACGATGTTGTGCGAGGTGGTGAAACAGGGAGCGAAACAGGGAGGTGCCCTGTCTCGCACGGTGTTGTGCGAGGTGGTGGTCAGTGACGGGTGCGAGGTGGTGGTCGGTTAGTGGCGAGAGAGCTCGGTCTCTGCCCAGTGGAGGTTAGTGATGGTGGCTGGAAAAGAGAGGGAGAAGAGAAAAACGTGGAAGAGAGCTCCCTCCAAAGAGAAGGCAATAGAGAAACCTAAATAGGGTTTCCCTATTTCCTTGTTAGGCTGGGTTTAGGATTCTAGCTTTCTGGGCTTGGGCTTGGGCTTGGGCTTGGTTAAAGTCAATGGACCATGCTTATTCGGGTTAGGCTTAATGTGTGAACCACTCTTTTGTACCACCACTAGAATCAATAAATCGACAATTCTATCAAATTGTCGCCTTAAATGCGATTTTATCGTTCACGCGCGCCGATTCCTACAAAAACATAAAAATGAAATAATTAGAATAAAATATATTAATTGAAACACTAACATATATAAATTAAGGGATATATTTCGTAATAATTACGTGTATATCAGTTTCCCCAAAGGTATGAATTTGAGAGCGCAAAAATGGGAACTCCAAAATTAGTGTTGAAGATAAGCCACTGATCATCCCACCCTTCCTTCATTATAATAGTTCATATGTTAATTTGTTACATAGTTCCATGTGGATCTCGATGTTTATTATTTGTTTATTTCTTGAAGTTAGGTTATAATTTGTGGGTAGTTTCTTGCAAGTTGGATTGTACATTATGTATGCACATGCTCATTTTTAAATTCTTAGCAAGAGTTTATTTGCTCTCAAAATTTCCCAAATGATACTTGCGACATAGCTTTTATTCAAAGCTTTTAAGTCAATAATGGGACATCATCTGATCCAGCAAAGTCGCGTTCTAAACTTAAACTACAAAACTTTAATTGATCTCTTTCTAGCAGACTCATTCAAAAAGTGAACTGCAAAGTCGCAATTGGTCTCTTTCGATCTTCAATCTCTTCCTTCTTCCCTTGACTTTCTTCAATCTAACTTTTTCATCTCTTATCTATTAGAAGTTAGCGAAATGAGATTTGAGAAAACTCATTAAATTTGTCAAGTTTTAAGGGCTGAGAAAAACCTGTAAATCGCTTCAAGTCATTGAGGTTATCTGATTTATGGGTTGAATCGTTCGATTCAGTTCAAATCGAGTCAAATAAGCGATTTGACTTGTTTTGCCTCTAACCGAGTCAACTCGTACAAGTAAAACAAAATGAGATAAAATTGTCCCTCGAATCAATCAAGTGTTATTGATTGTGGTTGACAGTCAATTAACATTTTATTGTATCAGCTCATTAGGGACATAACGGGCTAGATCCCCGAAATAGCGAGTTAAATTAACATATCGAGGTGGAGATTGAATGTGATAAATAGTCTATTATACAAATTCAATTGTATCTACTCGCCATATCCATACAAAAATAATAATTTATCCACTCACCATATCTCCACAAATGATAAATTATTATAAAGATGATTTCTTATATAGTTTTCAATAGGGTTATCATGGTTCGGTTTCAACCTGAAACCGCAAATGGAACCATATCAATCGGCTTGACAGAATCCAAACAAAAAATACATAATGAAATTGAACCAAATCGAAATGAAATCCAATTAAACGGAAAACTAAATAGACCCCAAAAACAACTATGTAATATCTATTAATTGTTATATTTATATATAATTTAAAAAGATAATAAATTATCGGTTTGGTTCAATTTCCACTTTTTTTCATTGTTTTTTCAACATGAAACCAAACCGAAACAAAACCAAACTAAATTGGTCGGTTCGGTTTGATTTAGCATGTTTAATCGTAGTTCTTTTTTTGTTTAACCCTAGTTTCAATGTTGAACCAATGTTAGTTTCACATGTTGCGGTTTAAATGAAGTGTTTGGTATATAAATGTTACATAATTATATTTTTTTTGGATAAGAATGCAAGAAGATAAAAGTTCAATTGTTAATTTAGTTCAACCTGAATTCTCACATGCAATCACACCATGTGTCATTGAAAATGTTATTTGTGAATTAGTACAAAAGAATATTGGTTAAGCTTATAATACCAATATAGGAGTGGAGTGTTATTGTAAAAATATATTGACTAAATTATAAAGCAATGCATATTAGATATTAGGTTATGAGTGGTCGATGAAATTAGATCATTCAATTGCAATGTGAAGATTTAGCTAAAGACGAAAATTAATGAATAATAAATCTAGCCATGTGCCAATCAAAGTCAACCAAGGAAAAAAATCAATTTAAGATATCGAAGTCAATAATATAAAGATCGATCAAGCAATGTTAAAGTTTCAAGAAGACAAGTCCTAGATGGTTGGACTCCAAAAAGCATTTGAAGACAAGGAAAAAGTAGCAAAAAATAACAAAATTTTCAAATGAAATGCCAAAAGCTATTTGGAGGCAAATTAATATGTGTGGGAACCAAAATTCAAGTGTGAATTTGGGCCACCCTCTCACATGAGAATAGATGTTTTCTTAAACATTCTGTCACTTTGGAAATGTTCATGTGTTTAAAGGAAATGTCCATGTCAAGTATAATGACATATGACCAAGAGAAAAACTTTTGTTTAAAAAAAAGTTGTCTAGGCGAGTTCACCCCTGAAATGTCACTATCAGCAGACAACCGTTCTAATAAAACAAAGAGCCATTCTGAACACCAGATCTAGAAGATAGTGAAGTCGACTTCAACCACCAGGATCGGTCTATAAATAGTTGCATTCTCATATGCCTTCATCAACTTTGGGAGTTCATGAGAAACTTGTGAGAGTTAGCAAAAAAGTATCAAATCCAACAAAAAGAACAACAAGTTTCTCCCTATTATTTAAGAGGATTCACTCCATACTATCTTTGAGTGAGCTTCAAAAGGAAAAGAGTGATAACTAGTGATCAAGTTGAGAGCTTGACCTAGACCAAACAATTTCTTTGTTTGAGATCTAAATGCCCTAGTGATAAACCTTTCATTATCACCCAAACCTTCATACTGTAAGGGTAAACCTCACTTCTAATCTATAAAGAAGTGAGAGACTTGAGCTTAAACTTTTTCCCATCCATTTATTTGAGAGACATCCTTGGAGAAACCTCTTTGAATGTTAGCTTGCATAAACCCAACCAAACATGTGTGGGTTCTTGAATATATGGAGTGGACTCCTACAAGTAAGTGTCACATGAGATCCCAAGTAGGTGGTAAGACTTGGTTTTGTCACATTCCATGATGGAGTAATCCTTGGCCATTCGATAAGTATCGCGGAGCACGAATGTAAAACCTGGTGGTATCTCCGGAATCCAAAACACACGTTCATCATATTTGGTTGTGTTGCATTCCATATGACCGCCAAGTACTAGAAATGTCGAGGTTGATGATGATGGCTTCTAGTTTATCCTAACACCTAGTCCGTCTAGCGCGAATCCCATGGTTTAGGAAGTGGGAATCTAATCAGCGTTATCACGCCTGGTGACGACGACTCGTCAAGGATCATCGTCCCTTCGCGGTCAATGATCACCGAACCTGATTAGGTAAGCCTAGCTGGTGTCGACCGACAACAAAACCTTTTGATCAAAACCAAGACTTGTAGCCCCCACTGTGCGGGAAAAAATGGTTTGGAAGACGAGAGCCTAGTTAGTCCCAAACTGATTTCGACCGCTCACCACGAGACCACTGATTTTCACCCTGGCCGCCAAATTACAAACCTCATACCTGTAGTCCCCACTGCGCGGGGGTAGATGGTTTGGAAGGCAGGAGCCTAGTCAGTCCCGAACTGATTCCGACGGCTTGCTGCGAGACCACAACTTTTCAGCTTGGCCGCCGAATTACCAACCCTGGACTTGTAGCCCCCACTGCGTGGGTGTAGATAGTTTAGAAGGTGGGAACCTAGTCAGTCTCGAATTGATTTCGACGGCTTGTCACGGGACCGCTGCTTTTCTGCGTGGTCGCCAAAACCCCCAAATTTGTAGCTTGATGCGCACAGGTGTAGATGATTTAGAAGGTGGGAGACTAGTCAGTCCTGAACTGATTCCGACGGCTTGCCATGGGGCCAATGCTTTTCAGCTTGGTCGCCGAACCCCTTCAGCTTGGTCGCGGGTATAGATGGTTCGAAAGGTGAGAGACTAGTCAGTCATTGACTGATGTCGATGGCTTGCCACGGGACCACTGCTCTTCAGCATGGTCGCCAAATCCTTATTACTCGAACCTGTAGTTCACTCTGTTCGGACATAGATGGTTCAAGGTGGGAACCCAAAGTAGCTCACCACGCGACCACTACTCTCCTTCAAAACAATGGCTGCAAAAATAAATCCCTGCTCAGTCAGTGTCTTCACGCTCAAACCCACCGGCATTCTATTATCAACAAAGACCACTCACGCCGACACATAGATCGTCCAGCTAGTGTTTATATAGAGGCTACATAGAATGTCACCCCGAGCTTACGATGCCTGACTCGGTACAGCCTGGTCACGGGTATAGATGGTTCGAAAGGTGGGAGACTAGTCAGTCATTGACTGATGTCGATGGCTTGCCACGGGACCACTACTCTTCAACATGGTCACCAAATCCTTATTACTCGAACCTGTAGTTCACTCTGTTCGGACATAGATGGTTCGAGGTGGGAACCCAAAGTAGCTCACCACGCGACCACTGCTCTCCTTCAAAACAATGGCTGCAAAAATAAATCCCTGCTCAGTCAGTGTCTTCACGCTCAAACCCACCGGCATTCTATTATCAACAAAGACCACTCACGCCGACACATAGATCGTCCAGCTAGTGTTTGTATAGAGGCTACATAGAATGTCACCCCGAGCTTACAATGCCTGACTCGGTACAAACGTTCCAACATGTACGCTAGGCTATCGCAACTCGCCTGTGGTAGTAGCCGCAGCTGACAAACCAGACAAGCAAGATAAGCTCCCAACAGCTTACCTTAAGGACAAGACAGCTCAAGTAACATAACCCTTGGCTAAACTGTCCATGACATGCCCACTATCGAACATGACTATGCAACAGTGACTCTAATCCATTCGCAGTGCAAACGGTCAAGCTCTCAGCAGCAGACAGACCATTCGACTTCCTATCAATCCAACCAGCCTATGCCAAAGCAAGATGACAAGATGAAACGGAAAACACACAGTAGGAACAACGAATACAAAACAAGTACATAGCGCAGTCAAGATAGAACTGTTTTCATTAACAAACAAAGCCAAATGGGTACAAGTACACAAAGTTTACTCCTGATCAGGAGAAGGTACAGAAACAAAAGAGCTAAGCTTAATGGAGGAAGGGGTAGGGGTAGCGTCCACGAACCACTCTCTTCGTCCGACGACGCAAAGGCAACAAACAAGTATACATACGACATTTTCTTATATCGGTCAAGATCCCATTCCGGATGCTCCTTCTTCATCAGCGTTAGCAGCTCCAACCTACCATGTACAACCCAGTGGAACTCGCACTTGCCCTATTCCTGAAAAAGCTCTTCCTCTTGCGCCTCCGCGTAAGCAAGTTCACGCTCCAACAACTCCAACTTGCCAGTCAATGCATCAACCTGAGACTGCTCTGTAGCCAAACTGCTCTTCACAGCACTGAGCTTGTGCATCTCTAATTTGAGCCGGTCCTCGACTTTCCTTACCTTTCGAGCATTGAAACTCCACATCAGACTCTAATTGCTGCTTATGAGCAGCCCATTCAACCTTCTTCAAAACATTCTCTTCAGCAAGAAATCGCAGTACAGAACGCGCCTCAGCCGCTGCTTCCTGAGCGACCTCTGTGTCTTGGCGGGCCCGGTCCAACTCCTATTTGAATCAGTCCCTCACAGACACCGCCTCCACTAGATCACGCTCAAGGGCTTCCAGAAGAACTCTCTGAGTCTCAGCAACCACAGCTAACTGCTCCAACCTCTTTTCTTCAGCCTGTTTCCTCAGGTGCTCAATTTCATAGAGCTCGTCAGAATACAATGCTTGCATGTGCGAGAAGACACGCTCCATGGTGTGCACCCTCTCATGAACCACCTCGACTTCTTTCCAGCAACGACTCTGGTTCAAGTGAGACATACCCAACATAAGTTACTTTAAACCCTTATCTATACGCCCTTCTAGCGTATCATCCTTGGGTTTTGGAGCGTAATCCATCAGCCAGCTATGCCGCCTACTTATATGCTTCCTCGAAGCATACTCCGCATCAACCTCCCGATGCCAGACCTGGGTGCTCATCTTTATTATGTCCGACGCAAAGAGGTTGATCCGTGAATCCGGATGAGGCTCCCGTGGAACAGGAATTACATTGGCACCACCCCTTCGAAGTTGCCATTGTTCCCAAGCTCTCCTCCGCAATTTTTCCCTTGTCACTAACAACTGACTCTTTAGTGCGAAACGACTTAACATGATCCAGAGAAAGAGGAGGAAGCAAGTTACCCAAAAGACCCTCCAACACCTCGAGTTGTGGCCTGGAACAAGATGGTGAATAATGCGGACTACAAGAAACTTGGCTTGTGCCACCACTACCACTATCAGACAACACACCAGCAGGACGGTCAGGCTCTAGAACCTCAGGCGAATCTTCACGAGAACCCTCTTCCGAAACTGTCCCTCGCGAATTGGCACCTGCAGTGGTCGCCATTGCAACCCTCATCAACCGCTCAATCAAAGCTTCTGTTTGTGCAGCACTGAGATTTGACATGTCATCGACCCCTGCAATTTACAAGTAGTCTTTTTCCCAACTAGATACATCGGCATCCGCCTTAACGGGCCAATCAGACTCGCATTTTTCACTCACTGTAGTGGGTCATGTTGAAGAAAACCCAGTTCTGATGCGAGACCTCTTCGAACTCACAAAGGAGGCAAGCGTCTCCTCCACATCAAACAACACATGAGCTTTGGCCCCAGCGACCTTCCTCTTCCTAGTAGGGGCTCCATCTTCAAGCTTAACTCGCGATGTTTGGTAAAGAGTGGGGGCCATGTGCCAGTTGTTCCACAGTCCACTGCGAACGAAGTTGGGAACGCATATAACATCCACCATGTTCCTTATTGACAAACCACGAAACATCTCCATAGTATTCTGCTCCCTAGGGTAAGAGGAATAGTGGGAAACCATCTTGCGAAGAAACACGAACAACGATTAGCACACAATCATGCTCAACGAAACTAGAAGAAAAATTTGTACTTACGGAGTGGTCTGAACTCCCGCTCGAGCGGATGACCCTTGAACTGGAAGTACTTTGAATCCGTGGGACTAAGAAGCAACTTTTGCCAGAACTTGAAGTCATCTGGCAGATTCGCGAAGCAAGCCGGCGACGTCATCTTACAAATGGCGTTACTCTTCAACCAAGGAAAAGTCAACAACTGGATCACTTGTGGAGTCACGCCGACGCTAGCTTCTTTCGCCCTAATCAGAATGAGAAGGATGATCTTGTATCTATTAGGCCCCAACTGGGTCGAAGGAATCCCAAGAAAGTCCAAGAATTCCCAAATCACATCCAGAACAGGAAAGCGTACTCCGTTATAAAGCATCCCCTGGTGTAAGCAGATGAACCCCGCCGGTGGCGACATTGGCTTCTAGTCGCCCCTTAGAACATAAAATGAAAGGTCCTCAGGGACCCCAAACTTTGTACGGATCTTGGCAAGGTCGGGTTCAGAAAGCAGCCTGTCTTAAAAAAAACTTAAGGCCCCTGGCCAAGGTTACGTCATCAAGAAGATTTTTTTGAGCCATGAAGAAGACGAACAATATTTTTAGTCCGAAGATGAACAAAACAATATCTTCAAAAGCAAAAAAAAAATAGAAGGGTCAGACTCCGCACAACGGATGATCTAAATAGGGTTTAGGTTTTCGCTTCTTTTCCACTGAATCGATGCACGTTCATTAAATGCGGCACGCGACTTGAGCAATGATTCAGACTTAATCATCATGAGCGGCATATTTCAAGAGATGACTTAGCAAACCAATGTGACGACCCACTAACTCGGGGTGAGTAGCTGATGATACACCAAAACGGTCACATCCTTGAGCCATACACGTGTCATGATGATCTTGAGCCAGCCCAAGCGGTTTTAAGCCCGCCCAATGCAGTTCGCTAAACGGACCCAAATTCTTACAGCTTGTTAAGCCCACGTGTCTCATAACTATCCTCAATACCCGTAAGCCCTACTAAGGCAAGTATCTCGAGGATCAGTTTTGGACAAGCAACTACAACAACTTTCTGCTTCCAACTAGGAAGCAAATACTAGAGTATATCACGCAAGGAAAACTTCCTCTTACGGATTACCCTCTGATAGGGAACTATCTCCCGAGTATCTAGGAGCATAGGGTTACTAGGGACCTTCACTTCTACAACACGACTTCTAATTAAAAAATGATCTCCATGAAGATCTCCTTTCTAAACTATGCCATCGATGGCCTGGTCGAACCGGGACTCCTTCACTATAAATAAGACATGAGGTTGGTAAGCTAAGGTACACTACAAATTCCATGTTTACAACATTACACCTTCCTCAGATCCTTTTATGACTTTAGCATCGGAGTGCCATCGGCCACCACAACGGTGGTCCATGGCTCTTGTGCATTACTTGTGCAAGTCGGCAGGATTAGGTCAAAGCAGGGAGCGAAAAACGACTGCATCAGTATGTATGGATCATTTATGCATCTCAGCATGCATATCTTTTGTAGGCAATGAATTACAAGTGTATTCACTAATTGCCTACTATGGTGGCCGGGTAATAGTTTAAAGTACTACTTGAAAATAGAAACTAGAGCTTAAAAATGTTCACATATAAAATTGAGAAAAAAAATTTCTTATTAATATCACGATGCGAGCCAGGCCCACCTTGAGAGCAACACAAGCCCGCCAGAGCCCATTGTCCCAAACTACCTACTTCCAGGTGGTCCTTAAACACTCACAAAGATTTTTATAATCTACAAGTTATTTTATACCTTTGCCAGTATGGTAAACAAAAAATAAAACTATTGAAATTTGCTAGTGAATGGTAGGCACTGATTATGTTTGGTAATGCAATAAATTACGATTGTATTATGTAAATGCCTACCATGATCCAGAGTGCTTTCACTGATTGCCTACCATACTAGACAATATGGTACCACGGGTTTCAAGCATTGCCAATCATCTAAATTTAATGGTATGCATTGTTTTAAAAATAGTTCAAATGAGTGTTATACCCTATGATTTTTTACCAATGCCTACCATACTTATTTTTCACACCCCATCTCAGCCAAGTTGGAAATTTCCTCACAAGGTTTAAAACCCGGTCACACGACTATAGGCCATGGTCCATCATCTCTCACTTGACCGTATTCTAAACATCCTTGTAATGTTTCTAGGTGATAACCTACCCATAATGTGCTACACCACAAATTCTCGTTATATCATAGCATTTAATAACATGCACATGCTTTTTGGCAATCTTTCTGAATGCACATTGTGAACATATAACACACAACTTTGTTATATACATGTGTCCTTGTTCTACTATATTTCAAGTGAACAAATTGACTAATCGTACTAGGGATATTGAGTCCACACCCAAACACAATCGATGTATTCAGCCACATACTTACAAGAATAGACTTGCTCCCGAATTTTGATAAGTCCTCATTTTTATCTTCTTTTTGATACACCTTATCGATGACTTAACTGTTATACTACTCACCTTAGTTACATTAGTGTACCTTATCATTGTGCCTTTGGAAGTTTGGACTTTTACTCTCATGATATTCGTAATTTTTCTGGCTTACCTATGTAGCATCATTTGTCTTTTATCTGACCAATAATTTTGTCCCATTCAGGTCGTCATATCTTGTATGTTTTATTCGCGCGACCCGATGTCCTTTTGCAATGTCTTTTTTTATGTAACACAATATTTTAGACATGTATTAATCTCATTTCTCTGAATGTTTTAAAACAACCCCTTGGTCATAATATTCGCCGCCATATCTTTTTAGGGAATATAGTCTACTATAATTTTCTACATTTTTACTATATCATGAAATATAGTGGTATAATCTATTAATATGTTTTCCTTTGAATTTGTTTGTTCCAGTTTTTAATGAGAACAGACTTATCATCACAATGTACTGATTTGCCTACTATGTGTATTACATTCAAATTATCCATGAGAAATCTTTGGACCATTGCCCAAGGTTATTTCGAGTTCTTATAAACACAAATTGATATCTGAATTGAATTGACAAATAATTTTTTTCTCTCCTACTATTCACAAGCTGAGAATTCATTAGAACTAGTAGTTCAAGAATGATATTTGAGTTGAATTGACAAATCTTTTTTACTGCTAATATTCCAAAGCTGAAAATCCATTTTAACTAGTAGTTAAAAAATAATACTCCCACTATTCGCATCATGTGAAATGTGGGAAAACAAGTGGGCATCATCTTTATTAGGATCAATCGGGACATTGTGTTCTATGAGAAACTTTATTTGATCCAAGAGATAATGAGGTACGTTCATGTATGAGGTCAGTTTGATCCAATAAACACCCCGCTTGAATCAATTCGCAGTCTGGTTGTTCCACTCCCATTTTTACATATTTACTCCCTAGTTTTGGAATGTACCTTTGTAAAAGTGTGTAGACAATACTTCATAAAATGTCCTCTTTTGCCATAATTAAATCATTTCCACTTCGTTTTACGAAACTTTTTAAACTTGGAACTTGTTCTCGTCGTATTCCACTTCTTGAAAATTTTGAAAGACAATACTTCATAAAATGTCCTCTTTTACAATAACTAAAACATTTCCACTTCGTTTTATGAAACTTTTAAAACTTGGAACTTGTTCTCGTCGTATTCTACTTCTTGAAAATTTTGAAACTAGTTTTATTTATGGCAGTGATCACTAATTTGCCACAACTCATCCCCCTATTTGCCAATTTTTCAAATTTTCTCAAAAGCCAATAGGATATGGATATGCATGGATAATTTTTCCCTTCATATGACAATGATGTTACCATGTTGTGACATGAATTTGACAAATTATTCATAATATTAGTGACCTAAATTTGATTCGAAAGAAAGTGGCTAGCATTGGACAATTCTTTTGCAAAGAGTTCCATTTTGTGGACATGGTCCACAACCTTTTCATTATCTACCATATGCATACTATTGTATTCAGCTAACAATAATTGTATGTGTCAAAATATGACCATATTTAGCCTCAAATGCATTTAGACTTTCCTTTGCAGTTAACATTACTAGAAGATAAACATAGTCAAGCCGCCAAGCCGAACATAAGTTGCCCAAGACATTTGAAATGTGTCATATTATTTAGTGTTTCTTCTTCATCATCCTTTTTCTCTCTCTTTCCTTCTCCCCCAAACTCCAAGCCTTTACCCTTCTACTGCTTTCACATAGGTGTTTTATTTGTAAAAAAAGGAAAGGTATTCACTTGAAATTGAGTCTTCAAAGTTAATAAGTTGACAATAATTAATCATATAATTTCTTCAACTGGTTTGCATCCTTATATCCTATGTTTATAATAATATCGAAATGACAAAACTATGAAGTTTTTCTTGATTTCTTGTATCATTTGTGATGATACATCAAAATAGACCAATCATCACAGTCGTACACATGGCAGAGAACATCCATCGCAAGGATGTAACATTCAATCTATTAGGCCAACTCATAAAGCTCAAATAGAATAAAGGCAATTATTGAGGCCCATATAAGCCTCGCCAATGAGAAGATATAAACAAAGCCCGAATGAATTAGAGCCCGAATCCGAGCCCGACACGAGTTTTCTCATAAAGAAGAGGAACGTTGCACAAAAAAGAGTCGTGGGGGGAGTTGACGCATCTCTATTAAGGAGGAGACTGTTATGAAAAACATTTCCTTCCGTTGCGCCTCACATGCTTAGGTCATGCAGAGAATTAACCTCGACCATTATAAAAGGTAAAGGGAACATTCGACACAAGTGTACAACTTTAATTGAGTTTTGTCCAGATTTACTTCCTTCTTCCAACAGAGTTGCTGACTTAAGCATCGGAGTGCCTTCGACCACCAAAAAGGTGGTCCTTGGTAGTCTAACATTTGTTTTGCAGTTCAAACTCACAGGAGGACAAGTTTTGGTCATATCAGTTTGGCGCCGTTTGTGGGAAGCGGCGAGTTTCCTTTCAAAAAACAAGATCCACAGTGACAAAGCTCACACAGTCTGATAGAAGGTCAAACAACTATCAAGATCAATGGAACACTCCACGAACCCTCAATCTGGTGGTGAACAATACGATGTGCCGCCTAATACCAATCCAGCAACAATCGCCGAATTAACTGCACCCGCATCTTGGGGAATCCCCTCGGATCCTCGAGTAGAGATGCTTATGGCTCAGATGAAGCATGTAATTGAAATGATGGATAAAATCATACAAGACCTGGAGGGTAGCAAGCCTCGAGAAGAAATCGCTCAGCTTAAGAGACATCAGACCAATCACAGTTCCAAATTTAATCAAGGGATGTTCGGAGATCCACGACCAAAGAAACCAAAATGCAAGAAATCGTTCGCAGCCTTGTTAGAGAGTCGGAGCGAGATCCTTAAAGCTATGACAGGAAGGGAAGATGTCAGACGACCACAAAAAATGAGAGGAGATCAGGAGAAGCAGAGCAAAAATAAATACTGCTTTTTCCACAATGATTACGACCACGATACCGAAGATTGTCATAGTATGAAGGACGAAATTGAACGTCATATCAGAAAGGGACGACTCAAAAAATTTGTCGAACTCAATGACGAAACAATCATCTCAAGGGAGCAAGCAAAGGAAACAATCTACGTCTTGCACGGTGCAGCTGGAGAAAAAGAGTAATCCAATCGATCCCGAAAGCGTATAGTCAGAAACTTGCGGGCAAATATCAGATTCCAAGAACCGTCCGCACAACGCACAAAAATGATGCAGATGACTCTAACTTTCTTGAAAGAAGATGCAGACGGGGTTAATTTTTCGCACAATTATTCTTTAGTAATTTCGCTCATGATAGCTAAATGGGAAATCAAAAGGGTGTTAGTCGACACCGGTAGCTCGGCTAACCTCCTATACCTGATAACTTTTCGAAGGATGCGGTTCACCAACAAGATGTTTTCGCCTAGCGATCAATCTATGGTGGGTTTCAGTGGGGAACAATGTCATTTGCTGACAATGATTCAACTACCGGTTGAAGCAGGAGAGCCAGGAAAGCAGCAAATATTATTGACAGACTTTCTCGTCGTCGATGTTTCTGCTGCGTCAACATGCTGCTCGGGAGACCATGGATACACAAAATGGGCGCAGTCTCTTCCTCTATGCACTAATGCTTAAAGTACCATACCGACAATGGTATCAAAAGAATCAAAGAAGATCAACTAGTGGCCTGTGAGTGTCATTTCGCAGCGATAAAAACTCCCCATAAATAGCAATTACTACAACGATTGGAGGAGCCTTCACAACAGCTTTGATGAAAAAATTTTGGTTTCTCCGGACGATATTCCAACTCCAACTAGTCCGCGAGATCTACCTAACACCAGACAACCAGAAGAAGAAACGATCGAAGTCTACCTAGATAATGAAGAGGATAAAGCAGTTAGAATTAGGACAAAGATTCATCCCAAACTCGCCAAGGAACTGATCCAGCCGCTGAAAGATAACCAATATGTTTTTGCATGGACAATGAAGGATATGGTAGGGATAGCTTCGTCCATCATCTTTCACAAACTACAAGTGAACCCAGACAAGAAGTCGGTTCGGCAAAAAAGAATATCGGTGGCCCCGGAGCATAATCAGACAATAAACGAGGAAGTGCACCGACTACTCAGTGCAGGGATGATAAAAGAAGCTCATTACCCGAATTGCTTGGCAAACACGGTGCTGGTACAAAAGAAGAACGACAAATGGAGGGTGTGCGTGGACTACACCGATTTAAATAAAGCATGTGTTAAAGACAATTTTTCGCTCCCACGAATAGATTAGATAGTGGATGCAACTGTCGGGCACGAAATGCTGAGCGTCTTAGATGCATACTCCGGTTATGATAAGATACAGATGTACCCTCCCGATCAATAAAAAACTTCTTTCATAATGGAAAGGGGTACATACTGTTATCAGTAATGCCATTCGGATTAAAGAACGCGGGAGCGAAGTACCAATGGCTAGTGAATAGAATGTTTAAAGATCAAAACGACAAAACGATGGAAGTTTACATCGACGATATGCTTGTTAAAAGTTCACGCCGAGCAGACAACGTTACGGATCTTGAACATACTTTTTCCCAGCTGCGAAAGTATAAGATGAAATTGAACCCGAAGAAATGCACATTTGGAGTGGAGTTGGGGAAGTTCCTCGAGTACATAGTCAACCAAAGAGGAATTGAGACCGATCTAAAATAGATACAAACACTTCTCAACATGCAGCCACCAACAAACATAAAAGGTGTCCAAAGTCTTAATGGGAGAATAACAACTCTGAACAGATTCATCTCAAGATCATCAGACAAATGTCTGTCTTTCTTCAAAATTTCGAAGAGGAATAAGACATTTGAGTAGAATGCTAAATGCAAGGAATCCTTTCAAAGCCTTAAGACGTACATGGGATGCACAAAGATACTAAAAAAATGAACACAGGAGAAGCACTATATCTATATCTATCTGTGTTCGATCACGCAGTGAGTTTGGCGTTGATACGAGAAGAAAAGGGCGTGCAAAAACAAGTGTACTACATCAGCAAAACACTCACGGATGCAAAAATTAACTATCTGACCCTAGAGAAATTGGCGCTCGCTCTAATCACGTTGTCAAGAAAATTGCGACCATACCACCAAGAACACTCGATCATGCTTATGACCGAACAACCGCTTCGGTCGGTACTACATAAACCAGATTTGTCGGAAGAATGGTGAAGTGGTCAATAGAACTCGGACAATTCAATATCAGCTATGCCCCCAGAACTGCTATCAAGACTCAGGCACTAGCAGATTTCATCGCCGAGTTCACAAGAAACAACAACCAACAGGCGAAAAATGAGAGCAGAGAAGAACAACCCAAACCAATCACCAATGGATGGATCCTCCGCTGTGATGGAGCGTCCAACGAGGTAGGAAGCAGAGTTGGACTAGTCTTATACAACTTGGGAGGAATCGCATTAGAGAAGGCGATAAAATTCAGCTTGAAAGCCTCCAATAATGAAGCCAAGTACAAAGCCGTGATAACAGGGCTACAGTTAGCAACACATTAGGGAATAAAAGATATAAGTATCTTTACTGATTCCAAACTGGTGGTCAATCAACTAAACTACGAATTTCAAGTCAAATATACCCGAATGAAAGCCTACCATTAAAAAACCACAGAGCTAGTAGAAGGCTTCTAGAATGCTACCATTCAACGGTGCGCATAGATAGAGAACAAAAGAGCTGACGAACTAGCAAATGAAGCATCAACAACTAAGGATAATGACAACCCACTCATCATGATACAAGAAAGGTCCATACTTGAAAACCAAGCGGAAGAAGCGTGCGTCGTGAATAAGGAAGACAACTGGACAACTCCAATCCTGACATATATATCGAACGACGAACTCCCAACAGATAAGATGAAAGTCAAAAAGCTACGAACACTACACCAAAAGGCTTGATTAGCTACACGGAGATGACCACGGCTCAAAACCGTTGGGTTATTTGCCACGGCCAACAAACCGTGGCTATAATGGCCAAGGGCCTAAAACCGTGGCTATAAAAAGAAAATGCACCTGTGTTGCACGTGCCTGTGTGGAGAACTCAAGTGGATTTCACGCGGGCGAAAACAATTTCGCGGTCTTGCGAAAAAAATTGGCGCTCCCGCCTCCTTCCATTTTCATTTTAGGGTTTGTTAATCGCTCCAAAAAGCAAAAATCACAGATCTGTTTTTGGCTCAAAAGCTCGTGGGGAGAATCGACCAAGACGATTTTGAGAAAATCAGATAAAGCTTTGGCATCAATTTTTTGTGTTGATTTCAGAGAAATCAAATAAAGCTCGATCGAAAAATCAGAGAAAGCTCGATCGAAAACTCTAGCCATCGACCTCGACCTTGTGGTGAGAAATCAGATACTAGATCTGAGCATCGTGCTTACTTGCGACCTCGACCTCGAGCTAAGTTCCGACCTCGTGCTGAGTTGTGTTGATTGCAGAGAAATCAGAGAAAGCTCGACCAAAACCTCGACCTCGACCAGAAGTAATACACTGTCACTTGTCTAGAAATTTTTTATTCTTTGGGTCTTTGCAATCTCAATTGTTCTGTTACATTTAGGTTTCTGATGAGTGTTTGGTCCATTTTCACTAATAAATGGGGAAATTGTGAAAAATGGTGAAATATAATATGGGTTTTTCAGAAAATCGAATGGGGTTGATGGGTTTTGCAGAGAATCGAATGAGGAAGAAAATTCTAGGGATTTTTTCTTCTTGATGGGTTGATGGGGAAATTGCTATGTCTGTTAAGTGTTTTTTTCTTCTTGAATGAGGAAGAAAACCAGTTCTTGAATTTTTTTTCTTCAAATGTTCATTTTCACTGATTTTTAAGAAATAGAGATTTTTATGTTTGGCTTCAGCCGGCTCTTAACTATAGTGTGTAATAAAATTTATTTATTTTTGCTAATTTTAGGGATTAGTAAATCTTTTGTGTTGCTCTCCATCATTCGAAGCTATTCTCGAACTCTTTCGATTCCAGCTGGATAAAGGTAACTCTTTCAGTTTAGTAATATCTCAACATTGAAGTAATTAGAAGTTCAAATTATTTCAGTTAATTAGTGTAATGTTTTATTTCTATCATGTCTTGGATTATATTATGATGGTACTAGTTTTCACCTCATGTTGAATAACTATTTAGCTTATAATTTTCTCAAATGAATTGATGATGTTCATCTTACTTGCTATACAATTATTTTCTGTAAATTGTGTATTTGTTTGTATATATGTTTGTTTACATGTACCTATCATGAGTTAGTTCTTGGATAGTAGTGAAGTATATCTTATGTGGTGGTGGTGGTAGTGGTCGACACGAAATATATTTCAGTCTTTAAAGGAGAACCACAGAGTACATAGACATATACTTCACATCACCAGTGGCAGAATTTTCGCATCAAATGTCCTTTTATCAGTCATGTTAGCTAGGTAGATTCCTTATATTTTTAAGGCTGTGTTTGATTACAAAGATAGCAAAATTGTATAGAAAACAAGTGACAAGAGAAGATGACCATGTTGTTGTAAAAATTTCCATGATGTCCACCCCCTGAAAATATTTTCTACATTCAAATGATGTGTTCTTGATTCCACTCTGGCCTTTGCTTGTACTATTTATTTTACTGAAGGTTTTTATTTCAAAGTCTAAATGAAAATGAAAGGGAGATGAGCGTATATGAAAGTTGTGATCTTTCACCACACATCATCGGATAAAGCTTTTTTCCCTTGCAAACTATTTTTATAGGCTTCCATGGAAAATAAAAATAAGAATTAAAGATACCTTGATATAAAACTTAGTGCTGAACAAACTTGCACTACCTTGGTAATTACAAACTTGCAATAAAAATAAAAATAAGAATTAAAGATAGCTTGATGATTGATAGTTACAACTACCTTGGTAGTTACAACCTTGAACGATATCCTTGATGCTTGCTATTTTTGTGGACTTGCATGCAATACTGTAGTACTTAGTAGTGATACGTTCATTTTTGTTTTTTGACTTACACACTCCTAGCTGATTTGGTTTTGGTAGTCCCAAATATGTAATTTTAATTTGGATTTGGTAGTCCCAAATATGTAATCTTAGTAGTGTTGTTTTCTTGTTGAATATATATATACTTACCTATGTTTTTTAAATTTATAACAACCCTTTTTTAACTCCACCAATGTAAAGGTTCTTTTTTACATTGCCGGTCCCAAGCCCGGATAAAGGATGAGGGATGAGGGTATGTTTACCTTTATCAATTTTTGTGTTGAGAATATGTTTGAAAAGTAGGTTGCATTAAACTCTGTTTCTGGCGCAGATCTTTTACAGTTCTGGGAAGTTGAGACCAGAGGAGGCTGTTATGAATACTATGTCCTCTCTGCCAGATGAGGTTGTGGATGTTGTTCAAGTGACATCTTTGCCATCTGAAGATTCTGTTTCAGAGAGGAGGAGGAAATTGGAGTTCCTAGAAATGCAGGAAGAACTTATCAAGGTATAAAATGGGATCTATATAAACAACTTATCCAACATATAACTTCTTTTGCCATTGCTCTATTAACAATGTATATGGTACCACTGAAAGCTCTCGGTGCTGCCTCCTTAACATGATAACATTTATTTCTGAAATAAGATCTATATTGACTAGTTCCTCTAAACATAATTACCATTATGTTAAGTTTCATGTCTGCTTGTTTAAAATAGCTCTATTAAGGACACTGAAATAAAGGAAAAAGCATAGATAAAAATTCTAAACTGTGAAACACCGAACCACAACTACCTCTTGAGTTTTTTTTGGCTGTTTTCCCAAGACAGTTTCTTTTTCGAAATTGTTCTTCTTTTGTTCTCGACATCCATTGCCATTGGCAAGGTTCCCAAATATTGTTGACATCAATTCTACATTTTTTTCCCTTCTTGGTAAGTCTGTATTTTCAGTTATTTAAACTACTCAATTTATTGTAGGAGGAAGAGGAGAAAGAAGAAGAGGATCAAGCTAAGCTGAAAGACACTGGTATTAGTCAGGTGGATGTGGCTCTGAAGGAGATGAGAGTTGCTACAGCAAAAGAAGCCCAAGAACAGGCAATAGTAAAAACTTTGGAGAAACAAGAGCAGCTCTGTCAGCTCAGTCGTGCTTTGGCTGTTCTAGCATCTGCATCTGTAAGGATGGACTTCATAATCTGTCAAATAATGGATCATCGATTGTTCTATGTCAATTCTAGTAACATGTTGGGTTTTGTTGCTAATTGTTGCAGTCTGTGAAAATGGAGCGTGGGGAGTTCATGAGACTTGTCGATAAGGAGGTAGGCCAAGATCTGTTATTTTTGGGCCAAGATCTGTTATTTTTGGTTTGCTATCTCTAATATTTAATGTCTGAACTGTGAATTCTTAGCAAGTTGATCAATATCAGTACTAGGTTTTTGGTAATAAGTACTTTTGTTTCATTTCTTGAATGACACGCTGCTTTTTCAATCTGCTGAAAAGATTGTATATATGTTTACAAGTCTAAGTGGCATTGGTATTGCATCTCCTGACTAATAGAAAGACTGGGTGGCTCGTTTTCATGTTCTCTTCTCATTGGCAACATTCATGAGTAAGCTGTGTGCATAGTTCATTTAAGTTCTGTACATGGCCCAATTTAATTTCCCAATGAGAAGTCGACAGGGAAAACTGATATTTCCCAACAGGGACACCTGATCTGATAGTTAGTTTTCGTGTGTTCTATCAGAGATTGTATTTGAATGTGTTAATGTGCTGTCTACAGATAGAACTGTATAATAGTATGGTAGATAAAGAGGGCACAGAAGGTGAAGAAGACGCTAAGAAAGCATACAGAGCTGCTCGGGAGGACGAAGATGAAGATGCTGAAACAGCGGTGGATAGCAAGGTTTCGTCAGTGTTGATAGACAGGGTTAGTTTCCTCAAAAGAATCTTTGATTCTTTAAGCTGAATTAATTTCTATGTATCTGCACTTGCTAATGTATTGCCTTGTAATTTATGGTACACTGCATTTGGACTCTTGATTCAGGTTGCTGCGATGTTCCAAAAGCTTGAAAAGGAGATAGATGATGTGGATGCCAAAATTGGTGAAGGCTGGCTCCTACTTGACAGGTATACCATACATTTAGTCAGGATACATGTTTTAGGACCCCATTTCAGTATATTCATTGTTCAGCTCTGTTTTGAGCCATATCTCCAATCTGGTGTTTGTCAATGGCATTGTTCCCTTCTCGACTTTCTAGACCCTTCAGCTGCAAAGATGTGCTTTGTTGCTAGTTTCACAGGCATGACATGCCTGTTTTACCATTAATTAAATTGTTGATTTGATATGTGATCTTCATATTCTTCCTGTATGTCCTAATATTCCATCCTCCAAAATGGTAGCCTCCATCAATTTAACTTGTCGGTTTAAGTTGACACATTGAGTTGAATAGCTTGAGTCACTCTCATGATTTCTATAATAATATCGTGATATTCATTATGTCAGCATTCCTTCAGTGATAATTAGTTATGCATGTCTCATATTTCAGAGATAAGGATGGGAAAGTTATTCCTGAGGAGGTAGCAGCTGCAACTGTGTACCTTAAGGACACCATAGACAAAGAAGGAATCCAAGAGCTTATCAGCAATCTTTCTAAGGATAAAGGTAATTGAATTGATATTTGTTTTCAGCTAAAAATTCTCTCATGCTTCTTTACGTGATATTGTACTTTTTGCATTGTTGCAAAGCTTGTACGTTTGAATAAACAACTCAACCTATAAAAGTTCGCTTAATAGGTTCTGTCCTACTTTTAGTGATTCCTCCTTTTAGCGACTTAAAGTTCGCTTAATAAGTTTTGTCCATCAATTGAAATAACAACATCCCAGTTGGCATGTTTTTATTGATGTCTTCTAATTTTTTGGTTGTCTTTGTAGGTTGTGATAAAGTTGGTTGCTCAACTAAGTCAAAACGTGAGAGAGACATCAAATATGTGGGCTCCTGCGATATATAAAAGACTTCTTAGCATTGATAAAAGGGAAAGGGATATGGCAGAAAGATGCTTTCTGAAGATAAGATCTGTTTTACTCCTCCTCCTTTGGTTCTTTCTAAGGTATTCCTCATAGTCTTTCCTTTTATGTCTAAAACTTGTTGAATGCTTCCTATCATTACTTACTAGTGATGCACGTGTGCATGGCATCTATTTAAGTCGTATATGTTCCTTACCTAATGCATTGACTAAAATAAATTTATATTTTCTGAATGAACTATTAACTAGTTAAGTTGTACATCATGATTACCATGTAAAAGAATAACCAATGTTTTTATATTTGTGTCGAAAGTGTTGTGGATTTCATGTTATAGATCTTCTCAAGAGTTTTCATGTATATGGAAATCCAACTTATGGATCGAAAGTTATGAAGTTTGCAAATCTAGGAATGAAAAGCAGAAAATTCTATGCTATCAGTCCATTATGGCCATCCACTGGAATCAAGAAGTATGCCTAGCTAATGTTCTAACAATCTTCGACATATAAGGTGCCACTAAAGGTGAACCAATAACCACCTTGGGATATTCTCTAGAATTCTTCTTAACTGCCATCCCTGTCAAATGTAAGCTCGTCACATAAGCGACTTAGAATTTTCTCCCTCAGAACTTCATGGCTATATTCTCATTTGACTCAAAGACATCTGATCATACCTGATTGAATGAGCATGTATTTTATTACTAGATGTTTGGTCAATGATTTATGTTTCCTAAGCACGTTTCATTTTATTTGAACAGGGTCTTGTTACAGATATTAAGAAAAGATTTCTTTCAGAGATGAAGGAAATGGTAAAAGACCATGGAAGAAAAATTCAAACCGTCCAAGCATGGGGATGGTTCATTCGCTTACTTGGATCTGGTTAATGAAATGTTGAAAATCCTTGAGCAAACATTTTCTCATTCTGACCCACAAGTTCAGATAGCATCTCTGGTATTCCTGATTAACCCTTCTATCTAATGTTATCTTGATGCTAAGTCCTCAGACTTGTACACTGAATATTGTCGATGAACAACTTTGTTCCTACATATCATTTTCAAGATTGTTGTCTATTATCCAATCTGCCACATCAACTACCTAGGCCGTTCAGATCGTGCTTAGCAAGTTAAGCATTTATAGCTATTACCATACCCATGGATGATTGAACTCAAAAGCAACATCAGTTTGTGTAACGACAGTCATATATTCTAATATAGTCTTCAGTATGATGTGTTGTTGAAATTTCATCCTCATGGTAGTGACATTCTTATCTAGTTAGCTAAGCCATCCTTAGGGGATGTTCGTAAAAAAACTCGTGCATTGCAGCCATATATATATATATTTTTAATTTTTCTTCCTCTCTATAGTAATCTATTTTATTAGCCATAAAAGGCAGTATTGGCTAGCTCTTTTAGGTGAGCTCAGCTCGTGCCTAAATGATAAATTTAAACGATTCTGGTTCATGCATATGGTCCTAAATGATAAATAGCTCCATATTATGCGCATTGTATCTTTTAATAGGCTACACATATAGTGAGACTCAAACACGCAACCTCCCACATTGAAGAGAGATGTATGGTCGTTCGCTATGATGGGTTGACAATTGTGTTGCTTTATTTGGGTACTTAAAACTTGTTTTATTTCAGCTTGATCCTATGCTTCTCTCATGCAGGTTTTGCATCTACCTAAATAAATATAATTTGACCAATAAATTTATATATTGATATAATGGCATTAACACTATTTGAAAACAAGTAAAGTGATGAAGTATTTCTTATCCTTGTAGGTCTTGTTAACCCCTACTCATCTTGCTATTGTCATGAAATATGCAGCTGGTGGTGAACTCTTTGAGAGAGTGTGCACTGCAGGCAGATTTAGTGAGGATGAGGTATATACTATGGGCATAAAGTATATCCACTCTTTAATTACTCATGCATGCTTGTCTTTCCTTCTATCAGTTTCAAACCTTTTGATCAAAAAATCCATTTGCCGCAGTTGAGATATTTCTTCCAGCAACTAGTATCTGGGGTTAGCTACTGCCATTCATTGGTATGTGAGGCTTCCGAGTCTCCTTAAGTTTTTTGCTATGATTTGTTTTACTTACCATCTTTTTGTTTCTTCTATAGGAAATCTGTCACAGGGACCTGAAATTAGAAAACACACTTTTAGATGGAAAAGCAACTCCACTCCTTAAAATATGTGACTTCGGTTATTCCAAGGTTGGCTGTATGTTTGTTCTATGTGAAATAAAAGCTATTTTTAATTGACCCTTCAGATGATATGGCTATCCCTTTTGTTTGAATCCCAGTCTGGTCTGTTGCACTCCAAACCCAAATCAACGGTAGGAACACCAACATATATAGCCCCTGAGGTCGTGTCGCGTAAGGAGTATGATGGCAAGGTATGAACTCTGCTCTTTGTTTGAATTTTTTTTTTTTGATGTAGTCGATCCCATATTTGATGAGGCACAGATTCAACATAGGTCCCATATGATAATAGGGTACTTGAATTATTAATATAGTGCCACACATTTTTTCTTTTTTTTGTATCTTGTTCTGAAGAGGTATCATAAAGGTATTTTGCCAATTTTCCAGGAAAATTCCATATGCGGTACATCACTGCTATTTATGAAATATCCCATCAAGTGTATGTTAGTCTTTCAACACTCTAAACAAAATATAGAAAGATTTGAGGATTATAACTTTGAGATATTTGGTTTAAGACCATTTTGAGGGCGACCAATTTTCTATGTCTGAATTTCTCTTCACTTTGTTTTTTACTTAAATTCATATGAACAAATCTGTAAGTACAAATTCTTATTTTTTTTCAAAGCAAAACATGGCATTGTATTACTTAATATTTACATTTCTAGTGAAAAAAGTAGTTCTAAAAGTTTTTGAGATTAGCATTTTTCACCTTTTATGGGAGTAGCATTCACCACGTTTTCACCAGGAGTACTCTCTCTTTCACTGTGGTTTCTATGTTGAACCAAATGTTTTTCTTTTCTTAGATAAGATAAAATTGTTAAGGTTCAAAGAGAATACAAAGAAATGGAAAAGAAAAATAGTCTATGTGGCAATGCTTCCTTAATTGTGATTGCAAGGTTTGACAGCTTACTCCAAAAAACAAGGAAAACCCAACCCCAATGCGGCAGTAGCCCAAGACCCTAATCTTCCACCAGTAATGGAAGCAGCGATACACCAATTTATGTACAATGACCATGAGGCTTTTAATGATATCAATATAGGTTTCAAACAGTAATTATTAATTGTATAAGGCAAGATGTTTAGTTTCAAGCGGATTTATAGTTGGCCAACTTTGAGATGGACGGTTTCTTCGTATGGTATCTTTATGCTTCTATTTTGTTTTTGCACTAATTTTCATGCTAATTTGAATAACTCATGGTTTCTCTATTGATTTGTCAGGGTTTCTCATTAGAGAATGCGCCGGAGAAATTTGAGGCAGCAAAGTACGATCATCTGGAAAGGTTGTAAGCTTAACAAACTCCAACGCTTCCCTCTTTTCAACTTTTGCAAAAGCATTTAAAGTTTTTGCACCTGGAAGAATCACTTGAAAGGAATTTACAAGTGCATAACAAATATTTTCTCATACTTTCAATATTTGCTGCAGGCTTAACAAACAAGAATCATGTTTAACTATACAGTATGTTTTAATAACATAAGATGAAGCTATTTTCATGCACTAAACTCACACGTAAAACTTGGACGTCAAAAATGAAGGAGAAAGGAATAAAGTATGAATATTGCATATTTGAATTGCAGAGAGAGTTGTCTGACACAATAAAGCAGAAGATCAGGCCAGAGTATCAAGCTGTTCGAGGCAGCCCAGATAAGCCGCTCACGTCAAATTACTTCTTGAATATCTCGATTTGAATTGCGCTTGGTCTTTTTAATTTGTTTTTGCACATAACTCTTTCAGGTGGTTCCAGTCAAGCGGATCTATCAAAGTGTATCAACAGTCTTGAGAACTTGCTTGATTCAAAGGTCAGGTTTGTGATTACTACTTCGTACCGTGGTTTATGTGCACCTCCCATATCTATATTATTTCTTTCTTAAATAATTACAATGAAGCATACTTAGATTAGTTATTCTGTATAGGTAAAAGGATATACCTGATTGATTATGGTCTTTTTCTCCATATGTGTAATTCCAAGGTTCCATTTTACGGTTCCATTTGAATGCAATTCCAAGGTTCCATTTTACGGTTGATTTTGTATTTATCTAGCATATAGTTTGTGGAATCCTATTCGTGCCGGAGGCATGACACGGTAGCCGTGTCGTAGGCACTGGTACACGCCACATGGCAAGTGTCTGGTCGATCTTAGTAAGGACTGATTTTGCAGGTGTGGGGCTGTGATTTTGCTGCAGCAGCAAAAAAAATGTAATTTTTTTTCGATTATATTAATTTGCAACGGTTTCAAACCCTCGCAACAAACCAGATTTTTTTTTTTTGAATTTTGTTTTGACTGGCAACGGCTTACAACCGTGGTCGTTCATGCTTGCCACGGCTTAAAACCGTGGTCCTTCATGCTTGCCACGACTTAAAACCGTGGTCCTTCATGCTTGCAACGGCTGTGAGACCAAAGAAATTCAAAATAATTGATATATGTTGCCACGGTTAGGGAACGTGGAGCATCTAGCCATGCCGGGTAGCCGTGGCTAAACCGTGGCTAAATGCAGAAAATAATCAAGCGTCCTCGAACATAAAACCGTTGCTAATAAGTGTTGCCACGGTTTATAGCCGTCACAGGTGATTTGGCGACGCCTCAAATGGCCAGGCCTCTAAGCCGTGACAATAGGTTACCCCCATGGTCCCAAACCGTTGCGGATGGGTATTTTTGGTGTAGTGGAAATCGGGCAGCAAGATACATAATGATCAATGACAAACTATACAGAAGATCTGCCATGAACCCTCTGCTGAGGTGCCTTGCACCAGGAGATGATGCGACAAATGCCAATGATTTGCTCGATACACTCACATGCCGGGACAAAACCTGATCCGAAAGAGCAACCCCTGGTTGTTCACACAATGGGGAATGGATATCGTAGGACCACTCACATCGTCCAATAAGAAGAAGTTTCTCCTCATTGCAGTAGACTACTTCACCAAGTGGGTAGAAGTAGAGCTCCTTACAAAGATAGGAGAAGCCCAAGTCGAGAAGTTTATTTGAAGAGACGTCATATGCAGATTCGGGATCCCAAGGGTAATTGTCATAAACAATGGGAGGCAATTCGAATGCATTAAGGAGTTATGCGAAAATCCAAAAATCCAACAACATTTCTTTGTGCCCGCTCATCCACAAGTCGAGGTCACCAACAGGACAATTTTGGAAGAAATCAAAAGAAGACTCGAGGCAGAAAAAGGATTGTGGACATCCGAGCTACCCGACATCTTTTGGGCGTATAAAATAACAAAACGAACTCCGACAAGAGAAACATCTTTCGCCCTTGCATATGGGTAAGAAGCGATGATACCCGTGGAAATCAGAATGTCAACATTTCGAACCGAAGAATTTCGAGCTGAGGACAACATCGAAGCACTGAGAGTCGGACTGGATCTCCTCAAAGAAAAATGAGAAACAACCTCCATCAAAACAACAGCCTACCAACAACGTATGGCAGGATATTACAACAAGAAGGTGCGAATCCTTACTTTTAACGTTAGAGACTAGGTACTACAGAAATTCCAACTCAACACTAAGAAACCTGGCTCAGGCAAGCTAAACCCAAACTGGGAAGTACCGTACCGAGTAACAAAAATAAACAGACCAGAAACGTACTGGTTGGAGAACAAAGAGGGCGAAATGCTACCTCGACTATGGAATGTAGAGCACTTGAAAATATATTATCAATGAAATCTTTTACTCTCGGATTCGAAACAACAAGAACTCAATCAGGACAAGGAAGGCGGATTAAAAATCCAACTCAAGAAAATACTCGGCATGGCTAGAGTATCAAGCAAAAACAAATACGTGTACTGGATGAATGAGTCGGACATAAAAACAAAAAACTTCTGGCCTAATCAACCACGAAGTAATAAAGTATCAGGACATAAAAACTGGGCTTTTTCTCGTTGATTGTAATGTACGACATCATAATCCGAATGTAGAGCCGGATTTCGTAAACTAGAGCTTTTACATGACTTGAATGTCGAACATCGAAACCATTCGTGAAAATCTTGACGAATGGGTCAGAAATCTCGCAGGAATGTCATAAATAAAAGCTGACTAGCTAGACATAATGGAGACAACAAATGCAAAATAAATTTTTTTCATTGATCTTCTAAATAAGGAGATTACAAAAAACAAACAACAATTAATAAAGGGAATCAACATCATGAGCAGTATCTCCATGCAACATGGGCTCAGAAGGTTCTTCGACATCCGGATCACCCAGTGAATCCGGAATAGCTTCCTCGATGTCATCAAATTCCTGTTTAGCATAGCAACGATAATTGGACATGTTTAAACCTTGAGTCTCCATTAAATCCAAGAAATAGTGTGACCGTCGACTACTCTCTTCCAATCTGCGACCTCTGCCCCCTTCAGCCTTTTAGTAATGGATGACAGCTCAGCTCGAGTTGACGCTAATTCTTTGTCAACATCCATAAGTTTAGTAGATATCGTAAACTTAGTCTTGACAAACTCGAAATTCAACTGAGTGATTCGAATAGTGGAAGCCTTAAGCTTGGCAGAACATTCTTCAATAGAACGAACATTTTCATCACGTTCAGCTTTGCTATCGGACAACTCTTTCTCAGCAACATCCAGACAAGACCGCAATCTGCCCAATTCTACTTCAGACGTCTCGAGGTTAGAAGCAAACGTATCACGAATAGCCTTGAGTTCCCTCAGTGATGTCTGCGCAGAATCCGCATCCCTCTCATGCTCTATGCACTGCGCCTTCAACAAATCCAATTGGCGAAGAACATGAGAAAGGACCAAGATGTGTCCTACTAGTTTTCGCTTAATATGCGCCACATGGTCGTGAGCAGCCTTACAATCCGATCCCATCACGACCGCATAAGTAAGGTGCGTCATCCCCTCTCCATAAGGTATTGGAGACCCTCATCAATACGGTGATGTGGCTGGCGTACGAGCATAGAGCCCTGTTAGCCAACTGCCCATGACAACCACCAATGAGGTTGCAAGCGTTGTCCTGCACATCAACCTCAGAAAGCCAAAAGATCTCCCCGGCACAGTAGGAGTAGGAAGAGACGCGGAGGGAGTAACAGGTGATCTCGAGGTCCCAGCCACGATAGAAGAAACATTGAGCTTGAAATCTCAAGCTCGAGCAACAACTCGATCCTCCATTAACGGATCATACTCGAAGTCGTCCAAGGTCTTGGTACCCCCTGGATTCTTCGACTGCCAAAGACCAAGCTGAAGCAATTTATTTCTCAATAATGCGCGAGTCATCAATAGACAGGCCGGTAGAGGTGGGCAAACCATAAGAGGCAACAAGATTTTTCTCATGGTCGTCTAGAGGACGAGAGACTTATTTCTTACTCCTTTCGAGAACTTGGTTTTCCACATCGTCTTTCTGAGCAGAATAATCATCCTCCGAACCACGACCTCCTTTTCGAAGAGAAGCAAGGCGAGAGGGAGCCCTAACAACATCAAGAACTGAGGAAGCAAGCTGCTTCCTCTTCGACACACGGCTGGAACTGACAACCAACATCTTGGAAGGACTGGGAGACCTAGGAACTTTCTGTTTCCTTACAATCGAGCCGATACTCCTAGAACCTCGGACAACAACTGAAGTAACTCAGCCTACACGCTTGTCAATAAAACCTTCTTGGTGGCTGACGTCTACATCACCAATGCGCGCAACAGTCACTTCTGAAGCATGATCCGCCTCACCTGACGAATATAAGCCACTACGGATAATGGCATCCGTAGTGAGAAAATCTTCCACAGAAACCCGGGGAAGATCGCAAAATCGACTGCAGAAATCCTACTTTTCCAAAGATAATGACAACTCGACTCTCTTAGGCTCCCGAAATGACGACAAAATCTGATTCCCGCGAAGCCTGAAGTGATTGGAAGAAAGGGATGCATAGAACCAAGACCTCGACCAGCCCCCATACTCCTCTCGCAGGTCCTTCAAACAAGAAGGAGAACGTAGACAACAAGTGCGATTGGAGTTTACGCTAAACTCCACCAAATAATGCAGAACACTGACATTCATAGGGATACGAGCTGAGGCAGCCATTGCTAAGGTCTAAATCATTACTTTCCAACCATTAGGGACCAGTTGGGCCAGAGCAATACCAACCAAATCCAAATACTCCCAGATGATCATAGGAGCTGGAAACCTGAAACCAGAGTGAAACATACCAGGATACAAAGCAATATACCGATGATCTCCAGATCAATCGGCAATGAGTAATCGTGATAAATGTTGTCCAGAGCCGCGTGCGTCACCCACTTAGGCAAAAAGAAAGCTTCGCATGCATTAAGAACATCACCGCTCAAAATCTTGAAGTTAGACATGACTACAGAACGGATGTAAGGAATCAAAGAATTAACAGCTAGAAAATGAGAAGGTGCAAAAGAAAGTAAAACACACTCAAACTTCTCCTTTTATAAGGATGAGCAGCAAAATGTCTGCTCTTGGGAGAATGTGCAAGATATGATAGCCGCACGAAATCCCAGAAATCACGCCAAAACAAACATGCGGATGGAACATCGAAGAAATAACAACAACAAATACAACAGGTTAAAAGAAAGATAAAATTTTTTGGTGAGAATTGGAACTCATACATGTTAAAGTTATCACATGAATGACTTACAAATTTGGTTTTCAAACAACACTATCATTGGCTTTATTGCACTCTCTCAAACACCTATGTTACCAAACCATTAGAACAACTTCATTTATTGTTTATCACCCAGTTCTCATCCAAACTACTCCACGACTCACCGAACCTCCAATGGTCCACCATTAACACATCATAACCCTTTGGACTTTGATTTGGCAAAACATCTCACCAGCTATAATCCTTATCCATCACGTTCCTGGTTGTTGCCCAAGATCAATCATTTGAAGTTGTGGCATCATAAAGGGCAATGAGTTAGTATGGGGTATTTCTTTTCTTTAATAATAAACACGTAGGGTCTATTTAGTTAACCATTTTCTTTGAGAAATGAAATTAATTGTCCTTGTTATGCAGATTTTCACTGTTTGATTGTCTATTCATTGACAGGAAATCAATTTTTCATAAGATTGTTTTTCCTCATGGGAATCCAAGTCCGATGGAGAGGCCTCAAAATCGGATTCATGGAAATAATTTCAATTTTTATGTCTATTTTTCGTGCAACCAAACAGACCCGTAGGTTTTTTTTATGAGAAAATCGTGGATAAGTGAGGAAAATAATCGAGAGTAGTTTGAATAAGCCTACAATTTCTACCTAATAATTCCTTGGACAGCTCAAACTTTGGCTTAGTTTTGGTCTAAAGTTATGTTAATCAACTTCTAATTTTAATTTTAGCATCCATCTTCACTGTTTGATTGTTCCATCTATATGTTAAGAAGCCTTGTAATTTGACTTGTATAAGAGCCTTGTAAGGGTATCCAGTTCTATAATTTAAATGACATCAAAACCCATTAGTTGAAATAGAAAAAGTTAAATTTAATTGAATTTCCTTAAATAACTTGCTAGTTACATGATTTCCCATATAAAAGAATATTACATGGGTATGTATGTACATATAATTATTTTGTCTTTGTATGTATGTCATATAATGTTTTTTTTTAATCTTTTAGTCCCAAACTAATTTTTCATATTATAATTTTTTTTTCAAATAAGATATATAAAAATACTCGTAATTACTATATTATAATTATGACATAAAAATATGCACATAGTTATTATATTTGGGAGTGTCGAATGCAAGACCCAACAAATTGAGTGGCATGTTGAAGGCATGTCATGGTAGTTGTTCCGAAGACACGAGTACACGCCATAATGATAAAAAAAAAATGTAATTGTGTCAACGGCACATGGAATACCCTAGCTTATATAATAAGCTAGGTAGGTTTTGTTTCTATTGGAGACAAAAATAGCCAAGGGCTAAGATTAAAAGTTGGAAGGTTTGAGAAAGGTAGATTTGAACTCAACATGTGGGAGGAGAGATAAAATAAAATGTAAATAAAGTATACCTAAAAGAGTAAAATAAAATGTAAAAAGAAAAGTAAATCTATGTGGAAGAATATATGATCAACATGTGGGAGGAGAGATAAAATATGTTTATTTTAAGTTCTCAAACTTAAAATTACTATAACTTTTTATATAATTGTCTGATTTTCGTAAACTTAGTAACGTTGACATGTAGTTTTTTTTTTTTTTTTTTTTTTTTTTTGTTTTTACAGATCTTTCAAATAAAACAATGATCAATATAAAATGGTTAAATTTTAAAACGTGGTTTCTTTTCAAGTGGTTAAAATTGACTGAGTTTAACTATAAATTTATAAAGTTAGGTTGAATTTAGCATGCCCTGAAACCTTTTAGTTTGCATGCTTGAATACGATTTTTCATTGAAAATATACTTAGGATTTAGTTGAGGGAGAGATGTTATAGACATAAATAACTCTAAAAAAATAATATAGAATGTCATATGCACAAGTAAGGCGCTAGTATATATATAGCTTCTCCTTTATTCACTTAGATTAGGCAATTCGGTAAATGGTTGGTTTTGATTCTCTCGCTCTCTCTCTCTCACAATAGAATTTGAATTAAAACACCCACACCCACATCCATTTGCAAATGTGTTTTTGTTGTTAATTATATATTAGTTTCCTTAGATTAAACTGTGATTTCTCCCTTTTTGTGCTACTTAAAATTCATAAAATGGATGGTCGCAATTTTAATTTTTGAGTAATACTCGAGTATGAAAGATCATTGGAAGGCTGGAGTTGTTGTAGTTTTGAATTAATTATTTGTGTTTTGCGTGCTTATTTAACTGCATGTAATAAGATTTACAAATTTCATCAGAGCATATTCTTTATTTTGGAGACTACTTCTGAGGTTGCTGATTGTGAAACTTTGACAAAGAGGAACTCTGCAAACTGTATAGCCATGTTTCGTTCAGCTTCAGCAGCAAACTAGTGATGGTTGCATATAAACATAAAAGCCCTATAAAAACTTCAAACTGAAATGCAAATATGCATATAAAAGTTTGGGTCTCATAGATGTAAAAGAAATCAAGGCAAATCACACATAATGATAATTATATTTTCAATATATGTTCATTTTTTTTCCATTTTCATTGCAAAATCTTATTTGTGTTACACATTACAAATCATAGGTAAAAAAAAATAGATACCCACCCATACATTACAAATTTTGTGTGGGTAAAATACTCTAAAGAAATAACAACAAATACTCTCATTATGCAAAACCATTGATGTAAGTTTACATTTGATACACTATACGGTGTCTGTACTGGCTACTTGTCAACTTTGGTTTATTTCTACATGAATCAGATGCATCAAGAGAGTTTCCTTGGCACTTTTAGGGCCCAAATCTATTCAAACACTCTAACTCAAAATTTTCAATGAATCAGTTGTACATTTTTTTGGTTGAATGTTAATGAAACTAAAAATATGCAACTAAACTTTGTAATTGGACAATTTGTTAATGTGACATTCACATCCACCAACTATGCAACTAATTACGCCCACATGAAAAATATTGATATTTACAGTATGTTGAGTTGTATAGTGTATTTGGACAATTATATAAAGGGCTGAACACGGTTTATTTCGTTCGGTTTCTAACCAAACCACTAGCCGAACCAAAAGTTTCAGTTTCTGATATCTCAAAGCCGAAACTGAACTAACTTGCTTCGGCCCAGTTTGACCCTTTTTTCAGTTTCTTACGTAAAAAAAAATTGTTCCATGGCAGTGGAAAGAAACAAAAAGAAAAAAAGTAAGAAATTGAAATGCTCGTGGAGATAGATGCATGTACTTTGTTTCAACCATCTTTGTAAAATCCCACTTCATTGACTCTTTGATTTGAGAGTGATGAGACGTCAAACAATCATCTGATCACAATCAAACACGTGGCACGATTAGCGCCAATAAAAAAGGCCAGAACTGACTAGACCCAAACTAGGTCCAACCCAGGCCCATGTTAGTTATTGTTCAGGGGCCCAAATCCAAATTATGCGAGCCCAACGTGGTAAGAATCTATAACCCATAGGGGATCACCCTAAAGGTAGTGGTCTATACCCCAGAAGGGATCACCCTGAAGAAAGCTATCAAATTCGACTTCAGTGCCTCTAACAACGAAATAGAATATGAGGCCTACATAGCTAGGCTTAAATTGGCTAGAGGGACCAGAGTAGCACAAATCACAGTGTTCAACGATTCCCAACTGGTAGTCAACCAAGTGAATGGCGAATTAAATGTTAAAGGCCCTCGGATGCTAGCCTATTTCGAAAAGGTAATTGACGCCAAGAAAAATCAGCTCTAGTTGATAAGGAACTCCACAAGGCTTTCTTCACAAATGAGAAGACTAGTTGGATGAGTCCCCTAGTCAAATATATCAAATATTGGTCCTCCCAACCGAATATTCAGAGGATCGTAAGCTGAAGATCAACAACTGGCCCACTGCTTAGATGCCTTAATCCCTATGAGGCGTACTATGTCCTCAGAGAGATCCATGAAGGAATTTACGAAAACCATCGCGGAGGCAGGACATTGGCCCACAAAGCCCCTACCCTAGGGTATTATTGGCCCAAGATGCAGCAAGAGGCTAAAGATCTGGTCTGAAAATGTGATAAATGATAGAGGTACACCCCATACACGTAAATGCCTGCACAAAACCTGGTCCCAATGAGTAGTCCATGGCCATTCACACAGTGGGGGACGAACATTATAGGCCCAATCCTTACCTCTGAGAAGAAGAAATTTTTCCTTGTGGTCGTCGAACTACTTCACTAAATGGGTAGAAATAGAACCACTCTCCAATATTGGAAAAAATTCGATTGAGAATTTCCTAGAACTCCATCATCTGCGGGTTTGGAATCTCGAAACATTGGTAAGTGATAATGGCACCTAGTTTGAAGGCAAATAGGTTAAAAGAACTTTGTGATAGTCTGAGCATCTGTCACCACTATTCAACACAGGAACATCGCCAGGTCAACGGACAAATGGAAGTCACAACCGAACAATTCTGAAAGCAATAAAAAAACTAGAAACTGCCAAAGGGCTTTGGGTTTTTGAGCTGCTTGGCATCCCTAGGCTTACCAGACCACAAAAGGTAAATGAGAGATTCATGAAGGAGGTATGCAAACACAATACAACTATACTATGTCTAAGTTCATTCTCTCCTACAGTTAACTGACGAAGCATCAGAGTGCCTGCAACCACCCAACAGGTGGTCTTTGGCATTCTAACATTGTTTTGCAGGTTAGATCTCAAGGAGAACGAATTTGGATGCATCAATTTGGCACCGTCTGTAGGAAACGATAGTTTCCTTAAAAAATAAGAACAAAGTTGGTAGTTTCCTTAGCGCAAATCAGTTATGAAAGATACAATGCAAATGGAACCCCCCACAAACTCTCAGCTTAGCAACAATTAAGACAATCCTTCCATTGGTGAAACTCAATTACCAAGTGGACGCATCCCAAATCCAGCATTGGGAGAGCCAAGTGCACAATGTAGTAAATTGCCACCAAAAGATATGGTGGTCCACACCACTCAGCTGGAACCCCCAACAGGCCTCCGCTCTTGGGGGAATGATGATGGATACTTGTGTGGATAAGCTTTTGGCCTAAATGGCCCATCTGGCTAAAGTGGTCGAAAAGCTCACACAAGAACATGTTCCACCAATCGAGCACGTTAGAGTTCCACTTTAGCGAAATTTTACAAGTCATCTTCAAGGGAATCAAGAAGCACTTGTAGAGCTTTAGAGAACTAACTTTGAAATAAATGAACCACAAGATGATGGGTCCTGGATTGGTGAAGTTCAACTACAAATTCCATTCAGGATTGGAATCACAGATCCGAATATGTTGTATGAGCTTACCATGCCATCTTTCTCCGACAAGATCATGAAAACCCTCTGTAAAAAAAGTTCATCCCACCAAGCTTTGAAACTTATGATGGCACTACCGACCCATCCGATCATCTAAACCAATTTTACCATATGATGGAGCTGAAAGAAAGCACATAGTCTACCATGTGTATAACCTTTCCAACTAGCCTCACATCCACGACGGTGAATTTGTTTAACAACCTTCTGCCAAGATCAATAGATTCCTTCCAGGCATTGGCCATGACCTTCATCACAAGGTTCATCGGCAGTCAACGGATCAGAAAATGCCCTCACTATTTACTTCACATCAAGCAAAAACCCAATGAGATACTCAAGGAATACATTACACATTTTATTGACGAACTAACCATGATCGACGAATGCAGTAACAACACAGTTGTGACCACCTTTACCTTCAGACTCAAGGGAGAGCATATATACAACTTCCTGACTCTGGAACCTTTGAAGAGCATGACAGCCTTGCTATAAAGCGCACAAAAATACATCACTCTTGAGAAGATGTGAGCTGCCAAAAAGAATAATGAGTTCGATAAAAGGTCTTTCCCAACGAATCAGGAAATAAGAAAAGACGAGAAGCGAGATGATAGACCGAGGGAGGACAATGGTCAACCCAAAAGGCATCGAACTGACAGTGGGTCCGAAAATAGAAAACAAGAGTTTGGAAAGCTGCATCTTGGTAGAGCTAGACACGAACGATTAACCTACTCAGTTGACACAAAGTACAAACCATACACTGCTTTAAAAATGAATATGGCAACTGTCTTGAAGTCCCTGACGAACTGGGAAGATGTCAAATGGCTACTCAAACTGGGGGAGATTCAGCCAGATGAGATAAAAACAAATATTGTTCTTTCCACATGGACCATGATACTGAAAACTACCACAACTTGAATAATGAAATCGAGTACTGGATCCAGAGAGGACGACTTGGAGAGTTCGTTGGACTGAAGGAAAAACAGTCCAAAGGAAAGTAAAAATGGACTCCGCGACAGGACAGGATGAACAAGCCAGAGGATTGATATACGTCATGTATGGCACGGCTGAATATCGGGAATAGTCTAACCGATCACTGAAATGGTCTGTCAGAGATTTACGGACAATAATACGTCATCCAGATCTTCCTGCTCAGTGTGCCAGAATAAACCACCTAACTTTGGGTTTTTCAGAACGGGGTGCGTAGGGTGTTCATTTCCCCATAACGACGTATTGGTGATAACAGTGTCAATAGCCAAATGGGAAGTCAGAATGTTGCTTATTGACAAGGGTAGCTCGGCTAACCTCTTGTACCTGACAACATTCCACAAAATGCAGTTCGGTGAGGAGGGGCTCACACCCACTGATCATCCCATGGCAGGTTTTAGTGGCGAACAATGCTACCTGCTCAAACGAATCCAATTGCCAGTAGTACCAAGAACACCAGGCAAGAATGAGTCTTGTTAACATAATTCTTTGTCGTCGATGCCCATTAGCATACAACATGCTTCTAGGGAGACCCTGGTTGCACGAGATGGGCACAGTGTCCTCCACCATACATCACTGCTTCAAGTATCATATTGATGATGACATCGGATCATCAAAGGTGATCAACCAGTTGCACGTGAATGCCATTATGCATCAATGAAAACTTCCAACAAATAGCAATCACAATCAGGACCAAGGGAGCAGCCACAATAGTGGCCCGATCAATCGCCGACGGATCAGTTTCGTCCAGACCGGGACGCAGCTCCAATCAATCCAAGGGGATGACCGAACACTGGCAAACCAGAGGATGAAATGATACTAACCCACCTTGATGATTTATGTCACGCCCCGATTTTCGAGAAAAACAAAATCCTAAAATCCACGTAGGATTATCCGTTTCCCCAAAACTCGGGACGTGAAATTCAATAACAACATAAACATTTAGCAGCAAAGACAAAATATATTTTAGAAAATAGGAACAAACTAAAAATTAATACAAAAGTCTAACCAGGAAAAACTGACGTCGCTAGCCCCACTAGCAGAACTCCCGTAACGCTGCTCAAAAGTCTCTAAACCTGAAAAGCTAATCGGCTACATTCCCAAAGGAATGTACCCAAGAAGCAAAAGCTCACTTGGGTCAGCAATAAAGCTGGTGTGAGAAATCTTCATCCCAAAAATCAATAAAAACGCACGTGATAAACATCAAGTTAAACACAAACAACAAACCACCACACCAATAGGTAGTTCCTCAACGAGGCAAAGGTGTGATGCAAGGAAACACAGTTCCAAGAATTTAGTTCCTCAACGAGGCAATCATATCATCATCCTAATATGTAAATATGCATTTACCTGTACTTACCCTATAGGAGTTGACTATGGCAAGTCGGACCTGCAGAAATATTAGTGGACTTGCCATCCTGCATAAAAAGAATTAGAAACAATGCAACGTCATTTATTCTTTTTATTTGAATTAGGTTCATCTTTTTAACGGATTGATCACTTAGACGATACCACATTCGCACCACCTCCGTGCCGAACATACATGCCCGTATGCCTCTCTCATATAAAGGAGGACTACTCCGTCATCCATGCCCAAGTGGGGACATCACATACAGACATGCATCGCGGATACCCCTAACTATATGAGTACCAAAAGCCACCCTTGGGCTATCAATGCGCATAAACTCACGTCACATTTTTGACGGATAAATATCAAAGCCTATTTTAGGCATACAAACTCACCACATTTCCGCAAGACTAACCCGAAGGTTATTTTAGTTTCTCTGGTAAGAAATGGGTGCCCCAACTCCGCAAGACGACCCACTGGTCATTTAGTTTCTCTAGTAAGAGAGGGGAAATCATAAACAAAAGAGATGTGGTAGTTCTAAGTGATACAAGCCCAAGTGGTTTATATTTTCAGAAATCAAGACTTACCAATATCATTTATTTTTCATAATTCAGAATTCTTCCACAATGACATTTTGTCATACATGAATTGATTCACAATCTATTCACCCACATTTTTGGGGAAAACGTAGCATATTCATTAATCATGCTATGTAACAATATGGCAATCAAGCCACTCATTGATTTAAATATCCAAATTCTTCATAATGCATAAACAAGTCAATATGCATACAAATCTCCAAATTTATCACAATACATTAATATTCATCAACCATTCAAACACCAACCAAACAAAGTCACACCCAATCAATAAAATGGTAAACATGGGTGACCCCAAACATGAACAAAATGAACAAAGAAAACAAACTCATTCTCACAGACCAAACCAATTCTATTTTGTAAATTGGGAATATTCTATTTTCAAGAACAACATGAACCAGCCACCCAATCAACAAATCAAACAATCCAACAACAGATTATCTAAAAAGGGTACTATTTAATATATACTCTACTCATCAAAAGACAACAAGTGGAACAAGAAACAAGTAACACAGCATAGGCAAACTGATAGAAAAGAAGGACTCAAAGTAGAAGAGAAAGAAATGAAGAAACTCACAGTAAAAGAGAGAGAGAATGAAGAAACTCACCGATTTTGCAAATCGCAAGGATTTCGCAGCCAACGCTATCGTCCCATCAAAAGCCTCACAACTCAACCCAACCTTAACAATCTCCGCGTGCACTTGGCGACCGAACCCCACACCCAAACACGAAATCACAGTCGCATAAGTGAACCCATCAGGCCGAGTTGAGCTACAACGCATTTTCACAAAATAGGTAATGACATCTTCCCTTCTCCCCTTAGTATTTTATAATTTATCTCAAAGGGGAAGCCCAAGATAAGTGCAGAAAATAACCTTGCTTGCAGCCTAAAATGAGCTCAAGTTTCAATCAATTTCTGGAACTTCACCAGTAGCAAAAGATTTGGGATTAGGAGAAGTTAACTTTGACCACATAATTGACTTGAAACTAAATGAGGAGGTCCCTCACCACCAAAACCTCATGAATAGACGCATCAATGAAAATAATGTGTCATATACACATTGAAGGATAGGCACAGGTTAAGAGTTGTGGAGGCTTGGAACCCATTAATCAACCCCATTTGTTGAGCATTGGAGATCAAAGCTGACAGTTCAACACACATACAAAGAAACCAAAGCAAACATACCCTATTTCACAGAATTGGTTAAAAAAAAACCCAAAAGGAGTAAGCTTTTATAACAGAGAGATGCAAAGAAACATGTTATAAACAAGGTAAGAGAGTACCCATTATGAAGCAAGAGATAGTGATGAAAACCCAGATCACCAGAACACACAATTGAGATCATATAAGTAAAGTTTGTTCTTGAAATTAAGTGAGAAAGTGATTTTAATAAAGGACTAAGAAACAAATCTAGAGGGGATTGAATGAGAAAACTCACAAATTCAGTTAATCTCCACTCGAGCTTCCATGTGCCTACATTCGACATCCAAGCACTTGGTCTATGTTATCATCCCATCTAACCCCAATTTGTTCACCAAGTACCAGCAGCTCATTCGACATCCAGTCTTTAGGCAGAGATGAAGGAAGCATCATGGTGCTCTTCATCATCCTCTTGAAGCTATACAAAGGGAGCTTTGCCCCTTGAACACAGCAGCTGCGAAGACAGTTCCGACCACAACCAGTTGCAAATGGCGGCCTCCATCAGCACTGAATCGCCTCCATCCACCCTGATCGCAGTCCGTCTCTTGCTGTCCAGACACCTCTCACCCTGCTTCATTTCTCTCTTCTTCTGCTTCGCAGCGCAAACGAATGGGAGGAAGAGAGACCGAGATAGAGGGAAGCAGAGAAATCTGTTTAGGAGAGAAACATGAAGGAGAACAGGGGAAAAGAAGGAGAAAGAAAATAGGGTTTTCTCTTTATGTAGTGTGGGTGGCTATTCGCCCCCACTGGACTTCTGAAAACACCCATCTTCTCAACTCATCAAATAAACTCTAAAATTTTGAAATTCACATTCAATTAAATGTACCCCTATTTTATTAAATTAAAAATAAAATAATAAATAAAATAAATTATCTTTATGAAATTTAGGGGTGTTACATTATACACACGTTAAATGGAATCTCGTCCCGAGATTCGGATGGTAAGACAGTTAACTGAATTTCGAAAAATACTAGTTGTCAAACAAAAGAAGATTTTGAAACACAATTTCAATTTAATTTTAGAAACATAAATTATTTATTGTTATTGAAAAAGTAGGGGTGTTACATTATATACAACTCAAAAGGAATCTCGTCCCGAGATTCACGGAATGTGGTAAGTGAACACTACGGATATCAAAACCCCTAAAAAGAAAACAATACGGAATAAAGTCACGCAAATATCGACATTATAAATAAGATTACTCGCGCACACACAAGTCAATGAAGCCTCATCATGAGATTCACGAAGAAAACAAAACAAAACTAAAGTCTTCAAGGTTCGCCCTTGTCACTTTATCTTAAGACTTCTACACTCCTACACACCCATATCCACATTCCGAGGATCACCTAGACTCTACCCCAGCCTAGGCTAACCAAATGTTCTGATACCAAACTGTCACGCCCCGATTTTCGAGAAAAAAAAAATCCTAAAATCCACGTAGGATTATCCGTTTCCCCAAAACTCGGGACGTGAAATTCAATAACAACATAAACATTTAGCAGCAAAGACAAAGTATATTTTAGAAAATAGGAACAAACTAAAAATTAATACAAAAGTCTAACCAGGAAAAACTGACGTCGCTAGCCCTACTAGCAGAACTCCCGTAACGCTGCTCAAAAGTCTCTAAACCTGAAAAGCTAATCGGCAACATTCCCAAAGGAATGTACCCAAGAAGCAAAAGCACACTTGAGTCAGCAATAAAGCTGGTGTGAGAAATCTTCATCCCAAAAATCAATAAAAACGCACGTGATAAACATCAAGTTAAACACAAACAACAAACCATCACACCAATAGGTAGTTCCTCAACGAGGCAAAGGTGTGATGCAAGAAAACACAGTCCAAAGAATTTAGTTCCTCAACGAGGCAATCATATCATCATCCTAATATGTAAATATGCATTTACCTGTACTTACCCTATAGGAGTTGACTATGGCAAGTCGGACCTGCAGAAATATTAGTGGACTTGCCATCCTTCATAAAAAGAATTAGAAACAATGCAACGTCATTTATTCTTTTTATTTGAATTAGGTTCATCTTTTTAACGGATTGATCACTTAGACGATACCACATTCGCACCACCTCCGTGCCGAACATACATGCCCGTATGCCTCTCTCATATAAAGGAGGACTACTCCGTCATCCATGCCCAAGTGGGGACATCACATACAGACATGCATCGCGGATACCCCTAACTATATGAGTACCAAAAGCCACCCTTGGGCTATCAATGCGCATAAACTCACGTCACATTTTTGACGGATAAATATCAAAGCCTATTTTAGGCATACAAACTCACCACATTTCCGCAAGACTAACCCGAAGGTTATTTTAGTTTCTCTAGTAAGAAATGGGTGCCCCAACTCCGCAAGACGACCCACTGGTCATTTAGTTTCTCTAGTACGAGAGGGGAAATCATAAACAAAAGAGATGTGGTAGTTCTAAGTGATACAAGCCCAAGTGGTTTATATTTTCAGAAATCAAGACTTACCAATATCATTTATTTTTCATAATTCAGAATTCTTCCACAATGACATTTTGTCATACATGAATTGATTCACAATCTATTCACCCACATTTTTGGGGAAAACGTAGCATATTCATTAATCATGCTATGTAACAATATGGCAATCAAGCCACTCATTGATTTAAATATCCAAATTCTTCATAATGCATAAACAAGTCAATATGCATACAAATCTCCAAATTTATCACAATACATTAATATTCATCAACCATTCAAACACCAACCAAACAAAGTCACACCCAATCAATAAAATGGTAAACATGGGTGACCCCAAACATGAACAAAATGAACAAAGAAAACAAACTCATTCTCACAGACCAAACCCATTCTATTTTGTAAATTGGGAATATTCTATTTTCAAGAACAACATGAACCAGCCACCCACTCAACAAATCAAACAATCCAACAACAGATTATCTAAAAAGGGTACTATTTAATATATACTCTACTCATCAAAAGACAACAAGTGGAACAAGAAACAAGTAACACAGCATAGGCAAACTGATAGAAAAGAAGGACTCAAAGTAGAAGAGAAAGAAATGAAGAAACTCACAGTAAAAGAGAGAGAGAATGAAGAAACTCACCGATTTTGCAAATCGCAAAGGATTTCGCAGCCAACGCTATCGTCCCATCAAAAGCCTCACAACTCAACCCAACCTTAACAATCTCCGCGTGCACTTGGCGACCGAACCCCACACCCAAACACGGAATCACAGTCGCATAAGTGAACCCATCAGGCCGAGTTGAGCTACAACGCATTTTCACAAAATAGGTAATGACATCTTCCCTTCTCCCCTTAGTATTTTATAATTTATCTCAAAGGGGAAGCCCAAGAAGTGCAGAAAAGAACCTTGCTTGCAGCCTAAAATGAGCTCAAGTTTCAATCAATTTCTGGAACTTCACCAGTAGCAAAAGATTTGGGATTAGGAGAAGTTAACTTTGACCACATAATTGACTTGAAACTAAATGAGGAGGTCCCTCACCACCAAAACCTCATGAATAGACGCATCAATGAAAATAATGTGTCATATACACATTGAAGGATAGGCACAGGTTAAGAGTTGTGGAGGCTTGGAACCCATTAATCAACCCCATTTGTTGAGCATTGGAGATCAAAGCTGACAGTTCAACACACATACAAAGAAACCAAAGCAAACATACCCCATTTCACAGAATTGGTTAAAAAAAAACCCAAAAGGAGTAAGCTTTTATAACAGAGAGATGCAAAGAAACATGTTATAAACAAGGTAAGAGAGTACCCATTATGAAGCAAGAGATAGTGATGAAAACCCAGATCACCAGAACACACAATTGAGATCATATAAGTAAAGTTTGTTCTTGAAATTAAGTGAGAAAGTGATTTTAATAAAGGACTAAGAAACAAATCTAGAGGGGATTGAATGAGAAAACTCACAAATTCAGTTAATCTCCACTCGAGCTTCCATGTGCCTACATTCGACATCCAAGCACTTGGTCTATGTTATCATCCCATCTAACACCAATTTGTTCACCAAGTACCACCAGCTCATTCGACATCCAGTCTTTAGGCAGAGATGAAGGAAGCATCATGGTGCTCTTCATCATCCTCTTGAAGCTATACAAAGGGAGCTTTGCCCCTTGAACACAGCAGCTGCGAAGACAGTTTCGACCACAACCAGTTGCAAATGGCGGCCTCCATCAGCACTGAATCGCCTGCATCCACGCTGATCACAGTCCGTCTCTTGCTGTCCAGACACCTCTCACCCTGCTTCATTTCTCTCTTCTTCTGCTTCGCAGCGCAAACGAATGGGAGGAAGAGAGACCGAGATAGAGGGAAGCAGAGAAATCTGTTTAGGAGAGAAACATGAAGGAGAACAGGGGAAAAGAAGGAGAAAGAAAATAGGGTTTTCTCTTTATGTAGTGTGGGTGGCTATTCGCCCCCACTGGACTTCTGAAAACACCCATCTTCTCAACTCATCAAATAAACCCTAAAATTTCGAAATTCACATTCAATTAAATGTACCCCTATTTTATTAAATTAAAAATAAAATAATAAATAAAATAAATTATCTTTATGAAATTTAGGGGTGTTACATTATACACACGTTAAATGGAATCTCGTCCCGAGATTCGGATGGTAAGACAGTTAACTGAATTTCGAAAAATACTAGTTGTCAAACAAAAGAAGATTTTGAAACACAATTTCAATTTAATTTTAGAAACATAAATTATTTATTGTTATTGAAAAAGTAGGGGTGTTACAATTTAGAAGGCAGTAAGATTGTGCGGATCAGAATAAAACTTCACCCGGAGCTGACTAAATAACTGACCCAGCTATTGAAAGACAATCAAAACGTATTTACCTTGACAATAAAAGACGTGGTGGGCATTAACTCCTTCATCATCACATAGATTGCAGGTTAGCCTAGACAAAAAAAGTCTGACAGAAAAGAAGGCCAGTCACCCCATAGCGCAATCAGGCCATTAATGATGAGGTGCAACTCTTACTGAAGGCAAGGATGACCAAAGAGTCCCACTACCCAGATTGGCTGGCCGATACAGTTCTGGTAAAAAACAAAAATGGAAAGTGGAAGGTGTGTGTGGATTACATTGACCTTAACAAAGCTTGTTCGAATGACATTTTCCTACTTTCGCATATAGATCAGAATGATACCTCCGGACATGGACTCCTCAGCTTCATAGATGCATATTCTGGCTACAACCAAATACAAATGCATCCACCAGACCATGTGAAAAAGTTCTTACGTCTGCTACCGGGTGATGCCGTTCGGACTAAAGAATGCGGGAATGACGTACCAACGCCTGTTCAGCAGAATGTTCAGAGATCAAATTGGCAAGATCATGAAGGTATACATTGATGACATGCTAGACAAAAATCTATACAAAAAATGACCACATCAAAGACTTACAACAAGCCTTCTCCCGACTCCGCAAATACAAAATGAAGCTCAATCCAGAACAATGTACATTTGGAGTAGAATTAGGAAAGTTCCTCGGGTACATGGTCAACCAAAGAGGAATTGAAGCCGATCCAAAACAAATACAAGCACTTCTAAACATGCAATCGCTCACCCACATCAAAAGTGTACAAAGCCTTAATAGTAGGATATCAGCCCTGGACAGATTCAGACAAATGTCAATCCTTATTCAAGATTTTGAAAGGGAACATAATGTTCAAATGGAGTGAGGAATTCGAGCAAGCTTTCCAAAACCTGAAGACATACATGGGGAGTACAAAACTACTGTCAAGACTAAAGCCAAGCGAGATGCTATGTTTGTATCTGTCAGTATTGGAACACGCAATCAACTCTGTTATGATACATGAGAAGAATGGAATACAAAAGCCAGTCTACTACGTTAGCAAGACATTTGCGAATGCAGAAGCCAAGTATCCAGACTTGGAAAAATTAGCACTGGCACTGGTCGTATCTTCCAGAATATTGCGCCCTTACTTCCAATCCCACTCTATCACTATAATGACCGAACATCCACTTTGGCTAGTACAACATAAACTAGAGTTGTCCTGTAGAATGGTGAAGTGGACAATAAAATTCATCAAGTTTGACATCGGCTATGCTTCTAAGATCGCAATATAAGCTCAAGTACTAGCAAACTTCATCGCCAAATTCACAGGTGATAGCAAACATCAGCCAGACAATGATAAGGAGAAATAAATAGCTGAACCCAATACTCAAGAATGGATCATGCGTTGTGACAGATCATCCAATGAAAAGGGAAACGGAGCTGGAATAACTTTGCACAACTCAGAATGGGCGACTTTGGAAAAGACAATCAAATTCAATTTCAATGCCTCCAACAACGAAGCTGAATATGAAGCACTGATAGCCGAACTACAACTAGCTAAGCACCTCGGAATAAAAGAAGTCGGTATTTTCACTAACTCCAATGTGGTGGTTAATCGATTAACAACGAATTCCAAGTGAAGGACAAAGGAATGAAAACGTACCATAAAAAGGCAAGTGACCTAATTGAAAGCTTCAATACAATCACTATTCAAAGATGTGCAAGGGAAGACAACCACAAAGCAGACAACTTGGCGAAAGAAGCATCACATACAAAAGAGGTCGACAATCCTCTCATCATAGTACAATAAAGCTCAATCTTAGAGAACTATGCACATGAAGTATGTACAACATATTCGAAAAATAGTTGGATAGCTCAAATTTTGGCGTACATACGAAACAAAACTCTACCAATAGACAAAATGGAGGTCGGTAAGCTGCGGAACAAAGCAACACAGTACACACTGATAAATGACAGACTGTACATGATCTGTTCCTAAGGTGCCTTTCACCCAGAGACGCCAACTATGTTATCAGGGAAATTCACTTCGGCACATGTGGGAATCATCCAGGAGGCATAACGCTAGCTCACAAAGCTCTAACATTGGGCTACTATTGGCCAACAATGAAAAAGGATGCAAATGAATTCGTTCGGGTATGTGATAAAAGCCAACGATTTGCTCTGTACACGCACATGCCAGGGCAAAACATGATCCCCATGAGCAGTCCGTAGCCATTCACATAATCAGGAATGGATATTGTAGGTCCGCTTCCAATCTCTGATTGAAAGAAGTTCCTCCTTGTAGCATTCGACTACGTCACCAAGTATGTAGAAGTAGATCCACTATAAAAAAATAGGATAATCCTTAATCGAACGCTTTTTATGGAAGGAGATAATATGCAGATTTGGAGTCCCCAGAACAATTGTCACCGACAATGGGTCCGAATGTGAAGGCAAAAGGAACAAAAAGTTATGCGAAAATTTGAACATCAATCGCCACTTTTCAGCACCTGCTCATCCGCAAGCTAACGAACAAGTAGATGTAACAAACTGAATGATCATTATAGCAGCAGAAGGGTTTTGGGTTTCTGAATTGCCAGGCATTCTCTGGGCCTACAACACAACAAAATAAACTCCAACTAGAGAAACACCATTCAACCTAACCTACATGTTCAAGGCAATGGTGCTAGCAGAGATTGGCATGCCAACCTTCAAAACTGAAGAGTTCCAAATAGATGACAACAATGAAGCACTGCGCGTTACACTAGATCGTCTTGAAGAAAAACGGGATAGAACCTTAATGAAAGTGATGACCTACCAACAGAAAATGGCTAGCTACTACAATAAAAAAGTCAAACCCCGCACATTCAAAATAAGTGATTAGGTACTTAGAAAGATATAGCTGAACACAAAAGAACTAGATGCGGGGAAGTTAAACCCAAATTGGGAAGTACCATACAAAGTGGTGAAAATCAATAAACTTGAAATATACTGGTTAGAAAATTCAGAGGAAGAACAACTAAAAAGGCCATGGAATGTAGAACACTTGAAAATGTATTATCAGTAAACTATCACATTCCAATGAACTTATGTCCCTCACTCCAATAATCTAAGCATTTAAGTCAGACTAGAAAATTATTTATAAATCTTAGTGTCCGATCACATGTCGAACAACGAAGTATATTAAGCTAGTCAGGACATTCAAGTTAGACTAGATAATTATTTATAAATCTTATGGTTTGATCACCATGTCGGACAATGAATTGTATTAAGCTAGTCAGGACATCAAAGTCAAACTAGAGAGTTATTTATAAATCTTCTAGTCCATTCATCACGTCGCACAACAAAATGTATTAAGCTAGTCAGGACATCCAAATCAGACTAGATAATTATTTATAAATCTTCTGGTCCGATCACCATGTTGGACAATGATGTATATTAAGCTAGTCAGGATATCTAATTCAGACTAGATAATTATTTATAAATCTTTTGGTATGATCATCATGTCGGACAACGAAGTGTTGATACCCTTGTGTGGGCGGACCTAAGGGGGAGGGTGCAGGAGTAGTACAAAAACCCATAGATCCCGAAAGGGTTGGCAAGCTACAAAGGGGAGATTATAGTCCCACATCGCCTGGGTGAGGGAGGGGAATGTGCTATATATGTATGAATTTGGATCTACAAAGTATTACGCATTTTAAATTCATGCGGGCTTAAGGCCCAAAGCGGATAAATATTGTACTTTGTGGATCGATCGTTACAGAATGGTATCAGAGTCTGACCTAGTCGAAAGTGGGCCAACGAGGACGTTGGGCTTCCAAGGGGATGAACTACCATACCCTTGTGTGGGCGGACCTAAGGTGGTGAGTGCCGGAGAAGCCTAAAAGCCCATGGATCCCGAGGGTTGGCAAACTACAAATGAGATATTATAATCCCACATATCTGGGTGATGGAAGGAGATGTGTTATATATATATATGAAATTTGATCTAGAAAGTACTATACATTATAAAGTCGTACCGGCCTTGGGCCCAAAACGGACAATATAGTACTTTGTAGATCGGGTCGTTAAAAAGTGTAAGCTAATCAGGACATCTAAGACAAACTAGAAAATTATTTATAAATCTTCTGGTATAATCACCATATCGAACAACGAAGTGTCTAAAGCTAGTCAGAACATCCAAGTTAGACTAGAGAGTTATTTGTAAATTTTCTTGTCCGATCACCATGTCGGACAACAAAATGTATTAAGCTAGTCAGGGCACCCAAGTTAGACTACAAAGTTATTTAAAAATCTTCTGGTCCGATCACCATGTCGGACAATGAAGTGTCTAAAACTAGTCAGGACAACGAAGTGTATTAAGCTAGTCAGGACATTCAAGTCGGACTAGAGAATAATTTATAAATCTTCTAGTCTGATCGCCATGTTGAATAACGAAGTGTCTAAAGCTAGTCAGGACATCCAAGTCAGACTAGAGAATTATTTATAAATCTTCTAGTCCGATTACCATGTCGGACAAATGAAGTGTATTAAGCTAATCATGACATCCAAGTTAGACTAGAGAATTAGTTATAAATCTTCTGGTCCAATCACCATGTCGAACAACAAAGTGTTAAGGCTAGTCAGGACACCCAAGTCAGCCAATGGTAGCCTGGTTGGATGGTTAAGGCTGTGGTGGTTTAACCCCCACGTCTTGGGTTCTATACCCATCGGCGGCACGCTCACCTTTCAAAAAAAAAAAAAAAAGGACACCCAAGTCAGATTAGAAAATTATTTATAAATCTTCTGGTCAGATCAACATGTCGGACAACAAAATGCCTTAAGCTAGTTAAGACATCCCAATCAGACTAGAAAGCTACTTACAATCTTCTTGTCTGATCACCAAGTCGGACAACGAAGTACATAAAAATAGTATGAACTACAAAGTCAGACTAGATATTCTCTTTCTACATTTCAAGAACTAAGTCAAACGACTACGTGTATTCCACCAGGCAATAGTATAAAGTCTGCTGTCACAAAATTTCCTAATTCTAAACCACTAAGTTAAACAAGAACATCCTTGAAACCCATACATCGAAGTCAGGTTATGTTTCTTATATTTTCTGAGTCTACACTACCGAGTTAGACTACAATATCTATGAAGCCTGGACATCAAAGTCAGGTCACACCTACTATATCTTCTAAATCTAAACTACCAACTTAAGACTAAAGTATCTATGAGAACATAACTACAAGTCGGGCAACGCTTATTAGGAGTAAGGAAGATAAAACAACAAGAGACATACACACACAAAAAGCTGAATATTTATTGATAATTCAATCAATTTACATAAAGGGAAGAGGTTACAGGAGGAACATTAGGAGGAAAAGCAATTTTTTCCAGCATTAGTATGATCAGCCAGAGGAGATGAAGCTTTGTCTTTGTTAGTAGGATCAGCTGGAAGACACAAAGAATTGTCTTCGTTGGTAGGATCAACCGGAGGAGAAGATACTTTATCTTCATCAACATGGCCATTCGAAGGAGTTGAAGCATGATCTTCATCAGCCTTAGAAGGAGTGGAGACATCCTCAAAGTCGTTGTCCGCTATAGCAGGATACTTGGACATGTCAAAGCCCTCATCCGTTTCAATATAGTTAATAATTTCAATCCTACCAGCAACAATCTTACCCCACTTTACTGCATCTGTAGTAAACTTAGCCTGATCTAAAAGTACAGACAGTTCCAGCTTGGTCCGAATGAGCTCTTCTTCAACTCAAAAAAGCTTCTGAGATGCTTGTCCGTTAACGTTTCTCTTTAACAAGTTGTTCCTTAACAGAAGCGAGCTTCGCAACAAATTGTTCCACCCACTCCTTAGTGGTCTCACAGAGAGCAGACTATGAATCAACAACACTTAGTGCCTGATGAAGAGCTGCTTTCTCCGTGGACAATTCACTCTCAGTTGCATGCAATCGATCACGCAGGCGATCCATCTCCTTTTTCGCAACAGCTAGCTCATAAACATATTGATCCCTGACAACTTCCACTTTCTTCAAAGCAGCTCGAGAAGTGTTAATCACCTTCTTCAGATTAGAGAATGCCTCATCAGCTTATCCACCTGAGCCAGAGCATCAGAAACCTGCAATAGATGTTAAACGTGCATCATCTCCAAGGCATACACATAATCACGTGCTGCCTAATAATCGGAGCCCATCATCCCAGGATAAGTAAGATGGGACATCCTCTGCTTGGAGCAAAGAAAATGTTAAAAAAATGTGAAATGTTTACCTCCATTATCTGTTTTACACATTTGACAAGGTGATCTCCAGCAGAGCGAACATGCATCGAGATTTTATCCATCAACCATTTATGCCACGAGTTGATGTGATTACGTGAACTCTCCCGCACGTCAACCTCCGAGTATCAGTTGAACCCACCATCTATATTGATACAGATAGCTCCAGAAATAGGCTCCTTCTAGCTAACTTGTGGATGGAGCACAGAAGGGTCAGGAATCACTGAAGCTCCACCCTTGGTCACCTGTTTGACACGAGCTTCCTTTTACGAAATTTTGCTTAGGTCGGTCACATCAGCAGTAACAAGGTAGCAAGGTAGCAAGGAGGTCCTTTTCGTACTCACTCAACGGAGCACGAGGACGGGGAACTTCCACTTTACACCTCTCTATAGCCTGCTCTAGTTCCTCATCTTCTTGAGCAACAAGGCGAGAGTCGCCCTCATGAATCTTCCCAGAAATAGTAAGAGGATTAAAAGTCAGAACAATCCTCGCAGTAGAATCTGACCCAACATGCCTCTTCCGCTTTAAAGACCGAGCAAAATCAACCAACTCACCCACGACCTTCCTTATGGAAGGACTAACTGGCCTAAGAGCTTTCCCCTTCTTAGCAAAAGAACCAACACCACTAACGCTAACATGAGCATTGAGATCCGTAATTCTCTCGGAAGAGCTCACTTTCCCATCAACGCTAGCACCACCAACGCTAGCAGGACGACATCTTCTTTGTACCACCAGAGCCAACAGGAGAAGTGAATTGAGCAACAATGACATCAAAGTCAGGATCATAAAGAACCAACGATCTTTCTCGAGCATTAAGACCGTACAAGACACTCCGGTCAATGGCCTTCAACTCTAGCATTTCTTCTAGAGGTGCCCAAAGAAGGGCGAGGAATCACTTCCTAACCAATTTCTCAACTTCAGTGAATTGCATATTGCTCACCTTCCTACGAGTCCTGGGAGACCAACTCTTAACATTTCTGGGTAAAAAGCTATGTAACCTGACTGTCACATTCTCTTGGAAACACAAGATCCAACTCGGACGAAATAGAAAACGTCCGACATAAGTAGTCCAAAGTACCCTGTGTTGCTTACATAGAGTGAAAAAATGCCTCCCAATGGGCCAAACGATCATCACTCAGAGGTCTTGTGGGAGCATGGCAAAGAGTTTGACAATTCAAAAACAAGAAGAACAACAACAAAAAAAGCTTTGAAAATGGAGACATCGTAAAGAAGGCAACACAACTCTCCAACGCCTTTTTTTTTTCTAAGGTTGGGCAATGAAAAGATAGCCAATGGGTGATTGTGCAGGAAATGATGGTTGCACGAAACCCTAGAATCATGCAAAAATGAACTGATTGATGGTGTAATGGAATAGAAACTGAATTGTGGCTACTGAGTTTAATGCTGCACAGAAAAACAATGACTAACCTAGATATCCAACCATCGAGCAGTTTGTGGCCATGCAAACGAGCCCACTAACTAAAGGAGTAGTTGATGATACATCAAATAGTCCTTCGATCATGGCCGTACACTTGGCATAGATTATCCATCACGAGGAACAAATACCTCACATTAAAAATGGATAACGAGTCCAGTCACTAAAATCCAAAGAGACATATTGTAATAGACCATAACGAAAGTTAAAGGCGCAAGTCTCAGACCCAACGGATATTTTCCCTTAGAGAAGAGAGACGTTATGAAGGAGACAAGTCATGACGTGAATCACCCCCCAAGAACGCATCTCAATGAAAGAGGAGACCATTGTAAGAAACGTCCCACTTCATCGCGCCCTGCATGCTTAAGTCACGAACAAAGATAATTACTCTCATTATATAAGATAAAGGGGAGATTCATGAAGGAGGTATGCAAACACAATACAACTATACTTTGTCTAAGTTCATTATCTTCTGCAGTTAACTTACTTAAGCATTGGAGTGCGTTGGGCCACCCAACAAGTGGTATTTGGCAATCTAACCTTGTTTAGTAGATCGGGTCTTGAGGATAATGAATTTGGACGCATCAAATGTCAGAGTTTCGGCTAAAGAAGAAGCTGTCAGTGCAACCTCTATAGGATGGTAGAAAAAGTTTCTGGTGCCATCTCTGAAAGATGGCGGAAGAAGATGCAGACGCACCTTTTGATGGATGACAAACTCAAGATCAAGGAGGTACCCTCGACTTCTTTTCCACAACATATAGGCAAGTTTGGTAGCCCTCAAAGTGTAACTGGAAGTGCACTCAAACCGGTGGGGTCCTTCAAAGTGCAAAACCTATTAGGATTCATCGCAATAAATGCCAGAATATACCGGGACTTCGTCGGCGGGTGCTCTTCTTTAACCCCTGAAGAGATCAGGGTAGGGGAACATTCAAGGAACTCCATTGAGAAAAACGGAAGTAAACTCTGAAAACAAAGAATAAAGTCTGATTCAACCAAACCAAGCTTATATAGGCACAACGTTTATGGAAGACAACCACCCAACAGTTGCATCAACGTTAAATGTTGCGCGAAAGTCGAACTGACGTTGAATTCGATTACTAATACACTGAGAAAGTCCCTACTCATTGAGTTAATGGGCCTGCACATAACCCATCTAACTAGGGGAGTAATTGATGAGGCATGAAACAATCATCTGATCATAGCGGAACACGTGGAACAAATCAATACCAATAAAAAAGCATTAATAAAAATGCCAGGACTAACCAGGTCCAACCCAGACCCAAGCTAGTTATTATTCAGTAAGTCAGGCACCCAAACCCAGATTATACAAGGCCAACGTGATAAGAATGTCAGAGTTTGGCCCAAGACAATAAGGCCAAATGCATACCTCTGGACTATAATAGGCCAAGGTCCATTTGCACACCTCTTGGTCCAATCAAGCATTGGATCCTAACGAGAGCCAAGTGCCAAAGGATAATCAGTCATGGAAGGGTAATATTCTAAGTGAGATCTCCTCCCTCCATCATGCCCTAAAAGGTAGAGTCAACGAAGAAGTTAAATTCTCAGTATATAAGGTGAACAAAACAGATGAGAAATGTAGACACACGCAACCCTAATTTTATCAGGCTATCTCAATCCTTGTTCAATGTCTAACCTTATCATCGGAGTGCCTTTGGCAACCATAACGGTGGTTTCTAGTTCACCATTATTCGTCTTTGTATGTTAAAATCAACAAGGACGGAACTGGCCGAATCAGAAAGTTTTTTCAAAATAATTGCTAAGAAGATTTGAATAAGAAAATGCTCAAAAAGAAAATTTTGTTGTCAATTTGCCACATTCTACACTAAAATATCAACAAGAAGAAAAAGTATAAGGAGAAGAGATGCAAAGAGGTTTTATTTTAGAGATGAAGAAAGATGGAGAGATAACTTTAGACAGAAAAATGTAGGTCTAGAAATTAATGGAAACATATTTTTAATACTATTGTTTTTTTAAAGAGTCAAGTTTGGTGTGTCTCTCATGCTTCTCAATCAATTTACTTGTGAAAGGAAAGATAATAATTTCTCTCCTTTTATTTTTCCTTATTTTATTGCTTCAACCTCCATGTGCAATAAACAAAAACTGTCACAATAGTTATACTTTTTTTAATTTTTTTCAAAATTATGACAATACATTTAATGTTGTTACAATTTAAAATGGATTATGAACCATTTGATTTTAAATGGATAAGACACGAACCTTGGATTTCCGATTTGTACCATCGGTTATGTTTTTATTCGATTTATAATATAGAAAATTGAACTAATTAATTAGGTTTTGACATATTGAAAATCGAACTGAACCGCTTCTAAAAACAACTGAACCAAACTAGTCAGTTCAGTTTGTCGGTTTAGTCAATTTTTGTTCAACCTAATTATGTGGCTTATATTTTGATTTGAGTGCATCTTAATTTTTACATATTATAATATATGTTTCCACATTTTCCATATTTTTCTACCCATATGAGACCCAAACATTTTCTGAAATATTTCTTAAAATCAAGGTACTGAAATTTTCTATTTTTCCATGGACTCATTCCTTGGATCAAACAGATCCAACAAGAAAAAGAACAAATTTCTCCCCATTTTTCAATCGGAAATCTCTTATTTGTTCCATATCATCTTTGAGTGAACTTCAGAAAAAAAAGATAGAAATGCAGGGCTTGAGTTGTGAGCTTAACCTATACTAAACATTTTCCTATAGAAACTCAACCTATCCCATGTGGATTCTTGAATCCATGGAGTAGATCATATAAGTATCACCCGATGATCCCAAATAGGTGATAAGACTTGGTTGTGTTGCATTCCATGATGGTGTGGATTAGAAAATCGATAAGTCTCGTGGAGCATGATCATAAGACCAGATGGTATCTCCGAAATTCCAAGCACATGTCTGTAAGACTTGGTTGTGGTTGCATCCCATTTGTGATCGCCAAGATATTTATAAGACTCGCGGGGGCGAAGCCCGTGTTCGTGTCAATAAGTCTCGTGGGAACACAGTAATTTAACCTTGCGAGGTTGTGAAACGTTGATTTAGAGCTTAGTTATTTTGTAAACAAGTAATAGAAGCTTGTGGGTTGCAAGCCATTTCCATCACAAAAGTAACTATTAGGGACCAATCAAACTCCGGCTTAGGTGAACTTCATTATATATGTTTGGTATTGTATCTTGCCCCCTCTTTACATTACTTATGCAAGCTTGTTTATCTTGCTTCTTAATATAGTCGATTCCTGCTATCCTTTCGCTTTTACCTAAACCTGCTCAGGGAACACACGTGAGCTAAAAACCACCGTGTGGTTGTTGATGACACTCCAATGCTTAAGTTAAATAAGGTTTAGGAGAAGCTTAAAGTTGTAAATTGGGCTTCTGTAGTGTACCTTTGTTCATCAACCTTATCTCTTATTTATAATGCAAGAGTCCTTGTTTGGCTAGGCCTTTGGCGGCATAGTTTAGGGAAAGAGATCTTGCTGGAAATCCTTTCCTTGTTGCTATTTGTCCATGTAAAGAAGTTTTCCTACACGACTTGTGCTCCTAGATCTGCTGGAGAGGTTTCCCTTTCGGAGTATTGTCAATGCAAGGAAATTTCCTTGCCCGACTTATACTCTAGTATTTGTTTCCTAGTTGAAACCATAACCTGCCTGTCTTGGGTCGATCCCCAAGATACTTTCCTTATCAAGGCTTACGAGTATTGGGCTTGACCACGTGACGTGTGGGCTTAGTAGCGTGTTGCAATTTGGGTCCGACCTTTTGGATCATGCCAATAGTGGACTTAGTATTGTCTGGGCCTTGCTGGATTTGGCGTGCAATCAGGTTTACTTTATTTTGTTTGACGAGATTATCATGACACGTCTATGGTGCTGATCAGAGGACGGCTTGATGTATCATCAGCTAGTCCCCCCGAGTTGGTGGGCCAGCGCATTGGTCCACCAAGTCATTTCACGAAGCTACTATGCAGTCATGATGGTTGAGTCTGAATCGTTTCCTCGAGCGGCGAGCTTCATTGATTGGGCGCGCGTCTGCTCGAAAGAGAAAAAGGCGAGAGTTCTATTTTGCGATATAGATCTTCTACCTGCAAAGTTTAGCTTTTTTACTCTTTCGATCTCAGAAACTTTGTTTTGTCGTACCGCTTTCGTTCTTTTGACTTTGCTCAACCTTTGTAATCGAAAACTTGTACAACCTCTCATGGTAGGCCTGAATCAACTTTTCGATGAGCTGTTTGCTAAGGGCTGCAAGTTCTTTCAGGAAAGGTCGCTTTATGAGTCGAGTTTGGAAGTCCTCAGTGAAACATATGGGATTCTTGAGGATCTAGTGCTCTTCACTCTAGGCCTGCTGAATAATCACTTGACCATCGTCCTTATGGTGAAAGGTCCCCTTTTCATCGCCCGCGTTATCCCCCATCTTGATCTCGTTCCCATATTGAGGTGACAATGGGTCCGAGGAATAACTTGCTTCCTTCTTTCCCATCAATTGACTCTGAATCACCTCGCGAAAGAGTGTCAACCATTGCGAGCAAGGGGAAAAGTTGTGGATGAGGGCACTGATGCGGTGAAAACAATGAAGGGCGGTGTTGAAGTTATTCCGGTCCCGAAGGACCTTTATCCAGATGCGCGGATCAGTCTATTTGCTCCAGACGTGGTAGAGATGAGCAACCAAACTTGGCACTAAGAGGTTGACATTTCTTATGCTTCAAGGAAGCATATTAGCAGATGGAACAACTTGTCTAGCAAATTGTGCTCCGGAGCTAGAAGGAGAAATGCCTGGAGAGCGTATGGATAAAGGGCAGAAACATCTCGTACTGAGGATGTCATACCTGAATCAAGTGGTCGTTGTTGGGACTGAAGTCGAAGCCGCTCCTCAGAGAGTGTATACCATGGAGCGAGTCTTTGCAAACTTGCAAAAGTCATACCCTGACGCTCTCTAAGAGATTGAAATGTTGAGGAAGCAACTCGAAGCTCACTTAGATGCTGGAGTGAAGTCCTGGCGCACAACATCGGAGGCTCAAAGGATTGCTTGGAAACACTCGAGTCCAACCTGGCAGGGGCAGTGTCCACAAGGGATCGATTCGAAAATGAACTAAATCTTGTCTGTCGTGACTTACAATTTTCTCAGGAGACTGTGGTCGAGGTACATGCCGAAATACAGGCTCTGAACGCCGAGAAGGCCAAAAAGGAGTTCGTGGACTGTTCGATGTCAGTAGTTGGAGGCTGATGTTGATTTTAATGCCAAGAGCATGCAATTCGTGGAAGAAAGCTCCTTATGGCACAAAATGAGCTAATTGTTGTTAATGGTAAGTTGGGTGTCGAGCAGTCCAAGACTGACATGCCGTCAGGCAAGTTGGAGTAGCTAGAGCAGAAGTTTGCTGAATTAAGGATGCACAAAGAGAAGATTCTTAAGGCCCAAAGCATGTTTGAGTTCAGCAGAGTCATGCATGGAAGGCTGGAGCTGTTGCAGCTTATGAAGGAGGAACATCCCAATGGGGCTCTGATTATGAAGATGTGGCATATGCAGAATTTGGAGTGGCCTCCGATCCGTCCGAAGAATAAGGTGACCTTAATGAGGGTTACATAGAGGCAACATGTACAGATGTGGCTCCTGTTTTTTCTTCTACTAAGTTCGGCTTTGCTGTATCCAATTCTCTTCCCGATGAGTGAACCTTGTATTTTTTTGGATTGTAAATGAATAACATTCTATACTTGTGCATTTTTTTTTACTTCCTTGCTAGCTTTTGTCTGCTTTGTCTTATCACGACATTAGTTGTCTGACGATAGGCTATACTAGGTCAGGAAGCCGTAAGATTGATCTACTGGAATTCCCCACATTGCAAGCTGCGAACAAGAAATTTTCGGACAGATTTACGTAACTTTAGTAAAATGATCATAACTTGCTCATTTCAAAACATTTTCAATTGATTCAATTTGTTTTATTAGATAACTTAAAGTACTACAACGTTTTTGTTTTGATAAACTTGAGAATCGGTCTTCATCGAGCACATAAGTTGGATGAAAATCAGGAACATTATCCCATTTTTATTGTGAGATAGATTTGCGTGACTTTAGTAAAATAACAATAAATTGCTCATTTCAAAACACTTTCAAGTGATTCAAGTTTTGTTTGTTAGATAACTCAGAGTACTACAACTTTTGAGTTATGATCAACTTGATAATCGGTCTCAATCGAGCACATAAGTTGGCCAAAAGTCAGGAACACTATCCCATTTTTTATTGCAAGATAAATTTGCGCGACTTTAGTAAAATGACCATAGCTTGCTCATTTCAAAATTTTTTCAAGTGATTGAAGTTGTGTTTATTAGATAAATCATAGTACTACAACTTTCATGTTTTTATGAGCTTGAGAATCAATCTCAATTGAGGGTTTAAATTGGTCAAAAGTTACATTGTTTTGTGTTTTTTCGTTTTGAGTTTGGGTTTCTCTGTTATGCATATTTATTGGTGGTGTGAGTAAGTAAAAAAAAAACTCAATTATGGCGTGAGAAAGAGAAATGGTGGTGTGGAGTAGTTGCTGCCATTATATAAACCATTTAGAAATTTAGTAAGAGTGTATTTGCTCTCAAGTTTCTCTAGACAAAGCTTATGATATTGTCTTTTCTGTAAAAACTTCTAAGTCGATAGTGGTTTTGACATTACTTGCTCTAGTAAATTTGTGCTCTAACCCAAACTACAAAGCTTAAATCGATTTCTTTCTAGGAAACTAATCTTCTAAATTCGAACTGCAAAGTTGCAATCGATCCCTTTCGTTTTTTAGTCTCTTCCCTCTCCCTTTAATTTTCTACAATCTAAATTATTCTAATATCTTCTCTATTAGAATTTGGAAAAATATGTTTGAGAAAACCCGTTAACTTCGCTGAGTTTTAATCGATGAAACAAAACTCATGAACCGCTTCATATCATTGGGGTTATTTGATTTATGGATTGAATCATTTGATTCACTTCAAATTGAGTAAAACAAACTATTTGACTCATTTTGCCTCTAAACTGATATGAGTCTAACAACATGGGACAAATTTGTCCCTCAACTCAGTCAATTGTTATTGATCGTAGTTGATTATCAAATGTATTTTCTTAGGAAATCTTTTGCTAAAGATTTAAGACTTGATGCATAAATCAAACAAGCTAAACTATGATTTGTATTAATAATATAACTTAAAACATGCAAGATGAGATATCAAAGACAGTAAGATAAGCAAACATGCAAAGTATGTAAAAGAGGGGAATAGACAATATCAGATATTGATATAATGAGTTTCACCTAAGCCGAGGTTTGATTGGCCCCAACCAGTTACTTCCTCGCTAGAAAGGGCTTGCAAGCCTCAAACTTCTATTATATTGATTAAAGAGAACCACACTCTCAGTAACCTTTCACAACCTTGCAAGGTCAAGTTATCATGCTCATCTGAGACTTACAAACTATGTACTCTGCTCCACGAGACTTATGAATACCTTGGCTTGTCATGTAGGATGCTACACAACCAAGTTTGACGGACGTATGCTTGGGATTACAGAGATAACACTTGGTCTTATGTTTGTGCTTCATGAGACTTATCGAATGACCAAGGATCAAATCGTCATGGAATGCGACACAACCAAGTCTTACCACCTGCTTGGGATCTCCTATGACACTTACTCATAAGAATCCACTACAGGGATTCAAGAACCCACATGGCCTTGGTTGATTTTAGGCAAGCTAAAACTCAAAAAGGTTTCTCCAAGTATGTCTCTCTTATAAACAGATGAGAGAAAGTTTAAACTCGGGCTTCTCATTTTTTTTGAAGAGTAGAAACAAAGTCAACCTTACAAATATGAAGGTTTGGGATAACAAATAAAGGTTTCTCTCGAGGGATTTTAGATCTCAAACAAATAAATTGTTTGGTCTAGGTTAAACACTCAACTTGAGCCCTAGGCATCTCTCTTTTATTTTTAAGCTCACTCAAAGATAGTATTGAGAGATGGAGAGATTTCCTCTTGAAGAATGGAGATAACCTTACTCTTCTTCTTATTGGATCTTGCTGGATTTGCTGCTCTGGAATAACTCTCACAAGTTTCTTTTGAACTCCCAAAGATAATGAAGGCAAATGAGGATGGAGCTATTTATAAACTGATCCTTGATGTGTGAATTCAACTTCACTATTTTCTCGGTCTGCTTTTCAGAACAACTAGTTTTTGAAACACCCTTTGCTTTATCAGAACGGTTGTCTGCTGATAGTGATACTTAAAGAATGAAATCGACTATGCTCTGCCCATGCAACTTTTTTTAAAACAAAAGCTTTTTTTTTGTCACATGACATTGTACTTGATATGAACATTTTCTTTAAGCAGATGGGCATGTCCAAAGTGATGGAATAATCATTCTCATGTGAGAGGATAACCCAAATTCAAATTTGAATTTTGCTTCCCACACATTCTTACCTCCAAATAGCTTTTGGCACTTCGTTTGAAAATTGACCATGTATAAACATATTTTGCCTTGTCTTCAAATGCCACTTGGTACAGTCCACCTTCTTGGATTTCAGCCATCTTGGACTTATCTTCTTGAAGTTCTAACATTGCTTGACTAGTCTTCATATCTTTGACTTCAGTACCTTGAATTGACTTCGTCATTGGTTAGCTTATTGGTGTATGATTCTTTTTTATGCATTGTCGTCTTATGTTGAGTTTTCATGGTCGCATTCGAATGCTCTAATTTCATCAATCATTCACAATCTAGTATGTACGAGTTTATAATCCAGTCAATATATTCTACAATAACTCTCCGCTCAACCTATATGGGTTTTACAAGCTTAACCAATATTGTTTTTTATACTAATTCATAAATAACATTTTCATAGATTGTGTCTGGCACGTACATGTTACATAATTTTGCTTTCAAGATAAGAATCCTGTTGCCAATTCAGTTCAAACCTCGTACCCCACGTGCAATGACACCATGTGTCATAAGTTGTAATGTCATAACTTATATTCTCCCATTGCAATGGCTCATAGGGTTTGTTGCATTTTGTCCCTAGATCATTTTGGCTAATGAAACTTATCCTCCAAAATTATCAATAACAATTTTTTTTCCAATGACAAACCTCCCCTTATGCACCTTTGCCCCTCAGCTTTCACCCACATCATAATCTCATGATTAAACACACATATCCCGAGGCACCATTTCAGTCAGTTAATAACACGAGTAATTTAATGCTGCCTTGTTTGGGTGCCTCTTTGGGATTTTTGTACACTTTTTGCTCCTTCTATTTAAAACACAAACAACAAACACCATCCACAGAAGGGGTAGAAGTGTCACAAAACCCCAAAGAGGTACCCAAACAAGGCAGCGTAGAATTTTTCTAATAACACACATAGAAAGAGAATTGTTAGGACCAAGATTTTGTATAAAAAAAACCATTTATCTTTCCCAAATCCCCATTTCAGAAGAATAGTGGTTGTAGTCTTGACATTTGGTTCTAGATCTGGATCATCGTTTTGGCTGAACAACCTCAGCCCACAACCAAAATTGATGGTAGTTGCACATTGCTACAAAGAAGGTGGCCCATGTTTTTTGCGATGGAATAATGATAAACACAACGGTGGAATAGGAAGATGGTGCTTAAAAATTTATATGTTTTTTTTTGAAGTCTCGGTCCTTAAATATTTATCAATATGTGTGTTATTATCTCAACAAGTGGTGTTTGGGAATGTGTAGACTAATGGTATGTAAAGGTTAAATTTGTTTAATCTTGAGGTTATGGCATAGATAAAAAATGTGGGGCAAAGTTGCAAAAATGTGGGATACTCATTTGGAAAAAATGTTGTTACCTAGTAACAAAGAATGGCTGGAGAGTGTCACTTTGGAGGGAAACCAGTTATTGATAACTAGCTCTAGATGCACGCATGCACACTCCCAGTTACCTTTTGGTTATTCATAAGACTATGCGTACCATCATTGAGTGTTTCATGTACATGTATGTTAGATTAAGTAATTTTTTTTATTTTATTAATATCACCTAAAAAATAAAAAGCGGTTTTCAGTTGTAAACATTATTCAACATGGGATTCAATGTCTTAAGTAGTTGACACATATCATTTTGTGATTGAATTAGCTGTTTTGGGAGGTTTTATCCTTGTATTCTTACGTCAAATCTCCATAATATATTTTTAAGAACTACATAAATGACTTGTGCGACCAATATGCACGCAGGTTGCCAAATTTCACCATTTGCTTTACAATAGTAGAGATAAGATGATTTGGGCAAAAACTAATGGAAAAGGCTAGGTTATACATTATATGTGGCAAATTCATTGAAGGCAATGACTTTTTGACACCACAACTTCTATTGTCCCACGCCATTAATCTAATTTTTTCTTTTCCACGCCACCCTTTCTGTCCAACACCACAGCTTCTCTTCCACACCACCCATAAAAGCAAAACCTAAATCTTTCTCCCCTCACAAATTCAAAACGATGGAAAACTTCCTCTCCCATCCCAACTTCCTCTTCTCACTCCATTGAGACTCTCCCCTCCCTCACCTTCTTCTCTCGACTGAATTTCCCAAAAGGGTTCATCATCCCTCTACTGAGACTCTCCCTACAATCATCACTCAACCATCACTTTCTTCCCCAACCTCTCCCATTCCACTTCCACTCGACTCACCCAAAAGGGTTCATCGTCCCTCCCACTACAGTAACTCTCTCCCCCACTTTCTCAACAAGTTTCCTATTCTTCAAAAGGCTTCATGTGTTATTTCTCCACAAAGGACTATGTGCAATTTGGTCTGGCATTAGGTGTGTGATTTGGGGTCATTCAATGAAACCCACATTGTAGAGAGGTAATTTCGATCTCAAAACGGAACCCTAAATTGAACTCATACCATATCATTTGCGATTAGGTGTGCAATTAGGGAATTTCGAACACTGTAAATTATTATTTAATTTTAAAAGGATTATTTGTTACCATAAATTGTCATGTAATTTTGCAATGTAAATTATTTATATTTTTTCAAGGATTATTTATGTATGTTTGAATTGATTGTGTAGTATGGAAAACACGATTAAAGATGTGTCTTCTTTGGTTGGTAGTGGGGATATCCAGCTGATAAAAGTGATAAACGGCCAATGACAGTGTTTAACTGAAAGGTGATTTCAGAAAAGCGTAAAGGTGATTGGCTTTTGCTTTTGCTTTTGCTTACAAACACTTTCTTGACTTTTTAGCTCCTCATGAGTCTTGACGTACTTGTGATCTGATGGGTCGTCCACCAATTGTAACTCAGTTGGTCGGACACCCACTCTCCTTGTGAGAGGTCGCGAGTTCGAGACTCACCAGTTAGGATTTTGTGAGTTTTCGCTCGATTATTAGGAGCACATTTGCTCTGCCGTTGATAAGCCTTCGGGTATTGAATGCAACTCCTTAGATGGACTAGACCAAAGCGAAGCGAAAGTGAGTCTTCATGCAAGGTGGAGGCAATGGACCGGAGCGAAAGCAAGTCTCTATGTGAGATGGAGGCGACGAGGACATTAAGTGACAACAATATTGTAGCCTTTGGGCCTGGTTTGGTTTACCCTATAGGGTTAGTCATGTAGCCTTCGGGCATGGATTAATAAATAAATAAAAAGGGTCAATGACCCAAATTAAAAAAATTAAAAAAAAAAAAAAGATTTGATGGGTCCCTTTTAGTCGACCTTTCATGCTTGGACAACTTCTTCTTCTTAGGTCTTCCTTTGCCCGCCACAAGTTCGGATGGCTCGATCATTATAGTTGAACCAGGGCAACTCAACTCTAGAAGTTTCCTATTCAACACCAACTTTTGATCATAAATGGATTCAATAAACCTCTTCTTAAGGGCGTCGATCAATGGGTCTATAATCACATTTGCACATTCAAAAATAGGTGTTTTGCCAAGTTGCATCCAATACTTCTAAGGTAGCTAATGGAAGTTGAATAGTAACGGTTAGATACTCTGTCATTTCATGAGTACAAGTAAACCCATGAGTGGTTCGAATCACACATCCATACTTCATAGGATCATTGCCGATAGATTCACGCCTCCACATTTTTTAAAGCATCAAATCAAGAGCCCTGTGCGCCACGGACCCATGATGTTTTCCAAAAAATGTTGACACATGCTTAGTATTCAACTTCGTCAAACTTTGTTGAAAGGATGATTCAATCACTACGTGTGCATTTTGATCATTTCAGGCATTACAATCCATACATTGATAAATGTGTCTTGTGAATTTGCCAACATATTCTTCAACTTGTAGTGTGCGCCCTCAACACGATCGATTGCCCAAAATACATAAAAGTATCGGTCCATGCACTCACAAAGTACTCCTTCTGTAGATATCACATTGTCCTTAAATAATCCAAACACTTCGGGTGTGATGCTCATTTTATCTCAAACTCAATAGTGACCTTATTCCATTCTTCCTCTGTATTTGATCTGTATAAATTTGAGAAAGAATCTATAACTCATACCACGCCTCATTGTCCTTAAAGTGTTTTTTGTATTTTTTTTCTCAACATTTGTATTTATGTGCCACGTGCACAACAATCTCCTTGCTCTGGGAAAGACTCGCTCAATAGCCTTTATCAAACCCAATTCTTTATCAGTGACAAACACTATTAGGAACTTGTTTGGCTAAAAAATCCCAAGAAGTTTTTCCAGTGCCCAGACATATGAATTTTTTTCTCATAAGACATAAAACAACATACGATATTGAACTTGTTCCTAGTCGATGTGACACCCACAATATCAAAGAACAACATCCGATAACGATTAGTTTTATAGGTGCAATCTACAATCATGATTTATGGAAAATATTTCACTAGTTGATTTGAGCCGGATGCGCCTAGAAAATGTTTGTGATTCTATTGCCCTCATCCATAGTATGTCATTCAATGTAATTATTGTTGCTAAACAAGTACGTAGTGTGTTGCAAAGTCGTTCCGCCTTTTAGTTGGATTGTCTTTATTTGATAAATGACATTGTAAATATTCTTTAAATTTGACAAATTATAGGGATACATCTCTTTCAAACCGGCCAAGATGTGACGAGGGGTGACACATAACTTCGACATATTCTTCACATATAAGTTCTCCTCTTCATTCAATCTCCCAGCAAATTAACAGACAACAAATAATTTTGCTAAAGGATGATTGTAGGTTCTACATGTTACTTGCAATTCCAATGGCCATTAACTTGTGGGATCATTCTCAACTAAAATGTGTCAACCATACCTCTTTGTACTGCTTGATCGAAAGACATTTTCTTGCCTACTGTCTCGCTCCCCTCCCCTCTCACATCCAAAATGGATCATTCCCTTATAGTTGTGATCAACCGATTTCGATTAAGTGATAACAACAACTATATTATTATCCTTACCAATGCATTGGCAACAAGGTATCAAACCCGACTTTGATATGAATACCTAAAAAATACAAAAACATGTTAGGAACACCAATAAACTTGTATCCAATAAGCAATAAACTTGTAAGAATAATTATACAAGAATTAACCAAACTTCTTCCGTAAGAAATAAGTCATATCATCATGCACCTCTTCTAGTGCTATTTCCTCATTTTTCATCTCATCATTACTATGAACATTGTCATCAACATAACCATTTTTAGGCATGTCAAATTTTATTACACCCATGAGAATGGACTGCGCACAAAATAATAATGAACTTATAAATAAAAATGACAAACAATAGCAACAACAATATCACAACAAGAAAAAAAATACAAATGCAAGTTCATCACAAGTTGAGAGTGTTACCTCAAGTGGAGTGAATTGTTCTTCCTCTTCAAATTGTTCATCTCCTTCATCCTCATGTCCATCGCTGTAATCTACAAGTCTACAATCATCAACTTCACTAAACCCATCCATTTCGACATAAAAATTTCAACCAAACTCCTTTCAAATAAATTTGAGGTACTACAAAAGAGAGAGAGTAGTCGACTGAGTGGAGAGGGGATGGAGCAGTCGACTGAGTCAAGAGAGGACAATGGCAAGTTCTATGGCGCTTGGTGGGAGATAAGACCACAATAATGACAATGGGAGGAAAAAAGACGTATGCGTTGGAGAGCAATATTCTTGCCCTAGGAGAGAGACAATTGTTTGTGTTTTTTGTTGTGTTGGGGGTTAGCAGGTAAAAATAAAAAAATTCATGGTGTGGGACATTAAAAGTTGCGATGTTAAAAAGTCACTGCCTTCAGTGACTTTTTCAAGAAAATTCCATGGAGAAAAAGTGATAACGTCATGACACACAAAGTGGGGTTACAAAGGGGATCAGTAGATGCTAGTATAAGAAAACATAACTAGTGAGACGAACGAAGAATCTATCGCAGATCTGGTAAACTCCTCCCAATGGTGTATCTGATTCTTATTCTAAAATGAACCAAGAAAGAGATGATGGATGTGGTGACTGACATTTCGGTGTTATAATCGCCATCATATTACTTTTCTTCCTCGCCATCTATATAACAACTCAGAAAGATGTTTTAGGTTGGAGATAAAAGATGGCTGAGATTTACCCATACATAAATATCTAATGGATCACATGAAGAGGAGGGGAGAGTGTTTAGCTGAAATTGATGTTCGTATTACTCCAGCTTTGGTGGGGTGTACTTCTTCGGTAGCGGTTCGTCCATGATATGATCCATGAATGGAAGGATAGTGAGGTTGAACAATACTCTTGATTTGTGGCCCCTTGCCGGATGGGGTTTTGTGAGGCGTGTCTGTCAGTTCTGGACGCTGGGTCTTTATTGGCTATTCCTTCACTTCTTTTCCACTGGGAAGTTGCAGGGGCAGCGTGACTCTTCTGAACGTGTTCTCTTGATCCTTTTGGGGACTAGGCTCTTCCCTGTTCACCGTCTCCTCCTGCGGGTGGATGATTATGCTGATTGAGTATTCAATCGCTCGTGCGATTTATTGCATCTAGGTTGACAGTAGAACCACCCTTGGGTCTGCCATTGCAGCCACCAGCCTGGGGGGTCTTAGAGGGTTCCCTCGATGGTGATGGCATCGGAGCTGGCGACGCTTTGCTTGTTTGAATGTTCGAGGGTTCAACAACGACTCCATTGTTGCGAGACCTTGTGGTCTTAATCTTTCTGGCTTTCCAGGAAAGGTGGTACTACTGTTTCTTCTGAGGAAATCTATCGTTCCCCACGGACGGCGCCAAACTAATGTAGTCAATTCCTACTCTCTTTTAGCGCCTTTACCTAAACCTGCACTGGGAACGCAGTGATCCAAAGACCACCATGTGGCGGCTGATGGAACTCTGATGCTTAAGTTAGATAAGGCATATGAGAGGCTTAAAGTTGTAAATTGGGTTTCTGTAGAGTACCATTATTCATCGACCTTATCTCTTATTTATCATGCGCGATCCTTGTTCGACTAGGCATTTGGTGGCGTAATTTAGGGAAAGAGATCTTGCTAGAAATTCTTTCCTTGTTGGGAGCTGTCCATGCAGAGAAATTTCCCTACACGATTTGTGCTCCTAGATCTGCGGGAGAGGTTTCCCTTTCAGAGTGTTGAACATGCAAGGAAGTTTCCTTGCCCAACTTATACTTAAGTATTTGTTTCCTAGTTGGAACCAATGTATTGTTGGCATGTCTGTCTTAGGTTGATCCCTTAGATACTTTCCTTATCGGAGCTTACTCTTGCCTTATCAGGGTTTACGAGTATTGGGCTTAACGCGTGACATGTGGGAATAATAGCGCGTTGCAATTTGGGTCCGACCTTCTAAATCCTACCAAAAGTGGGCTTAGTGTTGTCTGGGCCTTGCTGAATTTGGCGTGAAATCAAGCATGTTTTGTTTTGTTTGACGGGATTATCTTGACACATGTACGGTGCTGATCAGATGACAGTTTGATGTATCATCAGTTCTTTTGATATATCATTTTGCACGTTTTAAGTTTTACAAATCATAGTTTTGTTTGCTTGATTTGTGCATCAAGCGTTGGATATACTTTGCAAAAGTATTTCCTTAGATCGACTTGGATCTCAAGACTTGTGAGACTACTAGACCTAGATTGTTATCATTTAATACTCTACATAGCCTCACCTATCTTTGAACCTTTTTATTGGTGCTTACATCTAGGAGACTATTCTGAACACGAAATTGTTCATATAACCTTTGTCTTGCATTCTTTCACAAAACTTTTAAAAGATAAAATATTTTCAAAAAATCTGTTAAAATGTGCCATAACACAACTTTTGAACAAACCCATCAAAATTTTGGTTGGGCCCATGGGGAACCAAACGAAATTATGGGCTTATATTATATAAGGCAACGACTACTCCACACCACCTTTTCTTCTTTCTCACACCATTCTACTCTCCCACACCACCTACTTTTTTTTCTCACACCACCATTCTTTCACATTACCTATATAAACCAAAACCCAACTTTTTCCCTCCCTATTCAAATTGACAAGAGATTCCTCCCTCCACCTTTCAAAATTCATTCATCCCCCACATTCAAATCTCTACCCACACTCAAATCTCTTGCAAATCTCCTCCCTCTCCCTCGAAAATCGCTCAAAATCGAAACCGTTACCTATCGAATCCCCTCAAATCTCTAGCCAAATCTCCCTTCCCTATTATCAATGCCAATCTTCTATAAGTGAGCCATCCATTTTATCTCTTGCTTCTCCACTCTCTCCACCATTTGATTGTTTCACCACCTGTTGATATAAACAGTAATATAAAAAGAGGGTAACTTTCAACTAATTTAAACCCTTTATTGAGACTGATTCTCAACCTTATCAAAGCATGAAAATTGTACTACTTTGAGTTATCTAATAAAAACAACTTGAATCACTTAAAAATGTTTTGAAATGAGCAAGTTATGGTCATTTTACTAAAGTCGCAAATTTGTCTTGCAATGAAAACGAGATAGTGTCCCTGACTTTCCGCCAACTTATATGATCGATCGAGATCGATTCTCAACCTCATCAACACGAAAATTGTAGTACTTTGAGTTACCTAATAAAAACAATTTGAATCACTTGAAAATGTTTTGAAATGAGCAAGTTATGGTAATTTTACTAAAGTCGCACAAAATGGTGGTTTGGAGTAGTCACATAAAGGATTAGTTCAGAAGACTTGTATGGTTCGAGTTTATGTTTGATGCGGCGATGCACAAATACATCAGAAAGCTAAGTTTTAAAAAATAAATTCACTAACTGATAATTTTCCAGTTTCGGAAAAAAATTGCTACCTTTAGTTCTGTCTGTAGTGCACAATGTGAGTTATCTCAAGATTCCCATATTGTCCACGGCGAACAGAAAAATATTTTCCAAAAAAAAAAATGTTCGCAGCTTGCTATGTGTGGAATTCCATATTACCCTCATTTCACACTGCGAATAGGAGCTTGCAATGTACAAAAAAAAAACATATGTGGAGTGCTAACAACATGGGTAATATGCTAGTTTATATTACAAATCAGAATGGTGTTTGAGGTTGGAGATAAAAGACGACTGAGATTTATCCAAATATAAGAATCTAACGGATCACATAGAACTTAAAGCACCAAGAGATAAGTTTGTACGTAAACATTGTTCATGGTTGAGATTTGTTTATCTAATGGTTGATAATTAAAGTTAGCATTTATGTCTTACCTTCAATCAATCCCCAATAAGAGTGCATGGGTTCGATTCACATACCCAACATTTTGATATTTATTTAAAGTAGAATAAACTCTATTTATCATGTTAAACTTTTATCGTGCCAACAGCATGAGAGATACACTAGTCTATATTACAAATCAGAATGGTGTTTTAGGTGGGAGATAAAAGACGACTGAGATTTACCCAACATAAATATCTGACGACCCTACACAATTTCTCATATTTCAATATCTCTTGCACTCTTTCAATTTTTCATCTTTCGAATTCTCTTAACCCTTACTTACACTCTTTCATCTCTCCCGCTTTCAATTTCTCATCTTTCTAGTATAATTTTATTTGTTTATTTTTGCTTTTTTACTAAATCTATTTGATTTGTACACATAAAAATGTAGTTGGTTTTTATTAGTATTTGTCATTTTGTGCAATTTCAAATTTATTCAATTTTATATTGTGAAATACCGTGTCCAAAGTTGAAAACCCACAACCCTATCAAATAATTTGAGTGTCGACGGCAAGAGATACCCTAGTCTATATAACACATCAAAATGGTGTTTTAGGTGGGAGATAAAAGACGGTTAAGATTTACCCAACACAAAGATCTAATGAGCCTACACATTTCTCATATTTCAATATCTCTTACAAATTTTCAATTTCTCATATTTCATTTCTTTTAACTCTCACTTACACTCTTTCATCTCTACCGCTTTCAATTTATCATCTTTCAAATATAAGTTTATTTATTTATTTTTATTTTTTTTACTAAATCTATTTGATTTGTACACATAAATTTAAAGTTGTTTTTTTTTTAGTATTTTCCATTGTGTATAGTTTCAAATTTATACATTCTACATTGTGAAATACCCCTCTACACAGTTGAAAATTCTCAACCCTATCAAACAATATTAGTGCCAAAGGCACAGGGGATTCCCTTGTCTATAATACCATTCAGAGTGGTGTTTTACTATTTATTCCTGAGTGGGACAAACAAAAAGGTTGAGATAAAAGAGGGCTAGGATTGAAAGATGGGAATATATTGAAGGTTGAAATTCATTCTCTATAATGGCATGTTTTATAATTACAAACATGTAAATTCCACCAACTTTTTTTTCACCATTTTTCATTTTATCGATTAAAATTTGACAGATTCTGATCCAAATATCATGATCCATTTTATAGTATCAACGACACAATAATACACTTGAGGGGCAAATGTGTTGAGTGTTAAAATTCATTTCCTATGATGACATATTTGTAAATATAAAACATATAGAGGGGCAAATAAATTTAAAAAATTGTGAAAAAAAGTTGGTGGAATGTACATGCGGCGGAATAAGAAATTATTGTGTTTTTTTTTCGAAACAAAATTATTATAACTATCTACGTAGTTGTTGAATTTTAGTAAACTTGGTATCATTCATCATCATCATCGAAGCCCATTTCGGATACTCTCGGGGTTGGCTAAACGTATTTTAGTTCTTCAAGCAATATGATCTTCCCATATATCCTCACCTAATCCAAGCTCAATAATGTCTTTTTTCACCGTCTTCATCCAAGTTTTCAACAGTCTTCCCCTCCGTCTACACCCTCCACTAACTTGCCAATCTAGACATTTTATAATTGGCGGCATGCTTGGTCTCCTTCGCACGACCAAACTACGTTAAACATTTTTTCGATAATTTTGTTCTTTATGGACGCTACACCTAAGTATCCCCTAATTATTTCATTTCTAATTTTATCTTTACGGGTTTTACCATACATCCATCTTAACATAAGCATTTCTACTATCGCCATCTTTTGCGTATGTTGTCATGTAGTAGTAAACATTCATTGAAATGCAATTTCGAAGATCTTTCCAACAAAATCAATGATCAATAAAAACACTTACAATTTCAAAATATGAATTTTATTAATAAAACATATAAGTATTTTAATATTATCATGCCTAATTAGTATAATATTTTTCAAAGAAATGGACGGATATTTTAATGAACATTCAAACACGGATCCGAACATTCAATCGATTCTAATTTCAACGGAGTTTGACTCTAAAAAAATTAGTATTTTTACCATAAAAAAAACTTGCACTTCAAAATAAATTAGTTTACATTCTAAAATGTGATTTTTTTATGGAACTAATTAAGGGCAATGGTGGAGATGTTTGTGATGGTAGAATTAAATGTTTTTATATTTCGTGTATTAAGCATTTTTTATATTTTTCAAAGAAATTGACAAACATTTTAATGAACATTCAAACAAAAACCCCGAACATTGAATCGATTCTATATTTAATCAAGTTTGATTATAATTTTAACTGAGTCTGACTCTAAAAAAATAGTTTACATTCTAAAATATGTTCAATGAAACTGAATGAGAGCAACGGTGGGGATGGTGGTGAGGGTGTCCAATGTATGATAATTAATAGAAAAAAATGTATGTGGAGTGATAATTACGAGTACAATATGCTAGTCTATATTACAATTCAAGAGTAGTGTTTTATTATTCATTACTGACCGGGACAAGAATTAAAGATAAAAAATGATCAGAATTGAAAGTTGAAAAATATGTTGAGGGTTGAGATTCACTTCCAGAAGAACCCCTTGCCTAGATGTATAACAACATCATCATCAAAACCGTTACCGCCCACTTCGTATCGCTCCTCTCGATTTCTCTCACTTGCTACCCTAGGGTTTAAATTTAAAATGCTGCCTTCCAACTCCAACAAACACAACTTTCTTCTTCTCCTTGTCATCTGTGAATTCGGGATCGTGTTCCTCCTCTGCTGCTGTAATTCATGAATCTTCTGATACCAACCACAACCATGAACATCATAGCTGCGGTGATCACCACCATCGCCAACACCATCATGCCAATCGTGGTGTATCGAAGCTTCCGGAGGAATTAGCCGAAGAGAAGGATCTCAAATTGTATGGATTCGGTTCCCACCATGAGCATTTGCATCTTCATCATAATCACGGTGGCATTTCGGAGCTTTCACTTCTCAATAATTTCTTGACTTCTCGTGTTTAATTAGATTACGTTGCTGAATTGATAATTAACAAGTGTTTTTAAATCATTCTGGTAAATTGTTTATAATTTGTGAAATGTTAATTAGATCAGTAATGTTTCTTCTATTTATGTTGTTTGACATTTGAAAGGCCTCTGGATATACGCAATGGGCTGCTCATTTTTGGGGAGCATGGCTTTTCTTATTTATTTTCTTGATTATCTTGCCACTGCTTTTGCGTAAGTAGATTTCCCTAAGTTATTTATGTCGGTAATGCTAGTTCAGTGAAATCACTATGTGACAGCTAACTATTATGACTTACTGCAGTTCAAGACAAGCTACCAAAGGCAATTGTGAATTCTTCAATAGTTGTATTTGGGGCAGTTGCTTCTTTCTTCTTGTTAATTGTGTTATGAGAACCCATTTCTTCCCTCAAAACCAAGCTTTTATCATTTCAAGTTTAGCCACTTCCATATGAAGTTCAAGAGAGTATTGTTTTGTAATGTAAAATTAAGTCACATTATATTATTCTTTTGGAGACATTCTTACGATATTTATTTTGTTGTATTTTGAGGATGCTGATATTCTAATGTTTATTATTTAGGGGTGGGCAGGAGATGGGATAAACTTCATCCCGACCTCGTATTATCCCAAACGGGTTTGGGATGGGATTAGCATTTTTAATTTCTAAAAGATAAAAGCAGTCTTAGGTTTTGTATTATAACTTTAATAATTTACAAAAGTTAAACATAATACCTTATCAATTGCATCCAATTTAATGCCAAGATACATATGCAAAATTTAAAAACATGAAAAATTCACAGTCATAAACAAAATTTATTAAAACTCAAATGACTGAAGTCGGGTCATGATGGGTACTTTATACAAAGTGGAATTTGTGGACAAATATTCAAACCTACTTTTTTATTTTTCTTCAAATTGCATGTATGACTGCAGTCATGTTTGATAAAATCTACATTACTAAAATTGGTACCGGCAGATCCTTTGAGAATTTCATTAAGTAATCATTTTTTGCTACATTCAAACATATACTGAATAAAAAATAATTAAATTATTTATTTCCAAAAAAGAGGAAAGAAAAATAAAATAAGAACACAATAAGCCTTATTAAATAATAAAAAACTCGCCCAGACCGCCTAGACCCCGCCCAGACCCTGCCCAGACCCGCCCTGACCCCGCCTAGCCATTAATCTGAGTGTTTCTCTAACGCCTAGCGCCTAGGCCGGTTTTTAAAACACTGAAGAAAAGTACAAAATACTACTTAAAACTAACATGTGGGAAGAAAGCGATAGGCCCTTGTGCAAATGAACAACAACAAATCCCTCTCATCGATGCCAAGTCTATAATATAAGTTAAGTTAATTTGATGTAAGTATTTATAAATATCAATTTTATGAATTTCAGACTTATTTCTGTTTAGAATAGTTTCAATGGTTAGAAATTGAACACACATGAAGAAACAAGGGGATCAAATGATGAACCAATATAAAATGTTTTCAAAGCCTTGATGTACCATTTTGTTTGGGTTTGTAGTATAGGAGTAAATTTTAATGAAATTTAAATGTATTAGCAGAATGTATATATGTTTTGGACACATAAAGGATACACACATTGGAAAGTTGCACGTTACAAAGAGAAAAACATACTACCCACTCCAACTACAAGAGCATTCCTAATAAATATATTAAAATTATTAATAACAAATATACAAATTTGAATTCGGGATGGGATGGGCGGAATTGAAAATTTTCATCTCGATCCCATCCCACTCTAGATCGGGACGGAATGGGATCGGGATGAGATTCATCAATCCCAATAGGACCTGGAAAAAATCGGGATAGGATGGGACGAGATCGGGATGGGATGCCCACCCCTAGTATTATTTGCTATAAGAGTAGTTGACTTCTTCTACATCAACTTATGTGAGATGTGACATTATTCTTTATTATTCCCTTCCTCTCTTTCATTCTATGTGTGCAAATATAGCTTTTTCAGCTTCTCTCTTAGAGCTTCTCTAAGGGTAAAAGATAAAATCATCCCCCATTTTAATCAAAAGCTAATTTTAGAGTCCTCCTATTTCTTCATCACTCCAACCACATTCCCCATTTTAACTTTTTCATCATTATTTAAATATAATTTTCCCTATTTTTAATATTTTCTATTAAAAGTTTTTGATTGGAAGAGAAAGAAGGAAGAAAAATGACTTTTTTAATATTTGTTAGAATTTTAGGAGATGGAATGGATGCCCCCAAATATAGGGGGAAGGAACAGAAAAGTTAAAATGGGGGTTTGGATAGAGAATCCCTTGGAGCAAAGTTTTTCTCACATGAAACGCCCAAAATAACTTCTTGGCTATTTTAGGGAATTCCTTGGAGATGCTCTTAGGGTGTAGGAAGGGTTCCTTTCCCTTAAATGCATTTGGGCATCCTCTTGGAGCAAATTTCAAAAACACAAGAGTGTGGGAAAAACTGTTGAAAGAACTGAGGGCAGGCTTATTACTTGGAAAACAAAGTATATACCAAAAGGTAGCAAAGTTACCCTCATTAAAATCACCATTACCAAATATAATATTCATGTTCATATGATGTCAGTTTACACTATTCCATTTTCACTAGCAGCCAGACATGACAAATGCATGACGAATTTCGATTTCGGGGAACCAAGAAGTATCACTTGCTCAGCTGGAGAAAGGTAGGTATGTCAATTAACTAATGGATGTTGATTTTGGTAAAAGTGTTGAAGAACAATCACAACAACTTATATGTTTATTTGAAATAAATACTTTAATAGTGCAAAGACTATAATTACAAACTGAATCAAAATAAAAAATAAACAAATACATTGACTTGAATTGCAGATAGAGGCTTGGAATATCGCTATGTCTTGAATTTGTGGAATTGTTATGTCTTGAATTCCAGAGAGAGGCTAGCAAAATCGCTATGTCCTATAGACAAATCTCGCCCCTACTAAGTGATGTAGTTTCACTACACCAAAAGGCCTGTTAAGCTATGCGGAGATGGCCACGGTTATAAACCGTTGGTTTATTTGCCACAGCAAAAAACCGTGGCTATAATGACCAACGGCCTAAAACCGTGGCTAAAAAAAATGGCCATGGCTAAAAACCGTGGCTATAATGACCAACGACCTAAAACCGTGGCTAAAAAAAATGGCCACGGCTCAAAATCGTTGGTTTATTTGCCACGGCCAAAAACCGTGGCTATAATGACCAACGGCCTAAAACCGTGGCTAAAAAAAATGGCCACGGCTCAAAACCGTGGCTACACTACAACACAAATGAAAAACGTTGAAGAAAAATTGGGCGGGCTTTTTGGCGCTCGATTATTTCCTCTCTCCTTTTACTTGGCGCTCGAATCTCCTCCTTCCCTGCTCCCTCCACTTGACTTCCACATTCCTTGCTCCCTCCACTCGACATCGACCCTCCCTGCTCCCTCGACTTCCCTGCTCCCTCCCTCAACTTCCCAGCTCCTCCCTCGACTTCCCTCCTCCCTTCCTTCCCTGTTCTTCCCTCCTTGCTCGGCGTCTTCAACCTCCAAACCATTTTGCAAAATCGATCAGCGACTGCAGATTCTCTCGTACAGGTACTCTCTCTCTCTCCTTCTGCTTTCTTTTTGTGTCTTCTATCTTAGTTTTTATGGGGTGCTAAGTGTTTGATTAAATTTTTGAAGAGTGAATTGAAATGTGTTTGTATTTCTCACATCTTATGCTTTTTGCTCTCCTACTCATATGTTCATAGATGAAGTGTATCTGTGAATCTAGAGTTTTTTTATTTAGAGGTTTTGAATCTCTAGGGTTTGAATTGAAACTGTATGTTTTTTGAAATCTGGATTCGTTTATTGATGAAGATAGAGAAGACGTTTCACTGTTTTAGAACCTAATTTGTTTCAATCTCTAGAAGCTGAGTTGCATTATTACAATCCTGAATTTGGCTTCGTTTATTCTTTGAAGATTGTTATAGGGTCTGTTCCATTCCCAATTTAAAAGCGTTTTTGTGAATTCATGGACATAACTTTGTTAAGTAAGAGTCAAGTGCGCCAATGTCGTAAAAAAATTGAGGAGAACTTCATACTCCATAAGTTTGAGTATTACAACTATAAAATTTGGGGTTTGGGGTGTCCCATTTGGGATTCAGATCCCATTTTTGGCAGTTTGTTTCTGTCACTTGATCCAGTTAGACGTCTATTTTTTGTCAAAATATAGCTCTTTTTTTTCAAGAAATTTCGTTCGTGTATTTGATGGGTTGCCCAACTTCCATGGCTTCATGTTATCAATCTCCGCCAGTGTCAATATAATTCTTGGCTTAATGGCTTGTTCATGGTCACATTTTTGTTCGGATGTAAGAGATGAGAAACAATATTCTATTCCGTACCTCAGGTTTTCTTAGTTTAGACTGTTGGATGGCATTTGAGACTTTGTTTAATACAAAGCGGATTTTTAATGCAATTGGCAGTCTCTATTTGGACTTTAACCACTGCAACCTCACAGTTTTGTTCGAGGTTCAAAGTCATATCACTGGCTTAGATCTCAAATGTATTGCTAACATCCAGAGGTGAAAGATCAATGTCACTATGCATCACAGCTTCATTTTGTGTTGCAATACGACTTAAAACTTGGGAGTAGATTCTTGAATTATGTCTTTCTATTATTGCTTCTTTTAGCTTTGAAAAATTCATATAGACAAGTTAGTGCAAACCCTGAAGGTTGAATTCGTTTTTGAATTCGTTTTTTCTTGTAAGGAACTTCTTGAAGCAAAGCGGATTGAGGAAGATAAAGAAAGAAAACGGTTTGTCTTGTACGAAAAATCTTTTTGGTTGGAAAATGTTTTATTGTCTTCAGTCTTCACCATTATCTTGTTTCACTTCACCCATTTCTGTGCAATTTATTTGTTTGCCCCCTAAAACTAAAATAGATTCATTTTCCTGTTGTAGGATAATTGCCTTGCGGAAAGCAGAGAAGGAGTAAGAAAGAAAAGCAAGGGAGAAGATCCGTCAGACTCGAAGAGGATAAGGTATATGTTGAATTCTCAACTTATCTTTTATTGAGGTATGATTGAAGAATAATTTGTTTAAGTTCATACTTCATAAACACATTTAATGAGGCTGAGAATTCTTATTTTATTGAGGTATGATTTCAGTTGGCCACCCTCCCTCCTTTTTCCTTATCTCTTCAGTTTGTCACCACCCCAGATCCCCTCCCCTCTTATTTTTCTCTCTTTGCATCAGCAGTTCACCACCACCCCACTGCCAGCCACTGACCCTATCTTTCCCCATCTATGATCGGTTCATCGCCACCCAGCGTCGTTGCCACCTTCCCCTCTCATTACTCAAGGGTAATTTTGTCAACAAAATTAGGCACGTGAGGTGTTTAACAGTCGAGGGACGAAAACTGTTAGTCTTGGTTATGACTGCAATACGGATATCTATTCGGGTGATCTCATATTAGCTATTTATTATGGGTGTAAATCACAACTAACCCTTATTATTATTGTTATTACTAATATTATTATTATCATTATTATTTTGGGTGGCCTTCTTTTACTTTAGCATATATCTAGTATGGACTGTATAGTAGACCTTATACATGACAATTTTTATGTTTTTCAAAAACTCCCTTGAGATTGGTCTACTAAAATAGTAAGCAACTTTACATTAAACTTAAATCCTAGAAAAAATTAAGCTATGAAGCATGTAACCCTTTGAACATTGCCCTGTAATATTGAAACCTAACTTGTCGAACCAATCTCACGCAATCTTCAAGGAGCAAAAATTGCAATTACACAGCTGGACTCCTCAGGATATTAAATCTCTGATGAACTGAAACTGATTGGAAAGATGGAGGTAGTGTCAATAAAAGCATATCTTTATTTCTATTTGTTTTCTCAAAACAATTCTAAGAACAATTCTTGGATGAACACCTCGTTATACTAGCGGTAACCTAGTATCGGCACCGTTCTCTTGAACTGTTCAAAGAATTATCTTCAAATGATTATCGTTATTCTTGTCTATTTTTATCTGTGTGTTTTACTATTTCTGTATGTTCTTTCTCCTGTGTTCAACTATTTGTTATAGACTGTAAGTTTAGTTTGCTTTCTGAAACCTAGTAGTCCTGGGTGCAAATTTGGTATCAGATGAACTGAAACTGATTGGAAAGATGGAGGTAGTAGGGTACTCCCATGTATTCCATGTCTATTGAATACTAGTTGATTAAGCAGACACTCTTAGATATTATTCTAGTAAACTAATTTGCTTCTTATGCCAATTCATGGGCCTCAAAGGGAGATGATTAAGGGGAAGATAGCCTCCTCATGGTATGGTTCCTATGGAGGTTATCCGCATAAAAGTGTCACTATCAATCTTTTAATTTTCATGAGTGTTTGACTAAAGTTAATCTTTTAATTTTTTGTGTGTAGAAATGTCAACAATTCCTTTAGATAAGTCATGGATGAACAAACGGGGAAGTGCAATGTATATAAACGGCGTTAGACAATTCCAAAAGTTTGTTGAGGATAATGCAAATGGAGAGAGTCTTTTTCCTTGCCCATGTGTTCGATGTAGGAACTCGAGGGAAAACATTAGTGTTGACGACATAGGTGTTCATTTGTTAAGCCATGACATTGATACCAATTATGTCACGTGGATACATCATGGAGAGAATATAAACAAGTAGGTGATTGGTGTACCTATGACAGAAGTGGTTGAACCTGATGATGCCTTTGAATATCCTAGGATGAGTGACCTAGTTGATGATGTATTCCTCAACATGCAAACTGTGGAGGCTGATGATGGGATAAATGACTTGAATGACACCGTCGAAGAATGTTTTGGCGGTAATCCAGAAGGTGGTCCAGAACTTTCTTGTGAACCTGAGATAGTTATGAACGAGAAGTATCAAAAGTATAAGGAAAAAACGACTGTGCCTTTGTACAATGGGTGTCCTAAGGTTAAGACCACGTTGTCCACCATTATTGAATTGCAAAATTTCAAGACTCGTTTTAGTTGGAGTGGTAATAGTGTGACGATGTTGTTAAAATGGCTAAAAATCTTATTGCCGGATGATTGTAATTTGCCAGATAACTACCCAAACATGAAAAACACAATTAAAGATATGGGGATGGAATGTAAGACAATACATGCATGTGCCAATGGATGCATACTCTATTGGAAAGAATATGAGGGTCTGGTTACTTGTCCAAAATGTGGTTATGGTAGGTATAAGGTTTATGTGGATGTCGATGACAACGAGTCTAGCAAGGCATACAGGAAAGAAGCTAAAAAGGTTGTAAAGTATTTTCCATTGATTCCAAGGTTGAAAAGATTTTTTAGCATACCGTGGATTGGTGAAGCAATGACTTGGCACAAGGATGCTTGTTCAGATGGGAATTTGATGAGACATCCATGTGATTCAGCACAATGGATTTCAACAAATATGAGATGGCCAGAGTTTGCCTCTGATAGTAGGAATTTGAGACTTGCAATATCGACTGATGGTTTTAACCCACGTGGAAATCTAAGTAATGCTTATAGTTGTTGGCCAGTAATAATAGCACCGTTGAATCTTCCACCTTCTTTATGCATGAAAAAGGAGTTTTGTTTGTTAACCTTGTTAATATCAGGGCCAAAAGCACCCGAAAAGAATATTGATGTTTACCTGGAGCCATTAGTAGAAGAGTTGAAGGAATTGTGGGCAGATGGTGTTTCAACTTGGGATGTGTGTACTAAAAGCAATTTTCGGTTGAAAGCAATGTTGTTTTGGGGTATCCATGACTTTCCTGCTTATGGGACTCTAGCTGGTTGTAATGTTCATGGTTATAATGCATGCCCTATTTGTGTTGATGATGTAGAATCTGAACGTCTTTCAAACAGTCGGAAGATATGCTATAGAGGCCATCGACGTTTTTTACCTACAAAACACAAGTTTAGAGATGACAAGGGATTCAACAAAGATGTTGAACATCGTCGTGCTCCACGACGATTATCTGGCGAAGAAGTTGAACGAACGATAGTGGAAATTTTGGAAGGTAGTTCTACACAAGGTAGGGTTAGTGGCCAAAAGCGCAAGAATATGGTTGATAATGATAACGTCAATGATGAACCAACCAATAACATTGCGCCATTGTGGTCTAGAAGGTCCATTTTATTTGATTTGTCGTACTGGAAGTTTGTTGAGCTACGGCATAATATTGATGTGATGCATACTGAAAAGAATGTCATTGAACACTTATTGAACATATTGTTGAATGTCTCTAAGAAAACAAAGGATGGTGAGAATGCTCGAAAAGATATGGAAGACATGGGAAATCATAAGAGATATTGGTTGAGCCATGACAATGAAACGGGAAAAACTTCAATGCCAAAAGCATCATTTGCCTTGACCAAGAAAGAAAAAAAAGTATTTATGAATACACTAAAAGAGTTGAAATTGCCGAGTGGATTTTCATCAAGTTGAGTAATTGCGTTCTTGGCAATCCCCTGGAGCTAAGAGGACTGAAGTCACATGACTACCATGTCATTATGCAACATTTACTTCCAGTTTTGCTTAGACATGTTTTTCGTGACAAGAAGGATAAAGATTTAAGAATTGCTATTCAAAGAATTAGCTTATTTTTTAATATCTTATGTGCTAAAGTGATCAACAAAACAAATCTTCAGTTGGCACACAAAGGTGTGATTGAGGCAATTTGTGTCCTTGAAAAGGAGCTTCCGCCTTCATTCTTTGTTATAAGTGTGCATTGCATGGCTCATCTAACCGAGGAAGCGATGCTTGGTGGTCCAGTTCGATATCGATGGATGTATCCCTTTGAGCGGTAAATAATTTTTCTAATTTTAGTGCACGTCATCACGTTATCTTATTATATTATATACTAATTTATCATTTTATTTATGATTGATAGGTTAATGAAATGATACAAAGACTATGCTAAAAATTTCAGATACATAGAAGGATCAATAGCAGAATCATACCTTGTAGATGAATCTGTTACATACTGCATGGAGTATATGACAAAGCCACGGTTCGGAACTCACAAACACAGTCAAGAGGAGTGGCTTGATGTAGATGATGAGTATGCCGATGAAAAGCCATTGGATAAAGGAAAAAACTATATGCTAAATAATGTACAATTTAAACAAGCTCGAAGATGGGTTTTCAATGCACTTGCTGATTCGAGTGATTGGGAAGAGTAGATATATAATATTTTAGTTTTTTTTTATAACTAGAAATATAGAATTATGATTATATGGTAACTTGTGCAGAAAATACAATGAATATTGCATGGAGTTGGCTACACAAAGTAAAAAAAAGGGTCAAGGAAAAATGTTGAGAAAGCCACTGATTTTATTCCTTGGTTGTGTAATGAGGTATTTTATAATGTGTATTTATTCATATATATATATATAATTTTTTTTTCAGATTTCAAATCTAAGATGATTTGTTTTACAATGTAGTTGGAGAAGGCTGGGGAAACAAATACCACACTTTGGAGGTTAGCCAATGGTCCACAATATTTGGCAACCCGATATCCAAAATATTGTGTAAATGGTTTCCTATTTGCGACAAGTTCTTCGGATGAATGTTTGGTGACACAAGATAGTGGTGTCTCCATGGATGCCATTGCTCATTTCGTTGCTAGTAAGAAAGATAAGAGGCCAAAGGACCAACTAGTCAAATGGTATGGAGTTCTAAGAGACATATTAGTGCTAGACTACATAGATTTCAAAGAAACTGTATTCTATTGTGATTGGGTCAAAGTGGAAGATAAGAAAAATGCATATAAGGTGGACCCAATTTGGAACCATGAGATGGTAAACTTGTCGAAGTTAAAATACAAAAGAAAGGTGGAAGATGATCCATTCATTTTAGCTCAAGAAGCAAGTGGGGTATTTTATTCGAAAGATAAATCAAATGACGGGTGGCATGTAGTTCTACATACTCAAAGAGGCTTGCACACTAATGTCGATAAAAAGGAAACTCCCACTGTGTATCAAAGCATCTTGAAAGACAACCCCAACCTGAAGAGCTTACTGGAATTTTAATTGACTATGCTACAATATTTTTTTATGCATTTCTAATGCTATTTTAGTCATCCTCTTTGGTTGAGACCAATTATTTTGTCTTTGTTTCTTATTTTGACTTTTGAGTTGGGAAAGGGAAGCTTTGTAGCTAAGTATTCAGATTGGCTTTTCCAATGCTTTATAAAAATATATTTGTGGTGATATGTTGTGGAAGGAACTATCTATAAATGTAGTGTATATAGTTGTTTCTTATTATTTTTTTGTTTGATAATGGTTAATATCTATAATGTCATTGATAGAAATGGGTAGTACTCGCGACAATCTCTCCACCAATGATGTCACTACATCTACAAATGATGACAGTGAAGTTAAAAAGACCATACAGTTCAATGTCCATGGTTTAGCAGTTGGACCTGGTGCTAGAAATTTCAATAAACACATTGGAAAGCTTGTTGAAACCCTTATGCCCATCAAATTCAAGGGTTGACACCATATTACTGACAACTACAAAGAGGATGTGTGGAATGGCCTCAAGGTGAGATTTTACATCATTGATTTTCATAATGTCTTATTTTATTGTCAACTTATATCTCAATGGCTTATTTGCAGCGTGAATACGACATCCCAAATTATGTGAAAAGGAATGTGCATTTGAAAATGCCAAAATATTTCAGAATGTTCAAGGCAGATATTAGGAAGGACTATTTGGATAAGTATCCTACCATTGAGGAACAAGAGAAGCATGTTCCAAATGGTGTAAGAGAGGAGGATTGGAAGGAGTTTGTTCGCTATGAGAGCACCCCTGAAGCGAAGGCAATTAGAGCCCAAAATGCCAAAAATAAAAAGGCTTCAAAGTATGTATGGGGGTGGCCAAAAGAGTGCTGCAGAAGTAGAGTATGAAATGGTAATTGAGTTTCTAGCTACTGGTACAATAATAACCATTTAACTATATAGGCTAAGACTAATCTTTCAAGTATATAGGTTGAGAAGAACCCTGATGGGGAACCAGTCACACGCACTGATATATGGATTGCTTGTCACACGGGAAAGGATGGAAAACCCACCCATGGTGCTGAACTATATATGGTATGTGCCCAATGTTGTCTTTTATACAAAATTCTTAATTTACTTTGTAGTTGTTTGAATATTATTTGTGTCCTGTGTTATTTTATTTTATCATTCTTTTGAAGGAACAAGTTAAAGCAAAAAAGGCCGCCTTGCAAGAATCTTCAACCCAGGGTACCACTGACCTCACTATTGATAATGATCCTCTAAGCCAAGTGTTTGGCCAAGAAGAAAGGGGACGTGTTCGTTGTGTTGGAACCACCGTCTCTAAAAGGAAGTATGATGCTTCACTTCCCGCTCGTTCATTGCTTTTGGATAAAACATTGGAAGTAAAAATATTTAGCGAAAAATATGATCGATTGGAAGAAAATGTTCAATGGATACGAGAGAGACTTGAAAATGGAACTTATGTGAGACCATCAACAAGTGAGGGAACACAAGGAGGGACACAAAGAACTGAAGATACACCTTCATCCCGTGCACAATCGACAAGGCAACCAGAAAATCCATTACCTCCATCTCCATTACCACCATCTTCTCAAGGTGTTGCGAGGTTTCCTTCTCCAAGCAATCATGTTCCTTCAGTGTCAAGGACTTACAAAGTTTGTGATTGGCATAAGAATGTCATTGCGATAGAAATAGAGGTTGTAGATCCTATCCATCGATTCTCTTGCGATTGCCATGGATCATTGAACCCTGCAACAGATATCAGACTTTCCTTATGCTTCAAATATATGACTGGGGTGAAACTTTACAAGAGTGATCCAAAAGGAGACATGATGGGGGATTTGGACGTTGGTGATTTCTTCGTATGGTGTAAAAATCATGTGGAACTTGATGATTGATAGTTACAACTACCTTGGTAGTTACAACCTTGAACGATATCCTTGATGCTTTCTATTTTTGTGGACTTGCATGCAATATTGTAGTAGTGTTGTTTTCTTGTTGAATATATGTATATATATACTACCTTGTTTTTTTGAACGATATCCTTGGTTTTGGTAGTCCCAAATGTGTAATTTTAATTTGGATTTGGTAGTCCCAAATATCTAATCTTAGTAGTGTTGTTTTCTTGTTGAATATATGTATATATATATACTTACCTATGTTTTTTAAATTTATAACAACCCTTTTTTAACTCCGCCAATGTAAAGGTTCTTTTTTACATTGCCGGTCCCAAGCCCGGATAAAGGAGGAAGGATGAGGGTATGTTTACCTTTATCAATTTTTGTGTTAAGTTTCATTATATTTTTTTCATTGTGATATGGTTATCTTGTTCTTATATATATATATATATATATATATTAAATTTTCTGATGTGCAGGTGGCTATTGCAGATTGTAAATTTTCCATTGTCAAAAAAGTATCGCTTGCAGATTGAAGGAATCAGATAATGCAGATAAGTTTTTTTGACATGATGATGATGCATTGTAAATGGTGTAGTTTATGTTGTACAGGGTGCAAAAGTTACTTGCAGATTGAAGGAATCAGATAATGTGGAAGTATCTCATGCAGGACGAACATTCGAAGAAGCTAAAAAGTTGGTTGAGCAAAGCTTTGGGAACTATGTTGGAAGCAATGTAATGGTGGCAGCAAAAGAGGAGCTGAGTAAAATACACTACGGGCACGTGATTGTTCATTTTAAGGTAAATTGCCCCCTTCTTTCATGGAGTCTACGCTCTGAATAAAAAAAAAAGCAGGAAAAAGCTTATGAATTAATTCATTTGATCGTATATGCAGGATCACAAGGACAAAATCTTGCACTGAACTATCTCAAAGTCAGGAAGCACAACTGCAGAACCTGCTGCTCATGTCCATGCTTCCTAAGGATGATGCAGATGAAAGGGACTGCATTTTGGAGGTGAGAGCAGATAATACATGAGCATCTTCTTTTCTATCTTAATTTATAAAAAACAAAAAAAAACTTCTTCAGGACGCGCGTATGTGGTACGCGAAAATGGAGTATTTTCTTCTTTGTTTTTAAGAAAAGAAAAAGGTAAAAGCATATTCTTTTTTGTCTTAATTTATCAAAATGAAAAAGCAGTGAATGGGGAGTAATCTGTTGATTGCTCTGTCAGTGAAGGGTGCAGTTAGTTGCTCTGTTAGTAAATCGTGGAGTCTGTCAGTTAGTGCTCTGAATGGTGGAGTCTGTCAGTTAGTGCTCTGCTAGTGAAGGGGGCACTATGTCTAGATGTTCTGTAGTCTGTCAAGTCTTATAACTTCGGTTAGTTTCCTCCATCTTAGATACTACTATAAATGTAAGAATAGTAGGAGCAATTAGGGAACTTTTACTGATTGAATTTTGTTGTACATTGAGCTCTGCTCTGAAATTCTTTAAAGACACTGAGAGCCAATTATGTGAGTTCTGAAATTCTAAAAATAATGAAAATGTGGTGATACTCATTTTACTGAGAATGCTATCATTCTCTTGGTGATACTCATTTTACTGAGAATGCTATCATTCTCTTACATCTTACTTCTTACAGGTTACCCCATTCTTAGTCCGCAAGGTGTTTACGCATATATTCTCATTCGTTAATGTTCAGCTATTCAACAGGTTTCTGTTCTTGAATCTCCAATACATCAAATTGTAACATAATTTATTGTAATGAAATAGACTATTGATTCAATAATTCTATTCCGATTACCATTTCGCAGCCTTCTTTTGCGTCGCGAGTGCTGTTCATTCAGCAACGGAGAGTATGTAAAAGCAGGGTTATCTGAGTTGGAGCAATGGTGTATTACTGCCACTGAAGAGGTCATTTTGAATCCATACCCTACTTTTTCAGCAATTATTTTGCAAACTTCTAATGTCAAAATATGTACAGTATGCAGGCTCAGCTTGGGAGGAATTAAGGCATATCAGACAAGCAGTTGGTTTCCTGGTGCTATTTAGACAAGCATGTTTTCTGTTTCAGTAGTGCATTATTTTCATTTTAGTATTAGCCTAATCCTCTGTTTAATTTCTGGGACTTTAGGTCATACATCAGAAGCCCAAAAAGACCTTGAATGAAATAACAAAAGAACTCTGCCCGGTGGGTGACTCCACTATAAACTCCAAATCTTAAAACAATATTATTTTGCTTATTTCAGGATGACCTTTCCTCTTTATCCCCTGCCTTTTCAGGTACTCAGCATACAACACAATGTACTGGGATGACAAATATGGCACTCACCCTTCACTGACAGAGCAATCATCAGATTGCTCCCCATTCACTGTTTTGTTTCTCTATGCCTTTTCCTTGTATAAGTAAATCTGATTGTGCAGGAGGATATTGTGGCCAAGCTGATTGACTTTTTGGAGGCCCCTCATGCTACAACCAACACTTCACTTGCAGAGAAGGAGCAGGTGTTATCTTCTATGGTGTTTTTAGATGACTTAAAGAATTTATTTATGGTTGTACGTAGTGGCTTATCTTATATCTTTTTTCCCAAAAATTTCAGCCAAGTACCCCTAGAAAGTGTAATAGAGCAGTCGAGAAAACAATCTCAAAGTCAGAAACTCATTATGTTTAATTATGTTTTAAATTGATTTTTGTTTCACATGTACGTATGAAACTCATTTTTGTTAGTTTAAAGCTGATTTGAACTCTTCATCCAATATTTTTACTTCCCTTTTATTGGTTTACTCCCTACTGAATTATATTGATGAGTTCATGCTAAATTGTCGTAGAATTTTTATTTTATATTATTATTAACTTCTTTTTTTTACTTCATTACTAATGTTCTTCTGTAATTGATGTTATCAGGAAACATTGTCTCCAGCTGTGTGTTTGCAGCTCCAGCGTAAGTCCATCTTCCTATCTTTTGCCTAACTGCATTTTTTTTTGTCCATGTACAAATTAGCTGAGGTTGTGGGTGCTGATCACCATTAATTTTGTTGCAGTCCGACATTTTATCAAATTTACAAGAGAAAATCAACTGAAGGATTTCAATCAGTTCCTTATGTGGTTGCACTGTTCAGTGCCATGCTTTGGTTCTACTATGGATTCATTAAAACCCATGTTGAGACCTTATACATCACCATCTACTACAAATACTCAACAAGGGACAGCATGGTATGTAAACTATATATCATTTACTGATTATCCCACATTCTTAATTAGTAATTTTCTTTTTATGCATTTTCTATTATATTGTAATGACTGATTAATTATCCATTGTTCTTCGTTGTAGGTATTTATTCAAATTAATATTGCTTCATACTCACTTCCCTCTCCCCTGCTCACTCTCTGCTGTCTAAGGTATGTGAATACTTTCTCCCTTCCTTCACTTTGGTTTTGGATAGATAAGTTATCATGCATGAATTTGCTACAAATAAGTGTTTATTGTTTATTGCATGAATTTGGATAGATAAGTGTTTCTTCATTCAATTAAAAAAATTAACTTATTGTTTATTGCAATCTGAAATCATATCCCTGCACTGAAAATTAACTTATTGGTAATATGATTCAAGCAGAATCTGATCCCCAGAAGAGGGATGAATATCTGCAAAGGTTGATGGAACTCCCAAATCAGGTAAATTCTCCACTTGTACATATTTATTGCAAAACAAGTGAGGTTTCATAAGGAAGAATCCATGGCTATTGTTATGTTCTGATGAGATGAATTTTATTAGAGTGCGTGGTTGAAATTATAAATATATATATTACTATAATTACAAAGAAGAATGGGTCAAGTTTTTCTTATGGATTTTCACCTTTAATTTGCTTGGTGTACTTTTTTTCCTTCATCATGGACGATGGATGTTTGGTACAGTTAAGTTTCACTGTAAAACAAAACATTGAAACAACAATGTTGTACTCAATATTCTTTCAGTCTTTGAACCACAGGCACAGTAATAAGTCTTTTTGGAAAATTTAATGTATGGAGGTTGAAATCATGTTGTGAGAGATTCTGAATATTCTTTCACTGACGAAAAGTTTTTAAAAAAAAAAAAATTTCAATTTTTATAATGCAGTCAAGTGTTAATTGGGGCAAGATTAAATCTCTGATACAAATTTGAAATAGTGGGGTAAAGTTGAGATCTTGGTGTTGGATGCTATTTATATGTACAAAGGTCCCAAATCTCAATTTCAGGACAACAACATGCTCTTATTTGGTGGTCTGGTCTACTTAGAATCATTTTTACCTAATCTAGTTGTGATGCTGTAAACTCGCACATGCAAGATTTATTTATTTATTTATTTATTTTTTTTTTTTGAAAGGCAAGCCGGTTTTTTAGCCTAGGATCCGTAACCTAGTCCCGAGATGCGACCTACGGGTCGAACACCACCCCGAAAGAAAGATGCCTCCAGTGGGTCTCGAAGCAAGGATCTGTGGATCAAGTCCACAACGCCTTAACCAATCGACCACATGCAAGATTTAGCTTAAATTAAACTTTCATTTTTAATTTTTTTTAGTCCTATCTTTAGCAATGAAGTTTGGAACATGCAGGTTGGAAAGCGTCTTAGACATCTCACCAAACATCCTAGAGAAAGGATTCAGGCGGTAGCTTCTGACCTGCTTGAGTTATGGAAAAGAATAGTTCTCGAGGAAACAGCCAAGAATAAGAAAAATGGTATTGTGGAAGAAGTTACAAGTCCCAGGTCAGTAGATGATGCCAAGTCAGATTCACATAAAGTTGAGAAGATGCAAAGAGTAAATTCTGTAAAAGTTGAGAAGGTTTCACGAGCTGAGATCATCAAGGTTGAGAAGACTGATCACAGAGGAATGGTAAAGTCTGAGAAGATTTCAAGTTCAGAAACTGTCAAGATTGGTGGGGTTGAACCCGTTAAGGTGGAAAAAATAGCAAAAGAAGAGAAACAAGTATCTGGGATCAAAAGACCCCTTGAAGCTCCTGCAGGGCCTCCAAAACTGACTTCCATGATCAAATGCAATGATGCTACACGGGACAAGATCAGGGAGCTACTTGCAGATGCGTTTTCCAGAGTTCATAATGAAGCCAATGAAGATCTTATTGATAAAGTAAATGCTTCTGATCCTATTCGAGTGGCTGTATCTGTGGAGTCAATATTATTTGACAAATTGGGGCGTTCTACTGGGAGTCAGAAACTTAAATACAGATCTATAATGTTCAATCTCAAGGATGCAAAGAACCCAGATCTGCGAAGAAGAGTTCTTATTGGAGAGATCAAGCCAGAGAGACTTATAAATATGACTCCTGAAGAAATGGCTAGTGACGTGAGGAAACGAGATAATGACAAAATAAAAGAGAAAGCTTTATTTGAGTGCAAGCGTGGGGCTGCTCCTAAAGCCACAACTGATCAGTTCAAGTGCGGGAGATGTGGGCAGCGAAAGTGCACGTACTATCAATTGCAAACTCGGAGTGCTGATGAACCAATGACGACATTTGTAACATGTGTAAACTGCAACAATCACTGGAAGTTCTGTTAGTGTCGGTGATGATTGTCAATTTTAGGTCTGAGTTGTGTACCGTATGAACCTGAGACGTGTACATGCTGCTTGGGTACTGCAGGGTGTGGTGTGCTGCTTGGTGTGGGAATGCGAGTGCTGGTTGGTGTTGCAGGAGCGAGGCTGCGGATTGAGCAGGGAGGTGCACTAACTCCACGACAGAGTTGCTAACTCTGTTTTTATTTTTGGTACTTATTTATGCTTATGTGCTTGTTTTAAGTGATTGTTAGTGGGCTTTTAGTCTTCAAGTCTTGTTAGCCAGCTTGTGGCTGGGGTTGCGGTAATTTAGATTGGGCAAGGTTTTTTGTCCATTTTTGTTTGGTTTTTATACGGGTAAAGTCGTAATGTACCCCCGTTTTGATTGTAAATCAATTTTTTTGATAAGTAATAAAGGTCTGGCATCCCATAGCTGCCCCTCCCCACTGGAGGTTTAACTAAACAAAAAAAAAAAAAAGATGTGTGGCTGTGATTTTGCTGCAGCAGCAAAAAAAAATTTAATTTTTTTTTGTATTATATTATTTTGCAACGGTTTCAAACCCTCGCAACAAACCAGATTTCTTTTTTTTTTTTAATTTTGTTTTGACTGGCCACGGCTTACAACCGTGGTAATTCATGCTTGCCACGGCTTAAAACCGTGGTAATTTATTCTTGCCACGGCTTAAAACCGTAGCTAAAATTATTGCAACGGCTTAGAACCGTGGCCATAACTTGCGACGGTTTAACACCGTGGCCAGTACTTGCAACGGCTTAAAACCGTGGCTAAAACTATTGCAACGGCTTAGAACCGTGGCCATAACTTGCCACGGCTTAAAACCATGGCCAGGACTTGCCACGGCTTAAAACCATGGCTAAAACTATTGCAACGGCTTAGAACTGTGGCCATGACTTGCCACGGCTTAAAACCGTGGCCAGGACTTGCCACGGCTTAAAACCGTGGCTAACATTTTTGCAACGGCTTAGAACCGTGGCTAAATCATCAACCGTCCTCGAGCATAAAACCGTTGCTAATTTTGCCACGGTTTGTAGCCGTTAATGGTGATTTGACGACGCCTCTACTGCCCACGGCTCTAAGCCGTGACAATTGGTTACCCCCACAGTTCCAAACCGTTGCTGATGAGTATTTTTGGTGTAGTGTTTGTTAGGCATCTGACCACCAAAATTCAACTATATATGACCAACACCCTAGCACAAGGGTATTGGTTCTGACGAATTTATAATTGATGATACATCAAACCATCATCTGATCAGCATTGTACACGGGTCATGATAATATCATCAATAGAACGAAGCAGGCTTGATTGCACGCACAAGCCAGCAAGGCCCAAACAGCAGCAAACTCATTATTGGCGGAATCCAAACAGTCGGGTTTGAGTTGCAATGACTCAGTAAGCCCACACGTCTCGCGGTCAAGCCCAATACTCATAAGACCTCTAAGTCAAATATTTGAGATATCTACCCAAGACAAGCATGCCAGCAATACATTGGATCAGACTAGGAAACATATATTAGAGTATAACTCAGGCAAGAAAACTTTCTTGCATGGACAATACTCAGAAAGATAAATATCTCCCACAGATTTAGGAGCACAATTCGTGTAGGGAAACTATCCCACATGGATAGCACTCAATCAGGAAAAGATTTCCATAGCAAGATCATTTTCCCTAAACTACGCCACCAAAAGCCTAGCCGAACGAGGACTCCTTCACTATAAAACGGAGATAAGATCGATGAACTAGAGTTTTAAGCCTATCTTAAGCTTTATTTAACTTAAGCATCGGAGTGCCACCGGCTACCACATTGTGGTCCTTGGCTCACGTTTGCTACCTATGCAAGTCTAGGTAAGCAGCGAGGAAGGAGAGCAGAAATCTACTACATCAGTTTGGGACCGTCCATGGGGAACGACAAAGTTCCTCATAAAGAACTGTAGTTCCACCTTTTTCAGAGAATCAACGAGATGGTGATGACAAGGGCTCGCAATAATGGAGATACTGCCGAGCCCTTGAACGCTCAAACCGACAGAATGTCGCCAATTCCACCACTGCCACGTGAGGAACCTCCTCATACCCCCGTGCTGGTGGCGGCCGCAACAGACCCAAGGGTGGACCTACTCTCAACACAAATACAACAAATTGCAGATACACTGGAGGCTCTAAAACAACAAAATTATCCACCTGAAGATGGAAACCGTGAGTAGCGAAGGGTTTGTTCCCCAAAAGTTCCAGGGAGCATGTTCAGGAGAGCCGCGCGACCCTTGCGACTTCTCAATGGATAAGAGGCGGAGGCACAACCAATAGAGACCCAACGCCCAGAGCCGACATGCATGTCTCGCACAACCCCATCCGCAATGGGGCCACAAACCCAGATGTGTTGTTCACTCTCACGGTCCCTCCATTTACGAACCATATCATGGACGACCACTGCCCAAGAAATACACTCCACCAAAGTTGGAGTTTTACGACGGGACATGAGACCAAACCGATCACCTACGCCACTTCCAGCACGTTATGACACTAAAAAAAGGGTCCGATGCAATAATGTGTCGATCACTCCCTTCAACCTTTCTCCAAAAATCATTGATTCATTCCGGTCGTTGGCATTGGCAATCCATACACGTTTCGTGGGCAGCATAGGCTCATGAGGGGCCGCATTATCTGCAGACCCTAAAGCAAAAAACGAAACGATACGTTAAGGGAGTATGTCACTCATTTTAATGATGAACTAACCCTCATCGACGACTGTAGTGATGACACCGGTGTCTCTGTTTTCACTTCGGGTTTGAGAAGAAGCAAGCTTTATGACTTCCTCACCCTGAACCCCCAGCCAATCTGACGGACTTGCTCGGAGATGCCCATAGATACATAACTCTGGACAGAATGTTGGCCGCAAAGAGAAAGGCGGAGTCAGATAAGAATCCCTCCGTCCCGAAGGATAGGAAAGAAGGAAAGAAGAAAGAGGACGACAACAGTAACAAGAGGAAGCACACAGAAAACAAGACCGATTCGTGCTGCCCCAGATAAGACAAGGCCTTGAATAGACCGGGTCCAGATCTGTCACCCCTCTCAACACCAGTATGTTCGACATCCTTGATGGATTGGGAAGAACTGAAGTGGTTGCCTAAGCAGCGAGGAGACCCTGCTAGGCACGACAACAACAAATATTGTGCCTACCACAAGGAAGGCAAACATGATACCGAGGACGGCAGAAACCTCAAAGGAGAAGTCGAGTATTGGATAAGGAAAGACAAACTCAAGGAGTTCCTAGGCCTGGACAGGAGGCAAGGCCGAGCAAAAAAGAGCGGATTCTGTCAAGGAGATCGAAAAGGAAGCTCCTGGTGTCATCTACGTCCTCCATGGAGTCAGTCCCAAGGGAAAACAGTCAAATAGGTCCCGAAAAAGGACACTGACCGAGATGTGGATGCCATCTTAGTATGAGGACCGACAAGTGCAAAACACACGAGTTTACAACCCGATCCCATCACTGATGTTTACGGAAAGGGATCTCTAGGTTGTACATTCTCCTCACAATGACGCTTTGGTCATCTCCGTCTTTATCGCTAAGTGGGAGGTAAAAAGAGCTTTGGGGGACACTGGAAGTTCATTAAATGTCATGTTCCTCAGTGCATTCCGCAACAAGCAGCTACAAGAGAAGGACCTAACGCTCGCCAGCCACCCTATGGTCGAATTCAGCGGAAAAAATGTTTTCTCATCAGAAAGATAAATCTAAAGGTGGTGGCAGGAGAGCCACAACTACGAAAGTACCTTGTACAAGAGTTCATGGTAGTTGACACCTCGTCCACCTACAACATCATTCTAGGAAGGCCATGACTACATCATATAGAAGTAGTGGTATCCACCCTGTACCAATGCATAAAATATACAACCAACCATTCTCAAGGGACTATCCGAGGAGATCAACCAGCAACAAGAGACTGCCATTATGCAACCCTGAAGCAGCTGAACTGTTGCCAGTTACAACTCGAGCACACAAAAGCCAACATGTCAGGCATTGGGCCAGGACAAAAAAGGTGAACTACTCTATGAAGGCGTGAGAGCCCAATTAACCAAGGAGCAGCTATGCGGAGATCCAGAAGTCAAAACTAGAAAGACAATCCAGACTAACAAAGAGCTAAGTAACAATACTTCAGCAAACAGACACCAACTCCAATAACTATTAATCAGCAAAAAACTGCTCGCCAGCACGAAGTCCACTATTTAGTAACTTCGTTAGCTTTTACAAAATAAAAGTTTTGCTAGAGGGAACCCGCAATCCGAGCCAGGATCATTTGTGCCTCCTTCAGAGCCAGATTAGCTTAGTCTCCGCTCGGAGTTAAATTATTTGTTGCTTTGATTTCGTTTCTTGTTTTCTGTTTTTCATTTCAGTGTAGAAGAGTTGTTCGTACAAGACACATTCCAGAAATAAAATAGATTTTATTGACTGCAATGAGAGTTATTAGAAAGCTTGTCGATCAACTAGTACACCAGTTTATACAATACAAGTATTTAAGTCCGATGCAAGCAATAAAACGTCCACAACGGGAGATGAAGGAAAACACTCAATACATTACTCAGACAAATCGCCTTGCAGAGATGATTCAAAGGTGCCAACACGAGCCTTGAAACAAAACACAAACATTTTCAACTCGGCAAACTACTCTGCGAAAAGGGACAAAAACTGGAACATAATGAGGCAAAAGGAGGATGACCCTCCAAGCGAAAGCGTCTAAAATGCGGCTGAGTTAACATCACTAGAAAGAAGGTCTCATTCATGAAAAGCCCGCTACGCCAACCTCCATTTCAGTTGGGGCGTCACGCGTGAAACTCGGAGCGGACAAACGCCACAAACTAGCTGCTGGTATTATCACCCAATAGCACTGGCGAGTGAGAACTCGGAAGCCACATAAGATGGAAGACAAATTTGTCCCTTGAGGAACAGTCTGTACTTCTTCTACGAAATATAATAAGATATTACAAGATTTCATGAGATCAATCCAGTGCCCACCCAGATCAGGCAGTACGGCATAACAGTGGGTCTTATCAAGACTCATTGGCGAAAATGATAGAACATTTGAAAACTCCAGTAGAGGAGATCTTCCTTCAGCCTTTGGAAAACCCAAACAAAACTATCTGGTAAAATGCATTTGATTAACATGTTTTACTATCTTCCTTGCAGCTTGAACGCAGAATAGCTAGCCCATATATAGGCGAAAAGGTTTACGAAGGGGCATCAACAAGTAGTTACTTCAATATTAAATGTCGTGCAGAAAATTGGGAAAATGATGGTTCCAATAGCAACTACACAAGTCCACATCTTTTGAATTAATGGCCCTGCAGGCAGCCCCATTTACTGGGGGAAGTAATCGATGTTGAACCGTCTCGTAAAATGTGTTGTATCCCTGGCACGCTGATCCTCAAAGATTTTTTTTCTAAACGGGCCCCTCAACTAATGGGCCCAAGCTTATACCCTGCCAAATCCAACCCAGCACACTCAAAAGAATAAACAGCAAAGGCCCTGAGCACCCACAGAATAAGGAGAGCGCCTACAGAGTAGTATTATTAAACCGAAGACATCAACTCCACTATTATTAAGCGTCAGACTTACACGCCCATAATCTCATAGGTGAGTTAAGTAAGTCAGGATCCCAAAGTCAGACTTATACGCTCGGAAACATATAAGTCAGAACCCCCAAATCAGACTTACATGCCGAGAATCTCATGGTCGAGTTAAGTAAGTCAGCACACCTAAGTCAGACTTACACGCCCGGAAACATATAAGCGAGCCAAGTAAGTCAGGACCCCCAAGTCACACTTACGCGCTCAAAATATTATTTTAACCACAGCTTAGTCGATTTCGACCTATGACAACAGCTTCTAGTACGCTCTAACACCCAATCCGTAGACAATGATCGCCGAACCCTGACCAAAGCTTAGTCAGTGGCCACTAATGATGTTGGTTTTGGTCTGCTTGAAGCCTAGAAACTGGGAGCTTAGTCAGTGCTCATGTAGCCTGGTGAAGACGGCTTGCTAGGGATGATTGGCCAACTACAGACAATGATCGCCGAATCCCTACCAAAAGTTTAGTCTGAACAACTGACGATGATAACTGCTGGCTCGCTCCAATTCTTATTCTGTCACAAATGGATCAAAATGGGTTGGAAAGTGGGAGCTTAACAGTGCTCATGTAGCCGGGTGAAGACGGCTTGCCAAGAACTACTGTGGTCACCGAAACCTAACTCCGGTTAGTAAGTCATAACTGGCAATAACAACCCCTAGTCCAATTAAGTCTATTATCCGAATAGCAAATGAAGATGAGTTAAACGTTCGATCAGAGTTCTAAAAGCTTGACCCAGACGACTTGCAAAGACTACTGTCCACTCATCTACAAAAGCGCAAGCGCTAGGACCACAGTTTGACTAATTCGCTTATAACAACGACATCAACTGTCGGTCCAACAGACAACCAAGCTGCCAGACAAGCGGTGTATTACACTCCCCGATCTCTACAAAGGAATCTGACCAGAATTGCACCAATTACTGTAGCATAAGAAGTTAGAGCTCCCAACAGCAAATCAAACATGAGCTACCTAGCCCAGCAAAGTTCATCGTCTGACAATTAATGTCGAAATAAGACAAAGCACATACAAGCTAGCACGAAAGCAAAGGAAGACAAAAAAGTGCAAAGTATTATTAATTTGCAAACTCAAGTACAAGATTCACCCCTCATCAGAATGAGAGTCAGATACAACATAACCAGACTTAGCAGGGGAAGAAATATGAGACAGATCTGTTGGTGCTGCCTCTCGATCCCCCTCATCAGGGCTTCTTTTTTCTTTAGACGAATCGGATGTCGCTCGAAACTCTGCATATGCAATATCTTTTTAATAGAAGAGATCCCAGTCGGGATGCTTCTCCTCCATCAGACGCAACAGCTCCAGCCTTCCATGCATGACTCTGCTAAATTAAAATGTACCCTGGGCCTTGAGAAGGTTCTCTTCACGCCTTCTTGACTCAGCGAGCTCCTGTTTTAGTTGCTCCAACTCACTTGACATGATCTCAGTCTTGGACTGCTCAACATTCAGCTAATCATTGGCGATACTTAGCTCATTCTGTGCCAATTGGAACTGCTCTCCAGTGTCCGTGCATTCTCAGTATGAAACTCAGCACTAGCCTCCAACTATTGACATCAGACAGTCTACTTGGATTCCTTCTTAATCCTCTCAGCATGCCTGCAGTTTAGCCTGCAATCCATCAACAGAATCACGAGGAAGCTGCAAGTCAAGATGGACAAGGTTCCGTTCATTCTCGAACTGATCCATCGTGGACATTGCCCCCACCAAGTCTGACTCAAGCGCTTCCAAGCCAGCCTTCTGAGCCTCCGACCCAATGGACCTGGACTTCGCTTCAGTAGCTGAGAAAACTTCAAGTTGCTTCCTCAATGACTCAATCTCATGAAGAGCATCGTAGTATGACTTCTGCAGATTTACGAAAACTCGTTCTATCATATACACCCTTTCATGAGTGGCCTTGACCTCAATTCCACACGCGGCCACTTGATTCAGATATAACATCCCCAACACAAGGTGTTTCTGCCCTTTATCTAAACGTTTTCCTAGCGTCTCTCCCACTTGCTCTGGAGCATAGTTTGCCAGCCAATTATTCCACCTGGTGATACGCTTCCTTGCAGCGTAGGAGATGTCAACCTCCTGATGCCAAGCTTGGTTGCCCATCCTTATTACATTTGGAGCAAACAGACTGATACGTGCATCCGGATGAAGATCATTCAGAGCCAAAATTACTCTAGCACCGCCCTTAGCAGTCTTCACTGCATCAGGGCCTACATCAACAACCTTTCCTTTGCCCGTAGCAGCAGACTCTCTCACATGCTAGCCCGGCTTCAGAGGAAGCGAGTTATTCCTCGAACCGGTTGTCAGTTTAATATGAGGACGGGAGCGAGATGGAGCACAACAAGGGCGACAAGAAGAACTTTTACCAGGGCAGCGATGATCAGACGACTCTTCAACAGGCTCATGATCCAAAAAGAGGAGAAGCTTGAAGTCCTTTATTGAAAAAGGACGACAGTTTGAAGCTTCCATGCCCGTTTGCAGTAACATTCTACTCATAAACTCAGCCTGCTTGGTGTTCAGCTTAGTAACATCCTCCACGCCCACCATTTGCAGATATTCTCTCTCCAGGTCAGGAAAAGAGACAAGGCCACGACTTGAGCATCACGCCCCTAAAAAACAACAGTCTCACCGAGCTCTTGCCCGACAGCATCACGTCCTTAAGACGAGGCCAGACATCTGCGGACAGACCAAGACAAAGCGTGAGATCTCTTCTGATGCACAGGAGAAGGAAGCATTTCATTTATTTCTGCCCTCCTTGAAGGGCTTGGAACCTTGAGCTTGGGTAGCTTCCTCTTCTACAAAACTGACGCTCCTTCAGGCTTTGGCTTATTCACCCGATACACAGTAGGAGCCACGTGCTAATGAGCCCACAAACCACTGCGCTCAACATTAGAAGGCTTGACTACATCTTCTACCTCCAGACGAGGCATGTTGTGGAACGCATCCAAACTTGCTTTATCTTCAATAGAAAAAGAAGAAGTAGAGAATATCCCTGCAAAAATCAAAACATGTCAATCTAATATGAAATTAACACAAGTAAGATTGGAAAAGGAATCAACTTACTCAATGGTCTAAATTCGCGCTCGACCGGACGACCAGCAAGCTCAAAGTACGGGGAGTCTGCAGGAGCCATGAAACAGTACTTCTGCCACGATTTAAAATCATCAGGCAGTTTGCCGAAGTAATCCGGCTACGTTAGCACACACACAACTTGATCGTTTATCTGAGGAGAAATGAGCAATTGCATCGCCTTCGAAGATACTCGGACAACAACGTTCATAGCCCTAATCATAATAGCGATCAAAGTCCTATACCTGTTCGGCACAAGTTGAGGGGTGCAATTCTGAGGTACACCAGAAACTCTCAAATCTCCTTGATGACAGAAAAGTGGACACCCGATTACAACATACCTCGGTAAAGGCAGATAAATCCCTCGAGAGGGTGCAATTGCGTCAGATCGACACCCAGAGTGCAGAGCACCAGATCATCAGGAATCCCAAATGTCTTACATAAGACTTCTAGGTCTGATTCAAAAAGCAATCTCTCCTAAAAAAAATTGTGGCCCCTTGCGAACAGTTCATCAGAAAGCCGATTCTAGCCCGCCATGATAGTACAAGCTTTCAAATACGAATGTTGAGCAAATTCAAAGGCACAATAGACAATACAATAAAGCAAAATCTCAAAGATCAAAAGAGTAAAAGAGTTATATTCCACAAATAAAATATCTATATAGAAAGTTGAGCTACTGCCTTTCTTCTTTCAAGCCGGAGCGCGCCAAATTAATGCAATTTGGCGCAAGAGGAAATCTCTCAGACTCAATCATCATAACTGCACAACTGCTTCATGAAATTACCTAGTGGATCAATAAGACGACCCATTAACTAGGGGGAGTAGTTGATGATACATCAAATCGTCCTCTCGTCAACAAAACAAAGTAGGCCCAATTGCACGCACAATCCAGCGAGGCCCAAACAACAGCAAGCCCGTTATTGGCAAAATCCAGACAGTCGGGTCTGAGTTGAAATGAGACAATAAGCCCACACGTCACGAGGTCAAGCCCAATACTCGTAAGACCTCTAAGGCAAGTATCTGAGAGATCTACCCAAGATAAGCAGGCCAACAACACATTGGATCCGACTAGGAAACATATATTAGAGTTTAAGTCGGGCAAAGAAACTTTTTTGCATGGACAACACTCAGAAAAGGAAATCTCTCTCATAGATTTAGGAACACAAGTCGTGTAGGTAAACTATCCCACATATACAGCTCCCAATCAGGAAAGGATCTCCATAGCAAGATCATTTTCCCTAAACTACGCCACCAAAGGCCTAGCCGAATGAGGACTCCTTCACTATAAAAGGAAGATAAGGTTGATGAACTACACGTGCGCAATATAACCCAATTTACTGTTTTAAGCATCTCCTAAGCCTTATCTAACTTAAGCATCGGAGTGCCATCAAGCCCCACATGATGGTCCTTGGCTCTCGTTTGCTACCTGTGCAGTCTAGGTAAGCAGCGAGGAATGAGAGCAAAAATCGACTACATCAATAATGTACTCTCTCAAATGTGAAGAAAAAATGAAGAACTCTGAAAATATTTTTGTGCTGAAGAACACGTTTTTCTCTTCAACATATAGAGAACAAAACAGTTTGTATCTGTTGAATTAATAGGGTGTGTTGATAAGAAACAACCGTTGTAATTCAAAACCGAAAAATTGAAGTACAAAAGGGTTTTTAATCAAATGAGCCCAAAAAGCTAAGGCTCATCTTTTGATATATAAGTGTATATAATATATAATGTCCTCAATAGCTAATAAGGACAAGACCCATTGCTACTTGATAATTTAATAAGTATTGAAATTCAGCACTTATAAAGACAATATTTTGACTTCTCACTTTCCATGTGAGACTATTTGCTATTTGTTATACAAACTCCAACAATAACCCACTTTTGTGTAATAAATAGATAGAGTTGTCTTCTGGACATAAACTTAGATATGACATGCATTAGGAGAGGCGTCTTTTAGACTTGAACCTTCTTTAGTGAATACTTATCGGATTTACTGGTGACGTAGTGTGTATAGGAGACATTGAACTTTTCACCATTTTTAGTAAATCAAGACAACGAGTATCTCACATACCATATCTTCACATTTTTCAATTCATACAGTTGTGTTCATTTTGGTCTTGAACAAATTATGGATTCATGAGAGCTTTAGAGAATTTAGCCATATCATTCTCATAAATATGACCCCACATTTACTCCCATATAGGTGACACTTAGATTATTAATACCCTGTTGTATTCATCTTATCTCATAAGAGATTAGTGTCATTAAGAATAAATAAATAATCACTCTGACCATCACAGGTAGTATACATTCTTATCATAGGAATGAGTAAGTGTGTTTACTCTATTCTTTTAGTTTCACCTAACTAGTTAGCCCTTTTCAACCTAGGCCTTGGAATTCCATTTTGCCAAGTTAGGTTTTTGCCAGGTATACTCCTCATTGGATTGGCTTTAAGCCCATTCCCCTGCGAGTTTTCAGTCTATTAATCTGTCAGTTTAGTTCTCCCAATCTCTTTCAATTCCTTGTTTGCATGATAAAAATAACACTTGCTCTTTTGGTGTACCCTTTGTAAGTTGATCTGCAGTATTCTCTTTTCACTTTACATAGTCAATGGAAATGATTCAAGTTGAGATAAATTGTTTGATAGTGTTATGTCATTGTCTTATATGCCTAAACTTGCCACTGTAAATGTTGTTTTTTGCTCGTGCAATGGCTGTCGTACAATCACAGTGAACACATATGGCAATCGCAGGTTGAGGAACGTTTTCTAGAAAATTTCTAAACTACTATGCCTCTTCAACAGTCTTATCAAAGGCAGTAAATTTAGATTGCATTGTTGAACGTGTTATACACATTTGTTTTTGTGATTTCCAAGACATTGCTGCCCCACCAAGTGTAAATACATATGCACTTGTGGATTTCTCAGTATCATTGGAGATCCAATTAGTATCACTAAATCCTTCCAAAACTGGAGGAAATTTAGTATAATTTTATCCGTAGTTGATTATGAACTTCAAGTATCACAATACTCTGACAAAAGCTTCCCAATGATTCATTGATGGATTGCTAGTGTATCTAGCCAATCTATTTACTGAGTAAGCAATATCTAGCCTAGTACAATTTATAATGTATTCTAGTGTTCCAATGATATGCGAGTATTTCAATTGTGAGACACTTTTTCCCTTATTCTTCTTGAGTTTGAAACTTGGATCATAAGGTGTTTTAGCTAGATTGCTATCAAAATGACTAAACTTGTGCAAAATTGTTTTCACAGAATGTAATTGGGTAAGTATGTAGTCATTATTACTTATTTGAATCCGTATTCCTAAAATTACATCAGCTTTACCCATATCTTTTATTTCAAAATTCGAATTCAGTATTTTCTTTGTTGAGTTTATGATATCTAAATTTGGTCCCATGATGAGCATGTCATCAACATACAAACATACAATGACAATAGAGCCATTGTTAAATTGTTTGATGTAAACACATTTATCACATTCATTGATTCGAAATCCATGTGATATCATTGTATGATCAAACTTTTCATGTCATTGTTGAGGTGTTTGTTTAAGTTCACAAAGAGACTTTACAAGTTTATAAACCTTTTTCTCTTGACCTTTTGCCACAAAACATTTTGGTTGCTCCATATAGATTTTTTCATTTAATTCACCATTTAAGAATGCAGTTTTTACATCCATTTGGTATATCTCCAAATTATAAACAGAAGCAATTGCAATTAACATCCTAATGGATCTAATTCTAGTAATTGGTGAGTAAGTATCAAAGAAATCAAGCCTTTATTTTTACGGTATCCTTTGGCTACTAGACGAGCCTTATATTTTTTTTAATACCATCAGGCTTCATCTTCTTTTCAAAAATCCATTTGTAACCAATTGGCTTACAACCTGGAGATAAGTCTACTAATTCCCATGTATGGTTTTATAAGATAGATTCAATTTCACTATTTATTGCTTCTTTCCAATAAATAGAGTCAGGTGAAGTTGTAATCTTTGTAGATTTGTGGTTCACCCTCAGTGAGGAACGTTAAGAAGTCAGGTCCAAAATCTTTTGCAATCTTGACTATTTCCCTCTCTTTGGCTCCAATTATTGTTCTTGGACAACCGATGTGAATTCGTTTGGTTCCAAGTCTTTGTCTTGAACACCGAATAATGAAGCACCATCAACATGACCAAAATCATGTGTCGTTCTTTTACTTCCAATAAGGCTATCCTTGTGAGGAAATATACTCTAAAAAGTTTAACATCATTAGACTCAATGATAGTATTTGTATGAATATTTGAAATTCATGATTTAATGACTAGAAATCAGTATGCTACACTATTATTGGCATATCCAATAAAACCACAGTCAATTGTTTTAGGTCCAAGTTTGACCTTTTAGTAAATGACACTTGAACCTTTGCTAGGCAACCCCACACTTTCAAGATTTTATAAGTTGTTTGTCTCTTACTCCATTTTTTATATGGAATTTGATCACTTTTCTTTAGTGGGATTCTATTCAACATGGAAATAATCATTTTTTTTAAGTTCTATTTTTACGCACTGCAACCCCATTGTGTTGAGGAGTGTAAGGTGCAATCGTTTGATGAATAATTCCATGGGAAGCACAAAATTCTACAAAGGCAATGGAAACATATTTTCCTCCTCTATCTGATCTTAGAATTTTGATTTTCTTGTTTAATTTGCTTTCCACCTCAACTTTATATGTCTTGAACATATTCAAAGTCTCATCTTTGGTATGTAGTAAATAAACATAACAATACCTAGTGTAATAATTTGTGAAAGTAATGTAATAATTCTTTCCTCAAAGACTTGGATTCGATTTGAAATCACCTAAATCTGTATGAATTAATCCTATCAATTCATATGATATTTCAACCACAGACTTACAAGATTTACTAGAAAATTTTGATTCTACACAAGTTTTGCATTTACGCATATCCTTAACTGTGCATTTAAGCGATAAACCAAGATTAGCCATTATAAGTAAGAATCTAAAATTAATATGTTCTAATATATCATGCCATAAAGTAGAAGACTCAAGCAAATAATTAGAAGCCTTATTTATATTATTACTGACATCTGAAACTAATACATTGAGTTTGAAAAACCCTTCAGCCATATAACATTTCCCAATAAATGTTCCCCCTTTAGAGAGAACAAATTTGTTAGATTCAAATACAAGTTTAAAGCTTTTTTGGCTTAGAATAGGACTAGACACAAGATTCTTAGTTATTTCAAGAACATGCAACACATCCTTCAGAGTAAGTTTCTTTCCAGATGTAAATTTCAAGACCACTTTCCCTTTTCCAGCAATACTTACTGTAGATGCATTGCCCATGAACAACTTCTCTTTGGCATTGATAGGAGTGTACGTGACAAACATGTTTCGGTTTCCACATGTGTGCCTTGTTGCAAATGTGTCAACCCACCAATCCTTATTGTGTGTCATCATGTTGACTTCAGAAACTGCACCAACAAAATTTTCAGCAATATTGGCTTGGGTTTTGTTGTTTGCAGTAGGATTCTCCTTGTGGCGGTAGTCTTGTGCCTTATGTCCTGACATTCCACATACCCAACAAGCACCCTTAATTTACTTGAAATTCTTCCCTTTTGAAACAAATGCATGTAGATGTGGACGTTTTCCATAATTATTGTTGTGTTTCTTCTTCTAGCTTTTATACATAAGCTTGGAATTATTTTCATCATGGACAACATTGTCTTTGGCATCGAACTCAGAAGCATTCATCCCCTCACTCTTGCGGTTATCTTCTTAAACCCTTAGTTTGAGAACCAGATCCCCCATAGACATCATTTTTCTTATGTTTGAGACGTATCTTGAAATCATTCCAAGATGGAAGCAATTTCTCAATTACAGCCCCGATTGCAAATTGATGTGGCAGCAAGTTCAAGGATCAGAATCTGGAATTCCTCCACTTGATTCACAACAGTCTTCGAGTCTATTAGTTGGTACTTTAAGAATTTTCCAATGATAAACTTCTTTGAATCAGCATCGTCGATATTATATTTATTCTCCAACAATTCCCAGAGTTCTTTTTCAGTTTTGTATGATCTATACACATCATACAATGTATCATCAAGGTGGTTCAGGATATAATTCTTGCATAAAAACTCACTATGTTTCCATGCATCAATTGTATTAAATTCGTCCGCGGAGATATCATCCCCTTCTGTCATATGAACATCTTTTTTGTCGATATAAGCAAGGTTCAAAGTTGTTAAATAGAAGATTGTCTTCTATTTCCATCGTTTAAAGTCCATACCCTTGAACTTGTCTTGCTTCTTAACATGGGGATTGTTCCATTATTCTGTCAATAGATTGTTGGAGAACAATTAGAATATTGTATATATTTATTTGAAATAAATAATTTAATAGTAAAAAGACTATAACTACAAACTGAATCCAATGAAATCAAAATTAAAATAAATAAATACGCTAACTTGAATTGCAAATAGAGGCTTGCGAAATCGCTATCTATTGAATTCGCGGAGTTGCTATGTTTTGAATTGCATATAGAGGCTAGAAAAAATGCTATATCCTATAGATAGATTTCACCCCTACTCAATGATGTAGTCTGTTAGGCGTCTGGCCACCAGGATTCAACTATCTATGATAAACACCCTAGCACAAGGGTATTGGTTCTAGCAAATTTACTTAATGTACTCTATGAGATGTGAAGGAAGGAATGAAGAACTCTGAAGATATTGTTGTGTTGAAGAACATGTTTTTATCTTCAATATATAGAGAACAAAACAGTTTGTATCCGTTGAATTAAAAATGTTTGTTGATCAGACACAACCATTGTAATTCAAAACCGAATGTTTGAAGTGCAAAAAGGCTTTTAATCAAAGGAGCCCAAGAAGCTAAGGCCTAAGGCACATCTTTTGATATATAAATGTAATATATAAGGTCCTCAATAGCTAATAAACTCAATGCCAACACTATTTGATAATTTAACAAGTGTTGAAATTCAACACTTATAAAGACATTATTTTGACTTCTCACTTTACTTATGATACTATTTGTTCTTTTCTATACAAACTCCAATAACAAATATCTAGGTTAAATCCAAAATGAGATTGAAACCGATCCAAATAAAAGTTAAAATTCAAACCCTATAGCGCCAATGGATATTCGATTCACATCCCTCGAGGAAGGATTATCAACCTAAGAGCAGAGTGGGTTTGGAATAAGGAGAATTTAAGGCTTTAACTGGAGATTTAGGAATTGCTCTCTGGAGAAAGGTCATTGCTATGAAATATGGAGCAACTCTACAAGATTGGTTCCCACAATGTTTGGTCTCTACTTACAGGTGGTCTCTTTGGAAAGTGATTACGAAGTTCAAGGACCGTATGGCTAATAATATTTCTTTTGAAGTTCATAATGGACATAGAATTCAATTTTGGGAACATAAAGGGGTGGGAGACTCTGAAGTATTCCTTCCTTGCAATTTATAACATCTCCAACAACAAAAGTGGTGCTTATTAGATCCCAGAAATTCCTCCTATAGCTTGCTTTCTCATTTGGACAGTTCTCCATGGCAGGGTGCTCACTGTTGACAATATAGTCCGGAGACTGGAGGGGTTTGATTATACCTAATAAATGCATCATCTGCTCCAATTCCGAAGAGTCTATTGATCATCTTTTGCTGACTTGTCCCTTGATTGCAGAGATTTGATAGAGAGCTATTTCAGAATCCCATATCAGTGCTCCTTACTTCATCTTTCATCGAGTATCATCTCCTGGGTGGAGGAATGGTCTCTGTTTTCAGCTTGGCCCTAAAAATTTTTGAGTTTGGAAATGGGCTTAGGAAAGGATGTTCCATGTAGTAGTTTGGATCATTTAAAGGGAAAAAAAAAACAATATAATTTTTAGGGGGGTGGATAGATACCAAACTGTAGATACAATGTGGATAGATACCAAAGTGACTTTATGGTTAAGGAGCAATAGCTGGGACAGATTCAGGGATTTGAAAATTTCAGAATGTATGTCTAGATGGGAGTCTATAGTGCTGAATGCATAGGGAAAGTGTATATTTTAATTGAGAGTGTTTAGTGGTTCCATCTTAATACAATCAGAAATTCTAAATGTCGAGGTTTTGGGCGAGAAAACCAGCGAGGGAAATGAGGTGGAGGGGTGGAAGCCGTTCAATTTCCTCAAGATGCGTGTGTTGACTTTTCACACGCGCATCCCGAGGGAGGTGAACGGCTCCCACCCCGCCACCTCCCTCCCCTCGCTCATTTCCTCACCCAAAACCTCGACAGCAAGAATTACTCTAATACAATATAAATTTTGTTTTGCCGATAAAGACAACAACAACAAAAAGGGCACAATTAGTGATTTTTGGGAATCAAATGTGCAAAGGTGGAGTTTTCCGCTCAAAAGGAATTTAGGTGACTTGGAGTTGTGTTAGATGACCAATGGCTTAGCCAGACCAAATCCAGCTTTATGAAAATCAAGATAAATTGCTATGGTTTGGTAAACTTGAAAAGGGTATCAAAATCTTACTCGAAGTGTAGTTCTCTCACCACTTGATCACAGAATTGCAAATTACAATAATTGATTTAGATTAAAGTTTCTCCCAAAGCCACTTTCCTCCTTTTATCTGGTGAGAGAGTTTTGGAATAGGGCTTTGTCTGAGTTTCACATTAATGATACTCTTCCAATCTCTTCCATATCTTGGGTGGAGAATTTCCAAGATGCCAGCATGGCTCTAGCTAACTACTCAACATTTGGGAGGTGGACTTCGAAAAGACTTTTCCAGACAGTTATTTGGATGATTTGAAGGGAAAGAAACAACAACATTTTTAAGAATGTTCATAAGTCTATAATTAGCCTGTCTGTCTCGAATGGGATAAATTTGGATATGCATAAACGAATTTTAGGGCAGTTTCGGGGATCCTAACCATATCTGTTAAATATACGGATATAGGTTTGGCCATATTCGCTTCACGAATATCCATTTAAGTATGTAATTTACTACGATGCCCTTAGCCCTTAAGAGAAAATAAACCCTAACCCTATTCTTCCATCATCTCAGCCACTCTCAGCCAGTTCCTTCCCTTCCAATCTTCCATTGACCACTCCACATACCACAGTTGACTCAACAATTAGCGTCTCAGTCCACCTCTCTCCACAGTCGACTCAACATTAGCCACTCTCCGCATCTGCCTCTCTCCACAGTCAAAAGAGGTATTTATTTCACCCCATTCTTCTCCCCCTTTTCCTTTCAACCCTTCTCTATAGTCTACGATCTTACCTCCATTACTAGGTAGGGATGGCAAGGGGGCGGATTTGGACAAATCCATCCTCGCCCCGCTGGAGATCACGGATATCCAAATTCGCTCGAATATCCGTTTACCATATTTTGTAAGAACCATCCCCGAATCGGACGGATTGGTGGATATCCGCCCCGCCCAAAATACCCGGAGAAAAAAAAAACAGATTCTCAAATATCAAAACAATAACCAACAGATTCTCATATAATAAAAAAAAAAATAGATTATAATATATCGAATCACACCACCATTGCGCAAAAAAACAGATTATAACAGATTTGGTTTTTGTGAGATCATACAGAAATTACAAAAAATTCCAGAAATTACAAACCATACAAAAATTAACAAAAAAATTACAACAAATTCAAAAAAATCGATCTAAAAAATTCGATCTCTGAGATCAGATCAAATTTGATCATATCAGATCTCAGATCTTGAAATCTGATATGATCAGATCATATCTTGATCTTTTTCAGATCAAATCAGATTTGATCTCAAATCTTGATCTCAGTCTCAGATCTGATTTGATCTTGATCTTGATCTTGATCTTGAACTCTCTTGATCTTGATCTCTGATGGGGGAGAGGAAGAAACCCTTTTGATCTTGATCTCTGTGAGGGAGCAGGGAGGATCTCGGCGTCTCATGGCGTGAGGGGAGCAGGGAGGATCTACGCGTCAGATCGCGGCATGAGGGAGGGTGAGGTGGTGTGCGGTGTGAGGGAGGGAGGGATATCGCTCTGTGAGAGGGAGCGATTGGTGTGAGGTGAGGGAGGAGCGATTGTATTTGTGAAAAACAAGAGTTAATCCCTTTATATAGATGAATGGTACTTTTGTAAATTCGTTGGTTAAACGGATATCCGCGAGGCCTGCGGGGCGGATATGGCTAAAACCGTATCCGCCCCGAATAGTAAACGAATATTTTTTGGATACCCGAAACCACCCGAAAACCCATTCAGCCCTATCCAAATCCGCCCCATACAGATTGGGTGGGGCGGATATTCGTAAAAATCCGCTCCACTGCCAACCCTATTACTAGGTTGCCATACATGGGTGATGAGAAAATTAAGGCCTTTCTCCAACTGGGTCTTCGTGGGTCACTTGTAGAAAATAGGGAAAACAACTTTGTCGTTGGCATTCAACAAGGTAGGAATCAAGGTTGGGTTGTAATCCTCCACCATGTAGTTCGTAAAATTCTCAAACGAATAGATGGAAGCTCTGTAGAAGGTATTGCCACTTTTAACCTAATAGGTTATGTTGGAGGAAAAGTTATTATGGGTGCAACCACATGGAATGGGTATTAGTAATTCTTGGCCAGGTATTAGTTGAACTTCTTCTGAAGCCAAATTCCTAGCTTGCTGGATTGATAAGCGAAAGAGGTTGCTCTATCAATCACTTGGATCGGGGCGAGGTGGATGTCCGCCAATCTGTTAACCACTAGCAAACCATATATGTAAACAGATAATTGGGGCGAGGCGGATATTCGCCAATCAGTGCGGAGCGAGGATGGATTTTAATGAAAAAAATAAACGATTTTGCGGGGCGGGCAAATCCGCTAATTTTTAAAAATACAATCCTCTGATTGCATGTTTATTTGGGAGTAGCTTGTTTTGAATGAGTGGTAATCCTTTTACGCACTGGTTTTCGGAGATCCCCATTAGGCTTTTCCCTTTTTTTGCATTAACGATTAAACAAAATTGGGGGGGGGGGGGGGGTGATTGTACCACATGGCCCAACATCAAATCGATGTTCTCTTTCCGTGATTACCTTTATAAGAATGTTTTCTCAGCTAGCACTCCAACGAAGTGTGTGTCAGTGTATGACTAGTGAAACGATACTCCTCAGATATGTGCTGGAAAGTGCACTCTGAACATCGTTCTTCGAAGTGTAATTGTTAGATTATTTATTTAATTCAAGTACTTTTTTATAATTATTTTCTACTTTGCTCTATGACGTGTGTTTTGGTATCTGACAGGTATTTTAATGATATGCTAAGGACAAAAAAAACTAACTTCATGTGCAAAATTGGGTCATTAAAGAAGGAAGCCTATTTAAAGATGAAAATCCAATTTTACAAAACATTTTAGCTCGAAACCAGGTAGGAAAGGGAGGAGCAAAATTGAAACGAATAAAAAAAAGGTTTTAAAATGAGAAGAAGGGGTTGCAATCTCCCTCTCTCTCTCTGGCGTGAAACTATTTTCTTACTTAGTTGTTGCGTTTGGTGAAGGAATGAGCGTGAAGAACACAGAAAGGAGAGAACTCCCCGGCATGAATCTGTTTGTTGCTCTACTGCATGATCCCTCATTGTCTGCAACTGGTGAAGAAGAAGAAAAATGAACGTTTGAAGGTGAAGAGATGTTGCAATTTCTGCTTGCTGAATCACGATTCCTCACTGTTGCGTGCTGCTCTGTTGAAGATTGTGTGAAAAAAGGTTGGTTGGGACTTTGTCTTTTCCTTATTTTCGTCCACTCCCTTCCCTGTTATTGTGTGATGTCTTCTTTGCTGCATTTGGTGAAGGAAACAATAAGGTTGATTGCGCGTTGCAATCTCTATATGAGGAGAGCGCTCTGTTTGTGAAGTGAAGACTTGAAGAAGAAGAAGAAGAAGGAAGGAAGGTGGGAAAAGAAGATTTGAAACTTCTCGCTATTTGCACCCCCAATTTCAGTCTGCACCACCACCAATACAACTTGCTCATTTTCTAAACTCTCCAAAATGTTTAATTTGAATAATTTTTTTGCTTGCAGTGTGTGTAACTAAATAATTTAGTTAGGGATAGACTGAAGCACTAGTTATGACTCATTGAAAATTTTGACATGCCTTGTTACACTATTTTTATGATGCTCAATTGATTAATTTTTTATTTTATTTCACCCTTCATATGGATTTTGCTTAGGCATGATCACCATATGCATGATTTTTATGATTGTTACATGGGTAAATTTAGATGACCGAGTCTTGTGCTTATGCTAATTGACAAAAAGAACCAACTAAGATCGGTTCTTGGAATTAATCAAGATGAATGACCGAAATAGATACCATGTTTTGGGTTTTGTGTTTTTGTCGATTTCTATTGATTTATGAGTTCTTGAGGTACAACTTAGTAGATATCATAATATACCTTTAGAATGAAAAGAGTTAGAGTAGCCATGTCTAATTCATTGTTTAGGAAAACACATAGCTTAAGGAGTAGACACCCAATCCCTTAGGTCGGCGAGATTGAAATTTAGTTTGTATCATTATGTATGTTGTTATTCAAAGGAAGATGACCAGTGGCGGATATAGAATCCCTAACTTATTTTCTCAATATTTGAACTTATTTAGTTTTCCTCGTCATCTTTTTCATATTCAAATAATTATTAGGTTTCATCGAAGTAGTAGTGTTAAGAAAGTTTTTTAAAACACAATTAATCCAATCCTCGTAGGAATGATCTCATTCTTTCTATCTATACTATTTGTTTGATCTTGTGCATTTACGAGTTAAAACGTACATTTAGAAGCTTATTGACTAGGTTAATCTACTTGAGAAGGGATGGTACGTTAAACAAAATAATGCTCCTTATGGTTATAATTGGTGAGAGCAATTATGAATATCAAAAGTTTAGGTTTCCATTTAATACCCCTACATTGCCCAAATGCAAAAATATATACTATAATGCCAAAACTTGATGCCTTCACACGATATCAAAAGTTTGGTTTCTATTTAACACCCTTACATTGCCCAAATGCAAAAAACTATACTATAATGCCAAAACTTGATGCCTTCACATGACATCAAAAGTTTGGTTTCTATTTAACACCCTTACATTGCCCAAATGTAAAAATGTTTCTAGGGCTAAAGTTATCCAAATTAAAAAAAAAAAAAAAAATGTTTTTCCCACTTTCTCTCTCATATTAATGATTATCTTAAACTTATCCATTAACTATCTTTTATATCCTAATAAGTATTTAGACATTTTAATTGTTATCTCAATTAAAATTTTAAAAATAAAAAGGTAAAAATAACCCATAATTTATGTACTATCTATAATTCTTAGACCCCTTAAAGTAACTACCTCACTTATTGAACAATTCTTACCTCGATTTATTTTCAAAACAATTTGGTTTTATTTTAACTTTTATTTAGTATTCATGTTAATAGTAATAAAATGAATTAAATTTTTTTGCATAGGTCATATCATGTGTTTAAAGAAAAAAAATGAAAATAAACCATAAGATAAATATATTAAAAACATAATAAAAGCTTATTAGATTGAATGACATAAAATAAAAATAAATATAGTAAAATAAGTCGATGTGCTTTGTCTGATTTTATATACTTTATTAAAAATTCATTTCAAAATCTTATGTACATAATGACCAGGTCTAAAAAAAGTGCAACGCACGTGCAGTCTGCTAGTATTTTTTAACTAAAAAAGTGCAGCAGTCCTTCTAAATGGCAATAAAAGGGGTGAGGGGGTGGGTGTTACCGCTCATCCCACCCCCTCGAAATTCGCAAAGTTGCGCATCTCGAGGGGAGTGAGCAGTCACACCCACCCCCTCGCTCCTTTCCTCGCCATTTAGAATTTTCCAAAGTGCAGATAGGAAAAAAGGAATTTCGTAGGATGTGTATGACATGTGTTGTCAGCATATTGTGTGTAGCTAGATTTCACTTTTTAGTAGATTGTAGTTTGCATGTTGAATGGTGCTCTGAGTTTATGTTTGTCCCACACTGATGTATTTCGTAATATTGTTTTGGAATATGACCACTTTTAATTTTCATGTTGAGTATCTAAAATCTGGGTTTGTTTATTGTTATCCCTTGGACGAGCATACAACTTTTTATCTAGAATGTTCATTTGTTTAGTTTACCCCTTGGAGTCAGAAGACTGATAACTTCAACTAATAATTTTATTTTGAGTGAGACTAGGGAATCGGGTTTTCCAATCAGCTTCTGCAACCAAAATGATGTGGCATCATCATAGGAGAATTTTTACAACCTCGAGATATACAAGCACTTTGGGGATTTCATCATTCATTCATGATCACACCACGTCACCCTGGTTGCAAAAACATGGTTTCCTAGTATTTTCATTTTATTTTTTATTGACTGTCTCCGTACACCTTTAGTTCTTCTCATTGAGAAAGTCTTTGTCTTGCTGATCTCTCCATGGAAAAAAATTTTAAATCGCTTTATTAACTTGATTTACCTCTATCCTACAGGTGGGTGATTTTGGAATTTTGGTAAAGTCAGTGCCTCAAAAACACTTTTCTTCAACTTCCTATCGGCATTGGTGTCACTAGAGTGAAAAACATTGGTTAGATGGACTAGACCGGAGCGAATCGAAAGCGAGTCTTCATGTAAGGTGGAGGCGATGGATCGGAGCGAAAGCAAGTCTCTATGCGAGATGGAGGCGACGAAGATATTAAGTGACAACAATATTGTAGCTTTCAGACCTGATTTGGTTAACCTTATAGGATCAGTCATGTAGCCTTCGGACATGAATTAATAAAAAAAAATAAAAAGAGTCAATGACCAAATTAAAAAAAAAAAAATTTGGTTAGTAAACCAAACCAATTATTTTTACCCCTTCTTGAATTTTTTAGAAAGACTTGTCAGGAAAATTGGTTGTTTTTATCACTTCAAGCTTTACTTCTAGGAATGCCGGGGTAGTCAAACTTGATTGAGGTAAAGTATTCTATCAAGGAGGAAAATCTTTTAATCACTTCATTTTTTTTTACTGAAAGGGGTTATTTTTAAGTTTTTTGTTTAATAATTGTTTCGTGGATTTCAGCAGGGATTTACAGTTGGTGGGTTCATATGGAAAATTCTAGGGGTCGAGGGAGGGGTCGAGGGAAAGGGAGCGAGGGATGGGTGTAACCACCCATCCTCCTCGGGATGAGCGCATCGTGTTGGAGATGCGTGTGGGCGCTCATCCCGAGGAGGATGGGTGGTTACACCCATCCCTCGCCCCTTTTCCTAGCTCCCTCCCTCGCTCTGTAGCAAAGCTCGGGTTCATATACACTGCAGTCACAGGTGTGCTCTTAAAAATGAATCAGCTTTTCTAGCAAGGGAGAGAGAGTGAGGGATAGGTGTCAGAGAGTCAGAGCCTAGCGCCAGTCTAGAGAGTCAGAGCCTAGCGCTATGACCTGCTCTCTAGCATGTGTTGAGTAGAGAGGGAAAGTGGGTAAAATAAAAAACAAAGCCAAAACAAATCTCAATGAGCGTGTTCATTCACCTTCCTTTCTCTGTCTCTGCAATTGTCAACGTGCCTATATATGGAGTAGGGGTGGGAACGGTCCGGATCGGTTCCAAATTTGAAGGAACCTAACTCGAACCGTTTACATTTTAACGGATCCGGTTCGGTTCGATTCCCTTCATTTTGATAATTGGAACCGAACCTAACTCTAACCGTTCTAAACGGTTCGGTTCCTACGGTTCCAATCATATTCATACAATTCATATTCATACAAATCATACAAAAAATTGATCCATCATATTCATCCAGATCCATAAGAGATCCAATCAAGAACAGGAAAAATTGCATTAAAAAAAAAAAACAGAAAAATAAATGTTCACCTCCCTGCTGAACTCATCTCCAATCTCCACTCCTTCACTTGCATCAATAGTTTCGAGAGGCTCACTGTGGAATACAAATAGCTCCTCCTTCTTCATATCAACAAACATCCAACACTCGAGCAAGCAAGAAAACTCACACTTCTTCAACAACACCTTCTTCAGTTCTTTTTCTGACAACTTCAACAATCTCCACTAGCTTTAGACACAACTCCTCCTTTGCTGCTACTGTTGTTAATGTTGCTTCAACCACTCAAATTGATTCATCAAACAACACTGAATCATCTGCTTCACCGCCTCTATCGGCTCATCAAAAGACAAATCAGATAGAGAACCAAGCGATCGTCTGAGATATTTCTATTCTTTGTCGAGCGATAGCCACCACCTCCATCGGCTCATCGAGAATCGATCGATCGTCTGATATCTCTCTTTTCTTCATTTTCTTCCTCTTCAAACTCTTTTTCGAATTTCTGCTTCTGCCCTTCTCTGTGTGTTGGTCGAATCGTCTCTACTCCTTGGAGACGAGAGGAAAAAAAAGTGTGTGTGAGAGAGAGGAGACAGAGATCTCCTGCTCCTTCTTCTCGAGACAGAGACCGAGAGAGAGAGGAGATTTGTTGCTTCTTCTTGAGACATCTTCTAGAGACAGAGACCGAGAGAGAGAGGAGATCTGCTGCTTCTTCTCGAGACAGAGAGAGAGAGAGAGAGGAGACGGAGATTTGTTGCTTCTTCTCGAGACAGAGACCGAGAGAGAGAGGAGAGGGAGAACTCCAATCGTCTGATCGTCTCTTCCTTTTCTTCTTGGTCTCGCTGCTGCTGCTACTTCTTCTTCACGTCTCCTCTCCTCTCCATTCTTGCTTAGACAATTCACTTTGAGACAGAGACAGAGAGACAAAGGAGATAAAGACAGAGAGACAGAGGAAACTTTTGGTGATGCACTGATTCCTCTCCTCTTAAGTAATGGGTTAGAAACTAAGTAATTAGGAACTAAGTAATGGGTTGGGACTTGGGTTACTGTTGGGTATATATATTCGGTTCGAAACGGATCGGAACCGAACCGTTTGAAAAAAAAAATAGGAACCGGAACCGAACCGTTTAAGAACGGTTCCGGAACCGAACCGAATCGTTTCACATTTTTAAAAATCAGAACCGAACCGTTTGGAGTAAAACGGTCCGGTTCGGTTTGGATCCGCGGTTCCTCGACCCGTTTGCCCACCCCTAATATGGAGAGTGGGCTCTTCTTCTTCTTCTTCTCGTCACAACATTCACAACATGCATTTAAACAAATCTCCATGAACTATAAAATCACCATGAGTGGGTTCTTCTTTACCTCACGTCTGTTTTTTTTTTTTAATCTCACCTCACTCTACTCTTGTTTGTTGCTACAAATCAATGTTAGTTGACTTCACAAACAAAGGAATTGTGTGTCTCCACTGGTAAACATCTTTATCAGTTCCACAATTTCTCGATCATTTCGCGTACCTAAAATCCATGGGCGATAAAATATCTAGCTACCATCAATCCCCTAAATCGATGGGAATGCCCCAAGTTGAATAAAAAAATTGCTTTGATCAGTGTACTTCCAAGTCTTATCTAATTCATCTTCATTGGGTTCTTCACTGGTTCAACCGGTTGTGATCTTTTTCCCACTCCTCCTCCCTCTGATGGACCCTCTTTTATGCTGGTGTCTGACCCACCACCACCGGATGTTGAGTCCATACAAAATGGGTGTTGCTATAGAGGGATATGGTTTGTGTTGTGATGTGTTGTGGGAAGAAAAGAGAAAAAAAGGTTTTGGATTCTTTGTTTTGTAAATCTCTTGAAAGGGTTTTTGTTGATGGATTTTTTTGAAAGATGGAAAGGGTTTTGGGGGAAGGAAAAGAAGAGAGAATGAGAGAAGAGAAGAAGAAACAAAGTGAGTGGGGAAGATGGGACATAAAAAGTTGGTTTTGGCAGTCTCTCTCCTCAACACGTGCTATTGAGTAGGTCTTAGCGCCTCCTTGCACTAGGACCTAGTTTTCTAGACTGGTTGATTGGGAAGTCATCATTTAAAAGCTATGCAATCCAACTAACATGTTTTATTTTGGGAATAGTCATTGTCCTGTGTACTTCCCTTGTGGAGTGATAAAAGTGCATTCTTTCGGATTCGGGGTGGCTCCTGCGCACAAAGCACAGGAGGACGTCCTGCGCAGGAAGCACAGCCGTCAGATCTGATCCAACGGCTCAGATCGACGGATTTCAAAAAAAAAATTTTTTTTTTTTTTTTTGAAATCCAATTTTTTAAATCCTTCGATCTGAACCGTCGGATCTAATCCGACGACTGTGCTTCCTGCACAGGACGTCCTCCTGCGCTTTGTGCACAGGAGCTGTAATCGTACAACTTCATAGTGACAAAAGGCAAAGAGTTAGTTGAAAACAAAAACACAGTTGATTTGATACTTTCCTAAGCAAGGTTAGGGTAAGAGCCTATTCTTGCTTGGCTTCACTGTTCTTCCGCTTTTTCTAAATGTCAAGGGAGGGGGTGTTACCTTTCATCTCCCTCGAAATGCGCGCATTCGCGGATCTCAAGGGGGATGAGTGGTAACACTCCCCCTCGCCCATTTCCTCGCCCACTCCCTCGACGCCTAGAAGGGCTCTTGTTCTTCAAAGGAGAGAGAAAGTGAAAACAGAGCGTCACTCACATTTTTGTATAATAAAATGAAAATGTAGTTTGATATTGTTTCATAGAGAAACTATGCAGATAAATGTTAGGTAGAGTTTATTGATAGGCAGTATTGCAGTATTCTGATGGCTACTGTTCATGCACATGCTATTAGCACTGATATTTAATCCAATCTTCTTACTATCACATCCTTTTCAATCTGTGAGGCAGCGAGGACCACTGATAATGAGTCACCACAGTCATTATGTTCTATCATGAAATGCTCGGGGCGTGGGGTCAGTCAGGGCATTCTGAAATCTAAAAACCTTCTCCCAACAATCCAATGCATAAATCATTTTCATTTCAGAAACCAAAGTCTCTTGTGTCAAGATGGACTATTTACAACGAAGACTGGGATTCAAGCACGGACACTTAATACCGGCTCTAGGTCAATCAGGTGGAATAGCTATGTTCTGGAAAGATGGTATTCATCCGCACATTTTATCTTCCTGAAAATATTATTTCAATTGTTCCATTGCTGATTATTTCACTACTACTACTTGGTCGATCGTTTTTGTTTATGGTGAACCCAACCCGGGCACCGGGCCCAACTCTAGAATAATATATCACCTTTTTAACTTACAAAACCTACCGTGATATATCATAAAGACCTTAATGCCATACTTAACCCAGAAGACAAAATGGGAGGAATCAAACCTACTTGTGCTACATCAGTCATCTCCGCAATTTCATTGCTTCCCACCAACTTATTGACTTTCCTCTCAATGGCTCTCAGGTCACAGGGAATAAAAAATGCAAAGAAAGGCATGACATCAAGGTCAAATGGGACCGAATTCTGGTATCCACTGACTGGTTGACTCTGTTCCCTTTTTACCACTGCCAAGACCATTCATACTTCATCTTCGGATCATAGACCCATCTCTCTACATCTTCTGTCCACTACAACCTCTAAGCCCAAACCTATCAAATTCTTTCACATGTGGACCAGAGACCCTTAATGTTGTCAGAGTGTCTAGTCCTCATGGTCACATCGACGACACTTTACTCATGTTCATCACTTTCACATCAATACCAAAAATCTAAGTCACTATCTTTCCTGCTGGAATAGAGCAAATTTTAGGAATATCTAGCTTAATATCTCTAAAACCCAACAAGCCTTGGACATCCTTCAAAATGAGCAACCTTCTACCGATAATGTCCTAGCTATTTCTCGACTGGAAGCACACCTTTCTGAACTTTTCGCCAGATAAGAAATGTTCTGGCATAATAAATCGAGTATTTCCGAGTTTGATGTCTGAGACAAAAACACCAAATTCTTCCATCTTAATTCCACTTTTCGCAAAAGGAGAAATATTATTTTGCATTTGAAAGACGAGACAAACACTTGGCACTAGACTTCAGATGGTTTGGGTTTTGTCATCAATAGCTACTTCAACAATCTCTTCCAGTCTTCTGATCCTGACCCGAATCAGGACATCTTCTCCCCTGAGACTAATTCTGGGCTACTTGCAATTCTCAGCAATTCTGAGGTCCAAAAAATTATTTTGGACATGGGCAAAAACAAAGCCTTTGGGGCTGACGGTTTCCATGCCTTCTTCTTCCAATATTATTGGGATATTGTGAAGACTAATGTGATTGAAGTGGTTAAAAATTTTCTTCATCACTAAGGATATGAACCCTAAGCTTAATGAAACATATATAGCCCTCATCCTGAAGGTTCGTAATCCCATGTCTCCAGACATGTTTCGACCTATAGGGTTATGTGATGTTATCTACAAGGTCACCTCGAAGCTCCTGGCTTATCGACTTAAGCCTCTTATTATTGATATAATCTCCCCTAACCAATGTGTGTTCCTCAAAGATCGAAGCATTACTGATAATGTGGGTCTGGCACATGAATCCTTTTTTCAATTGAATCACTTCCACAAAAGGAAGCAAGGATGGATGGCGCTTCAGATTGATATGGCTAAAGTGTATTGATAAGCACAAAAAACATTGATTTTTACGCCCCATTTACCTCTTTATTAGCGTCTAATTGTGCTTAAAATTAATTAAATGTCTCTATTTGTCTCGAATTTGATTATTTTCGTCATTTTTGTAAGAAATTGAGAAATGTGCAAAATTCGAGACAATTCTACGATAAATTTGCATGACCAGGAGCAATTGGAGAACTTATGAAAACAATGAAATGTACAAAATTCGAGGCATTTGGGCACGTTTGTGCCACATGTGGATCAAGAGTTTCATTTCAAGACCAATATTATGGAAGTTAACATTTGATGGAGACATGTGGCAAGTTTCAAGATAAAAACTTCAATTGTGGAGCATGCAATCATAAAGAAAATAAAGCATCAACCCAAGGCATATTCCAAGGATCAAATCAAAGAATATTCCATAACCTTGAGTTTTGTCTCATGTATCTACCTCCATTTAGGACTATCTTGATGTATCTATCCCTAATTATGACTTTCATTATTTTATATGATATGATTTGGAGTATAATCAAGGGATTTGTAGGAATTTTTCCATTTGTAGCTTGGAGGAAAACACTATATATAAGCTCTCAAACTCTTGGAGAAAAGACGTAAAAAAGAGATCCAAGACATCTAGCTTAGAATAGTTTTCTTTCTTTCGTTGGAGCTTTGTTCAAGTTACATGTAAATTTTTAATTTTTAATTTAATAAAAGTTAAATTTTGTTTTATGCATTAGTTATCTTTTAATTTATTTAGTTCACTTCCTCGTCTACCTTTCTAATTCCACTTTTAGATTATTTCATCACAATGACAATGGTATTCTACACCTCTCATCTCAAGGAGAGGAGATGAAACCTACTTGAGTGATGTGAACACAAAAAAAAAAAAAATTAATTTAAATTATATAATTTCTATTAATCCTAGATTCAACCAATGAATTAAAGTTGTCAAATCGAAATATGGATAACGAAGGATTATGTGAAATGAAGATATGAACTTGGAAACAAGAATTATATTTGCTTGTCATAGTTCTTCAATTCTTCGTAAATTATAACCATTCATTAAAAAATCGCCATCGAAAGAGGGGTGGATTAATGATGGTTAAAGAGTTTCTTTTATCATCGAAAGATGTAAGATAAGTTCTATCTTAGAAAACAATTTATTTTGAGCATTCATCTTAAATTAAAAATTAAAGAAATTTATGCAAGTGTTCAAAAAGGTGTTAATTTAATCTCTACAAAGCAAAGAGGTGGATTCTCCAATCCTTGAGATCTTTCTTTTAATTGATAAATTTGTTTAATAATTTTCATCCTCAATTTTGAATCAAAGTTTGTTTAAAAAGAATCATTATCTATTATCCAAATATTATTTCCTTTTTTCCACCAATTCTTAATTTTATTTGATCTTCTAAAGTGTTTCTAAAATTTTGAGCTTGAATCCTCTTAACTTGATGAGTAGGACAATAACCCTTACGAACCACTTTACTTGTATTTTTCTTAGAATTTTGCAGGTAATTGATAAGAAGGGAACAAACACAAAAAACAAAAAAAAAATGTTGATTTGCTAGGAATTTTAAGCGACAAGAATTTTGAACAAATCAAATGACGCCGTTGCACCTCATCAAGTGACAAGGGAAGGCTCAAGACATTAAAAGCACAACTAAGATAAATTTTTTCCCCAACCCTCTTCTTCCCTCCCCTATATATATTTTTTATTTTGTGAGAGAATGACCACTTTTACACTTGATTATTTTTTAATGCCTCGAAAAGTCGAGTGCAACTTGTAATAATTGGATGTTTCTTTTATTTTTGGTAGATTGTTAGCTTAGGATACTATTAATTCACTTGCACCTAAAAAATAAAATAAAATAAAATAAAATAAAATAATCAATTGAAAATATATTGGAAGTTGTATTTATTTACGGTTTACACAATATTTTAATTGATTTATCGAAGAAAAAAATCTGACTTCTTGCTCAAGACCAGTAAACTATATTTGCATCTATAATTGCTTGATTGTATGTTTATTTATTTAGATACCTACCGAAGTCAGAGAAAAAAAATAGGACTTTATTAGTAGACTAACTTTTTTTTGTAGCGGACAACCAATGGTGCTGTGGGGGAGAGAGCCAAGGAAGAATAACTTTCAAATAACACTTCTCTTTACCCCCATGGTGGAGACCTTGTGTCCGAATTCACAAGTTAGTAAGTATCTCTTTCATACACATTGTTTTAGTGGCTTGGGTGTTGAGTGAAATTTGATTGGATATTGTTTGGTGTTTGTTTATGTGTATGCATCTTAACGAACTGCGTGGTTGCATACGTTAATAAACTACCATTAACAGAGAGGGCAAACCTAGCCCTATTTTTTAAACTGGTGGGATTTCAGCACCCACCTCATCACTCCAGATGTGTGAAACCAAGGCACATAATAAAATAAACTAAGATTAGAGCCAATTGGAACAGTGTTCGTAGAACAACCAAGACCAAGGTGATCTGCTGAATTTTGTGTTGACCAAAACTAAACGTGACGTTGGGTTTAATCATTAAATGAACTCCGGGAAGCCGCTGCCACATGGGTAACTCACCCCGTACACCAAGTCACCAGTAAGCTGCGGACCACAGAAGAACGTGGCACAACTAATAGTTTTGGTTAGAAGCACACACCCTAAGTGTGTATTTGACACACATCATTCTCATATCAATCGGTCTAAAGAGCGGTAGCACAAGTACAGTTCTTAATTAGACTACGTGATCTCCTGTCACTTGTGCAATAATCTGGCTTCTTGCAAGCATAAGTTTGACCTCCTGATTTTGGACTTTGTATTGCTAGATACAAGCTTTTAGGATCATCATTTAGCACCCTATTTAATCAAGCGATAAAAGATAACAGTGTGTGCCCGCTGGTTTTAATCAATTTTGTCCCTCACAGACTCACAAGATAACATCCCTTTAAACCGTTGTTTGCTTAGATTAGGCATTTGTGTGGTTAAGCGGTGATTGTTGCTTGTGTATGCCTTCTTAGCAATCATCTAGGGATAAACATTGTGTGTTTTGTCACTGTCATCTTTCCATCATACTCTTCATATTTCATGAAAGATTGAGAATGACCCAGCAAACGCTTGGTTCGTTCCCAAAAATTTTCTAGCCACCCTAGCCCACTTTTTATCCCTTCACCAGACCCTTTTCCATTTTCTTCCTCACAGATGATTCAATCTTTTGAGTCTATGACTCAACCATCAGTAGATGATGCATTGCTTCAATGTCTTTCACACTTTCGTATGGACTTAGATATTGATGAAGTTGTTGAAAAAGTCAACAGTATGTTGGATAGTGTTCCTATACTACATATACCAGAGTTTGAGCCATTATCACTTTATCAATATGAGGAAGAGTTGTATTCCTCAGCTTCATTCCCAGCTCAATTATTAGATAGTGACTCATCCACAAGCTCTCCTCAATCATTAGAACTTAAGCATTTGTCTAATAATCTAAAATATGCATTTATCGGTCTTGAGGAGAGTTACCCAAGGATTATTGCCTCAGATCTCACTAAGGAACAAAGTGACATGTTGTTGGGAGTCTTTAAAGCTCACAAGTAAGCCATTGCTTGGAGTATTAATCACATCAAGGGTGTTGAACCTACTGTTTGTGAGCATCATATCTATTTGGAAGATGAAAAAAAACCCTTCAAAGAGCCCCAACGACGTCTCCATCCCATTTTGAAAGATGTTGTAAAAGAAGAAGTGTTGAAACTTATGGATGCAAACATCATCAATGCTGTCAAATGGGCAGCCTAGTCAGTTTATTCATTCATTCATTAAAAAAATACAAAAAATATCGTCAATGCCTGTTTGGGGTGATGTATACATCACCCCACCATCAATTTGATCATTTTCATTACAGGGATGGTACATATGTTCATCAAATCACCTGAGGTAATAAGTTCCAATTTTTACTTCTCACTTTCCATTTCATTTATTTTACACCTGGGACAATGTTTTATTTATTTGGGGGTGGAGAGATTTATCAAAATTCATATCTCTTTTGAAAATATTTTTCTTTAAAAAATAATAAAATAAAATAAAATAAAGTGATGTGGTATCCTAGCTATGATGAGATTGGGTTATTTGATTCACTACATTTAGGCAAAGGGATATTGGAAGTTTATTACTAGAGTAAACATTGCATTTGAGTAGTTAGGAACAAATATTTTTGCATAATGGCCACAAATGTATTTTGATATAAAGAAGTAAGTAACGTCCCGAGAATCTAGAAGAACAATAGTGGAGACTTTTACCTTGTGAGATATCAGACCTTTCATTTATACAGAGGGTTTTTACACAACTCCGAGTCACATGATGACTCAAATTTATTGGGCCTCACATTAACTTGTTTTATAATCTCATTATTCTTCTTTTTGGTTGATCACAAGGGATAAAATCTTTTTCGAGTTAAGAGAAACATAGGTCTTGTAGTCTATTTGAGACTTATAACCATTACCAAACTTTAGAAGGTAAATTATGCATTTCGTTCATCTATACATTCTCAAAACCATCTTGTTAACCATTCCATCCAAAACCAATGTGAGCATTTCTATTGGTTTATTAAACAAAAAAAAAACAACAACAACCCGTTACCCATTTATGTTTCTTAAAAAGTGTTGGGAAGATTATGAAGAAAAGGGAACAAGTGCAAAGTGAAAATCCAAGGTCCAAGGTACTTAAAAAAAATGAGGTTGAGTTATGAAGAAGAAGAAAAAAAGTTCTTAAGAAGAAAGGAAAATAAAAAGGAAGTGATTGATGAGTTCCCTATTAAGTTACTTGAAGACCCTACATTTTCATAAACATTTCTTTACTTACCATCTACCAAACTCTTTCTCATTCAAAAAAAAAAAAAAAAATTCCAGCCAGATTTATTTTTCCTTAGAGTGGTCACAATTAACCCTAAGGTAAGGTATGATAAAAAGTGGAGATTAGATGAAAAGACGTTATGGTGGGTAACTCGACATTCTCGCAAGTGGTCAACATTCCTTTCATGAGACTATTATTCTTTTTCATGTCCATTTATTCTTATGTGCATGTGAGACGTTTGAATTTCACACTTACTCTTTTCCTTACATGCAAGAGAGAAAATATTTAACCAATCTCAGAGTATTCATTTCAGAGAGATAAACTAGTGAGTTTTGAAGTCAATACGACTATTCCAAAGGTGGATTAGGATGTACCATACTTCGATAGGAAAAATTACATGTTGTTGGTTATTCACACACACACCTTGTTATAAAGTTGCTCAGTTGTAATATGCATTTTAGTAACTAACTACATATGACTCTTGTCTTCAATGTGATTGAATTTCAATGATATTCTCTGAGAAAAATAGGGTAAACACCAATTTATTTTTTTATTTTTTTATTTTTCAAAAAAAACTAATGTTTGTGGGTGTTCATCCTGAATAACCCTCAGGAGGCTAAAACTTCTCCTTTAGTGTCATGATAGAGGTTCAAGACTTTGTTGCACATTGTAAATGCAATCGAGTCATACCAACAAAAGTGGCCTTGAGTTATTTTTGAAGTTTAGCAACAACAAAAAAAATAGTTTGTGAGCTTATCTTTGTTCGAGGACTAGCAAAAGGTTGTTTGGGGGTGGTGTGATAAGCACCCAAAACATTGATTTTTACGCTCCATTTACCTTTTTAATAGCCTCTAATTGTGTTTAAAATCAATTAAATATCTCTATTTGTCTCGAATTTCATTATTGTCATAATTTTTGTAGGAAATCGAAAAATATGCAAAATTCGAGACAATTCTACGATAAATTTGCATGACCACGAGCAATTGGAGAAATTATGAAATCAATGAAATGTACAAAATTCAAGGCATTTGGGCACGTTTGTGGTACATGTGGATCAAGAGTTTCATTTTAAGACCAATATTATGGAAGTCAACATTTGATGGAGACATGTGGCAAGTTTCAAGATAAAAACTTCAATTGTGGAGCATGCAATCATAAAGAAAATAAAACATCATCCCGAGGCATATTCCAAGGATCAAATCAATGAATATTCCATTACCTTGAGTTTTGTCTCATGTATCTACCTCAATTTAGGACAATCTTGATGTATCTATCCCTAATTATGACTCTCATTATTTTATATGATATGATTTGGAGTATAATCAAGAGATTTGTAATATTTTTCCCATTTCTAGCTTGGAGGAAAACACTACAAATAAGCTCTCAAACTCTTGGAGAAATACATCAAAAAGATATCCAAGACATCTAGCTTTATTTTATACATCTAGCTTAGAATAGTTTTCTTTCTTTCGTTGGATCTTCGTTCAAGTTACATGTAAGTTTTTAACAAAAAAAAAAAAGATTAAAACTTGTATAATTTCTATTAATCCTAGATTCAACCAATGAATCAAAGTTGTCAAATCGAAAGATGGATAACGAAGGATTATGCGAAATGAAGATATGAACTTTGAAACAAGATTTTTTTTTTTTTCATAGTTCTTCAATTCTTTGTAAATTATAACCTTTCATTGAAAAATTGCCATCGAAAGAGGGGTGGATTAATGATGGTTAAAGAGTTTATTTTATCATCGAAAGAGGTAAGAGAAATTATATCTTAGAAGAAAAAAAATCTTTTGAGTATTGGTCTTGAATTAAAAATTAAAGGAATTTTTGCAAGTGTTCAAAAAACAAAAATGTGTTAAATTAATCTCTACAAAACTAAGAGGTGGATTCTTCAATCCTTGAGATCTTTCTTTTAATTGATAAATTTGTTTAATAATTTTCATCGTCAATTTTGAATCAAAGTTTGTTTTAAAAAAAATATAAATAAATAAATAATCAGTTTCTATTATCCAATCTTATTTCCCTTCTTTCCACCAATGCTTAATTTTTTTTTATCATCTAAAGTGTTTCTAAAATTTTGAGCTTGAATCCTTTTAATTTGATGAGTAGGACAATAACCCATACGAACCACTTTACTTGTATTTTTCTTAGAGTTTTGCAAGTAATTGATAAGAATAGAACAAACACACACACACACATATATATAATTGTTTATTTGTTTGGAATTTTAGGTGACAAGAATTTCTACCAAATAATGTATGACTGTGTGATGTGGCCTTTCCTGCTTCAACTTTTCAGGCAACTTGGCTTTGCCAAATGATGGATTACCATGATTGAGCAATGTGTCTCTACATCCTCTCTTCAAGTGCTTCTGAATGGTTTGCCCCTCCCCCTATCAAACAACCTAGAGGTATACGGAAAGGAGACCCCTATCTCCTTACGTGTTTATCTTGTTTGCGGAAGCACTCTCCTATTTATTGGCTCAGGCTTAATCAGATGGTCTCATACATGGGCTTAAGATCATAAGACACTCTCCTTCCTTTAGTCATCTGCTTTATGTCGATGACCTCATGTTGTTTTGTAGGGCTTCCTTGGCGAAAACACACACAATCAAATATATCCTACAATAGCACTGCAATGCCTTGGGTCAAGCAGTTAATTACGACAAATCTTCGGTTTTCTACAGCTCCAATGTTCATCAAAGGCATTCTAGAATTATCAATAGAATTTTGGGGTCAAAATTATATAACCCTAAGTTTAAATACCTTGGATCGCCTTTGCTCTTCTCTAAAAAATCAGTGCCAAGTTATCTAGCTGGAAACAAAGTTCTGTCCCAGGCAGGTAAAACGGTCATGATTAAAGTCTTTCTCAACTATATCCCAGTATACACGATACAAACTTTCCTCTTTCTGGCTACTATCGCCACTAAAATTGATCACCTTGCTCGTAATTTTTGGTGGAATGGGTTGATAGATAGCAAAGCGAAACACTTGTGTACTTGGGATAGAATTTTTCACCCCCGCTATCTGAGAGGATTCAATATTTCCTCAACCAGAGATAAAAATCTTGCCTTAATATCAAAGAATGTGTGGCAAGCCATCTCTCACCCTCATAACCCACGTACTTGCCAACTCAAATCTTTGTATTTCAACACTAAGACCATCTTTTATCTTTTCAAATCCCCATCGCAGACCTCATTTGCCTGGAGGGAAAAATTGACCGCCCTTAGCAAAATGAAGCGATATTTGCATTGGCAAGTTTTATCTGGTGAACAAATTGACATTTGGCACAACTTCTAGGTCAAACCAAGTCTTTCACTGGCAAACCGTGTTCCTAATTATTTGGACCCTCTCCTCCCGAAATCACTTGCTGATTTATGAATCCGCTCTCTAAACCAATCAGTCACTTGGAATGTGGAGCTCCTCAATTCCATTTTCCTGATTCCTGTTTCTCATGATATTCAGAGCATTGTCATCAAACCACTTCAAGCCCTGAGAAACTACTTTGGACCTCCAATTCCAGAAATTTGTTTTCTGTCAAAAGTGCCACCAAAGCCTTCACATTAGAACAATTCAAAACTTCTAACTCCGCCTCCAACATGTCTTTTAATGTTGCCCAGTTGAAAGTTATTTAGAAAATCAAAGCCCCACCCCCAATGCTTTTTTCCTCTTCTGGAAGATTAGCCAAGACCTTTTGCCTACCAAGGTCAATTTTGTATGGCTGCATACACCCATTGAGAATGATTGTCTTTTGCCATGACCACCTTGAGGATGCCATTCATCTTTTTTTCCTCTGCTCGGCCATCTCCAAATTTTTGAGGTGCTCTATGTTTCCAATCGATTGGCACGGATCCAGTGTTTCCTCTCCCTCCTTACAGGGTTTTTTTTCAATTTATTTGAACTACTGCCAAGTCTCATCCGGGCGATAAAGAGGAAATTCTTTACAATTCTTTGCAATCCTGACTACTATCTAGAAAATTTGCAATCATTTTATTTTCAACGGAGTCAATATTTGTATTCAAACCTTCATATCCTTTCTTAATCAAACCTGGTCTCCCTAGCATAAGCACTGGTTCACCAAATCTTCGAAGGATTTGCCATTGTCTCTTCCATATATTCTTAGCATCTTTGAAACAGCTGTAACTGATAAACCCCCCCCCCCCCCCCCCCCCCCCTCCCTCCCTCCCAAAAATACTAGCTTTGGGCCACTTTTTGAGACAACCACTACCCATCTATTGTGGATACAAGCACAACTTCTTTCTGCTAGGCACCACAAACTCAATGCTAAATTGAACCTACTAATGCTCATACCCCTTGACTTGCATCACAACACCATCCTTATCAGTTTTGACTCTTGTTTTTCTTATTCTGCTAAACAGGAGGCTATTGGAATTGTTGCGACGGATCTTATGGGTCTTATGTTTGCCACTTTGCATGTTCTATTATAGGGCCGGTGTTTGACAATACAATGGCGGAAAGTTATGCAACAGAGGCAGCTCTGCTTCTTATCAAGGCACAAAACTGGCTTTCGGGATTCATATTCAGTGACTCATCAAATTTGATCCAGGCTATTCAGGGAGATGATGATGATTTCAACACTTCTTTTGTTATCAACTGGGCATGGCGGCCTATCATTAGCAACATTAGACGTTTGCTTCTTTTGCTCCCCTCATGAGGTTGTAAGTTTGTAGGTAGGGAACTTATTACTGAGTCCCACATTTTGGCTCAGACGGCTGGTCGTCAAGTTTGTAATCAAACCTAATTTATCTTTGAAAAAATGACTTTTAAGACCTACTTTTTGATAATGTAGACCACTTAAGACTTGTAGTTACATTATATGCAAATAAAACCTACTTTTTATTATTCATGACCAAAAAGGCTTGATTAATTAACCTTGGTTAACTGTCACATGAAAATGACGCCTCTGCCCATCCTAACACCTTTTGTCCATTTTTTATGGATTTAATCTCAATGCATGCCACAAGTGCATCTTACATCAAAAGCTTAAGTCCAACAACTAACCTAGCCTTTCCTTTCATCACACATGTCTAGAGACACTTGTGAACCTATCAAAACAAATCTGGGCAACTCTTTCATACTCTTCCCCAAATTAATCTTTCACCATGGATAACCACTCAATAAATTATACATCTCAACTGCCAGTTAATATCCTACATCTTCTTCACCCTACAAGCTAAAGACAACCAAAGTCCTTAATTGAAACAATTAGGGGATAAGCTATTTACATTGAAAATGAATTTTTCATAATAAAATCACAAGGTAGTTAGAAATGAGATTTGATTAAACGAGTTGCAGTAATAAGATGGAAGCCAAAAATTAACTTGATCGATTCTCTGTTGGAATTCAATATGTAAAAGTGAAAAAGAAGCGGATCTAAAAGTTCATTGTTGATGTTGGGTTTCGTCCAAGTTCATGGGGAGTAGACTGAAAATCATCTTCTTCCCCAAGCCCTTGTCTACTTGAAGCCCATTATGACTAGCATTTGAAAAATTCTTAGCAAACCCCTCACGTGTCTGCTAATCAGGCTCCTTTCGTCAAGCTATTCACCTAATCAAATCCTCCTCCTGTAAAGTCCTTGTAAACTGGCTTGATTTGGTAGATCTCAAGTATTTGGAATTAAACAATAAAAGAGCCTAACAATAGGAGTTATAGATTTCAAAAGCTAATTTTTCATGAACTTGAGTTTTGGTTACAATCTCTTGGTTTACCAATTTACAAGTTATGAATCGAAGCAGGCACGGATCTACGAGGGGGCAAGTGGGGGCACCCACTGACTTTTGAGATTTTTTTTTTTTTTTTTTTTTTTATAATTTATTTGTCCCCCAATTAGTTTTTTTTATGTGCCCCTCTATTCTCACTTTTCACTTTAACCAGGACTTTATCCTTCAAATCATGTACATATCAAATTCAAACGAGTTATTCTAGACAGCTCGGGTAGACAGTATGGTTTGCTGCCTGGGGGGCCAAAATACAAATTTGCCCCCCCCCCCCCCTTTAAACAACTTTTTGGAGAAGGTATTTAAATAGGGGGGGGGGGCAAACTTGTATTTTGGGCCCCCCAGGCTGTCTAGAATTTGGGAATTCAAACTATACTTTTAGAGTTAGAGATAGAGGTTAAATCCCTCAAATCTCTCAAAGAACAGAAATTCTAGCGAGTCTTCCCTGCCTGGGGGGCGAAAATACATTTTTGCCCCCCCCCTCTTTAAACACATACTCCAAAAAGATGTTTTAAAGAGGGGGCAAAAATGTATTTTCGCCTCCCAGGCAGGGAAATCAGGCTGGTTTTCCAGACCAGCTAGAACTGCTCCTCAAAGAAACCAAAATTCACAGTTTCTTCTTCACACTCCATCGATTGGATAAGATGAGGGAAACCCCTATATTTCATCATCTTCAAAGATCTATAACTATTGAGTTATTTGAGCTCATCTTCACAAGATCCAGTAGGATCCAAACCACCTTATTCTTCTTCTTCTAGGTACCAGGTGCCTTCATTAATCACTGTGTTGGTCATCTCCACAAAAAAAATCGTAAGCAACTCAATCTCTTCCTCATTTTCTTCATGTAGTAGTAATCAATGATTCAAACCCTTCTCTTCTGTTGTGTTTCTATAAGTAGTAATCATCTTCAATGAATATAATAGTAATCATCTTCAATGACTGTCTTTGTTATACTCCCCTTTTTGCTATAGTAGTAATCAATGAATATAGTAGTAATTCAACAGGGTCTGGATCCCCCTGCTTGGTTTGCTGCCTGGGGGGCAAAAATACACTTTTGCCCCCCCCCCCCCCCCCCTTTTTAAACACTTTTCCAAAAAGGTTGTTAAAGAGGGGGGCAAAAGTGTATTTTTGCCCCCCTCTTTAAACACATTTTCCAAAAAAGTTGTTAAATAGGGGGGCAAAAGTGTATTTTTGCCTCCCCAGACAGCAACCTCGCTGGTTTTTCTAGGCCAGGAAGAATTTCGGATTTAAAAAAAAAATTCATGTTAAAATAACTAATTTTTATATTATATTTAATTAATTATGACATCACTCCGCCCCCCCTCGACAAAAATCCTGGCTCCGTCACTGAATCGAAGATCGGAATTGATTATCTGGATTTTGTTTTAGCAGTTGGGTTGTTGCCAACTTAATTGGCAAATCATACACTACAATCAGTTTGGTGTTTTAAAAGTTTTGCAGTAACAATATAGAAAAAAAAAGGAATGTAAGGGGGAGGCATGGTAACAAAGTAATGAAAGTTTTAGGATGAAGATGATGATTCCCCCTGATATACATAGATATTCATAGTAATAGTTTAGAAGTTGCTTATGCATGGAGATTTATGTTTATATTTTTTAGTAGAAATTAAAAGTTAAGATTATCTTTCTAAATTGTGATTAAATGGATTTGACATGCATCCAGAATTCATTACAAAGGTTAGGATTGGCATTTTAGATTGTTTGTCAACCATAGTTAACAAACTGATCCTTAATGGTCATAGTAGTAAAAAATGAGTACTTATTAGCCATTTATGCAACTATAGTACTTAAATCGTCTTATTTGTAGTAAAGTAGACCTTCAAGGTCATTTTCCCTTTATCTTTAATGCATTTGCTCTTAACAAAAAAAAAAGTTGGCTTGAAAAAGTAGTGATCGGCTAATTGTTAAGGTGGTTAGGGTTGAGGGTTCAATTGACTAACCAACCCTAAGCCCCCCAAACCCTAACCTGATCATTGTGTAGCAATTCAACAACACTTTAGTTTAAATTCTTCTTCTTCTTTTAATATATTTTTTTTAAATTTGTATGTTTACTCTTATGGAGTTTTTAATAGTAATCAATTTCTTGAACTTTTCTAGAGAGCCAGGCCTAATACCGTCCATCATCCTAGATATGCGCATCTCGAGGATGATGGACGGTATTGGGCCTGGCTCTCTAGATTTTCAGTAATTTCTTATCTCTTGCGCACCATGTCCCCTAGGCCTATGATGATTTTTCATTTATTATTTTATGCTTCAATCACATATCTTCACACATGCATGCAACCAAGGATTGTGATTTTGTTTTTTGAATTAATTTCGGTCTCCCGATTTTAAGAAATATTTCGTTATGTATAGAAAAAACGTAAAAATTTCGGTTGTGATTTCAAATTTAACAACATAAGTTATGCATTTTAAACTCTTAAATACTAGTAAAAACGATTTGTAGTGTCATACAAACTACATATTACATAAGAATCACTCACATAACATACTTTTGATACTAAAAGAATATTATAGCATCTTAAAATATACAGAGATTAAAATATTTATTTCTTTTTTCGAAAATTTTTTGACATATTTCAGATTTTGAAACAGATTTCGATAACTTCAAAATAAGAAATATTTCGTGAAATTTCGACGTATTTCAAAAAATCACATTCTTTGCATGCAACATTGTGCCTCAATTCATCCACGGCTCTGACATGCCCACATTGTGCTTCCTTTAATTCATCGCATGCTTTGTCATTTCGCATTTGTGCAATCATATAAGTGACATCGTTTCTCCATCAATCCATCCATGGCCTTGACATGCCACATTGTGCCTCCCACCAGTACAGCTATACCAGTCCACTCAACTTTGTCCATTACTACACCACAAATGTTTCACTGGCTACTCCTCAAATTTAGCCACCAAGTACAAACCTGAGGACAAAAACGTTTAATAGATGCGTGTTGGCAAGTGAGAGAGAGGCGCAGAGGGTAGAGATAAACTTTGTCAAACAACAAATTATAAACTGCATCATCTAGTTGAGGATCAGTGCTATACAGCTCTCAGCTCTCACTTTATAACATTTTCTTGAGTTGGATCAAACTCCCAGACTCTCTCTAGTCAAATCCCATGCATTGCCACATGCACTTCACACCACCACTCAAACCGACTAATATAATATGAACTCTTCATATAAAAAGAAGATACTATTAAGTGACTCCATCCAAGTTACTAATTGTTCTACAAAATGATCAAACTGGCTTTGATAGTGTTCTTGATATGCTTGCCTGAAATTAGTGCAGATTTTAACTCAGAAATCGATCCGATATGGGGCGGACACCGAGTCAAGATATCTGAAAGTGGCAATTTTCTTCAGCTCTCTCTTGATAAAGAATCTGGTGCTGGATTTCAATCAAAGCATGAATATCTGTTTGGGAGGATTGACATGCAGATCAAAGTTGTCCCAGGAGACTCTGCTGGGACTGTTACTGCCTACTACGTAACTTCCCATGTTTCATGTTCTTCACAACTAATAATTCCTTGGGCTTTATTAATTTTCAACTTAAATGATTTGATGATGAACATATATATTTGCAGCTATCTTCGCCAGGAGCAACACGCGATGAGATAGATTTTGAGTTCCTGGGGAACGTGAGTGGCCAGCCTTACATACTTCACACTAATGTGTATACAAAAGGAAAGGGAGATAGAGAGCAACAGTTCTACCTTTGGTTTGATCCCAGAGAGGATTTCCATACTTACTCTGTTCTATGGAATCCTCAACAAATACTGTAAGCGTTGTTCACTTGTTTCCATTTTCAGAATTCTCAAAGGAGACACAATTGATACTTTCGCTCCTTTGGACCATCATCACCACGTTCATTTTCATGTTAGTTAGAGATTGGGAAAGAAGACCAATTATTTAATGCTGCTAATTTTGATTTCAGATTCACTGTGGATGGGACGCCTATAAGGGTGTTCAGAAATGCTGAAAAGTTTGGAGTACCGTACCCTAAGGACCAAGCTATGCGCCTCTACTCGAGCCTTTGGTGCGCAGATGACTGGGCTACAAGGGGCGGCCTTGTTAAAACTGACTGGACACATGCCCCATTTACTGCTTCCTACCGAGGATTTCACACGAATGCTTGTGTAGTTTATGCAGGGAAACTAAATTGCCCTTCATCGTTAATGACAGGTTGGCGGGATCAAGTGTTGAATGCTGGAGACCAGGAAGAACTCCAATGGGTTCAGAAAAACTACATGATCTACAATTACTGCAGTGATCTTAAGCGCTTCCCTAATGGATTCCCAGTCGAATGTCATCTTGCACCTTAGAGCTGCAGGTGTTTATGATCCAAATACCGTTTTGCATGTTGTAAGGTGGCATCCTTAAAAAATGTTGATAATGTCAATAAATTCATGAATAAAATTAAAGAAAAAAATGCACACAATGAAAATGGCCACCAATGTAATAGTAATTTTACGCAATCCCTTTTTAAAACCTATTTGGAATTTTTTTTACATTTTTTATTCATTCTCTTTAAATTACAACAACAAACACCATCCAAAGAAGAGAAGAGGTAACCTCCTAAAGAGGCCCAAAAGACGTTCAAAAAAGGGGCTGCATAAAATTTTCCTAATGTAATGCATACTATGTAATTGGTTGCAACAATTCTAGGGAGCCATGATTGGTGGCCACTTTGGAATTTTTTGACACTCCTACTCCTTCTATGCATGGTGTTTGTGGTTGCAACAATTCTAGCCAACAAATCAGGTTTTGTAGCCACTTTTGCGTCAAATTTTAATTTTTTTACATTTCTACCCCTTCTATAGATGGTGTTTGTAGTTAGAGTAAGTCTAGGCAGTCATGTTTGCTAACATTTTTTGGTGTTTTTACATTTTTTACCCATTCTCCTTAAAACACAACCACAAACACTATCTATAGAATGGGCAGAAGTGTAAAAAAACAAAAAACAAAAAGCTATCAAACATGGTTGGCTAGAATTGTTGTTGTAGTAGTGTTTTAAAACAACAATTCTTAAGAGCCAGACCCCTAGTGCCAGGGGAGCTTCAAGACCCTCCATCATCCTATTTTCTTCATCTATTCTTCTTTATTTGTTCTTCTTTTTCTTCTGTTTTCATTTTTCTTTTGTTCTTCATCTTTTCTTCTTCTACTGTTCTTCATTTTCATCTATTTTCTTCTATTCTTGAGGCTCCCCTGGCGTTATGGGCCTAGCTCTTAAGAATGGTTCATTTTAAAGAGCAACAGTTCTAGCTAGCTAGGTTTGGTAGCCACTTTTGAGCGAAGTTTTGAATTTTTTACACTTCTGTCCCTTTTATAGATGATGCTTGTGGTTGTGTTTTAAAAAACGAGGTAAAAAAATGTATGAAATCAAAACTTTATCCAAAAGTGGCAACCAAACCTGGCTGGCTAGACTTACTTTTTAAAGAGAATGGGTAAAAGTGTAAAAAAAAATCAAAACTTGCCCCAAAAGTGACTACCAAACCAGACTGATTATACTTACACTTGCAGTTGTAGAGAACAGGTAAATAAATAAATAAAAAAATAAATAAAATCAAAATGGTCCAAAAGTGACCACCAAACATGGCTCCCTAGACTTACTCAATTGGTAGAATAGATATATCTGCCAGGAAAAAAATGTAGAGAGTCCACCCCCTAGCGCCAAGAGAGGCCCTCTAGCATGTTTTTAGGAGAGAGAAAGAGGAGATATTGAGGGCTTAAGCTCTTTGGGAGAGTAGAATGAATGAAGTAAAATCTAAGTTTAAGCTCTTTAATGGGGAAGAAGAAGATAAAACCTGTTAATGGTGTTCTTCATGGCCTCCATTAATTGAGAATTCTCCAAATCAAACTCCATTGAGTGTTGTTCAAGGCCTATTAAACACTCAAATCAAACTCCATGGAGTGTTCTTCAAGGCCTGTTAATAGAGGACTCTCCAAATCAAACTCCATGGAGTGGTATTCTTCAAGGCCGTTAATGATGTTCTTCAAGGTCTGTTAATGGAAGATTCTCCTCAAGAACTCAAGATCCCCTCTCGAAACATGCCAAGAGAGCCTTCCCTAACGCTAAGGGCCTAGCTCTCTAGACGCACTCATTTATCAGATTACAGAACTGATCAAGACCGTCCTACAATATTTGGTTCCAGAAAGTCTAGTCATCATCTGATGCAGATTCACAGGCACTACTAACAAAATGGGCGAGCTATAAGAAAAATTAAATAAGGTAGGGAAGCATGGAGAAAGTAAGTATAGACAGATATGGGGAATTTATGGAGATATAGAAGCCAAGCATTTTGAGTTAGTATGTCGACCATACTTATTAAATGGCAAGGCAGGTTAAATGAGATACGACAACTAAAGCATGGCCTCCTCATACAATTTCTTGGTTCAATCATGCAGGTGGCAGATAATGGGGTTTAAATGTTTTACCAACACAAAGACTGGTATAATAGACTGCTGAAAACTGATCACTGTTTATAGGAAAACCTTGCTCACAACAAAGCCTGAGCAAAATGTCATGACCACACATACAAGTTAAACAACATAAATCCAAATGAGAATAGCATCATGAGTGGCATAGTGATATTTTTACTACACATCTTTGTTTTTGTTAATGTTCCCGGAAGAATTCTGAACTATCTATCATTTTACTTAGCAAGCATCATCCTCACAAACTCCTCATAGTTGACCTGGCCATCACCATCAACATCAGCTTCTCGAATCATCTCGTCCACTTCATCATCAGTCAATTTCTCCCCCAGATTTGTCATCACATGTCGTAGCTGCACAATTGTTATCAGACATAATATGTGAGAGAGTTCAGGTAAAGAACAGGAGAGAAAAAAAACCGCTGTTTTTCACAATTTAAATTCCACTGACATAAAACTAAGCAACTGAAGTCCAGTTTTAAAGTGGTCTCCAATTCAAGGTTGTTGATTTCAGTAGTTCATGAGGGTATGATCTCTTTTACTTGGAGGCAATGGACGTCAAGCAAGACATAAAATTTTCTCAAAAGCCTAAAGTGGATACTTGTGACCTTAAAAATTAGGGATGTAAATAGATGGGATAGTTTGATTGGAAAATTTTGGTTTATCATGACCTGAAATTCACTCCCATAATCCAATAAAAGATGATGCCAAATCGGAAATCCGATGCATTGACACCCCTAGTGAAATTCCCACTGGTTTCCTACTTCTAACAAATTCTCGCTTAAAAAGAAAAATGACAATAGATGTAAAGTCCAGAATATAATGGTTGTTTACAAGTAAAATATGTTCTTGGAAAAAAAAAAAAAGGACGAAAAGAGATGGCTGCCATCTATAGCTGATTCATTACAATAAGAGGCGGACAAGAGGAATCTCAAAAAGCTTACCTCGGCAGCAGAGATGAAACCATTCTGATCCTTGTCAAAAACCTTGAAAGCTTCTTTTAGTTCCTCCTCAGAATCAGTGTCCTTCAAGAACATAAATTTTGAATTTAATAGTGCATACATATAAATGAAAGAAGTAGGCAGTCTTGCAAACTGACAGAAATTACAAGGTCTTTCTATGAAAAGACTTGAAATAAACGTCTTTCTAATAAAGTTAATATATCAATTATTCTGGTTTTGAACTGTATGCATTCTAAGGAGCATGTAAGGTTAAATAAATAACTAAAGGCGTCCTCAATGCTAATGGAAGAATGTTTCAGAAAAATGAAGTGCAAAGATTGGTTTCATATTGACATTGAATGGTCATTACATGAACTGTTTTACTCGCATAACTGCAAGTATATCCTGGCCGCCCAAAGTGTGATGGCTCAGTGGTTAAGCAGTGGCGGATGGTATCACTGGGTCATAGGCCGGTAACATCTGAGGTGGGAGGGGTTAAGGGATAAAATACACACACACGATTGCCTACAAACCAAAATGTACTATTTAGATTTCCTTTCATGGTCTTATAATCCTAATAAGCACTGAAAGAAAAGTTAATAATCTATTTGATTGCTTGTAAAAAAAAATTAATTATCTATTAGATTATCGATTTTCTAGAAAAAGATCAAAAGCTGCTAACTAGCCATTCATTTGGCGTCTAGATACTCCAATTTTTACTTTTAAAGTTCAAAATTTATTGAAACTGGAAAAATCACAAAAACTACCGATTTTAAGGCTGCCTTATAATAGAAGATCAATCTACATACAAAGGATCGAACGATATCTCCCATACTGGAGCTAACACATCAATTGTCAAAAGCAAGAAATATCTCGCATAACTGCAAGTATATCCTGGCCGCCCAAAGTGTGATGGCTCAGTGGTTAAGCAGTGGCGGATGGTATCACTGGGTCATAGGCCGGTAACATCTGAGGTGGGAGGGGTTAAGGGATAAAATACACACACACGATTGCCTACAAACCAAAATGTACTATTTAGATTTCCTTTCATGGTCTTATAATCCTAATAAGCACTGAAAGAAAAGTTAATAATCTATTTGATTGCTTGTAAAAAAAAATTAATTATCTATTAGATTATCGATTTTCTAGAAAAAGATCAAAAGCTGCTAACTAGCCATTCATTTGGCGTCTAGATACTCCAATTTTTACTTTTAAAGTTCAAAATTTATTGAAACTGGAAAAATCACAAAAACTACCGATTTTAAGGCTGCCTTATAATAGAAGATCAATCTACATACAAAGGATCGAACGATATCTCCCATACTGGAGCTAACACATCAATTGTCAAAAGCAAGAAATATCTGACATCTTTATTGAATAGATTCCTAACCCCTAACGCACCATTCCCAGTACACAGAATGGAAACACATGGTATTTTCTGAGATGCACGTAACTGATCCTAAGTTGAAGACTTTAAATAAAACTCAATAAACATATTTCCAGTTTTGAAAAAAAATATACCAAATTCATTTTTCTGGTTAAAAAGCTTGGGGTTGGAAGATTTTTCACAAATCACAATCTTTTATTATGTCAAATTAATGCTAAAATACTGGAGAGCAATCGTAACTCTTGTACTTACATGAACAGATCCATCCTGACACTTTCACATTAGAAAGGAATTTTAAGAAATTAGGGGAAAACAATTTTGTTCATGTGCATTAAGAAATCCATGAACATACAACTAAAGCTGTAATGTAAAAACTGAACAAATGAGATACTACAAATAGAAAAACACTTGAACTTGTCAAAGATCATTCACTGAAAGTAACTAAAATGTGGTTAAATTGAATAGCAATGCTTTGTCAGAAAATTTGCAACTATTGAGATACTGAAATATAAGCATTCAGTAACTTCAATTTTATTGCGAGCCGAAAAAGTAACATGTTTATCGAAGTGTGTTCAGATAAATTATAATTAAATATTTAAATACTTGAGAACACAACAATCTTGATTCTTGCACATGAGAATATACTGCAGTCTGACAACATGAGTTCTATGTAGATTGTAGAAACTAACAAATACCATGAAATCTTGGAAACTAAAGAGAAGAATTCACCTTCATTTTCCGTGCCATCAAATTCAAAAACTCTGGAAAATCGATAGTTCCATTTTGGTCAGCATCGACCTCATTGATCATGTCCTGGAGTTCAGCTTCAGTTGGATTCTGCCCTAGAGATCTCATCACTGTACCTAATTCTTTGGTTGTAATGCAGCCTGCAATAGAGAATTGCACATCAGCAGGAGAAATATGACAATCAACCACCCCATGTTAGACAAGGTAAATTTTCAGACTGGACCACAAAAATGAATCGAAGGGAAGAGTACACGCAAGAAAATTGTCTTAGGTTTCAAAACTTCCAACATTAGAAATCGTACATCAGAATAAGAATGGATCATAAAAGCATGATACAAATCAATTAGTTAAAAAAAAAACCATTCTAGTTGAATAAGTAGAAACGAAAGAAAAGTGAGGTGCAATCTGCTATACATTGTACATGATTAGGTCCCTTCTAACGCCACTAACAAACACAGGTTCAGTATTCTTCTCTCCCCTCCATGTCCTGGAAGAACTGAGCAATGCTCTTGTTTATTCAACTAGAAAGGACCTATTTTTATACAACATGTATGGTTTCTTCAACTAGACGATTTCCTTGAGCTATCTGTTTCAGAGTCTGTTTGTTAATTTTCTTTGACTAATTACTTTGCAACTTGTCTTTTGCTATGAAACAAGGCACTGCTAAAAAACAAAACCAAAAGCTCCCATACCCGCATGTAGCAAAGTGACAGTAGCAGTACCACATGTTTGGAAACTCTAATGGATACACTGTGCTTAAGTTCCAATTCTTCAATGCATGTCATGAGTGATGTTAGGCAAGATGTTAATAACATGTTATCTACAAGTAAAACTGTGAGTATCGAAATTATTTATAAGTAGACACGATGATAGTTCAATGTATGGGCGTGTCACGTATTTTGTAACTCTCTAGGAGTCATATTGATGTAGGATGGAATGGAGAGTTTTTCTCTCAGAAAAAAAAAAAAAAGTAATATGGCTCACCTATAAGGTGAGCATAGGGGAACACAGATTGGAAGAGAAAATGGAGACGGTCACCGGTGAACATATCCCACAAAAAATAGCAGCTCATGCAGGAAAACATTATCTGAATAATGGGATGAGATTTCGTGCTTTGCTAATGATAATGAAGGGAAGTATGGAAAATGATGTCGGAGCATAGACACGTATGAGGGGCGCACAGACGTCACGTCAGCATGGACGCCCCATCCTTCTTAGTCACAAAATTTTATAATGTTTCTTCATTTTATTATAATAAGGCTGGATTTTAACAATTTCCTTGCAAAACTAGTTAATGTTATGAACAGGGCCTTCTGTTAACATTGTAAACCCTTGTTTAGTTTGGAAAAAAAAATACTAAAGGATTAATCCAGATTTGGGTTATTTCTTCAAATCTGGTTTTGTGTTGTTTATTTTGGCATTGGTGTTCTGCCATTCTTGGCTTTGATTTACATTGATATATATGCACAAAGCAAGGTGCAATCATTGAGATTTTACCCGCTTTCATGGAGCAATTCCAAGATCAATAGTTAAAAACAAAGAGATCAAGGAGGTGAGATAACATCATACAAGATTAGGGCAGATGATGCACTAAGTTGTAGGGGCGTCGGGCGCGGAGGAAGTCTGCCAGCGCCCCGAACAACAAATGCATGACTAAAAAGTAATGTAATTTTTTTTCACACTTTTAAATGTTTCTTTAATGTTCCCAATTCATTCTAGTGCCCCTTCAATCCAAAACATCAACACAACGATAATGGGAAGTGGGAAACAACAAACATATAGCAAAGACGCAGTTCATGAATACATAACTGGATCAAACTCTCAATTTGACTATAATGATATTCATTTGCAAGTGTTTCTCACAAGCCATATGTCATAACCAACATAAATAAGGGTAAGTCATAATAAAATTTAACACATAACTAGTAATAACAATAAGTCAAATACCTAAACTAAGACCTAACAAGCCTATAGCCCATAAATAAACTAAGTTATCAAATGAAAAATTGGAAATTTTGTATTAATAAAAGATTTAAGTTACTAATTGGACATTAAATAATCCTAGGGTTGAAAACCGAACCGACTATTATCGGTTTCAAAAAATTTAATCCGAAACCGAACAGAACATGAAGTAAATCGAACCGATCTTAATTTATATAAACTGCAAACCGAACCGACCGACAATTTTTTGCTAAAACCGACAAAAAACTGAATCGACCGATTAAAGTAAACATATTATATTATTTTTACATATAGTATATATTATATATTATACATTCGGGTCGGTTCGGTTTTGATCGATTTAGTCAGTTTTTTGTTCAACCCTAAATAAACGTCTATTTTTCTTTAAAAAATGCAATTGACACCCCCAAGCACCTAGTGTTGTTGCATTTTAAGGTGCTAAAGGCAAGGCACCTTTTAAAAAACATAACATCACGGCGCACCCATAACAACACAGATGATGGCAGCAATGCTGAACCTAATAACTCACCACCGATCAAACATGCCGATCTCAGTGAAGTTTGGGGCTCGATTTTGTCAACCCAATGCATCAATCAGACAATCTGCACCCTCTATGTTGTGGTTGACCACAGCTTGAATTTGTTGGCGCCAAGGCCGATGACAGGCCCTTAGCACCTCTTTGCAGTACGCCTAATGCCTGGTACATTCTATTGTGTGCGGGCCTTGATCAGTGAGATCATTCAATCAACAATATATGCAATCCATCCTGCTGAAACCAGAACTTACAAGGATGAAACCCATCTAATACAAGCATAAGAATGGATATGTTGGGAACTTGGGATGCTAACAAGGAATTTGTTTGAGTTATAGATTTTTTCGCCATCAACCTTACAAATTATTTCAAAAACTAATCTCCCTTTGGAAAAGTTACATTATTAAGTTTTTTGGTAAACCATGGTGTGACATGTTTAGAAAGAAAGATTCCACAGAACTTAGTGGGTTTGTCTTAGATAAAGAACACTCACATGATTCAAATCAAACTTTTGCAAAGCTAGGATGGATTGATGAACTTGGAAGCATGGCAAATTACCAGGGTGTTGGAAATTTCCACCTTAGAAGAGCTGACCTGTTTCTCACACTCTGGATGATAATGTTTGGGTCTGGGTGAAAGAAGCAAGGCCTGCGGCACCACCTCACAGCGTGCCCACGAGATTGACAGCCAACAGACATGTCTTGAGCAACAACATTTTCCCCAACTTAAACACTGGCGGGTCCGTTTTTTACCAATTGGGATCTACCGAAGGCCTTGTCGCGCCGCTGGTGAGATGAGTCCAATTCTTATTAACTTCGCACGAAGCTACTTAATGTGGGACTAATTGCACACTCAAATCAAGCCACATCGATAACTCATTTATAAGACCTGAGATGGAGATGAAAGCTCATCAAGACCTCCTCCTCCTAATGGAGGCTATTCCAAGACTATTTCCAGATATCCAATCACCAAACAAAGAAAGAAGCAAATCAACTAAATGCGTCAAGAATAGAAAAGATCGGCAGTATCGATCAATATTTCCACTTGAATCACACATTTTCTAGGTCTCAACTAGAGTAAAAACCATCTAAACAAAGCAACCTTTAGGGTTTCGAGGAGAAATCGAAGACAAAAAAAAAATAGATCAACAGGTAAGGAACAGAGAGAGATGGTACGTACCATCGCCGTCCTTGTCAAAGAGACTGAAAGCTTCCTTGAACTCGGAGATCTGCTCTTCAGTCAGTTGTTCGGCCATTTTTCTCTCGGTTCTGCTCTTCAAACAAACAGAAAACAAGACTCACAAAGAAAGAGAGAGAGTTTATGGTTATGGTTTTGGTTTTGGTTTCGGTTTCAGGTTATAGTTATGGTTATGGTTTTGGTCGGAAAAATATGTGTGTGTTTTGGGATGAAAGAGTTGGAATGGAAAGTGATGAGTGCCTGTGTGGGGATGGGATGGGAGGTGTTTTTGTGTGCAATTTCTTAGCTCTACTTCTTACGGATATCTAGAACCGACGACCCACCCACGCGCCACATGTCAGCTCTTTGCTCAAATCGAATCAAAATAATCAACGATTCTAGCTGGCCTGGGTGGCTACCTGGACCTCCTTGGCACGTGCGCCTGGGAGAGTCCAAGGCACGTGATGGTGGATCTTGGAGGGAGTTTCAGCAGCCTATTTTTCCCCAATTTCGAAATCCATCGCATCCTCCCCAATTTCGAACAGAGAGTTCAACAGGAGTTTCAGGAGTTCCATCGCTTCCTCCCTCCCCATCGAAGAAGAAGCTCCATCGCACCCTCTCTCCCCATCGACGATTCCACCGAGAAAAGAATCGAGAGAAGAAGCTCCCCATCGCACGAAGAAACCAGATAATGTAAGATCTAGGGTTTTTGGTTTCATTTCTTCTTGTGGGGTTCTAGATCTAGGGTTTAATAGAACTACAAATTTGAGAAATTAAAGTTCATATTGCAAGTTATTTGAGATGCATCTCATTTTTTCTATACGCAGATATTGGTTGGTGTTAGGCTTGTGATAGCCAACCGTAAAAAACCCATCACATCCCTTTTCATGGATATTGGTTCAAAAAGATTAATGCAGAATGATAGGGCGTCCCCCGCTATAAGCGATGCGCTGCACCTACGCTCGGGTGTAGTGACAAATGAGCAAGGCGCGCTGCAGCGGCGCCCGGCTGTAGTGTTAAATAGGCAAGGGTTCTCGCACCTTTCTGGATGGGGGCGAGTAAAGAAGCTAGTCCAGGTTAGAGCTAGAGATGGAATGATTAGATTAGCCTCTTGGAACATAGGAACCTTGACGGGAAAGACAATAGAATTAGTGGATGTCCTGCGTAGGAGGAAAGTAAACATAGTTTGTCTTCAAGAGACAAAATGGAAGGGGAACAAGGCTAAAGATTTAGGAGGAGGGTTCAAACTCTTCTATTCTGGTAAAGATGGCACTAGGAACGGGGTGGGAATAGTGGTAGATAAAGTTTTTAAGGATGCAGTAGTCGACGTTAGGAGGTTTGGGGATAGAATCATAAGTATTAAATTAGCTTTAGAACTAGAGATAGTGCATGTTATTAGTGTGTATGCACCCCAAGTGGGTTTGGACGAGGAGACTAAGAAGGATTTTTGGGACTCTTTAGAGGAGTTAGTTCTTGGAATTCCCTCTTCCGATAGGGTTTTCATAAGCGGGGATTTGAATGGCCATGTCGGTAAGGATAGAGTTGGGTATGAGAGGGTACATGGAGGTCAAGGCTTTGGGGATCGAAACACCGCGGGGATTTCTATTCTAGATTTTGCGTTAGCTCAGGATTTTGGGATCGTAAATACTTTTTATAAGAAGAGGGAAGACCACTTGGTGACCTTTGCGAGTGGGCGTAATAGAAGTCAAATTGATGATTTTCTTGTGAAGAGACACGATTTAGGTAGGTGTAAAAATTGTAAGGTTATACCAGGAGAGTGTCTGACATCCCAACATAGGCTGTTAGTTCTCGATTTTTGTCTTAAGAGTAGGGGTCGTATTGCTATAGAACAGGTTAGACCGAGAATTAAGTGGTGGACCTTACAGGGAGATGTGTGCCAAAGATTTAGAAAGAGGATTTTGGGTGGCCAGTCAGTTTCAGTGGGTGGGGAGAATCTAGAACCAAAGGATAGGACTAGTAGCGCGGATCTTTTTGAACATTTGGCGAACCGAATAAGAAGATGTGCGAATGAAGAGTTAGGACAGGCCAAAAGAGGAGGTTTCTATGGTAAGGAGACATGGTGGTGGAACGCGGATGTGCAACAAACCATTGCGGAAAATAAAAGATGCTTTAAGGCGTGACAAAAAGATAGGTGCCTAGAGTCTTATGAGCTTTATAACAGGCTAAAAAGTTGAGTAGTAGAGCAGTAGGGGAAGCTAAGAAGAGAGCGTATGATGCTCTTTATAATAGGCTAGGTACGAAGGAACGGGAGAAGGATATTTTCAAGATAGCGAAGGCTAGAGAACGAAAAACTAGGGACTTGAGTCATGTTAAGTGTGTTAAGCATGAGGATGGAAGAGTCTTAATGCAGGATAAAGCTATTTTAGATAGATGGAAGGATTACTTTTGGAACCTACTCAATGGAACACATGTAGGGGAGTTAAACTTGGAGGGGTATGCTTCACAGGAAGGGAGAGATCGCGTGTTCCATCGCAGAGTTAGTGCCACATAAGTGAGAGAAGCTTTAAAAAGAATGAAGACAGGGAAGGCCGTTGGACCGGATGATATACCAATTGAAGCATGGAAATGTCTGGGAGAAGTTGGAATTCAATGGCTAACTAAGCTCTTTAATAGGATTTTGGAAACTAGAAAAATGCCAGATTCATGGAGGCATAGCATTGTGGTACCAATTTATAAGAACAAAGGGGATATCCAAAATTGCTTGAACTATAGAGGGATAAAGCTTATGAGTCATACGATGAAACTTTGGGAGAGGGTTATAGAACAAAGACTTAGGAGTTTAACCACGATTTCAGATAATCAATTTGGATTTATGCCAGGTAGGTCTACTACGAAGGCCATCTTCCTGCTTAGGCAAACTGTAGAAAAATATCGAGAGGCACGTAAGAGTTTGCATATGGTTTTTATTGATCTGGAGAAAACATATGATAGGGTCCCCAGGGAGTTAATTTGGTGGGTGCTTGAAAGGAAGAAAGTGTCTCAATGTTATGTCGATATCATTAAGGATATGTATGAAGGGGCTGTAACAAGTGTTCGCTCAGTAGGTGGGATGTCTAGTGAATTTCCAGTGACAGTAGGACTACATCAAGGGTCGGCGTTAAGTCCATATCTCTTTGCTTTGGTCATGGATGAATTGACGAGACATCTGCAAGAAGATGTACCTTGGTGCATGTTATTTGCAGATGATATTGTCTTAATGGATGAGACTAGTGCAGGTTTAGGTCAGAAATTAGTTAAGTGGCAGGAGGCTTTAGAGAGTAAAGGTTTTAGAATTAGCCGTTCGAAGACGAAGCATCTAGTGTGCAACTTTGGGTGTGAACCAAGAGGGAGAAGTAATGCAATTGAGATCGAAGGTGTCGAGGTCCCGGAGTGTGAGGCTTTTCGATATCTAGGGTCTATAATTCAAAAGAATGGGGCTATTGGAGCAGATGTAGACCACAGGGTTAAAGTTGGTTGGTTGAAATGGCGAATGGCGTCAGGAGTATTGTGCGATAGAAGGATGCCTGCAAGGCTAAAAGGGAAATGCTATTAGACAATTGTTCGACCAGCCATGCTATACGGTTCAGAATGTTGGGCTACTACGGGACAACATACGCATAGGATGGCAGTAGAAGAAATGCGTATGTTAAGGTGGATGTGTGGTAAAACTCGTAAGGATAAAATTAGAAATGAAAGAATTAGGAGATACTTAGGTATAACGCCCATAGAGGAAAAAATTAGAGAAAGATGTTTAACTTGGTTTGGTCATGTGCGGAGGAGACCAAGCACGGCGCCAATTAGAAAATGTTTAGATTGGCAAGTTAATGGAGGGTGTAGACGGAGGGGACGACCGTTGAAAACTTGGATGAAGATGGTGAATGAAGATATCATTGAGCTTGGATTAGGTGAGGAAATGTGGGAAGATCGCATTGCTTGGAGAACCAAAATTCATGTAGCCAACCCCGAAAATCTCGGGAATGGGCTTTGATGATGATGATGATGATGATGATGTATGTGAGTTTTAAGAGCAGTAGTTTTTTAAGTTCTAATTTTCTTGTTTTCAGCAGAAATAACTAGTTTTAACTAATTTATTATTGATGGATCTCTTTTGTTTTTTTAGTTATGTAGAACTGAATTTACATCAGTAATGGGGAAAGTTGTTGCAGACCCATTTTGCCTAAGCTGATCAATTGACTCTTTTTCACTTGGATCTTCTAGTGTTATCTTTGTCATGATTTCAATTAATCTGTTATCAATGTTTTTCATTAACTTCTATCTTAATCTCCCCAATGCATGCATGAAGTCCCAAACCTCAACTTCGACTACCTACAAACTGCAAGCTTAGTTGCACTTACAATGACGAAGATGCAAATGCATGTTATGTATATACTATATACTGTAAGAGTTCTTCAAGCTTAGTTGCACTTACTTTTCACTGTAAGAGTTCTTTTCAAATATATACTCATCTTAGCTAACACACACCTATTTCGTTAGGGATGGTAATGGTTATATTTGAAATCATATTTTTTTATAATGATATTTTCAAATATATACAAGTAGCCATTGCTGATTTTCTGAATAGCTTATTGGTTTTGTGCTTGATTTCAGTACTCGGTTCAAGATTTACTCTTCAAAACGTATTACTTTACTTTAAGAATTTAATTCATGGCAATAGTACTAGAGTACTTGAATGTATTTCTGGCTATGAGTGTTGTTGCTTTCTATCGAAATAGAAAGCATTCTGGCTATGAGTGTTGTTGTTACTTGAAAAGAGCATTCTGTCGAAATAGAACTACATGGTTTTCTTTAAAGCCTGCCTCATTATTGTTTATCTTCTTCATTTCTTTCAAAACTTTCTAAGATCTATTCTTGTTGAACATCTCGTTATACTAGCTCGGACCTAGTATCGGCACCGTTCTCTCGAATAGTTTACAGAAATGTCTTTTGAAAATCTTGTTTTATTTACAGTAGTGTATTCTTTTGTTTGTATAGTTTACAGAAATGCATTAGTGTATTATTTTGGGGATGAAATCGAATTGGGGCTGAAATTTAAGAGGGAGGGAGGGAACAATCTCCCTCATCACACAATGACTGTTTTTCATCTTCTCTGTTCGATTTGGTGATAAAAATCAAGTCTTTATCTTCTTCTCCTTTGGTTTTAGCTTGGGTCGACTTGCTTGAGTCTGATGAAAAGCAAACAATGAAAGGGGTATTAGGGTTGGGTTGGGTTTGAATGATTGTGCTTCATTTTGTGATTTTGAGGATTTTTGCTTCATCTTGTGCTTTTCCTTGTATTGTGCTTCATCTTCATTTTGCAGGTTCTTGAAATATTCCTTCTTCAAAGCAAGCAAACACTATAGTCTTCTTACAGAGGCTTCAAAAACATGTATGAAATTGCTACCATGTAAAATTGCTATAGTCTTCTTATTATGAAATTGCTACCATGTAGAATTTATGAACCCATGGTAATGGGGTTTTCAAATCCCAAGCTGATTTGAGACATGGGTTTTAATGATTTTGTGAAGAAAAAAAAAGGGCAGGAGAGACTGTAACCCATGATGGGGTTCTCTGGTTTTATGAGAAAAACCTCACTTTTGTAGATTTTGGTGTTTTTGTTGGAAATGGGAATCTGGGTTTTGTTTCATTTATTTTGTTTGCAAGTTTTGGATCTTGAGGTGGGTCTAGTTGGGTGTATTTTGATGTTCTCAGTGGATGCTCTGTTTCAATGATAAAATGTGTTTTGTGTTTTTACCAGCTTTCTCTTCATAGAAAATCTAGACGCAGAGAGTGATATTTCCTCATATTGTAAGATTATTCTGTTTCTAGCACAATTTTATTCCCTCTAGTTCTTTTAATTATGTTAGAACTGTTGATTATAGATGTTGATGTATTTTTGGTTTCCACAATCAGGGTGAAATTCAGGAGATCCTTATAGATGGAATGCAAGAAAAGTTTCCACTAGGAGGGCTCCATTTTGAATCGAGAAGCTACCAAACGTCTACTCTTGTTAACGACAAGATTGTAAGGAATTCGATTATCCTCTATGGAATATTTGATCTATTCCTTGCATATATGTTCATTCTAAGATGTTCCTTGCAATCATCTTTATATAAAATTTGCACATATTTTTGTCCAGTATGTGATTGAAGGATTGGATGATGAAGCAAATTCATTACTTGGTATTCGGATCTTTGACAAATTATCAGGCAAATGGTGAGTTTTGGTATGTTGTATTGCTGCATTTTCAATCTGGATGTAATATTTAGTAAATTGATTTCTAGTAAAATTGGCAGGGAGAGTCCTGTGGTATTGGGTATAAAACCCAGCTTTTGCAAGGGTCATTCAGCATTGCTTGTAAATAAAGACAGAAATTTGATCCTCAAAAGGGAATCTGCACCAGATGATTGCATCTGGTTGCTTGAGGTTAGCATCCAATGTAAAGTGATGTCAATATTGTTTGAACAAATATAACACAGCTCCCCCGTCATGTTCATGAGTTGCCTTTGTAAGTGGATGGAGCTTCATGAACATGACGAGAACCTGTGTTATATTTGTTCAAACAATATTGACACCACTTTACAAAAGTTTACCAGGAGTGCCTTGAATTGATTGCCACCCTAGTAGCATTTCCATCATTCTTACCTCACATTTCAGCATATGCAAACACTAACCAGCTCCTATCTTCATGTAATGCAGGAAAAAGCTGAAGTTGAACTTAGAAAAATGAGGCAAACCCTTGGATTCCATCTTTGTAGACTCAGAAGAAGAGCTTTTTAAAATGTTTAAAATGCTCAAAGAATGAAAACAAGGGTGAAGGCGAGGCAGTGGATGATTTGAAGCTCAAAGATAGCAAAGATAGTGGTGATACTCATGAAGCTGAATCATGGACTGATGCAGAAACTCTACTTCTTTTGGAATCTGTTTCGAAGCATGGAGATAACATGAACCTTGTTGCTCAAAATGTTCAAACCAAGAAGATATCTGACTGCATCTCAAAGCTTATACAGTTGCCTTTCGGAGATCTTATGCTGAGTACAGTTAATGGAATGTGTGATTACAGTAGCTCAAAGATAGCAAAGATAGTGTTGTAACTCTTAATTTGTTAAAATGTTGTAACTGTATTTGATGTTATAGGATGTAAATGGATGAGATTTTTATCTGGAACTGATAGTGTCGAATGCACTTTGGGATTTGGTGTAATAACTACGTGTTATTGTTTCTATACTACTGTCATAATTAATAGGAAATCCATTAGTTTCCTCTTTTTACAGGCTTTGTATGTGTTGTTCATGTTCAAGTAATGAGAACAAAGATGTGTTGTTTATGTTCAAGTAATCAAATTTGGATTCATGGCTGATGCATCTGTGGGAGCTCATTGATAACAATGTATGGAAAATGTTGGAGCTTTTCTGATGCACATCTAGCTTTTGAAGAGATACCCACTAAACCATCAACTAAAACACAATCACAAATCAAAATGAAGGATACCCACTGTAAAATTTTCAAAACATTAATACCCAAATCAGTGAAACACCCAAAAAAAATCAGCATCCAATTCAGCAACATTTCAACATCCAACAATATTTTAGCAACAATTCAGCATCCAACAATTTAGCAACAAAACTCAGCGACAAAAACTCTGCAAAAAATTTCAGCATCCAAATCCAAAATTTCAGCATTCAATTTCAGTCTCATGGCATACAAAATAACAAAACTCAGTCTGATATCACACAATTTCCTTTAACCTTTTCACAGAATTTTCTGTAACATCTGATATCACAGAATTCAAACAAATCAACCACTTAACTTCAGCAAATTCAACAAATTCAGCATTTACAGAATTCAGCAAATTCAAACAAATCAGCAAATTCAACAAATCAAGAGAATTCAGCAAATTCAACATTTTCAGCATCTTCATTTTTCATCATTCAGCATCTTCACTGCTTAAACTCATCATTTTCAGCATCTTCACAACATTTTCAGCATTTTGACAACATCTTCACAAAATTTTAATTTTCAGCAACTCATCATTTTCAGCAACTCATCTTGAAGGTGGTGGCTGCAAAAACAAATAAATAAAATATAAATAATAGCACTGCAAAAATAACAACAATACTAAGAAATAGTGTGACCCCTTGGTTTATATACCTGTGACATCAATGAAAAATATTGATCCATGAATGAGATTGGAATACCAGATTGTGACCCCATTGTTTCATCCTTCAAGTTAACAAATACAAATCATAAGTGAACAATCATAAGTGATAGTACGCGTCAGTAAATATATTAAATTCAAACCTGTGTATTTGGATTTAATGAATGAGGTGTCAAATTGTTCCCTCCCTCCCTCTTAAATTTTAGCCCCAATTCGATTTCCCCAATTCGATTTCAGCCCCAAAATAATACACTAATGCATTTCTGTAAACTATACAAACAAAAGAATACACTACTGTAAATAAAACAAGATTTTCAAAAGACATTTCTGTAAACTATTCGAGAGAACGGTGCCGATACTAGGTGCGAGCTAGTATAACGAGATGTTCAACAAGAATAGATCTTAGAAAGTTTTGAAAAAAAAGAAGAAAAGTTTTAAAACAAGATCAAGACATTTTTGTAGTCATTGCACCACATCAATTAGTCCTCGTCCAAGTCAGAGAATATTGTCCAAGTTCAATATTAAAATACTTGTAAACTCTGATCTCTACTACTTGGCTTTGTGTTCAAACCCCATTTTTACCCAATATTTTGACCAAATCATCTTGCAGACACCATCTTGAATTCTTAAACCTAATACATACATGTACAAACATCTGAATCCATAAATGGTTCTTTGAGTATTTTAATGAGGCATGCTTGATTAAATTTATGATCAGATCACACTAGGTATTAAAGTATATATAAAGAAACACTACCCATTCAATCTCTAAAGTAGTATATATACATTCAAGTACTTCCCATTTTGAGAGAAGAAAGCAACAACACTCATAGCGAAAAATACAGAGAGAAAAAAAAATCATGTAGTTCTATTTCGACAGAATGCTCTTTTCAAGTAACAACAAGATTTTCAAAAGAATACACTACTGTAAATAAAACAAGATTTTCAAAAGACATTTCTGTAAACTATTCGAGAGAACGGTGCCGATACTAGGTCCGAGCTAGTATAATGAGATGTTCAACAAGAATAGATCTTAGAAAGTTTTGAAAGAAATGAAGAAGATAAACAATAATGAGGCAGGCTTGAAAGAAAACCATGTAGTTCTATTTCGACAGAATGCTCTTTTCAAGTAACAACAACACTCATAGCCAGAATGCTTTCTATTTCGATAGAAAGCAACAACACTCATAGCCAAAAAAACATTCAAGTACTCTAGTACTATTGCCATGAATTAAATTCTTAAAGTAAAGTAATACGTTTTGAAGAGTAAATCTTGAACCGAGTACTGAAATAAAGCACAAAACCAATAAGCTATTTAGAAAATCAGCAATGGCTACTTGTATATATTTGAAAATATCATTATCAAAAAATATGATTTCAAATCTAACCATTACCATCCCTAACGAAATAGGTGTGTGTTAGCTGAGATGAGTATATATTTGAAAAGAACTCTTACAGTGAAAAGTAAGTGCAACTAAGCTTGAAGAACTCTTACAGTATATAGTATATACATAACATGCATTTGCATTTTTGTCATTGTAAGTGCAACTAAGCTTGCAGTTTGTAGGTAGTAGAAGTTGAGGTTTGGGACTTCATGCATGCATTGGGGAGATTAAGATAGAAGTTAATGAAAAACATTGATAACAAATTAATTGAAATCATGACAAAGATAACACTAGAAGATCCAAGTGAAAAAGAGTCAATTGATCAGCTTAGGCAAAATGGGTCTGCAGCAACTTTCCCCATTACTGATGTAAATTCAGTTCTACATAACTAAAAAAACAAAAGAGATCCATCAATAATAAATCAGTTAAAACCAGTTATTTCTGATGAAAACAAGAAAATTAGAACTTAAAAAACTACTGTTCTTAAAACTCACATACAAAAAAAAGAAAAAAAAAATATCTGCGTATAGAAAAAATGAGATGCATCTCAAATAACTTGCAATATGAACTTTAATTTCTCAAATTTGTAGTTCTATTAAACCCTAGATCTAGAACCCCACAAGAAGAAATCAAGAAGAAATGAAGCCAAAAACCCTAGATCTTACCTTCTCTGGTTTCTTCGTGCGATGGGGAGCTTTTTCTCTCGGTGGAGTCGACGATGGGAAGGGAGGATGCGATGGAGCTTCTTCTTCGATGGGGAGGGAGGATGCGTTCGAGCAAAAAACCAAAGCCAAGCTTCGAAATAAGGTTTCTCTCGGTGGAGTCAACGATGGGGAGGGAGGATGCGATGGAGCTTCTTCTTCGATGGGGAGGGAGGAAGCGTTGGAACTCCTAAAACTCCTGCTGAACTCTCTGTTCGAAATTGGGGAGGATGCGATGGAATTCGAAATTGGGGAGGATGCGATGGAACTCTCTGTTCGAAATTGGGGGAAAACAGGCTGCTGAAACTCCCTCCGAAATCCACCATCACGTGCCTTGGACCCTCCCAGGCGCACGTGCCAGGGAGCGTCCAGACAGCCACCCAGGCGCTCGACCCAGGCCAGCTAGAATCGTTGCAAAATAATACCACTATCTATCTCTCAGTCCTGCAAATCACCGCGAGGGGTCCAGCATCTCCTTTAAGCCCAACCTGATTCCCTTTTGCATAAATAATTTACTAATTTATTGACATACTTTTTTAAAGAAAAATCCATTTATGCCCTACTACTTGTCACAAGGGCAAGTGCTCCCACTGATTTTTCAAAAAAAAAAAAAATTTACATATAATTTTACACTTTTTTTTTGTAACTTTAATACCAATTTGATTTTCCCCATCTTGGACCCATTTTCTTTCCCTATCTGTTGCGGCTTTCCTCTTTGCCTCGCTGACTTGATCACTTCCAATTTCTCTACATACAAAAAGCAACTTCAACGGGTACTTATCTTCTTCAATTGATTGTTTTGACTTGAAAAATCAAATTTTCATAAGCAATTTGTTAACTTTTGATTGATTGTCTGTAGTTCATGGTAAAAATTGCATCTTTTTGTGTTTCCTTGTAATCTTATAATTGATAAGGGTTTTGGCCAAATTGAGGCATATTATGAAGTGGGGTTTTAATGGAATTGTGTTTATGGTTTGATTTTGTTGAACTCCATTGAAAGAGTGAAACTTTTACAACCCTAAAAAAGAAACTCAATAACAGACCACCGAGTAAACCTATTTGATGTATCATGCTCTTAGTTGTGTAACATTCACAAAAACTGATAGATTGAATAAATAAAGAGTAATTCTAGGGAGCCCGCGTTGGTAGCCTGGGTTACTGTCCAGACCCTCCTGGGCACGTGCCTGGGAGGGTGTTTGGCACGTGAACCCATGCCCAAATCTGCTTCCTCTTTGGCAAGCTCCAACCCCTCGGCTCCAAGAAGAAAAACGAATATGCTTCCTCTCTGGCAAGCTCCTCCTGTGCAAGCTCCTCCTCTTTGGCAAGGGAAGGGAAAATTGAGCTTTGAAGACGATACAGGAAAGGGAAAATAAAATAGAATTTCAGCTTACACAGATATAGGAAAGGGAAAATTGCTTCAATTACAAAAGGGAGTGATCACATTATGAAGATAAACATAGTTATGAAGACGATACAGATCGCGAAAACATTACCAAAAGGATCCATAGATGCACTTCCAGAGCACACCTTATCTTCTGCAAAAAAAACACCACAAGAAAATCTTGTTCCCAATTTAAATCCTTCACTCAAGGAAGAGGCAGAATCTCTGTACACCCTTTTGTAATGCGAACAATTTAGATCTTTTGGATCAAAACCCATTTCCAAGTTCTCAACATCATCAACAAACCAACAGGAAGAAACTTGTTTCATGTTCTCTTCTCGAGGTTCAGACAAAGCTTTACAACCATTGAAATTACTAGTGCAGTTGTAAGGGGTGGAAGATATGGGTCTTTTCAAGCTTGAACAGTTGAAGAGGAGAAGTGAGTTAAGTTGTGGAGTTGAAGGAAACCCAGCAGTGAGAAGGGTTGGAGAGATGAAATGGAGTGAAGAATTGCTTGTAGAAACAAAGAATCTACTTTATGCCCTGTTATTAGATTTGGGCCTGGGTTCACGTGCCAAACACCCTCCCAGGCACGTGCCCAGGAGGGTCCAGACAGTAACCCAGGCTACCAACGCGGGCTCCCTAGAATTATTCATAAATAAGAGACAACCTGCAAAAAGAAAAAAAGCTATCTAATTGGGTAAACCCAAGCAAAGCTTGTATCTTGTAAGATTGGTGAACTACCAGTTGTTAATCATCCTACCAATTGCCACCACTTCAGTTGAGAGAGCATTTTCTGTTATGAATATAGTAAAAAATCGATTATGTAATCGAATGAGAAAAGATTGGATGAATGATTGTTTGGTTACATATATTGAAAATTAAGTTTTTTTTATTAAATTGACAACGAAGTAACCATGAAATGACTTTAGGGTATGAAAATGTGTCGAAGCCAATTGTAATGTTTTTTTTTATTCTAACTGGGGAGGGGGAGGGAGAGTTTTGGGTATTCATTTTATGGATGTAGATGTTTAAGTATTTAAATTATGTACATCCAAGGTGACCTTCATCCATTTTTTAATAAATTTTTTTATTAGACTAGCTAGATATAGTTTTGTTAACCAATTGAGGTTTTGTATAGTTATTTATATAGTATTCAAATAAAAAATGTTAAAGTAATTAATTATTATATTATTGTTATTTAACTATGACTCCTCACTTTGCCCCCTTCAACAAAAATTTCGCCTTTGTCACTGACTTGTCGCAAATCAAATATTTTTTTTGTATGCTAAAAATCAGATCAGTCTTGTATGTAAACTTGTTAGGAATGACAATTTCAACTCACTTCAAGTTCACCAAACCTAAATATGTTAGTATTTACACGTTTCACTTCTTTGGGAAAAGCCATATTTTTCTCAAGAATGCCAAGATCATTTCATCAAATGGCTTTTTTCTAACCAAAATGTATAGTATTTATTCATAACTTTTGTATAGGCTCAACAACCCTAACAAAACCAATAGACTAGAAATTGAAATGTTGATATTTGTAGAAGCCATGGACATATAGCTAAAACACAAGTAGATCCAAACATACAGACAATGACAACAAAAAAAGAACCAAAAACTCATCCATCAAACACAACAAAAGAGAAGAAATGAACAAGACTAAGGGCCTCTTTGATAGCGCATAATGGATTTTGACAAAAATCTTCATTTTTTGTGAGAATCCATTCCAGAGAAAACACCAAAATGGATTCCACAGTATGTTGTTTGATTGAGACATGAAAATTTTTCATGGAACTGTTAACAATTTAACGAAAAATTGAATATATAACATAGTAAAAACAAAAACAAAAACAAAACTCAGTCAAGGTTTGGTCAATTGTCAACTCCGATCAACAAACAACACTAGTCAATAGTCAAGCATGGTCAATAGAGTTTATTTTCCTTGGCTTCCATTATTTGGGAGTGAGAATGAATTGGACTTGATGGAAAATAGCCTAAGTTGACATTTCTATTTCTTAGAGACAACATTAGCCATGGAAAATTATTTGGCTATCAAACGACCTTAACACACATTCAAGGCAGAATGGATTCATTTTCCATGGAAAATGTGTGTATCAAATAGACCATGAACTAGAGTGTTTTCCTCCATGAACTCCATGTCCCATGGAATTTCCCCAAAAGTTTGACATAGACAAAGGACCCCAAATTCAACATTCAAAACAGATGTTGAAGCAAGGAAATTTGTTGGTGCATTCATTTCCACAATATCTTGGTTACCATCAATTTGGTGAACTTTTGTAAATGCTTGGTTCAATTCTGTATCGATGGACAGAGCTTTGAGTTTTGTTCCTTAAACAACCACCTACAAATCACTTTGAAAGTTTGAATATTTAACTTTTTTTTTTATATTAAGAGACATAACAATCTTAGCCCTTCTCAAAGACCAATTCTATCAATTAGTTTGTTTGCCAATAAACTTATTAAAACCACAGATGCATCAGCCAAAGTGATCTTTGAAGGTCCCCCCCAATTCCAAAGTCATTTCTTTTGCTCTTGTTGTCGATGTTAAGAGTGATCTGTACAAAATCAAGAGGGGACAACATATGGCGTTGTTCATGTTTTTGGGGTGTGGTGTAAACCTTGACAGTGTTCTTAGAAAGGAAGATTTTAATATCATTCATGGCGTGCAAGAGGAAAAAGTTAGCATCCCAAACAATTATATTTGAAACATTAGTGTGCCAAAGGAGCCAACAGATATTAGCAAACAAAGTGTTGGGTCGATGAATAACATCAACGACACAAAAAAAATTTGGAAGACGAGCTGGGTTTTTAAGAACATCCCGTAACTATCTTAGAATAACATGTCTCTGGCTCGAACCATGGACTTGTGGTTCCATCTGACACAGTTGTTATCCTTCCACCCTTTACCCCTAGAGTCAATGTCTTTAGCAAAACCATGCATGCCTACGACATTCCAAACTTTGCTAGCCCATTATAGTCCCGAAGAATATGTTTAAGTTGTTTCCTCCATCTTATCACGACTTTCGCATAAGGGGTTGGTGCGACACTTCCTTTAAAAATGAGGAGGTTACAAGATAATCCATCATAGGCACATATCCAAGTGAGGAGGTTCTTTCTTATAGATAGCAAACTCTTATTGAGGCATTCGATCTTTCTCAAACCTAGGCCAACTAAGTGTGATGGGAAATATAAACATCCCAATTGATTAGGTGTAGCTTTCTTTTTCCCCAAGCACTATCCTAACCAAAGCTCTTGCAATGTTGGTCGATAAGATATGAGCATATGAAGGTAAAAGTTGTGATCTTGTGTCATAGATAGGTAAAACATCAAGGTAAAATTAATTATGTCGATTTTGATAAAAAAAATAAAATAAAACCTTCCATTTCCAACTACGGAGTCTGTTCCATCTTTTCTCTAATATCATGGTGCAAGGTTTTGTCAAATTTTGGTATGCATAAATATCTTTCTGTTTTGGCCCAAAGGGGAATCTTTAAAATTTTAACAACAATCTCCTTGTGTTTGTAGTTAACATTGCCGAAGATGATATTGGACTTGTTGAAAATGATGTGTTGTCCCAAATCATTGGTGAATCACAATAGATTTTATTTTACTATCAATAAAAGAGGAGAGTCGGTGAAAAACAAGCGACACATTAGTTCACCCTCTTTAAAAATTGGATACTTACTGATGTAGTCGATTCCTACTCTCATTAATTGCTGCTCACCTAGACCTGCATAAGTAGCAAATGTGAGCAAAAAACCACCGTGTGGCGGCCAATGACACTCTGATGCTTAAGTTAGATAAGGCTTAGGATAGGCTTAAAACTGTAAATTGAGATTATGTAGCACACCTCTTGTTCATCGACCTTATCTCCCTTTTATAGTATAGGAGTCTTTATTCGGCTAGGCCTTTGGTGGCGTAGTTTAGGGAAAAAGATCTTGTTGGAGATCCTTTCCTATTGGGAGTTGCCCATGTGGGATAGCTTTCCTACACGACTCATGCTCCTAAATCTGCGGGAGAGGTTTCCCTTTCTGAGTGTTGTCCATGCAAGGAAGTTTCATTGCCCGACTTATACTCTAATATATGTTTCCTAGTCGAATCCAATGTGTTGTTGGCCTGCCTGTCTTGGGTAGATCTCTCAAGTGCTTGCCTTAGAGGTCTTACGAGCATTGGGCATGACCGTGTGATGTGTGGGCTTAATGGCTCATTGCAACTCGGATCCGACTACCTGGATCCTGCCAATAATGGGTTTGGTGTTGTTTGGGCCTATGTAGATTGAGCATGCAATCGGGTGTGCTTTATTCTGTTGACGAGATTATCATGACATGTGTACAGTGCTAATCAGAGGATGGTTTGATGTATCATTAGCTACTCCCCCCGAGTTAGTGGGTCGTCTTATCGGTCTACTAGGTCATTTCATGAAGCAACAATGCACTCATGATGATTGAGTCTGAGTTGTTTCCTCAAGCAACGAATTGCATTAATTGAGCGTGCGTCAACTTGAAAACAGGAAAGGCGGGAGTTCAGTTTTTTATATAGATATCTTGCATGTGGAGTATAGCCCCGTTTACTCTTTTGATCTCGGAGATTCTGTTTTGCCAGATTGTCTTTTGTGGCTTTGACTTCACTTAACCTTTGTATTCGAAAGTTTGTACTTTCTTTTATGGCGGGCCAAAATAAGCTTCCTGATGAACTGTTCGCTAAGGGTCATAAGTGTTTTTAGGAGAGGTTGCTCTCTGAATCTGGACTGCAGGTCATCCGTAAGACATACGGGATTCCTAATGATCTAGTGTTCTGCACTCTGGATGTCGAACTGACATCATTGTACCCTCCTGGGGGGTTTATCTGCCTTCACCCAGGTATGCTTGAATCTGGTGTCTGCTTTCTTGTTATCAAGGAGATCTGGGAGTTCTTGGAGTACCTCGGTATTGCACCAGCTCAACTTGTGCCAAACGACATTGGACTTTGATTGTCATTCTGATTAGGGCTAAGGACGCTAGTGTCCTAGTGTCTTCGAGGGCACTGCAATTGATCACTTATCCTTGGATAAACGAGCACGCTGTGTGTCTGCTGATGTTGCTGAACTGCTTTAGAAAATCGCTCGGTGATTTTAAATCATGGCAGAAGTTTTGTTTCATGGCTGTTGCAGACTCGGCGTACTTTGAGCTTGCTGGTTGTCCGGTTGAGCGTTAATTTAGACCACTGAGTAAGTTGACTTCTTCCCCAGTCTTGCTTGTGTTAACTGCATATCAGGTTGATTCGTTGTGGTTTTTGCAGGGAGATTATCAACTTCACCTCTTTCTGCTGAGATAAAACAATTTTGGATGCGTTCCACGACATGCCTCATCTGGAGGTGGAAAATGTCGTTAAGCCTTCTATTGTTGAGCATAGCGGTCTATGGACTCACTGGCACGTGGCTCCCACTATTTTTTGAGTAAAAAAGTCCAACCCTAAAGGTGTGTCAGCTTCGAGGAAGAGGAAACTTCCCAATATCAAGGTTCCAAGCCCATCGAGGAAGGCATAAATAGATGAGGCGCTTCCATATCTTGTTCATTTGAAGAGGTCTCGTGTTTTGCCTAGATCTGTCCGTAGACGGTTGGTGATGGAGATTTTATTAACCTAAATTAATAAGCTAATAAATCCTACTTGTAACACCGCAAGTGCACGGCTGTCTAACTAGTAGACAGTGGCAAATACGGGTTGATCCCACGAGGATTGACATACAATCGAATTCTAAGATTTATTTAAACTAATTTAGAGTTGGGGGTTACATCAGATGTAAATTACTAAATTAAAAGAAAATGAAATTGACAATTAAAATTAAATTGGTAAGGTGATAAGAGAATGGGCCGAGACATCGAATCCACCACATGTTCTTCGAGATTTGTGTAATCCAAATTATTGTTTTCAAGAATTAACATGACTAACCTAAAGATTAATATAAGTTCGCAATTGATTTCAACAAAGGTATAAACCCCTAGCATTGCGTGTCTTCTTACGGCACACACAATCACATATTTATTTTAACTAATTCTAAACCCCTAGCATTGCATGTCTTCTTACGGCACACACAATCACAGATTCAGATTAATTGATTAAAGCATGCTTTGAATATCAACAAAGGGTACTTCTAACTACCGACTAGTCTAGATAATTAATCCGGATATAATCGGTGAAAGCAAATTATTGAAACTCAGAAATCAAATGTGTTTAACGTTCAAGTATATGGAAAACAATAAATTAAGATACGACAAACTCTAGGAAACCCTGTGGTTTCATCTTCGCCTCGGCGTGGGGTCTAGAAGATCATGGTGGCGGTGGTTTCCGCATCAATGGTGGTGGAAGTCATCTCTGCACGGACGCGAATCTTGAGAAATTGTTGCAAGTGTACTGTGGTGGCTCTTACAGAAATTGGGGGTGCCAATAGTGAAATTGTGTGAAAAATAGTTTTTCCCTCCAGAACAGTCGCGCGTTCCTCTGGTCTTCGTCTCCAGCGAGCCGCGCTCCTCGCGAGCTCCTTCGTCTTTGCTCCTCGTGAGATCTTTCTTCCTCCGAACGGCTCCGGTACCTGAATGAAGACAGAGAGAGGGTGACGAAACCACGAGAGAGAAAAATACGTGAATGAGGAAGAGGAACAGGGACGGTGAAACAGGGAGGCGCTCCCTGTTTCTGCTACTGCTTGCGAGCTTTGTTCCTCCGACGAGCTCCGGTCCTTGCAAGAGAGACCGAAAAGGGTGAGAATGGATGAGGGAGACAGGGCGGTGGAGCTTTGTCGTGCGGTGGAACAGGGCGGTGGCTTAGAAAGAGGGAAGCAGGAAAGAGGAGGTGGTGGCGTCTTATGGTGGTGCTCGGCGGTGTGGATGCTGGACGGTGGCGAGGTGAAGAGATAGACACGAAAACAGGGGAAGAAGAGAGGAACATGGGGGCCGTGGGGCGGTGTTTTTACAGTGGTTTGCGACAGGGACAGGGGCGGTGGTTGTGCGTGGTTGTGTTGATGCAGGAGTTGATGATGTCTACGATGGACAGGGTGTGGCATCTCCCTAGCGAGCGAGGAAGAGCGGGTTGGGGAGGAAGGCGAGGTGACGGCTGATGGTGGAGGACGAGGAGGAGGTGGTGATGGCGGGATGATCGCACTGTCGGTTCTCCTATCGAGCAAGGATTGCCGGCAGGGTGGATTGGCGTGGTGGCTGGAAAAGAGAGGAGGAAAACACACGTAGGAAAAGATAGAGAAGCTTTTCTCCAAAATGGGGAGAGCTAAATAGGGTTCTCTTATTTTCTTGGGCTTGGGTTCTCCAAAAGGCGTTGGGCTTGGGTTTTTAGGTTAGCATTTTGGGTTTGGGCTTAGGTTAAATTAGGTAGACCTAGGTTTGATATGTGACCATCTACTTTGTACCACCGCTATAATCAACCAATTGATCATTTATTAAATTGTCGCCTTAATGCGATTTCATCGTTCACGCTCAAATTCCTACAAATACATGAAAATGAAATAATAAGAATAAAATATAATAATCGAAACACTAACATATATAAATTAAGGGATATATTATGTAATAATTATGTGAATATCAAATACCCCCAAACCTATATTTTGCTAGTCCTCGAGCAAAACAATAGAAAAAAAATTCTCACTCACTTTCGCAGGAATCATCGGTTGCACTTACCTTAAACGTGCAACAAGGCTTTAAACCCCTAGATTACCTCTAGTAAACGAGTTATAGTCTCGTGAGGGTTTCCAAAAATGTTACCCACAAACATTATGACTCAATAAATTTTCAAAACATGGTAACTCGATCTATTATCCTCAGAGTAAGAATCTAATTGCCAAAAGATTTTGAAAACAGCTAACAGTCACACAATAATATATCAAAGAGTCTCACAAAAAATTAATAATACCCAAACGTTAAATAAATTTCATCAATTATTCCCAACTCGAAGTGTGTGTGTGCATGGCCTTATCAACATAACTTTATTTTTCTCAGCAAAGATATGACTAGATAACCTTTCAATTATACGCTTCGACTACAAATCTCTCTTGTCACTCAGAAATGAATCACTCAGAGATTGGTTAGTTATCACTCAGTTTATATGTGAGAAAGAGAATAATATATGGAAAGACAAACATCTCACATATAATAATCATAAAAAAATGGACTTTTCAAAGAATGAAATGAATATGATCTCAGGGACAGGAATATCAATTACTTTGAGAATGTTGAATCACACGCCATAGTTCTTGTTTATTTAATCTCCACATCTATTAACCAAACTTTTACTTAAGATCAATTAGGTCTTTATTAGGTTGTAATGAGGCTAAGATTTTGGCTAACAAGAATGGAAAAGGATACGAGAAAATTCTCTGAATACACCCTTTAATAAGCACGTGGGGCTCTGAAGAATAAACCAATGTTGTACACCATTAATTTTTCTTCCTTCGAAATTCTTCTTCATATATATTTTTTTTTCTTTCTTGTATACATGCTTTCCCCTTCTGCACAATAAAACATTTCAGTCCCGAGGATTCATGGAATATTTAATTTCAACTCTTTTTATTTGCCCATTTCAAAAATACATCAACCATACACATTCTCAGAGACATTGGGTAAGGATAAAAATAATATGGGATATTACTCCCTAACTGGAGTAGGTACTGGAAATGGGGTTAGCAAAGAAAAAGTCGAATTAAAGGTTCAAATGGCTGCAAACGGATATTTATCATTGGGTAGGCTAAAAGGCTAAAGAACGGTTCAAAGAAAAAAAATGCCTATATCACTTCTTGAGCTCTAGTCGGTATTATGACATCTTAACTAAATAAAATAAGAAGTTCTAGTGTAATAATTCAATTTTAACACCATTCTCAAAGCAATCAATAAAAGAAACAAGAATAATGAGACCATCAACGAGAAAATACGGACTCAAGAAAAGTCAGAGTTTATTTAATAACCCTCAAGAAAAATAGAATGTCTCAAAACTCAATAGGGTTAAGTCTCCACTATTATTCTAAAGTTTTCTAGTTAATATCTTACTGATTAACTTCAAATTATGCTAACTTGGCTTATAGTGCAAGAGTGGTCAAGTCGAAAAATATCATGAAATATATTTAACTTAAAGATAATATCAAACCATATGTTTTCCTATTGATATATAAAAGATTCAAGTGAAAGCATGTATTTCTCAAATTTAAAGGCATACTTGAAAGCACATCCTCTTCATTGGAAATGAACTTAGATTTTGAATGCATTTTCAAATCGAAAAATTTTCACACATTCATAATTAACTATGTATTCAATGGAGATTGAGTAGAATACAATAGTCAATTGTGAAATACATTTCATTTCAAAAAATTTCGAAGAATGCAGAAAAACTCATAAACCTCACCCCCAAACCTAAACCAAACATTGTCCTCAATGTATAAATTGATGATTATGACAAAAGCAAGAAAAAGAAAAGATGAGAGTTAGAGTGATATTACCATGGGAAAGTTTTTACCAATTTCGACGAAATCGTCCACCAATGAACGCTCAACAACATAAGAACTGTGGACTCATCATAATAAATTGATAAAAACAATACATGACACAAAAAGATATACAAATGAAATAATGAAAAAAATTACATGTATCAGTTGTAAGTCAAAATTGTTACGGAGCTAACGAGTATGAGTGAAATGCAACTAGAAAGAACTCGAAAATCAATCCAGACTAACCATAATGACACAACTGAAGCTAGGCTGCCTCCTAGGAGCGCTTGGTTTAACGTCGTCAGCCCGACATATATTCTTCCTCATAAATAATGTACCATGAAATGACGAGGAAGAACATAGCGAACACTCACCCAAACCTAGACACTTAGTCCTTGATGTTGATTAGATCATATAACAATAATAAAAAAAGTTGAGGATCTGTCCAACATATAGTAGCACCTACATGCAGCACAACAAAAACTAACACATCCCTAAAATGACGAAGACGCCATGCAAAATCATAGAGAAAATGCAAACGAACCCGCGGTCATAAAGAAGTCATAGGGATCTGGAGCAGAAAGTTGTCACCAACAGGAATATCCTGCAAATGACTATTTCCTACTCCTAAAAAGGGACATCCTATGTTTGGTGTCAAATCGGAAGATTGAATGTGTTGTACAATAGGATGGTCAAAATTAAAATCATCCCTTAAGAACAAGGGATCTACATAGGTAGCGTCAGTCACTATTAAAGGGATGGAAAGAGGTATATCTATAGATATATCAGGTGGTACAGGCTCATCATAACAAAATGAATTTCACAAAGATGATGAGCTAGACAACTCAACAACACCCCCAAACCTATTAGCACTACCTATGGCATGTAGTCTCTCCAAGGAATACTGAGGATCAGACTTCATGTAGAAGTCACTAGGAGGACATATGTCAAATGGGTCATCATGAACAAGCGAAAAAGGGAATGGGTCAAAAAGCCCAATAGTATCAGCAGAAAGGTTCAGTTTTGACTCACTGAGTGGAAGGAGTTCCACTTTAGGCTTCCATGTGTAACCTGGATCCATAATAGGGACTGAATCAAGTAAAACATTCACTTCCCTAATGGAATCATCAATATCGAAGTCTAAACCGAAGTGAGTCAAACATGTTGCTAAGGGATCATTTGATACAGACTGCAATAAGGAATTCTCCACCAAACTCTCAATCATGTCAACTTCACAAACATCCTCGGGCTCGGGAGGTTGCTGACTAACATTAAAAACGTTGAGTTCGACGGTCATGTTGCCAAATGACAATTTCATAATTCCATTTCTGCAATTAATAATGGCATTGGATGTGGCCAAAAATGGTCGACCCAAAATGACAGGAATGTGACTAGAGGGATTGTGAACAGGTTGTGTATCAAGAACTATAAAGTCCACAGGGTAATAGAATTTTTCAACCTTGATAATCACATCCTCTATAACACCACGGGGGACTCTGACAGACCGATCTGCCAATTGCAGTGTTACTCTTGTTGGTTTTAACCCACCGAGACCTAATTGCTCATAAATAGAATATGGCAATAAATTAACACTCGCCCCTAAATCCAATAATGCCTTATCTATCACATGATCAATGATAATACAAGAAATAGTCGGGCAACCAGGATCCCTATACTTAGGCGGGGTTCTGTGTTGAATAATTGAGCTCACTAGCTCGGTGAGGAAGGCTCTCTTTTGCACATGGAGCTTCCGCTTTTGTGTGCAAAAATCCTTCAAAAACTTTGCATAGTTAGGAATTTGCTTGATAACATCGAGTAATGGGATATTTATGTGAACTTGTTTAAAAATTTCCATTACGTCGTTTACACTTGTTCCTTTCTTTGCCGGAGCTAACCGTGATGGAAACGGTGCCCTAGGCAAATAAAATGCCTGAGTGGGGTCAGAGTCAAGAGGCGCATCTTTAGAAGATGAGGCTTTATTAGCCTCCTTGTCAGATGGAGATGCAACCTGCGTTGACTTAGACGTGGATGCACCGACACTCAAATCGGGCACTTGTACTCGATTGTCAACCTGTTTTCCACTCCTAAGGGTAGTAATAGATTTGACATATTCATTGCAGGACTCAGATTTACTACCAACTGCGAATTGACCCTTTAGGTTTGGAACAGGTTGACTAGGACATCTCCTTGATTCTCTCTCAGAAGAAGACTGAGTAATCTTACTCACAACTATCTCAAGTCTATTGAGGGTTTGAGATTGGTGTTGAGTCGTGGCTTTCAACTCAAATATGTCCTTAGAATTCTGCTCAATTATACTTTCTGAGCGCTGCAAAAACCGATTAACTGTTTCCTCTAAACTTGATGTGTTGGATGGAGGAACTTGGTTATGGTGGGTCCTAACATGGCTAGGGGCTTGAGGAGCCTGAGAGACAACAACAGGTCCCCCTTGGTGTGGGCCATGGGCACAGGAGAGACTTGGATGTTTGGCGAACCCTGAATTGTAATAGTTAGGTTGCAGATTATTGCCAGGTCGCCGTATCGCATTAAAAGCGTTGACTTGCTCAGCATAGTATGCAGGATAATCATTTTGCAAGTCACAATTAGCTATTGAATGACCAGGACTTGAACATGCAGCACAAATTTCGAATGAAGCGTTTGCGGGAAGTCCATGTTGAGTCAAATTCAAGAGTGCATCTATCTTTTGAGTCATGGTCATAATAGCCGTCTCTAACTTTGAAGCAGAAGGGGGTTGAACATATGTATCTCTAACTTCATATACACCACCCTTACGCCTATCAGACTCCTTTCTCGAATAATCCCATTGCTGAGAATTTTCGGAAAGAGTTTCAAAGAATTCCCATATCTCATTGACACTCATTTTCCTTAATGACCCACCACTGGTAGCATCAATCATACGACGGTTTTGAGGGGTTAAACCGTCTTGGAAGTATTGAACCAGCCGCCACTTCTCAAATCCGTGATGGGGACACCTAACAATGAGCTGATTGAACCTTTCCCAACATTCATAGAAATGTTCACCCTTTTTTTGTTGAAAATTAGATAAATCTCGTTGGAGGGCATTCGTTTTATGAATGGGGAAGTATTTTGTCAAGAACTTTCTTGACAACGCATCCCATGATGTGATGGATCCTGTCTCTAATGCATTTAACCACGATTTCGCCTTATCTTTCAGAGAAAAGGGAAATAACCTAAGACGGACCGAATCATCAGAAAAGTTTTGGTACTTCAGGGTAGCGAAGATGTCAAGAAATTCTTTGACATGAAGATAAGGGTTCTCTTTCTCAAAACCATAAAAAGTGGGCAAGAGATGAATAATAGATGGTTTGAGTTTGAAACTGTTTGCATTTGTCTCAGGTAAGACAATGCAAGATGGAGCACTACTAGGAAGAGGGGCGAAGTAATCCTTAAAGGCCTTCACTCAACCATCTCAGTGGACAAGGATGATGAACCTAAATAGGTAATGGGGACTTCAAAGAACTCTTTGAATTCTTGTCGGACAAGTCTACTCTTAGAATCACGCACCCAGGTATGCATAAACTAATGGATAACGAAGGTTCAAAGTCAACATTCCTAAATAGACTTCAATTAAATTTTTTTTTATGCAAGCCTAACTGCTATATGAAGAAGACCTAACTCTAAAAGATAAAACAATGAAACCCTAAGTGACACCTAGATGATGCACAAACAAAATAAATGGCAGACGACCTTAGATCTTTCCTTTACTAATGCAGGGCTGATATTCAATTCAATTTACCTAACCGTGGGAAAGGCACGGTAATTTCCTATCAATCCGCCACTACAGAGTTGCTCCTACCTCTTTATCCACTCTCTAGCTCAAAGTGAAATGCCAGTTCAAAAACTGTTCCCAGATGGGATATGTTCCTTCACTCGACCACTTTAAGCTATCAAACGTCCAAAGAGGGTCCCTATGAGCGTCACACCTGTCCTAGATAATTATCTTGCTACAAATTTTAAATAGTGAAGGCCTAGATTCCTAACCCTAAAATAGATGGTGATTAACCTATCTGCGGGAGAGGGCACAGAAGTTTCAACTCAATCCTGCCACTATTCAAATTTGCATGCAATACTACCTAGAACACGCTAAACACAAGTGATCACACAAAAACCGCGTGCAGATGCGGTGGGTAGAAGTTACCTCCGGCGTGAACCTCTTTCGGGTTACTTGCGATGCCGGGTAGAAGAGAGTTTCCTCGCGAATCGCAAAATTTCACTTCGTTCCCACTTGAGCTCCTATGTGTGTGACCGCTGCAAAATAAATACAAAAAAAAAAACAATTAAAACTCAAGCAAATAACACAAATAAGAATATGACTCGTAACACTGTTCCTAAAAAGAAAATAAAACCTAATTTATAAACTAGCAAAAACAACCCTAGATTTCGATTGTACCGTTACAATTCCCGGCAACGGCGCCAAAAACTTGATTTCGATTGTTTTCAAGAATTAACATGACTAACCTAACGATTACTCTAAGCTCGCAATTGATTTCAGCAAAGGTATAAACCCCTAGCATTGCATGTCTTCTTACGGCACACACAATCACAAATTTATTTTAACTAATTCTAAACCCCTAGAATTGCATGTCTTCTTACGGCACACACAATCACAAATTCAGATTAATTGATTAAAGCATGCTTTGAATATCAACAAAGGGTACTTCTAACTACCGACTAGTCTAGATAATTAATCCGGATATAATCGGTGAAAACAAATTATTGAAACTCAGAAATCAAATGTGTTTAACGTTCAAGTATATGGAAAACAATATATTAAGATACGACAAACTCTAGGAAACCCTGTGGTTTCATCTTCGCCTCGGCGTGGGGTCTAGAAGATCATGGCGGCGGTGGTCACCGCATCAATGGAAGTGGAAGTCATCTCTACACATATGCAAATCCCGAGAAATTGTTGCAAGTATACTGTGGTGGCTCTTACAGAAATTGGGGGTGCCAATAGCGAAATTGTTTGAAAAATAGTTGTTTCCCGCCAGAACAGTCGCGCGTTCCTCTGGTCTTTGTCACCAGCGAGCGTCTTCGCTCCTCGCGAGATCTTTCTTCATCCGAACCGCTCCGGTACCTGAAAGAAGACAGAGAGAGGGTGAGGAAACCACGAGAGAGAAAAATACGAGAAGGAGGAAGAGGAACATGGACGGTGAAACAGGGAGGCGCTCCTTGTTTCTGCTACTGCTTGCGAGCTTTGTTCCTCCGACGAGCTCCGGTCCTTGCAAGAGAGAGAGGGCTGAGAGAAGGATGAACAGAGAGAGAGACTGAAGAGGGTGAGAATGGAGGAGGGAGACAGGGCGGTGGAGCTCTGTCTCGCGGTGGAACAGGGCGGTGGCTGAGAAAGAGGGAAGCAGGAAGGAGGAGGTGGTGGCGTCTGATGGTGGTGCTCGGCGGTGTGGATACTGGACGGTGGCGAGGTGAAGAGATATACACGAAAACAGGGGAAGAAGAGAGGAACAGGGGGGTCATGGGCGGTTTTGTTACGGTGGTTTGCGACAGGGACATGGGCGATGGTTATGCGTGGTTGTGTTGACGCGGGAGTTGATGATGTCTACGATGGACAGGGTGTGGCGTCTCCCTAGCGAGCGAGGAAGAGCGGGTGGGGGAGGAAGGCGAGGTGACGGCTGATGGTGGAGGACGATGAGGAGGTGGTGATGGCGGGATGATCGCACTATCGGTTCTCCTATTGAGAGAGGATTTCCGGCAGGGTGGATTGGCGTGGTGGCTGGAAAAGAGAGGAGGAAAACACACGTAGGAAAAGAGAGATAAGCTTTTCTCGAAAATGGGGAGAGCTAAATAGGGTTCTCCTATTTTCTTGGGTTTGGGTTAGCAAATAAACCTAGGTCTACCTAATTTAACCTAAGCCCAAACCCAAAATGCTAACCTAAATTAGGTAGACCTAGGTTTATTTGGGTTAGGTTTGATATGTGACCATCTACTTTGTACCACCGCTATAATCAATCAATTGATCATTCATTAAATTGTCGCCTTAATGCGATTTCATCGTTCACGCTCAAATTCCTACAAATACATGAAAATGAAATAATAAGAATAAAATATAATAATTGAAACACTAACATATATAAATTAAGGGATATATTATGTAATAATTAGGTGAATATCACTTGGCTTCATTCGAAGGGCGTGATGCTGGCAGGCAAGTGCCAAATGAGACTGTTGTTTCTGAGAGCATGATGCTCAAGTTGTGGCCTCTGTCTCCCTTCTTGACTTGGAAAATGAGTATACGCGGATGGTTGGTGTAGAGAATGTTACCAAATTGAGCACCGAAAAGGCGGAGTTTATAAATCAAATGTTGTTGCAGGCGGGCTTGGAAGCTTCGAATGCCTGTCCTTTTTCAATAAAGGACTTTATGCTCCACCTTTCTCAGGATCATGGACCTGTTTAAGAGTCGTCCGATCGTAGGCGTCATGGTGTAGGGCCCCTTTCTTGTAGCTCGTATTGTGTTCCATCTCGTTCCCGTCCTCATACACAACTGACGACGGGAACTCGCTTCTCTTTTCTCTATTTTACGTAAATTGATGTTGGGTTGGCATGTGAAAGAGAGTCGATTATTACGGGCAAAGAGAAACTGTTAATGAGGGCCTTGATGCAGCGAAGACGGCTAAGGGTAGTGCTGGGGTGGCTCCGGTTTCGAATGATCTTCATCCGGATGCTCGGATCAGTTTGTTTGCTCCAGGTGTAATAAAGATGAGCAACCAAGTCTGGCATCAAGAGGTTGACATCTCTTATGCTGTGAGGAATCATATCAGCAGGTGGAATGACTGGTTGGCGAACTTCGACCTGGTGCTAGTGGGAGAAACGCTGAGAGGGCGTTTATTTAAAGGCAGAAACATCTTGTGCTGGGGATGTCATATCTGAATCAAGTAACCGTAGCTAGAATTGAAGTCGAGGCCGATCATGAGAGAGTGTATACCATGGAGCGAATGTTTACAAACTTGCAGAAGTCATACTCTAACGCTCTCCACAAGATTGAGTCGTTGAGGAAGCAACTTGAAGCTTTCTCAGATACTGGAGGGGAGTCCGAGTCCATTAGGTCGGAGGCTTAGAAGATTCACTTGGAGGCGCTTAAGTCCGACTTGGCGAGGGCAGTGTTCACGAGAGATCGGATCGAGAATGAATTGAACCTTTTTCATCGTGACTTGAAACTTGCTTGTGATACTGTGACTGGAATACAGGCCGAACTGCAAGCTCTGCATGTTGAGGGGATAAAAAAGGAGTCTAAATGGACTATCTGATGTCAGCAATTGGAGGTCGACATTGAGTTCAATGCCAAGAGCGTGCGTGTTGCTGAAGAGCAGTTCCTTCTGGCGCAGAGTGATTTGAATATCGCCAATGATAAGCTGCGTGCTGAGCAGTCCAAGACTGAGACGTTATCGGGCGAGTTGGAGCGACTGAAGCAAGAGCTCACTGAGTCAAGAGGGCACGAGGAGAAGCTTCTCAAGGCCTAGGGCCCGTTTGAATTCAGCAGAGTCATGCATGAAAGGCTGGAACTGTTGCATCTGATGAAGGAGGAGCATCTCGATTGAGATTTCTCATATTATAAAGAGATTGCATATGCAGAGTTTGGAGCAACCTCCGGTTCGTCTAAAAAAGAAGGTAGCCCTGACGAGGGGGATTGAGAGGCATCATCTACAGACGTGTCTCCTGTTTCTTCCCCTGCCAAGTCTAGTTCTGTTGTATCTGACTTTCCTCCTGATTAAGGGTGAATCTTGTATTCCAGTTTGCAAATGAATAGTACTTTGCACTTGTTTGTCTTCCTTTGCTTTTTCTACTAGCTTTTCCTACTTTGTCTTTATTTCGACATTAATTATCAGATGAGAAGCGCTGCTAGGCTGGGAAGCTTTATGGTTGATCCGTTGCTGAGAGCTTTGACTTCTTGTGGTGCAATAGTTAGTGCAATTCTGGTCAGGCTCCATTTTAGATATCGAGGTGTAATACGCTCTCTGTCTGGCGACATGGCTATTTATTGGACCAACAGTTGTTGTTGTTGTTATAAGCGTATTGTTAGACTGCGGTCCCAGCACTTGCACCCTTGTAGATGATCGGATAACAGTCCTTGTGAGTTTTCTGGGTCGAATTTTCAGAACTCTGACCGGACTTTTGACTCGTCTTTATTTGTTATTCGTAGAATAGGCTTAATTGAACCGTGTGTTATTATCGCTAGTTATAACTAACTAAAACGGGGTTAGGTTTCAATGACCATGGTGGTCCCTTGCAAGCCATCTTGATCAGGCGTCGAGGGCATTGACTATTGATCCATTCGTGGCGGACTAGGAATTGGAGCGAGCCAGTAGTTATCATCGTCAGTCGTTCTAACTAAACTTTTGGCAGGGTTCGACGATCATTGTGTGTAGTTGGCCAATGATAATTGGCAAACCGTCTTCACCAGGCTACATGAGCACTGACTAAACTCCCACTTTCTAGGTTGTCGTCGCCCATCCTATTCGGATTAGGCTTCGAGAAATAAGTTTGGCGATCACTATCTATAGTTGGACAATGATCTGTGGCAAGACGTCTTCACCAGGCTACATGAGCACTGACTAAACTCTCACTTTCTAGGCCATTATCACCCATTCTATATGGACTAGGCTTCGAGAAATAAGTACAAGTCTGACTATGGCCGTCCTGGCTCACTCAATAAGTTCGACTTGGGGGTCTTGACTTCTGTATAAAGAGTGCAAGCCTGACTGTGGTCGTCCTGACTTGTGCGATAAGTTCGACTTTGGCCGTCCCGACTCATTTAATAAGTCTAACTTTGGTTGTCCTGGCTCACTTGATAAATCCGACTTGAGGGTCCTGATTTATATAAAGAGTGCAAGCCTGACTGTGGTCGTCCTGACTTACTCTGCAAGCCTGACTTTGGTCGTTCTGGCTCACTCGATAAATCTAACTTAAGGGTCATGATTTATATATACAGAGTGCAAGCTTGACCGTGGTCGTCCTAACTAACTCTACAAGTCTGACTTTGGCCGTCCTGGCTCACTTGATAAATTTGACTTAAGGGTCATGATTTATATATATAGAGTGCAAGCCTGACTGTGGCCGTCTTGACTTACTTTACAAGTATGACTTTGGTCGTCCTGCCTCACTCGATAAATTTGACTTAAGGGTTGATTTATATATACCTAGTGCAAGCCTGACTATGGTCGTCTTGACCTACTCTGCAAGTCTGACTTTGGCCGTCCTGGCTCACTCGATAAATCTGACTTAAAGGTCCTGATTTATATATACAAAGTGCAAGCCTGACTGTGGCCATTTGGAATTACTCTATAAGTCTGACTTTGGCCGTCGTGGCTTACTTGATAAATCTGACTTAAGGGTCCTGATTTATATATGAGAGTGCAAGCCTGACTGTGGTCGTCCTGACTTGTGTATGGGAGTTAGGAAAATGGAAGACTGGTAGTGGAATTTTGGCAAAAACAAATATCCTTTATTGATAATACTTTTTAAGGTGTTCTACATTCCATGGCTGCATGAGGCTTCTACTGTCCACATCATCCAACCAATACGTCTCTGGTTTGGTGACATCGGTCACTTTATAGGGTCCCTTTCAATTCCAGTTTAGCTTTCCTTCTCTCGATTCCTTAGTGTTTTGCTGAGTCTTAATGAGTACTCAGTCCCGGACTTTGAATTCCGGTGACTTGAATTTTTTTATTGTAGTACTGAGCCATCTTTCGTTAGTAGGCAGCTATTCTGGTATAGGCCCGATTTCTCCTTTCCTCGAGGATATCTAAACTGACGCGCAAAGCTTCATCGTTATTTTTCGATAAGAATTTCTCTGTCTGGAAAGTTGGTATTCTAAGTTCCATTGGGTATGCTAGGGCGAAAGGTATTTATTCGGTGGGTGTCTTTTTGGTGGTCCGATACGCCTAGTGTATTCCTGACAGTGCTGAGACCCATTTCCATTTAGCCGCATTGAGCTTCCTTTTGAGTGCCTCCAAATTGGTTTTATTAGTTACTTTTGCCTGGATGTTGGCTTCCGGATGCTCTGGCGAGAGAAATGGTGACTAATGTTGGGGTCTTTACATAGTTTATTGACCTTGTTTCCTTCAAATTGGGTTCCGTTATCGCTGATTAGTGTCCTTGGAATACCGAATCTGCAGATGATGGATGTCCATATGAAATTTTCAATTTGGTCCTATCATATCTTGGACAGAGGATCAACTTCAACCCATTTAGTGAAGTAATCAACTGCTACAAGGAGAAATTTCTTACTGGTTGAATCCAGGAGTGGTCCGACGATGTCCATTCTCCACAGTGCAAATGATCATGGGTTGGTCATCAGAGTCAAGGGTTGAGCGGGCATGTGAATATACGGCACAAATTTATGGCACTTATCGCACTTGCAGACGATGTTTTTCACTTGTGGCTAGTAGTATCCCAGAGTCGGGGCCTTATGGGCTAGGGTCCTACCGCCTAGGTGATTCCCTCAGTTGCCATCATGGATCTCTCTAAGGACACGGTTTTTCTTCAAGGGGGCTAGGCATCTGAGCAGGAGACCCGTGGTTGATCTTCTATAGAGTTTATCGTTCAGGAGGGTGTACCGTGCTGCCCTATTTTTTAGTTTTCTGGCCTATGATTTTCGGCCTAGAGGGCCCCATCTTTGATGTACTCAAGATGGGATTCATCCAGCTTGAATCCGTTTCACGGTAGGCTATCATCCTCGGACACTGTAGAAGTTCAAATCTTCTGAATTGGCCATTTGCATTAATAACCTTTTTCACGGTAGGCTATCATCCTCGGTTCTTTGCTGTTAAAATCCCCTATAACCTGGTTGACTACCAAATGTGAGTCGCTATAAGCATTTAGCAAAGTTACTTCGATTCCTTTTGCTAGCTTCTTACTGAACAAGAGGGCCTCGTATTCTGCCTCATTGTCTGATTGACAATGTATTTGATGCACTGGTGTAAAGTGGAGACCGCCGCCACCATCTAGTGAAGCGAGGGTCTCCCTAGGATGATGTTGTAAGTGGACGGTGCATCGACCACCATGAACTCCTGAAGGATTATTTTTTGGAGTCGTGGTTCTCCTGCCATTACTGTTAATTTGATCCTCCCCATCGGGAAGTACTTCTTCTCACTAAGTCCGACCAAGGGATGTGTCGAGTTTCACGTTGTGGAATATGTTTAGGAACAACACATTCGTACTGCTTCCATTGTCTACTAAAGACTTTCTCACTTCCCAGTTTGCTATGGAGACCGATATTACCAGGGCATCATTATGTGGAATGCGGATGCCTTGGAGGTCCATATCCATGAAAGTTATGGGTAGGATCATGCTATGGGAGTGAATGCGTTGCTACTGTTGGTCCTCGTAGGCTGATTTGGTCCGTAGTTTGCGGAGCAACCCTTTTCGAGACCAGTTGGACTGCTCGGTTTTCTAGTTTACTCCGTGCAGGATGCGCACTTCATTGCAGTGCTTATTGTTTTTCTCATCTTCCTCGTCCCTAGGGACAGAGGGCTTCTTTTTGGATTTCGCATTTTTCTTGGCGGTTAGTTTCTCGTCTAGAACGATGTAATTTTGTATTTCCTTCAGCAGGTTCATCATATTTGGCAGGGGTCCAAAGTTAGGAAGTTATTGAACATGTCGCTCCTCAGACTGTCGGTGAAGGCTGCGACAGCTGTTGCGTCGTTACAAGCGTTGACGAGAGTAAACTCGTCATTGAAGCGCGTGACTTCTACTTGGATTTTAGTATCTTTAATGTTTGCAAGATTTGTTGTATATGAGTTGACAATAAATTCACCCTTGAGTCTGTGGTGGCTACTGCCGGTACAGGGGCCTGCAAAGGTTTCTGCCTTGGTTCCAGGGGGCGCCGGAGCGGGCGGTGCTCTGCTGCTTTGAGCGTTTGAGGTTTCCTACACGTCTCCATTGTTGAGAGACCTTATTGTCACCATCTCGCTGATTATCTGGAAAAGGTGGTACTACTGTTCTTTTTGTGGAACTTTGTCATTCCCCACGGACGGCGCCAAACTGATGTAGTCGATTCCTGTTCTCCTTTCTTGCTGCTTACCTAGACTTGCACATGTAGCAAACTTGAGCCAAAGACCACCGTGTGGCGGTCGATGGCACTCTGATGCTTAATTTAGATAAGGCTTAGGAGAGGCTTTAAAGTATAAATTGGAATTATGTAGCGCACCTCTAGTTCATCGACCTTATCTCCCTTTTATAGTGTAGGAGTCATTGTTTGGCTAGGCCTTTGGTGGCATAGTTTAGGAAAAGGGATTTTGCTGGAGATCCCTTCTTAATTGTTAGTTGTCCATGTGGGATAGTTTCCCTCAGACTGGTGCTCCTAGATCTGCGAGAGAGGTTTTATCTTTTTGAGTGTTGTCCATGCAAGAAAGTTTCATTGCCCGACTTATTCTCTAATATATGTTTTCCTAGTCGGATCCAATGCGTTGCTAGCCTTCTTGTCTTGGGTTAATTTCTCAGATATTTGCCTTAGAGGTCTTGCAAGTATTAGGCCTGACCGTGTTATGTGTGGGCTCAATAGCTCATTGCAACTCGGATCTGACTACCTAGATCTTGCCAATAATGGGCTTGGTGTTGTTTGGGCCTCGTAGTATTGAGCATGCAATCGGGCTTGCTTTATTTTGTTGACAAGATTATCATGACATGTGTACGGTGCTGATCAGAGGTGGTTTGATGTATCATCACTTACATTTTTCCCTAGAGGTGGTGTGACCAAGGAGGCTTGAAAGATGGTCCATATAGATAATTAAGCATGTGAGGAGAGATGGGGTCCCCTTGACCCAAACCTTGGATAAGGTTTATCTCTTCAATGTGCTCGCCGTTGATTTTGATCCTTAAATGGGTAGATTTAATAGGAAGTGTATAGTTCAAGGCATTATCTTAGATGGTGCGACAAAGTTTGAACTGCGGTGAAAGGAGAAAGGGAGTTCCCGCTCTTGACTAGGGGATGGACTTCCTGTGGCTTCTGTGGTTGCACCTAAACATGGCTTACTGTGGGTGAAAAAAGCTTACACACCTGTTGAATGTGTAATTTTCTCAAATTGTGTCTCTACCTCCACCTTTGTGGATGTTATTAGTCATTGTAGATATTTGCACATTGCATAGTTAGAGCATCTCCAAGGGATCCCCTAAAATAGCCAAAAATCTATTTTAGAGAGTCCATGTGAGAAAATGCATGCTCCAAGGGATCCCTTAAAACCTCCCCCATTCTAACTTCACTTCCACCTTCCCCCTAAATTTAAGGGCAACCAAACCATCCCTCAAATCTTAAATAATACTAAAATATTCTAATTCTTTTTATTTCCCAAATTAAAAACAAAACTAAAACAATGATGAAAAAGTTGAAGATATATTTAAATAATTATGAAAAAGTTAAAATAGGAAATGTGGTTGGAGTAATAAAAGTAGGGGATCCCTGAATTTAGCTTTTGGTTAAAATAGGGGATGGTTCATCCCCCATTTTAACTTTTACCCTTAGAGATGCTCTTACAAAGTTAGTATAGGGATTCCTAAAGCTATAGGCCTCAACTTAACGTCTCTGCCCCCACCTATGTGGATGCTACTAATCAATTTAGATATTTTGCACATTGTGTAGTTACAAAAGTGGTGTAGGATTCCCAAAGCTAAAACGCTTAGCTGATCGTGTGAAATTAGCTTGGAAATTAAGTCCAAACCTATTGAAACCATGGGTGTCAAATCCTCTCCACAAAAAAAAAATTAATAATAAAAAAATAAAAATTCAAACTTTATTATTTGAAAAATTGGAAGAGCCTTCTGGGACTTGATCTTATTAAATTTCATCTTCAATGTCAAATAAATAGAGATAATTTCAATCTATGGCAAGAATGGATCACTGACATGGCACTTATTGATCTTGCTATACTCCAGTTACATCGTAAACAATTGAAAATTTTATAATTTATATGTTGATGTAAAAAATGGAAAATTAAGTAAATAAATAGACATAAGCAGAGGCGTTTTTATACTAATTTACCTACTTTGGTTTCACCAAATTCAACCGAATCTTGCAAACCTTTGTATAGTTCTGCTCTAATGGTAAGTTGGTGGTTTCGTATATATCTTAAATTTTTAATTGAGAATTTGACATATTTATCAACTATATATTGTTTAAGAATTTGACATAGTTATCAACTATATAATTGTCTCGAATCTGTTACATTTTTTTTGATATGTTATGAAAATGAAAATATAGAAATAATATATAAATGTAAAGATTGGTCATACAAAAGACATGTTACCTGAGGCATGTAGCAATAAAAAGCCCAATAACTGATTCTATGAGCACCATTGCTGAATACATTTGAATCTCATCCAAAATTTCCATATGGATGGAAAATGGGATATTGGAAAGGATCATAAAAACTAGCTGGCAAACTGAACAGTTCTCTTTTTCTTGTTTCAACTATAATGTCTTTTCCAGTTCTCTTTATTGTGTCCTCACCACAAACTAAGACAACTACTTGGGAAGAACATGGCAAATTGTACTGATGATGGTTAGATGCAAATTCCTTCATTTGTAGTCTGATGTCTTCGACGTCTTCATGCTGGGAAATTTGTCTCAACACTTGGACAAAAAGATTATGAGTATTCAAGACCATTTTCAAAAGTTATCTATCGATCAAGAAGTTCACTTTTTTCCATACGGTTATCAATTTCATGCTCTGTGTCATAAACATGCATTTGTAGATATCTTGGTCTATGACTAGGTAGTGGCAAGAGACTACCAATTTAAAAATGAACTGCACCCTGTGCTCGATAAGTATATACACCATAGATATCTTGGTCTATGATTGAATGTTTTGTCTAAAAAACATACCCCTTCGCGTGACTGTGTGGTGTATATGTGCATCAATTCTTTCGCTAGAGATAAAAGTTGAAGATTTACTTTTCCATTGCAACAACATTCATCCATTGATAAAAATAACCCCTTCGCGTGATTGTGGGGTGTATATGTGCATCAATTCTTCCAAGGAGATAGGAGTTGCAAATTTATTTTTTACATTACGACAACATTTATCCATTGATTCACGAGGAAATAATTTGCCAGGCAGTAACACATGTGGTGTTATTTCTTAATTAAAATGAACTAATGTTTGTTAAATCACTGTAGTCTTCATGCATATTTTACCAACTTAAATTAATAGGTTAATTTAACTTGATTGTTATATTGCCAGTGCACGATTGTCTAACTGGTTGACAATGGAAAATACGGGTTGATCCCACAAGGATTGAAGACACAGTTGAAAACTAAAATCAATTTAAACTAATTTGAAAGTGGGAACGAAGTGGAATATTGCGATTTGCGAGGAAACTTTCAGAAATCGACTTCTACCCGGCGACGCAAGTATCCCGAAAGAGGTTCACGCCGGAGGTAACTTCTATCCACCGCATTTGCACGCGGTTTTTGTGTGATCACTTGTGTTTAGCTTGTTCTAGATAGTATTGCATGCAAGTTTGAATAGTGGCAGGATTAAATTGAAACTTTCGTGCCCTCTCCCGCGGATAGGTTAATCACTATCTATTTTAGGGTTAGGAACCTAGACCTTCATTATTTAAAATTTGTAGCAAGATAATTATCTAGGACTGGTGTGACGCTCATAAGGCCCTTTTTGGACGTTGGATAGCTTAAAGTGGTCGAGTGAAAGAACATACCCCATCTGGGAACAGTTCTTGAACTGGCATTATACTTTGAGCTAGAGAGTGGAAAAAGGGGTAGGAGCAACTCTGTAGTGGCGGATTGATAGGAAATTACCGTGCCTCTCCCACGGTTCGGTAAATTTAATTGAATTTCAACCCTGCATTAGTAAAGAAAAGCTTTGTCATTCATTTTGTTTGTGCATCATTTAGGTGTCATTTAGGGTCCCGTTGTTTTTAATTTTCTTTTCAGAGTCAAGTCATCTTCATATAGTGGTTAGGCGTGCATATATTAAAAAAAATAAAAATAAAAAAATCTTGAAACCAAGGAACCGGCTGAGGAGAAAGACTTTAAGGATACTTCTCCCCTTCTACCTCGAGGTTCGAAACAGTTCTTATGACGATGACTCAGAAATTAGATGCACTTATGAATTTGACTCAACCCCTACCTCCCACCAATGTTTCATTTGAGGGTTGTGTTGCATGTTCGAGTCCTAGTCATTCTACAACTGATTGTGATTTGCAATATGATTATCCTAAATATTTCGCTGAGCAAATCCATTCTTTTAATGCTAATTGGCGACCTGGTTATAATTCAAAGTCCAACTATTACAGCCCTGGTTTTGCCAATAATCAAAATCTCTCCTGGGCTCATAACTCACACCAAGGGGGACATATTTTCTTTCAGGCTCCTCAATACCCTAATCATGTTATGCCTCAATTTAACCAAGATCCTCCATCCAACACATCAAGTTTAGAGGAAACGATTAACCGTTTTATGCAGCGCAGAGAACGATTGCTTGAACATGATTCTCAGGCTATGTTATAGTCAAAAGACATGATTCAACACCAATTTCAAGCCATCAATAGACTTGAGATAGTTGTGGATCATATTACTGAGGCATTATCTGAAAGTGAGTTAGGAAGAGTTCCTAGTCACTCTGTTCAAAATTCAGAAGGTCAATTCATAACTGGTAACACATCGGAATCCGAGTCAGATGATGTTTTTGCGGATAATGTGATTGAAACTACTTTGCTTCCTGACCCATTCCCTTCCCCACATTTTCATGATGACCCACTCGACATATGCCTTCCAAGTGACTCTTGCATTAAGTCTAATTCTCAATGTTCTTTGGAGTCAAGCATCGACTATTTTCACAATACGAATGACCCCATAATTCAAGAAATAGTCAAGTCGTTATCGGAGGACGCATCTAATGAGAGACTCCATGCCGTAGGTAGTGCTAATTCTAGGTTTGGGGGTGTTGTTGCGTTGTCTAACTCATCATTTTGGTGTAGTTCATTTTGTTATGATGAGCCTGTACCACCCGATAAATCTATAGACATACCTCTTTCCATCCCTTTCATATTGACTAATGCTACCTATGTGGATCCATTGTTTGTAAGAGATGATTTCAGTTTTGACCACCCTATTGTATACATATTCAATCTTCTGATTTGCAACCTGACTTAGGATGTCCCTTTTTAGGAGTAGGTAGGAGTCATTTGCTGGATATCATTGTTTGTGACCCCTTTCTGCTCAAGGTTCCCACGAATTTTCTAAAAATGCGAGTTCATTTGCATTTTCTCTATGATTTTGCATGGCGCCTTCGTAGCTTTTGGGATGTATTAGTATACGTTGTGTCGCATGTGGTTGCTACTATTTGTTGGACGGATCCTCAACTTTTTAGGTTGCTGCTATATGATTTTTGCCCCTTTTTGAGGAGAGTGTTTGCTATGTTCTTCCTCTTCAGTTTATGGTACCTCATTTGCGAGGAAGAATATATGTCGGGCTGACAACGTTAAACCAAGCGCTCATAGGAGGCAGCCTAGCTTCAGTTGTGTCATTATGGTTAGTCTGGATTGATTTTCGAGTTCTTTCTAGTTGCATTTCACTCATACTCGTTAGCTCCGTAACAATTTTGACTTACAACTGATACATGTAATTTTTTTCATTATTTCATTTGTATATATTTTTGTGTCCTGTATTGTTTTTATCAATTTATTATGATGAGTCCACAGTTCTTATGTTGTTGAGCATTCATTGGTGGACGATTTCGTCGAAATTGGTAAAAACTTTCCCATGGTAATATCACTCTAACTCTCATCTTTTCTTTTTCCTGCATTTGTCATGATCATCATTTTATACATTTGAGGACAATGTTTGGTTCAGGTTTGGGGGTGAGATTTATGAGTTTTTCTGCATTTTTCAAAAAAATTTGAACTAAAAGTTATTTCACAATTTACTATTGTATTCTACTCAATCTCTCCATTGAATACATAGTTAATTATGATTGTGTGGAAATTTTTCGATTTGAAAATGCATACAAAATCTACGCTCCTTTCCAATGAAGAGAATATGTTTTCAAGTATGCCTTTAAATTTTAGGAATGCATGCTTTCACTTGTCACTTTTATATATCAATAGGAAAACATATGGTTTGATATTATCTTTAAGTTAAATATATTTCATGATATTTTTTTATTCGACCACTCTTGCACTATAAACCGAGTTAGCATGATTTGAAGTTAATCAATAAGATATAAACTAGAAAACCTGAGAATAATAGTGCAGACTTGACCCTTGTGAGTTTCGAGACATTCTATTTTTCTTGAGGGTTATTAAATAAACTCCGAATTTTCTTGAGTCCGCATTATCTCGTTGATGATCTCATTATTCTTGTTTCTTTTATTGATTGCTTTGAGAATGACGTTAAAAATTGAATTATTACACTAGAACTTCTTGATTTAATTAGTTGAGATGTCATAATACCGACTAGAGCTTAAGAAGTGATATAGGCATTTTTTTCTTTGAACCGTTCTTTAGCCTTTTAGCCTACCTAATGATAAATATCCGTTTGCATCCCTTTGAGCTTTTAAATAGATTTTTTCTTTGCTAACCCCATCTCCATTACCTACTCCAGTTATAGAGTAATATCCCATATTATTTTTATCCTTACCCAATGTCTCTGAGAATGTGTATGGTTGATATATTTTTGGAATGGGCAAATAAAAAAAAAATTTGAAACTAGATATTCCATGAATCCTCGGGACTTAAATGTTTTATTGTGCAGAAGGGGAGAGCATGTCACTGATTTTATAAAAGAAAAAAAAAAGATTGATGCGTCGAAGAAAAAATAAACTTATATATATGAAGAAGAATTTCGAAGGAAGAAAAATTAATGGTGTACAACATTTGTTTATTCTTCAGAGCCCCACGTGTTAATTAAAGGGTGTTGATGCGCTATTTTAGTAGCACACAACTTAATACCCTGCTTTGTGATTGTAGTATAGAATAAGTAGGGATCGTTCTAGACTAGGGATTAGAGGGTTTGTCAATTAACACTAATAATAACTAAACGACAACTAACAACCTAATTAATTAAATAAAAGGGGATTGGATTTTCTAAATTAAACTATGAAAATAACTACGAAAATTATTGTAAAGATAATAAACGAAAGGGATGGCAAATGTGAGAAATTTGCTAAGGGTTTATCTCCACACACCAAACATATGCTTATAAATCAATATTCAATAATCATTTGCTAACTTGTGAGAGACAATGCTCAAGATTAACTGAGACCGCACTGCATTAATCTTATTATTTTCCCAAGTTCGTTGAATTAAACTAAGCGTCGCTTTCAAACTATTCTTATCATGCTATCTAAACAGGAATCGCAAGTTAGACAACAATCTAAGATCATTAAGTTTTGTGGAAAATATGAACACTGACTAGGCAATTACAAGTATGATCAACATCTTGTTCTTGCCTAGGTTTTTACTTAACCTTATCAACGTTCCTTGGTATTTACTACTTGTGAATACAGGATTATAACAATTAGGTGAAACTCTCCTATACTCTAGCCCCAGATCCTAGCATGCTTACTAAGTTGGCCACCTTAACAAACATATAAAGAAAAGTTCTTGATGCAGATTTAACTAACCTAAATAAATAGGTTAATTTAACCCACTTGTAATAACTGCAAGTGCACAGTGTCTAACTGGTAGACAAGGGCAAGTACAGGTCGATACCACAAGGACTGTGGTTGCAATTAAATTTTCAGAGTTGACTTAAACTAATTTAAATGGGGTTACAACAATTAAAATATCTAAACTAAAAATCAATTTAAAAAGCAAAATAAGAAGTTTTTAAGAATATGAGAAGGGAAACCAAGGCATTGACTCCACCACAGGTTCTTTGAGATTTGTGTAATCTAAATTATTGTTTTCAATAATTAACATGACTAACCTAAAGATTAATCTAAGTTCGCAATTGATTTCAGCAAAGGTATAAACCCCTAGCATTGCGTGTCTTCTTACGGCACACACAATCACAGGTTTATTTTAACTAATCCTAAACCCCTAGCATTGCATGTCTTCTTACGGCACACACAATCACAGATTCAGATTAATTGATTAAATCAGGCTTTGAATTTCAACAAAGGGTACTTCTAACTACCGACTAGTCTAGATAATTAATCAGGATATAATCGGTGAAAGCAAATTATTGAAACTCATAAATCAAATGTGTTTAACGTTCAAGCATAAAGAAAATAATAAATTTAAATACAACAAACTCTAGGAAACCCTGTGGTTTCATCGTAGCCTTGGCGAAGGGTTTAGCTCTCCATGGTAGCGGTGGTCACAGCATCAATGGAGGTGGAAGTCATCTTTGCACGGATGCGAATTCCGAGAAAAGTTGAAATTGCACTATGGTGGCTCTTACAGGTTCTCAGGGTGTCAATAGCCAAAACTGTTTTTCAATTTTGAAAAATAGTTTTCTCCCACCCGAATTCTGCGCAGCACTCTGTGTCTTCGTTCCCAGTGCGACAGCGCCTGCTGCTCCTTCTTCCTCCGTGCTCATCGCGAGCTTCCTCCTGCTCCAACCTGGTTCTGAACCTGCAAAAGAGAGAGACGGTGAGGAACAACGAGAGATAGATAAAAAGAACGTGAAGGAGGAAGCGAAACAGGGAGCGCCTCCCTGTCGCGAGCTCTATTTCGCGGTGACGGTGGTTGCATGGTCTGGTCGTAACGGTGGTCGTGAGAGAGAGAGAGAGAGAAACAGTGAGAATGTTGATGGTGGTGATGGCGAGGCTTGGTGGCGAGGTGATGTATTTAACGTGAAACAGGGTTGTCACGCCCCTGTTTCACGGTGATTAGTGGCGGTGGTGGTCTGTTTCGTGGTGTGCGTGGTGGCTGATGGTGGGAGAACGAGATGGTAGTGGTGGCTGTGTGGACAGGGGAGAGGAGCAAGGACAGGGAGATGGTGGCGGCTGATAGTGGAGGACGAGGACGAGGTGGTGATGGCGGGGTTATCGCGCTGTCGGCTCTCCTATCGAGCGAGGATTGCCGGCAGGGTGGATTGGCGTGGTGGCTGGAAAAGAGAAGAGGGGAGAAGGGATGTGGAAGAAGAGAGCGAGAAGCTTTCTCTAAGATGGGGGGAGCTAAATAGGGTTCTCCTGTTACCTTGGGCTTGGGTTAAATTAGGTGAACCTAGGTTTATTAGGGTTAGGGTTAGGTTTAGATATGTGTCCCTCTACTTTGTACCACCGCTAGAATCAACAAATTGATCATTCCTTAAATTGTAGCCTTAATATGATTTCATCGTTCACGCTCAAATTCCTGCAAAGACATGAAAGCGAAATAATTATTATAAAATATAATAATCGAAACACTATCATATATAAATTAAGGGATATATTATGTAATAATTATGTGAATATCAAATACCCCCAAACTTATATTTTGCTAGTCCTCGAGCAAAACAATAAAAATAAAATTCTAACTCACTTTCGCAGGAATCATCGGTTGCACTTACCTTAAACGTGCAACAAGGCTTTAAACCCCTAGATTACCTCTAGTGGACGAGTTATAGTCTCGTGAGGGTTTCCAGAAATGTTACCCACAAACATTATGACTCATAAATTTCCAAAACATGGTAACTCAGTCTATTATCCTCAGAGTAAGAATTTAATTGCCAAAAAATTTTGAAAATAGCTAACAGTCTCACAATAATATATCAAAGAGTCTCACAACAATTTAATAATACCCAAAGGTTAAATAAATTTCATCAATTATTCCCAACTCGAAGTGTGTGTGTGCATGGCCTTATCAACATAACTTTTTATTTCAGAGTAAAACAATTACTAAATCTCCTTTAGAAAGTTTGTTTTGACTTAAAACCTCTCATGTCACTCACAATAAAACACTCAGAGATTTGTTATTTCACTCAGTTTATATGTGAGGAAAAGAGTAAATAATGGAAAACAATCATCTCACATATAGTAATATGAAGAACGGACTTTTCAAGAATGGAATGAATATGATCTCATGGACAGGAATATCAATTACTTTTGAGAATGTTAAATCATACACCATAGTTCTTATTTATTTAATCTCCACATCTATGAAACTAACCATCTCTTAAGATAAACTAGGACTTTAATAGGTTGTAATGGGGCTTAGGTAATGGCTAACAAAGAATGGAAAAAGGTATACAAAAAATCTCTAAGAATGTATACACCCATTGAACTAACACAAGGGCTATGAAGAGTAAATCAATGTTCTAACCATCAATTACTTTCTTCATTTATGTTTTTTTTTTTTTTTTCAACTACATGCATTTCCTCTTCTACTCAATAAAATGTTTCAACACTGAGGACTCATGGTATATTTGACTCTGCTCTTTCTAATTGCCCATTTCCAACTAACATTCATCCATATACATTCTTAGATAAATTGGGTATTGATAAGGGGTTAACAAATAAACGGCTATCAACGGCTCAAAGGGCTTCAAAAGGGAACTAATGAGTGGGTAAGTAAAAAGGCTAGAAAAGGTTTAGGAAAAACTTGCCTACATCATTTCTTAAGTTCAGGTTGGTATTATGACATCTCAACTAAATAAACTAAAAAGTTCTAGTGCAATAATTTAATTTTAATGTCATTCTCAAAACAATTGATAAGAAAAATGAGATCATCAACTACTTAATGCGAACTCAAGAAAAATTAGAGTATATTTATCTAACCCTCAGAAAGAAAAGAATGGCTCAAAACTTTCACGGGTTAAGTCTCCACTATTATTCTAAGGTTTTCTAGCTCATATCTCACTCATCAACTTCAAATCATGCTAATATGGCTTATAGTGCAAAAAGTAATCGAGTTGAAAAAAATCTCATGAAATAGACCTAACTTAAGGATTATATCAAACCATATTTTTTCCTGTTGATATATAAAGGTGACAAGTGAAAGCATGTATTTCTCAAATTTTCAGGCATAGTTGAAAACACATCCTCTTCATTGGAAAGGACTTAGATTTTGAATGCATTTTCAAAGTGAAAAATTTTCACACAATCATAATTAACTATGTATTCAATGGAGATTGAGTAGAATACAATAGTAAATTGTGAAATAACTTTTAGTTCAAATTTTCTTGAAAAATGCAGAAGAACTCATAAACCTCACCCCCAAACCTAAACCAAACATTGTCCTCAATGTATAAAATGATGATCATGACAAATGCAGGAAAAAGAAAATATGAGATTTAAAGTTTTATTACCATGGGAAAGTTTTTACCAATTTCGACGAAATCTTCCACCAATGAATGCTCAGAGACATAAGAACTGTGGACTCATCATGATAAATTGATAAAAACAATATAGGACACAAATAAAAATAATAATAATAATAATAATAATAATAATAATAATAATAAATTACATGTATCAGTTGTAAGTCAAAATTGTTACGGAGCTAACGAGTACGAGTGAAATGCAACTAGAAAAGACTCGAAAATCAATCCAGACTAACCATAATGACACAACTGAAGCTAGGCTGCCTCCTAGGAGCGCTTGGTTTAACGTCGTCAGCCCGACATATATTCTCCCTCATGAGTGATATATCATGAAGTGACGAGGAAGAACATAGGGAACATTCACCTCAAAAGGGTTAAGAAATCGTATACCAACAACCTGAAAAGTTGAGGATCAGTCCACTCAAAAATAGCAACCACATGCGACACAAGATATACTAGCACATCCCAAAAGTTGCAAAGACACCATCTAAAATCATATAGAAATTGTAAAGGAGCTCGCATTCCTTGGAAGTTAGTAGGGATCTTAAATATGAATGGGTCGCAAGTAGTGATATGCAACAAAGGATCCTCCCTTACTCCTAAAATGGAACATCCTAAGTCTGGTTCCAAATCAGAAGACTGGATAATTTTCACATCAGGATGGTGAAAATTGAAATCCTCACTTACAAACAATGGATCCACATAGGTAGCATCAGTCAATATGAAAGGGATGGAAAGAGGTATGTCTATAGATATGTCGGGTGGTACAGGTTCATCATAACAAAATGGATTACACCAAGATGATGAGTTAGACGACTCAACAACACCCCCAAACCAAGAATTAGCACTACCTATGGCATGTAGTCTCTCATTAGATATACCTCCCGACTTCTTTGGGACAACCTATTTTGAATTCAATATAGATGAAATAATAACAGGCAAAGTATCATCAGTACTTGAAAACGCATACCTGAGGGTGTCAGGTAATTGTTTAAGTTCAAGCTCGGGGGGCTCAACTGATGGGACTAGTTTTGACTCACTGAGTGGAATAGGCTCCACTTTAGACTTCCATTTATAACTAGGATCCATAATCGGGACTGAGTCAAGCAAATTATTGACTTCCCTAATGGAATCATCAACATCAAAGTCTAAACTAAAATGAGTCAAACAAGCCTCTAAATGGTCATGTGTATCATGAAAACAGTCAAGGGGAGACTCTAAAGAATGTTCACAGTTTGTTTTTATGCATGAGTCACTAGGAAGGCATATGTCAAGTGGGTCATTATGAAAATGTGGGGAAGGGAATGGGTCATGAAGCAAAGTAGTTTCGCTCACATTATCTGAAAAACATCATCTGACTCGGATTTCGATGTGTTACCAGTTATGAATTGACCCTCTGAATTTTGAACAGAGTGACTAGGAACTCTTCCTAACTCACTTTCAGATAATGCCTTAGTAATATGATCTACAACTATCTCAAGCTTTTGAGTCATGGCTCTCAACTTAGATATGTCTTTAGAATTCTGATCAGTTATACTTGCTGAGCGCTGCAAAAGGTGATTAATCGTTTCCTCTAAGCTTGATGTGTTGGATGGAGGAGCTTGGTTAAATTGGGGCATAACATGATGAGGGTATTGAGGATCCTGAGAGAAACTATGTCTCCCTTGGTGTGAGTTATGAGCCCAGGAGAGATTTTGATTATTGGCAAAACCATGGCTGTAATAGTTGGATTTTAAATTATAACCAGGTCGCCAATTAGCATTAAAAGAATGGATTTGCTCAGCGAAATATTCAGGATAATCATATTGCAAATCACAATTAGTTGTAGAATGACTAGGACTCGAACATGCAACACAACCCTCAAATGAAACATTAGTGGGAGGTAGGGGTTGAGTCAAATTCATAAGTGCATCTAATTTCCGAGTCATCGTCATAATAGTTGTTTCGAGCTTTGAGGTAGAAGGGGAGAAGTAATCCTTAGAGTCTTTATCCTCAGTAGAAGGTGAGAGGAACTCAGGATAATATGCGGAACCTGAGTTGTAATAATCTGAATATGGAGCATAATCAGGTTGTCGCATGGCATTAAATGCATTGACTTGCTCAGGAAACCAAGATGGATAATTATTGAGGTTCATTTTTTTTAAAGCACTAACTCTAAAAATATACACAGGCTTACATGCAATCAGCAACCAATAAATGCACAAGAAACTTGCCTCCCTAAGCAATCAACGTTTTTTAGATCAATTATCTTTTTATTTTTGGGGGACAATTATTTCTTATGTAATCTTTATGACAAAGCAATGGGTGCTACAAGTTGATCCTAAGAGTGTACACTTTACACCGCAAAGTTCAAAATCAGTAGGCTAGAATTTTGTTTCAAAGAAACCGGATTATCGCACAAGAGAAGGAGGTCACAATGGTCCAATTAAGTACTTCCTTGTGCTACCGCTCTGTAAGCCAGTAGATGTGAGAACGATGTGACGTTAGATGTACACTTGTGGCTTGTGTTCTTAACATAAAATTGTTGGTTACACCAATTCTTCTTGTGGATCGTAGTTTACTTATGACTCGGTGTACCAGGTAAGTTACCCTTGTGGCAGTGGCCTCTCGGAGTTCATTGAATGATTAAACCCATCGTCACTTTTAGCTTTGGTCAACACAAAAATTATTGGATCCACCTTGGTCTTGGTTGTCCTATGAACACCGTACCTAAAAGATGGCTCTATCTAACTTGCTAATTGATTTTAATTATGTTTGGCTATTGTTGCACACAGCTGGAGTGATGAGGTGGAGATATCAAGTCCCACCAGTTTCTATTTAGAAGCTGGGTCTGCAAAACACAGCAAAACACAATCACTAATAGCAAGAAAGATTAAATTCAATTAATTTATAAAGCACATGTTCGGGGCTTCGAATCCACCCCTAACTAAGAAGAGTTTAGCTAGACATATTAATTATGTTCAAACAATAATCCATAATCAATAATCAAACTAAAATAAGTAAAAAAGTTAAGTGATGAAACAAAACACTGGAGCTTGGTCTGTGGTGGTAGATAGTGGAAATTGGGGTGCGAATAGCAGACTGGGGAGAAATTTATTTCTCTTCCTTCCTCACGCGATCTGTGTCTCTTCGTCGCTGTCCGCTTTCTCTTCTTCCTCCTCGATTTCTTCTTCCTTCTCGATCTCTACCTTTGTTGTGTGTATGACGAGAGACGGACGGTGGTGGTATAGCTGATGTGTGAAGGTAATGGAAGGAAGAGATCCGGCGAGAGAGATGAAGGTTGTGCGAGGAAGAGATGCGAAAAAGAGATGGAATGAGGGGTTGTTGTTTCGATTGAAGGGTTTGATGGTGATGATGGAAAAAGGTTTGTGTTGGGTGTTAGGAAGGAAAAGGGGATGATGGAAGTGGTTGGATGATGAACTGAGACAGAGATGGGGGACGATAATGGCTGCGGCTATGGATGAGGACGGTGATGATGGGTTCAGGACGATGGGCTTGATGGTTGTTGTGAAGGAGGACGACGGCGGCTGTGGGAGGATGCGTGGCTTGCTGCGCGGTGGATTAAGAGGCTGTTGATGGATGATCTCTCAAAGCCAGGTATCGTCCCCTTTTTATTCTTGTTTTCTTCTTTTTGTGGTTTCCTTGTTGGTGTGATTTCCTTGCTTGTGTGATTTCCTTGTGCAATTAGTATTCCTAAATGGCCAATTTGCTTCTATTTTAAAATATTGTAATTGGAAACCTACATAAACATGAAAATAGCAATTAGTACCATAATTAACAAGTAATAGCTAAAAATATATATAGAAATATGGTACTAAAAATAGCCTAATTATGCCCCTATCAAATTCCCCCACATTTATCTTTTGCTAGTCCTCGAGCAAATCCAAGAAACAAAAATAAAAGACTCAAATGACTCAATCTATACTTTCCAACATTTGTCTCAGAAATTTTCAACGGATCATGACATGTTAAGATTCTTTGTAACCACAAGATTAAATCCACATCATTCGAAAATTAATACACGTTCATAGCAATGATATAAAAATTTACAATTAAATCAATCCAAGTGACTGTGAAACTCAAGCGCGTGCCAAGAAGAATTAACCCAACAATCTCACTAGATGCACTCTTTTCTTTTTCACTGATTGTTTGGTAAAATCACTCTTCTTATTCTAGTTATATGTGAGAGGATTGATGTAAAAGGGAAACAAATAGCTCACATATGATATAACAAGAAAGATTGGCATTTTCTGACTTTTTTTTTTTTTAGATATATGATCTCATGGAAGGAATGCTACTATTTGAATGCAAGAACTAGGGACACCATATGCTCATACCTCATTCGAATCTCCACATCGTGACATTGTAAGACACTCAATCAAAAGGTCTTAATTCAGGTTGTAATGGGGCCAGAGGTCAAGGGAAGAGAAAGAACGGATATGAAATTTTCAAAGGGCTTGAAGAAATGGTGAAAGCATGCAATAAGATTAGAGACATTAGCAAAGAATCATATGGTTCAAGACATAAGTGGGAAAATGACGAGGTGGCCCATTGATAATGAAGAGCTTCAACAATTATTTTGTATCTACTAAAAAGAATTGACTATCTGTATGGTACTGTAATACTGAATGGATATAGATAATGACTTGTATCCCTTTTGTAACTTTTTTTTTTCATTTTTTTTATGCAACTCTTTCTTCTTGAATTGTTTACCACGAGGGTCTTCCCCCACACTTGCTTATCAACATACCTTGAACCACAATAAAGTCCTTGCAAATCAAACTATGCTCCACTCTTTTTATTAGGTTAGAGATAGAAAATGAGGGTAATGACACAAAAGGCTTAATAACAGGCTCAATGGGGTTAACCTAAAGGAAATATATTATGGATCGGGCTTATTTGGCAATGGTGGAAACTAGGTGCCTTTATCATGTCAAACATGTCATGCAATTCAATATGATGCTTTGAACGAAATTAATACAAGTTCTAGTGTTTAATTCTTAATTTTGAAAACAATCCAAGTTGCAACCAAAGCAAACAAAATTGAGATCATGCAACGAATTATTATTGACAAAAGAAATAAAAGATGACGTAACTAAAAACTCTCAAAATCAAAGGAACAATAGGCTCAAAACTCACATATGGGTTATAATGAGTTAAATTCAACTAAGCATGCTATGAGTACCAATTACTAAGTTGATTACATGTGAATTTGCATATGATAACCATAAATAAGCATTAACCAACGAATAATATTAGATCTTAAATCATGTTTATAAATCACCTTAAAGTCATGCAATTAAAAACCAAATCTCATCGTTGTGTTGAAAAGTATCCTAAGACTCAAAACAACTATAATTTAATATTTTATTTTTAATTTTTAATTTTTTAATTTTTTATTATATTTTTATGACACTAATACCAACAAAGAAAATAAAAACCAACAATTTTTTTTTTTAAGGGACTGACACTTTTTTTTTTCTTTTCAAAATAGAACAATGTTTTGTTCCCCCCACACTTAAACCTAACATTGTCCTCAATGTTAATAGATCATAGCACATGCAATGAAATATTTAAACGTGGAAAAAAAAACTACTAACAAACAAAAGCAAAAATAACGAAAAGAAAATAACGGGATAAAGAAAGCAAATCTGATTGGGTTGCCTCCCAATAAGCGTTTGTCTTAACGTCGTGCAGCCTGACGATATCTCAAATTAATCCTCAGAATAAGTGGGAACATGGAGTGATACGTCATCCACGTCATGCTACACAAATGACTCATAATAGGGCTTAAGTCGATGATGTTTCACTTTAAACTCCTTACTGGTTGTGACACTCTTAATCTGTATAGCACCATGGTGAAAAACATTAGTAACAATAAAAGGACCAACCCATTCAGAACGTAACTTACCAGTTCTAAGACATGATTGGAAAAGCAAGACTTTCATTCCAATGACAAAAGTATTTCCATGGATCATCTGATTATGAAAAACTATGGTGTTCTCCTTATAATTGCCTTTACTATCATAGACCTCATCTTGAATCTTTTCGAGCTCATTCAATTGAAATTTCTTCCGCTTCTTTGTGTTATAGGGAACTCCATTGTTCTCATATCCAATGGCAGTAGTGATGTTGATCTCAAGTTCATCCTCGTTTCTGAGGTCTGACAATTTCTGGGCCAAATTGTCATTCACATTAATAGAAAAACAAGAATGATTTTTTACAGGATATCTCGTGGCTTCAAAGATGTTGAAGACAATCACATCACCATCAAATTCCATGGTCAGTTTCCCCGCATGCACATCAATATTTGTTTTCGAAGTTTTCATGAAGGGGGGCCCTAAAAGAAGAGGCAAAGGTGCTGAAAATTCTGAATCTTCCATCTCAAGCACATAGAAATCTGCTGAAAAAATCAAATGGTTAACTTGCACCAACACATCTTCCAACAAACCTCGATGATATGCATTAGAACGGTCAGCCAATTGAATAATAACACCATCATTTTTTAACTTCCCGAGATTCATAGATCGATGAATAGAATACGACATAACATTAATTGAAGCACCTAAGTCTAACATTGCATTTTCAATTTTAATATTACCGATAACACAAAGGATAGTGAAACTATTTGGATCCTTACACTTCGGTGGCAATTTCCTTTGAAGAACTGCGGAGACATTCTCACTTACCTTAACTACCTCTCCGTCTCGAAGACGTCTCTTTGTTGTGCAAAGCTCCTTCAAAATTTTTGCATACTTAGGCACTTGCTTAATAGCATCAAGAAGCGGAATATTGACTTGGACTTTTTGGAAGGTTTCCAAAATTTCCTTATCCTGTTCATTTTTCCTAGATTTGGCAAATCTACCTGGAAAAGGCACAAAAGGTGGAACAAGATTAGCAGAAAATGAATTTGGAATGCTCACATTTTTACCTTGGAGTTCTGGTGTTTCAATGATGGCTGGAGAATCCTTATGTAACTCAGTTTCCTTATTTCGACTCTTTTTAGGGACTATTGGCTCATTCTCAATTTGCCTACCACTCCTCAATGTAATTGCTTTCGCAGTTTCAAACCTGCCCTTCGGATTTGAAGTGGTAGAACTAGGAAGTTTTCCTTGCTCGCGAATTTGTCCAATAAACTCAGCTATTTGTCCCATCTGTAGCTTCAAATCTGCTATATCTTTTGCTTGATTCTGTTGAGAAATAGTTAATGATTTCAGAATCTCATCATAATTAAGCGGCATACCTGAATTGTGCTGAGGTGGTTCGGTGGTCCTTGAAAGAAACCAGGGGGTGGCCGATTCGAAGCCTGTTGTTGTGGTTGTTCTGAATTTCTCCATCCTTCATTGTAGGTGTTCGAATAAGGATTATTCCTATAGTGATTTTGCCCCTGAAAACCTATTGCATTGACATTCTCCCAACCGCCATTCTCAATCAGTTGAGGACATTGATCAAATGGATGTCCTGGCTTTGTACACATGCAACCAACTTGTGCAAGTCCTAGCTTATTTGGCTTCCCTAGGGCCTGAGTCACAAGTGAGGTAAGATTAGCCATTTGAGCTTCCAAACTAGAATTAGTACTTACCTCATTGACTTGGCGTGAAGGCTCTCCAATTCCTTCATACTACTGGGCATTTAAGGCTCGGTTTGCAATCAAAGTTTTTGTTGCTGCTGGAGTTTTATCAACCAAAGCTCCTCCTGCCGCTGCATCTAACATCTGTCGCTCAAGAGGAAGCAATCCCTCATAAAAGTATTGAATCAGGAGTTCCTCCTTCATTTGATGCTGCGGGCATGATGCTATGAGAGTTTTGAAGCACTCATAGTAAGCCGGATATGATTCTCCTAGACCTTGTTGTATGACACTGATTTTCTTCCTCAACAAGATAATTTTGGAAGTTGGGAAGAATTTATCTAAAAAACTTCTTCATGCTCTCCCAAGAATATATTGTTCCGGAAGGTAGTTCATAGAGCCAATCATTAGCCCTATCAACCAGAGAAAAGGGGAATGCTCTCAACTTTAGGATGTTTTCATCCACATTTATTGGCGTCATACTGGAGCATACAACTTCAAATTCCTTTAAATGTTTATTTGGATCCTCCATAGAAAGACCATGATACTTCGGAATATGATGAAGTAGGCTGGATTTAAGCTCGAATGACTCAGTCTTGCCCTGCGTGGCTAATGGATACTGAATCCACAAGGGTGCGACATTGTCCAGGGTGGATGTCGAAAGTTCTTTAATAGATCTATTGTCTCCCATGTCGAACTCTTCAGATTCAGATTCAGAGCTAGATGTTTGTGGCTCTTTTGTTTCTTTTCTTCGTCTTCTAAATGTTTTCCCAGGCTCTGAATCGTATTCTACTAAGTTTTCGCTGGATCTCCTATTGCGCATGAACTAATACCTGAGATAAAGATAAAAAGAATAAAAATCAATAAAAAAAACTAATTAAGTAATCAACAACTTTTCTAATCCCCGCCAACGACACCAAAAATTGATGCGCTATTTTAGTAGCACACAACTTAATACCCTGCTTTGTGATTGTAGTATAGAATAAGTAGGGATCGTTCTAGACTGGGGATTAGAGGGCTTGTCAATTAACACTAATAATAACTAAACGACAACTAACAACCTAATTAATTAAATAAAAGGGGATTGGATTTTCTAAATTAAACTATGAAAATAACTACGAAAATTACTGTAAAGATAAAAAACTAAATGGATGGCAAATGTGAGAAATTAGCTAAGGGTTTTTCTCCACACACCAAACATATGCTTATAAATCAATCTTCAATACTCACTTGCTAACTTGTGAGAGACAATGCTCAAGATTAACCGAGACCGCACTGCATTAATCTTATTATTTTCCCAAGTTCGTTGAATTAAACTAAGCGTCACTTTCAAACTATTCTTATCATGCTATCTAAACAGGAATCGCAATTTAGACAACAATCTAAGATCATTAAGTTTTGTGGAAAATATGAACACTGACTAGGCAATTACAAGTATGATCAGCATCTTGTTCTTGCCTAGGTTTTTACTTAACCTTATCAACGTTCCTTGGTATTTACTACTTGTGAATGCATGATTATAACATTTAGGTGAAACTCTCCTATACTCTAGCCCCAGATCCTAGCATGCTTACTAAGTTGGTCACCTTAACAAACATACAAAGAAAAGTTCTCTATAAAGCAGTTAAGCAAAACACAATCACTAATAGCAAGGAAGATTAAATTCAATTAATTTATAAAGCACATGTTCGCGGCTTCGAATCCACCCCTAACTAAAAGGAGTTTAGCTAGACATATTAATTATGTTCAAACAGTAATCCATAATCAATAATCAAACTAAAATAAGTAAAAGAGTTAAGTGATGAAACAAAACACTAAAGCCTGGTCTATGGTGGTAGATAGTGGAAATTGGGGTGCGAATAGCAGACTGGGGAGAAATTTATTTCTCTTCCTTCCTCACGCGATCTGTGTCTCTTCGTCGCTGTCCACTTTCTCTCCTTCCTCCTCGATTTCTTCTTCCTTCTCGATCTCTGCCTTTGCTATGTGTATGACGAGAGACGGACGGTGGTGGTATAGCTAATGTGTGAAGGTAATGGAAGGAAGAGATCCGGCGAGAGAGATGAAGGTTGTGTGAGGAAGAGATGCAAAAAAGAGATGGAATGAGGGGTTGTTGTTTTGATTGAAGGGTTTGATGGTGATGATGGAAGAAGATTTGTGTTGGGTGTTAGGAAGGAAAAGGGGATGATGGAGGTGGTTGGATGATGAACTGAGACAGAGATGGGGGACGATAATGGCTGCGGCTGTGGATGAGGACGGTGACGATGGGTGATGATGGGTTCAGGACGATGGCTTGATGGTTGTTGTGAAGGAGGACGACGACGGTTGTGGGAGGATGCGTGGCTTGCTGCGCGGTGGATTAAGAGGTTGTTGATGGATGATCTCTCAAAGCCAGGTATCGCCCCCTTTTTATTATTGTTTTCTTCTTTCTATGGTTTCCTTGTTGATGTGATTTCCTTGTGCAATTAGTATTTCTAAATTGCCAATTTGCTTCTATTTTAAAATATAGTAATTGGAAACCTACACAAACATGAAAATAGCAATTAATACCATAATTAACAAGTAATAGCTAAAAATATATATAGAAATATGGTACTAAAAATAGCCTAATTATGCCCCTATCAGGTGTATCCATTCTCAGAGAATTTTCTCGTATCCTTTTCCATTCTTGTTAGCCAAAATCTTAGCCTCATTACAACCTAATAAAGACCTAATTGATCTTTAGTAAATGTCTGGTTCATAGACGTGGAGATTAAATAGACAAGAACTATGGTGTGTGATTCAACATTCTCAAAGTAATTGATATTCTTGTCCATGAGATCATATTCATTTCATTATTTGAAAAGTCCGTTTTTCATGATTATTATATGTGAGATGTTTGTGTTTCCATAATTTATTCTCTTTCTCACATATAAACTGAGTGATAACTAACCAATCTCTGAGTGATTCATTTCTGAGTGACAAAAGAGATTTGTAGTCGAAGCGTACTATTCAAAGTTTATCTAGTCGTATCTTTGCTGAGAAAAATAAAGTTATGTTGATAAGCCATGCACACACACTTCGAGTTGGGAATAATTGATGAAATTTATTTAACCTTTGGGTACTATTAAATCGTTGTTAGACTCGTTGATATATTATTCTGACAATGTTAATTGTTTTCTGAAAATTTTGACAATTAGATTCTTACTCTGAGGATAATAGATCGATCGATCAAGTTACCATGTTTTGGAAATTTATTGAGTCATAATATTTGTGGGTAACATTTCTCGAAACCCTCACAAGACTATAACTCGTCCACTAGAGGTAATCTAGGGGTTTAAAACCTTGTTGCACGTTTAAGGTAAGTGCAACTGATGATTCCTGCGAAAGTGAGTTAGAATTTTATTTTTATAGTTTTGCTCGAAGACTAGCAAACTATAGGTTTGGGGGTATTTGATATTCACATAATTATTACATAATATATCCCTTAATTGATATATGTTAGTGTTTCGATTATTATATTTTATTCTTATTAATTCATTTTCATGTCTTTGTAGGAATTTGAGCGTGAATGATGAAATCGCATTAAGGCGACAATTTAAGGAATGATCAATTTGTTGATTCTAGCGGTGGTACAAAGTAGAGGGTCACATATCTAAACCTAACCCAAATAAACCTAGGTCCACCTAATTTAACCTAAGCCCAAACCCAAAAATCTAATCTAGAAACCCAAGCCCAACGCCTTTTGGAGAACCCAAACCCAAGGAAATAAGAGAACCTTATTTAAGTCTTTCCCATTCTTAGAAAAAGCTCTCTCTTCTTCCACGTTTCTTTTCTCTTCCTCTCTTTCCCAGCCACCATGTCCCATCTACCCTGCCGGCGATCCTCGCTCGATAGGAGGACCGACAGAGCAATCATCCCGCCATCACCACCTCCTCCTCTTCCTCTACCATCAGTCATCACCTCGCCTTCCTCCCTCACCCGCTCTTCCTCGCTCGCTAGGGAGACGCCACACCCTGGTCCATCGTAGACATCATCACCTCCTCACCCTGTTCCGCACAACCACAACCGCCACCACCCTGTTCCACCTCGCGACAGAGCAGCAACAGGTCACTCAGCCAGCTGTCACGACCTCCTCGCAGCCAAGCTCCTCTCCGCTCCTTTCTCTCACGTCCTCTTCCATCTCTCCCTGATCCCTCTCCTCTGATCAACCATCAGTCGCCCTCACCATCACCACCTCGCGCACAAAACATAGGAGAAACAAGGAGCGCGTCCCTGTTTTCCTCTCTCGCAGCCGACTAACGACCCACACACACCACCATCATCCTTGTTCCTCTCTCCCTCACCTCGTCTTCCTTCCTGTTTCCCTCTCTCTTTCTCACTGTTTCTCTCTCTCTCGTTCCCGTCACAGACAAGAGACCAATAGGGAGGACTCCCAGTCCCTGTTTCTCTCTCCCTCACGAACCCATTCCCTCATTCACCTCTCTCTCTTACAGAAACAGAAGAAGACGAAGGAGAAGCAACAACACGATCCGCAATCACCACCACCAGAGCCACTACCCACCGCCACCACGAAACAGAGCTCGCAAGAGCACCGCCCATGTTTCTCGCTTGTTTTCTGTTCCCCTTCTCGTTCTTCCCTCACCCTCTCTCTGTCTCTAGCAGGTACCGGAGCCGGTCGGAGGAAGAAGAAGCTCACGAGGAGCGAAGAGGAATCAGCAGCAGCGGCGCATCTCGTTGGAAAAGAAAGCGCAGAGAATCTGGCGGGAGAAAAACTAATTTTTGAATTAGTTTTGGTTATTTGAACCCTGAGATCCTGTAAGAGCCACCACAGTATAGTTGCAGCCTTTTCTCGGGATTTGTGTTCGTGCTGAGATGAATTCCACTTCCACCAGTGCCGTGACCACCGCCACCATGATCTTCTAGACCCCGCGCCGAGGTGAAGATGAAACCACAGGGTTTCCTAGAGTTTGTTGTATTTTAATTTATTGTTTTCTTTATATTTGAACGTTAAACACAGTTGATTTCTGAGTTTCAATAATTTGCTTTTACCGATTATATATGGATTAATTATCTAGACTAGTCGGTAGTTAGAAGTACCCTTTATTGATATTCAAAGCATGCTTTAATAAATTAATCTGAATCTGTGACTGTGTGTGGCGTAAGAAGACATGCAATGCTAGGGGTTTAGAATTAGTTAAAATAAACCTGTGATTGTGTGTGCCGTAAGAAGACACATAATGCTAGGGGTTTATACCTTTGCTGAAATCAATTGCGAACTTAGATTAATCTTTAGGTTAGTCATGTTAATTCTTGAAAACAATAATTTGGATTACAAAAATCTCGAAGAACATGTGGTGGATTCGATGTCTCGGTCCATTCTCTTATCACCTTACTAGTTTAATTTTAGTTGTCAATTTCATTTTATTTTAATTTAGTAATTTACATCTGCTGTAACCCCCAACTCTAAATTAGATTAAATAAGTCTTAGAATTCGATTGTCTGTCAATCCTCGTGGGATCGATCTGTATTTGCCACTGTCTACTAGTTAGACAATCGTGCACTTGCGGTATTACGAGTAGGGTTTATTAGTTTATTAATTTAGGCTAATAAAAACTCCATCAAGGTCAAGGTCAAAGTAGGGAGCGAAAATGACTGCATCAGTTTGGCGTCGTCCATGGGGACGACAAAGTTCCTAACCTTTCACTAGCATCATCTCTATTCAAAATACAAAGAGATGGTGACCACTAGATCACGCAACAATGGAAAACAAGAAGTCACGTCGAACGCTCAGACTGGCGCCATACCGCAGCTGTCGGTGGAACCGGTAACGCACGGGCATCAGACTCACACCCCCGCGCCAGCAACGACGAACCCCATAATAGATTTGTTGTCATCTCAAATACCGCAAATCAAAAGCGGTAGAGGCTTCGTACGACAGAACCCTCCACCCCTTAATGGAGATCAAGAACAACACAGTCATCCATCTCTGAAAGAGGACAGAGAGCAAACATAGAAGAGTCAAGCCTCTGCTAGTTCCCATTGGACTAGAGGAGGCGGCATGGCCAACGCAGAACCGACTCTCAGGGAAGAGAGGCTAGGCCCTCAAAACCCCCTCCGCAAAGGGGTGCATGACCCAGATGTGCTCTAACGCCTCTATGTTCCACCGTTCGTGGACCGTATCATGAACGAAGCCTTTCCAAAGAAGTTCACGCCTCCAAAACTCGACTTCTACGATAGGCCACCGACCCGTTCGACCACCTACGCCATTACCAACATGTAATGGAACTCAAGGAAGGATCTGAGTCGGTGATGTGCAGAACTTTTCCTACTGGCCTAAAGAATTCAGCACTGACATGGTTCCACAGCTTCCGCCACAGTCAATCAGCTCATTCAAAATGCTAGTGAAAGAGTTCCTGATACGGTTTGTCGGAAGCCAGTGCCCCCGGAAGGGCCCACACTACATACTCTCTTTGAAGCGAAGATCCAATGAGACACTCAGAGAGTATGTCATGCGCTTCAACGATGAGGTGACACTCATTAACGTTTGCAGTGAAGACATAGCCGTGACGACTTTCACCGCAGGCCTAAAGGAGGGAAAACTTTATGACTGACTCGCCTTGGAACCCTCTTTGATATGACAGAGCTCCTCAAGAGCACCCAGAGGTACATCACCTTAGAAGAGTTGAGAACTGTTAAGAGGGAATCAGAAGGTGATAAAAATCCATCCGCTCCTAAAGACAAGAAGAAGGCGTTAGGACGAAGAAATGAGCAAGCGAAAGTGCAATGACAATAGGTAAGACCCTGGCCAGGCCAAGCCAGAGAAAACATCCAACTACGTTGGATTCTGAGTCGTGACTCCCTCAATTCTAGCCTATCAGACGTCGTGAATTCCCTGAGAAACTAGGAAGATCTAAAGTGTCCCCCGAAGCAGCGCGGAGACCCCTCCAAGCTTGACAACAACAAGTACTGCTAATACAACAAGGAGGGTGGTCACGACACCAACGATTGCAAGAGTCTAAGGTACGAGATCGAGTACTGAATCCGCAGGGGAAAGCTAAAGGAATTCCTGGGCTCGAAAAAGTGACCAGAAATACCCAGGGACCAGGGGGAGTCGATCAAGGAAATAGATGGAGACTCCGGGCATAATCTATGTCCTTCACAGAGTTGGACCGGATTATGACTAGTCAAATAGGTCCCGCAAGTGCACTCTATTGGAGATGCGGACACAACCCGCATGTGAGGACATACACGTTTACTACTTGAGGGTGCAAAGCCCCATTCCTACCTTAACCTTTACAGACAAGGACCTCGAAGGAGTCCGAGCGTTGCACAATGACGCTCTTGTCATATCGGTCTTCATTGCAAGGTGGGAGGTAAAGAAAGCTCTGGTAGATACGGGAAGCTCGCCCAACGTCCTATTCTACAACGTGTTCTGCAATTAGGACCTCAAGGAGGAGAACCTGACATCCTCAGACTATCCACTGATCGAATTTAGCGAAGAAAAATGCTTCCCAATTGGGAAGATAAGGTTAGCAGTAGTGGCAAGAGAGCCACAACTAAAAAAGGTCATTTTTATGGACTTCATGGTAGTAAATGCGCCGTCTACCTACAACCTTATCTTGGGAATACAGTGGCTCCACCAGATGGAAGCAGTAGTCTCCACCCTTCACCAATGAGTTAAGTACACTACTAACCACTATGAAGGAACGATACGTGAGAACCAACCTATGGCACAAGGCTGCCATTATACTGCACTGAAGCAAATAGAACATTCCCAGATCCAACAGGATCCCACGGTGCAATCTTAACTAGTGACTGCAGACGTGTCACCCCACTCGTACGAGATCTCAACAGCGATGGCTCGTTTCAGAAAAAAGGGACAATTAGACCGTAAAGAAGCAATCTATTCTTCAACCCAGCAGAACGGAGAAGTCAATACAGACGGGAGTACAACCCCATGACATTCCGTTAGCATGGAGATTAACTCCCATGTGAGGTTTACTCTTCAGTAGCCTCAATGACATCAGCAAAGCTCGGCAATTCGCTGAAAGTATTAAAGATCCAACTAGGGCCATGCGAATTCACTTCAGGGTTTGGTCAACTTCTCTCTTCCAACAGTTGGTCTATTTCAGTTGTTTATTTTCCTTTCCATAGTCAATGTAGAGTTTTAGTTCTTAAAAACTTATGTGATTTGCAATCATTTAGAAATAAAGAAAGAATTACGCAAACACATTTTATTGATTACCGGAAAGATGTAATAACAGGCACCCTGAGGCGGATACAAAAGACTACATATTACAAACATCTGAATCTGATGCGACATAAAGTAAAAACTTGCTTAAACAGTCTGATGCCAGAAGAGAGTAAAGGTACCCCAAGTAAACTTCGCTCAATGATTCCTCCGAGAAACATGTCCAAAAATCAAGGACAATAGTGCAAAAAAGGGTTGAGAGTACAAAGCAGCCGGTTGCTCCGTCAAATCACCCCCAGAAAGTGACCCGATAACGGCAACGCAGACCTTGCAACAAGTTGCAGACTTCCTCAAACAACTTTCAGCCTCCCGAAGAAGGTAGAAGGGGGTAGATGAAAATGGCTGCAAGCGACGAAGCGTTCAAGGTTTCACAGTGCTGCCAAGCGAGGACACTTTTCCCATGCGCGATACATGGGGTGACTGAGAGATACCACCCCCGAAAGCATCGACGCATTTGCCAAAACTTCGATCAACCATAAGCTAGCACCAAGAACCGCATACATGCGGGCATAGTGGCACAAGGTTACACTGAAGCGCAAGCGAATAAATGACAAACTCATCCCTTGGGAGGGAATACATACTTCTTCTTCGCAAAATGACAAGAAATTATGAGATCTCAACGAAACGATTAGGCGCTCACCCAAAGCAGGTGACCACACATAACATTGATTCTCATCGTGACTCATCGGCGCAAATGTCAGAACATTCGAAGACTCCAACGATGGAGATCTTTCTTTAGCCTTTGGAAAACCCAAAACATTTTCTTTAAGTAAAAACATTAAAGGAGATACGTTCAGCAAAAGATAGTGCCTACAATGATGAAGAAACACCATTATATAGATATGATGGTTCACCAAACAGGTGCTTCAACATTAACTGCCGGCATTGAATACCGTATGGGAAACGAGGAGATGACGGTTCCTAAGGAAACTGCATAGGTCCATGTTCGTCCAATCAATAGGGCTGCATCCAACCCCATTAATTGAGGGGGAGTAATCGTTACTCAACCGTCTCACAATCTACGTCGTACACGTGCTACCATGCGATCTACACCGTACACGTAGCATATTGCGTACAAGAAACCCTAGCTCTCGCTCTATGGGCCCATGGACTCGGCCCACTATTCAAACAATATTCTACCACGTGCTTGACACGATGATTAGAAACCCTAGTCATTCCTAACACATGGATCACACCTGCATATAGCCAGGTGATTCAAGGTACTCCTGTCTCTTCATAACTCATCCACACAACACACTCCGCTCGCGAGTATAGGCTCGCACGCCCACAGCTGGCGGAGCCTTTACCTAGCTGGGCAAGCTTAGTCAGCCTTGACTAACAACGACGATTTTCGATTCATCCCGACACCTAGTCTGCCCAGCGCAGATGCCGATGGCTTAGGAAGTGGGAATCTAATCAGTGTTATCACGCCTGGTGACGACGACTCGCCAGGGACCGTTGCCCCCTTCGCGGACAACAGTCACCAAACCTGGTCAGGTAAGCCTAGATGGTAACAACTGGCAATGACAGCTTCTGATCAAAGCCCAGACCTGTAGCTCCTACTGCGCGGGTGTAGATGGTCCGGAAGGTGGAAGCCTAGTCAGTCTCAAACTAATTCTGATGGCTCGCCACGGGACCACTGCTCTTCTACAGACAATGATCGCCAAATTACCAACCCTGAACTTGTAAGCCCCATTGCACGGGCGTAGATGGTTTAGAAGGTGGGAGCCTAGTCAGTCCCGAATTGATTCCGATGACTCACCATGGAACCACTGTTCTTTTACAGACCATGGTCGTTGAAAACTTTCAAATTTATAGCTCAATGCGCACGGGAGTAAATGATTTGGAATGTGGGAGCCTAGTCAGTCCTGAACTGATTTCGACGGATTACCATGGGACCACTACTCTTCAGCATTGTCGTCGAACCCTCACGTCTCAAACTTGTAGCCCGTTACCTGTGGGTGTAGATGGTTTGAAAGGTGGGAGACTAGTCAGTCCCAAACTGATGTCAACGGCTCGCCAAGGGATTATCGCTCTTCAACAGACCATGATCGCTAAATCCTTGCTCCCTGAACCTGTAGTCCACTCTTCTCGGACATAGATGGTTTGGAAGGTGGAAGCCCTAGATGGCTCTCCACGCGACCACTGCTCTCCTTTGAAACAGCGGCCGCAAAGATAAATCACAGCTCAAGCAGCGTCTTCACATTCATACGAGCTGACATTCTATTACCAGCAAAGGCCGCTCATGCCGACCCATAAATCGTCCTGCCAACTTGCGAACGAGTGCTACATGGAATGCCAGCCCAAGCTTGTGAAACCTGACTCGGGATAAGTACCCTAAGTCAAAGACAACGCATGTGCTTGACTATCACAGTTCACTCATGCCAACAACCACGACCGACGGTCAGATGGGAAAAACAAGCCCCTAGCAGCCTACCTTAAGAATGGGCCAAAGTTGGGCAGCATAGCCCGCTTCCGAACCATCCGCGAGAATGCCCACTATCGGACGTGACTAAGCAACAGTGACTCTGAGTCACTCGCTATGCAAATGGTCAGACTCTTAACAGCAGACAGACCACTCGACTTCTTGTTGAGCCGGCCAGCCTTTGCCAAATTAAAATGACAAGGCGAAATGGAAAATGCGCAATAGGGATAAATAACACAAAAAGGATACGGAAAGTACTCAAGATAAACCTGCTTTCATTAACAGTTGAAACAAAAAATGTACAACTGTACAAAGTTTACTCCTTATCAGAAGAAGGTACAGAAACAGAAGAGCTAAGCTTAACATAGGAGGGAACAGAAGTTGCATCCGTATGCGCCACAGTCTGAGCATCATGATCTGGACCGCCCTCTTCGTCTAATGATGCAGAAACCATTGATAAGTCTACATATGACATCTTCTTATAATGATCGAGGTCCCATTTCGAATGCTTCTCCTTCATCAGCGCCAATAGCTCCAATCTACCATGTACAACCCAGAGGAATTCACACTTGTCTTGCTCCTGGAGAAGCTCTTCCTCACGCGCTTTCGCTTCAGCAAGTTCACGCTCCAATAGCTCCAGCTTGCCAGTCAGCGCATCGACATTAGACTGCTCCATAATCAGACTGCTTTTTACAGCACTGAGCTCATGTTGCTCCAGTTCAAGCTGGTCCTCGACCTTTCTCGCCACTCCAGCATTAAATTCCACATCGAACTTCAACTTTTGTTTTTGAACAACCCAATCAGCCTCCTTCAAGGCATTCTCCTCAGCAAAGGACCGCAGTTCAGAACGCGCCTCGGTCGCAGCTTCCTGCGCAACCTCCAGATCACGACGGATCAAATCCAACTCCTGCTGGAATCTCTCTCTCATGAACACTACCTCTGCTAAGTAAGACTCTAGAGCGTCCAGACGAACCCTCTGAGCCTCAGCAACAACGACCGATTGTTCCAGCCTCATCTCCTCATCCTGCTTCCTCATCAGCTCAATTTCGAAAAGCGCGTTAGAATACAACATCTACATGTTAGAAAAGACACGTTCCATGGTATACACCTCTCACGAGCCGCCTTGACTTCCATCCCGGCAACAACCACTTGGCTCAAGTGAGACATTCCTAGCATAATGTACTTTAAACCCTTATCCATACGCCCTTATCCTCAAAATTTGACTGCATCTGTGCAGCGGTGTCCGTGGGGACGACAGAGTTCCTAACCTTTCACTAGCATCATCTCTCTTCTAAATACAAATGGATGGTGACTACTAGGTCACATAGCAATGGAGAACGAGGGGACATGTCAAATGCTCAGCCTGGTGCTACTTTACCACTCTCGACTGTGCAAGTGATGCACCAGCATCAAACTCACACTCCCAAAATGGTAGCAGCACCGACGAACCCCAAATCAGATCCAAAATCACTTTCTATGCAACAAATCTTGTTAACAATGAAGATGCTCAAGTCGATGAAACATAAGCCCGACAAGACACTGAAGGCGTATCTAATTCTCTTTAGCAGTGATCTTACTGCCGTCAACGGGTACAACAACATGACAGATGTCTCGGCCTTCATCAATGGTTTGGGGAAAGGTAAGTTCTATAACTTCCTAACTCCAGACCCACCAGCGGATATGGTAGACCTAGCGAGGGAAGTGCATAGTTACATCGCCCTAGAAGAAGAACGGGCAACCAGGAGCAAAGCCGGGCCCAGGGAGAAATCACCCAACAGGATATGCGTGCTTCATGGAGCCCACTCCGAGTCTAAACTATCAAATAGGTCCAACAAAAAGGCTCTCCTATGTATGAGGGTCCCAGAAATATGCGGCGAACAACTAGCACCACGCATTCGGAGGCATGACCACTCCGTGCCACTAGCATTTACGGACGAATACCTCTAGGGTATCCAACTCTCGCATAATGATGCCCTGGTAATAATGACCTCTCTTGCAAACTGGGAAGTAAGAAGACCCCTAGTGGATACTGGAAGTTCATTGAACATCCTGTTTCTTCGCACGTTCCGCAGCATGCAACTAAAGGAACAAGAATTGACCCTCGATAACTGTCTGATGCTCAATTTCAGCGGCGAAAAGTACTTTTCAGTGAGAAAATTATAATTGACGATAACAGCGGGAGAGAAGCCAACTCAAAAAACTTTGTTCCAAGAGTTCATAGCGATCGACACACCTTCAACATATAATGTAGTCTTGGGGAGACCCTGGATACACCAAATGTGAGCAACTATCTCCACCCTACACCAGTGTATCAAGTATCCGATAAACCAAGTAGTCGGTACGTTAAGAGGCAACCAGGTGATCGCCAGAAAATGACAGTTCATGATGGCACCACTATCAAGCGATCCACAGTTAGCAACTAGCCCTGTGACCAAAATGCCTCTTGAGTTAGCCCGAGGAACAAGGGGAGAACAGCCTATCCCAGACGATGAGGCCCTTGTAAGCCCCCGGGGCAAGCTTAACATCGGCCAACCGAAGGAATAAACCATCGCAGTTTACCTCGATAGCCCTTTCAACAGCAGGGCTATTCATATAGGGTCTTGCTTGAGCAAGGATTTGGCATAACAGCTCACAAAACTACTACAATGGAACCAAGATATCTTCGCCTAGACCATGTGAGACATGGTGGGAATCGACCCGTCAATAATCACTCACCGCCTAGAAGTGGACCCCACGAGGAAAATCGTACAACAGAAGAAGAGGCCCGTGGCGCCCGAAAGAAACGCGATCACAAATGAGGAAGTGCAGCGGTTACTCAATGAAGACATGATTAAATAAGCGTGATACCCAGACTGGCTGGCAAACATCATTCTTGTAAAAAAAAGAAAAATGGGAAGTGGAGAGTGTGTGTAGACTACACGTACCTGAACAAAGCATGCCCGAAGGACAACTTCCCGTTCCCCAACATTGACCAGATCGTGGATGCCACATCCGGGCACAACTTACTATTTCATGGATACCTACTCAGGCTACAATCAAATATTGATGCACCCCCCGGATCAAGAAAATACCTCTTTCGTAACTAAAAGAGGGATATATTGTTATAGAGTCATGTCGTTCGGCTTAAAGAATGCATGTGCTACATACCAACGACGGGTGAATCGAATGTTTAAAGAACACGGTAGGAACATGGAGGTCTACATTGACAATATGTTGATCAAGAGCCTCCGCAACCCTTACTACATAGGAGACCTCACTGAAGCATTCAACCAGCTCAGAAAATACCAGATGAAGCTCAACCCGCAAAAGTGCACGTTCGGGCTATATAGTGAACAAGAGAGGAATTGAGGTTGACCCGAAGCAGATTCAGGCCCTTCTCGACATGAAAGTCCTTGCCAGCATCAAAGACGTTCAGAGCATGATTGGGAGGGTAGCAACACTCAACAAGTTTATATCTAAATCATTTGACAAGTATTTTCCTTTCTTCAAAATACTAAGAGGAAGCAAAGGATTTTCGTTAAACGAATAGTGTGAACAAGCCTTTCAAAGTCTGAAAGCATACATGGGGAGTCCAGAGCTACTCTCAAAACCAGCAATGGGGGAAACTTTCTACTTATACTTGTCTATTTCCAAGCACGTCGTGAGCTCAACCCTCGTACACTACGATTGGAAAAACCCAAAAACCCATATCTTACACCAGCAAAACCTTCATGGAAGCATAAGCACACTGACCTGGAAAAGTTAGCCTATTTCTTGTCGTATCCTCTAGAAAACTGAGTCCCTATTTTCAGCCCACTCTATAACGGTTCTAACCAAGCATCCGCTCCGCTTGGTACTGCATAAACCAGAGTTATCCGGTAGGATGGTGAAATGGTCATTAGAACTCGGGTAGTTTGACATAAGCTATGCCTCGAGAACCATCGTCAAAGCCCAGGCGCAGGGGAACTTCATCACCGAGTTCACCAATGGAGAAGAGCCAAAGGAAAATGACCAGACTTCGGATTCAAACATCCAGGAATGGACCTTGCGCTGCGGTGGGTCATCAACGAGAAAAACAAGCGGAGCAAGGATCACACTCCGCTCTTTCAGCGGCTTCGTACTCGAAAAAGTTGTCAGATTTGGTTTTCTCGCTTCGAACAACGAGGCCGAATACGATGCCATCCTATCCGGCCTGAAGCTGCCTTGGGGATTGGATAGATCACCTAACGGCATACATCGTAGTCAACCAAGTCAAAGGAGATTTCAACACCAAGTAGACCTGCATGATAGCCTACCGCAAAAAAGGTACTTAGCGCAATGAACAAGTTCAAGAGGTGCGAGCTCATACAATGCCCTCGGGATGACAATAAAAGAGCTGACGTGCTAGCTAGAAAAGCCTCAGCCTCTGCCAAAGTCTCAAGCGGTCTCATTGAATATCAAGAGCAATCAAGCCTCGATGAAGAAGAACCTAGAGATGTTTGCGCTACAGAAAAATCACCAAGATGGATGACTTAGATCCTCGAATACATCGCAACCGGAGCCCTACCGACCGAGAAGGTCGTAGCCAGAAGACTTAAAAATAGAGTAGTGTGGTACACTATCCTAAACAACAAGTTATACAGGAGATCAGTGACAGGACCCCTGCTTCGATGTCTTTCACTTTTAGTGGCAAGTCAGGTCCTGGGAAAAATCCATGACGGTATATTTGGAAATCATCCGAGTGGGAGAACCCTCACCCATAAAGCTTTAACTCTAGGATACTATTGGCCGACAATGCAATGAGACACCAAAGATATTGTCCACAAGTATGACAAATGTCAGAGGTTTGCGCCATACAGACACATGCCTGCTCAGCCACTGAGACCGATGACAACTCCCTAGCCATTCGGGCAGTGGGGAATGGACAACGTTAGACCGCTCCTAGCTTCATCCAGTAAAAGGTTCCTTCTTCTGGCGGTTGACTACTTCATCAAATGGGATGTAGCCGAGCCCCTATCCAAGATAGGGAAGGTCCAGATAGAAAAATTAATATGGATCACCATCGTATGGAGATTTGGCCTCCCCAGAGTATTGGTCAGCGACAACGGAACTCAGTTTAGGTATCAAGGTTAAAAAGCTATGCAAAAATTTGAACATCAGTCACCACTTCTCATTGCTAGGGCACCCACAAGCTAAAAGCCAAACAGAGGTTACCAATCGAACAATCCTAGAGGCAATCAAAAGGAAGCTTGATGTCACCAAAGGGAAATGGGTTCCAGATCTACCAGGAATACTTTGGGCATATCAGGCAACTAAAAGAATCCCTACCGGAGAAACACCCTTCGCCCTGGCATACGGGTCAGAAGTTATGGTTCCGGTAGAACTCAAAGTGCCTACCTTTTGAACGGAAGAGTTCAGACCCGCTGGTAACGACGAAGCCTTACGTGTTGGACTAGACCTCCTCGAAGAAAAGTAGGATTTAGCCTCCACCAAGATACCTGCCTACCAACAACGGATAACGCAATACTACAACAAGAAGGTCCAGTCACGCGAATTCAAGGTAGGAGATTGGGTACTTAGGAAGACCCAACAAAAAACCAAAGAAGCTGTCGCAGGAAAGCTAAACCCAAATTGGGAAGGACCCTACAAAGTAACCAAGGTCAACAGGCCAGGGATGTACTGGTTGGAAAACGTAGACGGCGACGTGCTTGAACGACTATGGAATGTAGAGCATCTAAAAAAAGTTATCAATAAAATATTTTCTTTTACTAAAACTTCCACTACTATCCGTTATGACCCCCGATCATCCCAGTTATGGCCAGACTTGAATATCAGCCCCAACACCCAGTCCGCTGTGCATGGACTACGACGGTCGAGGAAGTGGGAGTCTAGTCAGTGCCCGCCCGCTTGATGATGACGACTCGCCAACGGATCATTGCTCTCTAACAGACAATGATCGCCGACCTTACAAGGTAAGCTTGGTTAGTTCGCGACTGATGACAATGGCTTATAGTGCCCAACGCCTAGTCCACTACGCGAGAACTATGACGGTCAAGAAAGTGGGAGTCTAGTCAGCGCTCGCCCACTTGAAGATGACGACTCGCCAATGGATCATTGCTCTCTAACAGGCAATTATCACCGAACTTACCAGGTAAGCTTAGTTAGTTCACGACTGATGACGATGGCTTCTGGTGCCCACCGCCTAGTCCACTGCGCGCAGACTACAACGGCTAAAAAAGTGAAGTCTAGTCAGAGCTCGCCCACTTGATGACGAAGACTCACCAAGGGATCATTGATTTCTAATAGACAATGATCGCCAAACTTGCCAGGTAAGCTTAGTCAGTTCGCGATTGTTGTCGATGGCTTTTGGTGCCCAACGCCTAGTCCGCTGCGCGCAGACTACGATGGCCGAGGAAGTGGGATTCTAGTCAGCGCTCACTCGCTTCATGACAATGACTCACCAAGGGATCATTACTCTCTAACATACAATGATCACCAAGCTTACCAGGTTAACTTAGTCAGTTCACAACTGACGACGATGGCTTCTGGCGCTCAACGCCTAGTCCGCTGCGCACGAACGACGACGACCAAGGAAGTGGGAGTCTAGTCAGCGCTTGCCCGCCTGATGACGATGACTCACCAAAAGATCATTACTTTCTAAACAAATAATGATAACGATAGCTTTCGATGCCCAATGCTCAGTCTGTCGCGCCCAATGACGACGATCGACGGAAATAATGTCTCGTCGACACCCGCGCACACGACACGACGACCTAATAAGTGATCAGCGCTCTTCGAAGGATAACAGTTCTTGGAGCGTCACAGCACACGATCTGCAGTATGCGGACAACAACGACTACCCATAAACAACACTAGACAAAAGCAGTCAGTTTCAATACAACTTAATTGGTAAAAGTGGACGTTCTGCCTGCAGCCATACCAGATAGTGTTAATTCTATGATCTATGAATCTTCTGAAAAAAAAACACAACGCAAGACAAAACAATATTTTCATTAAAAGTTTGGCATGTCCCAAAAAGGACGTTACAACTATTTTAAGGGGAAACATCATCCTCAGCAACCCGTCCTGCGGAACCGGGGTCTTCTTCTGGAGAGATGGGTCTGAAAGCTGCCCTCCTATAACGGGCAAAGTCAAGGTCGATGCTGGGATGTTCTTCTCTGATAAGCTCCAGAAGCTCTAATCTGCCCCAAATGACCTTTAACGAGATTAGCGGCCTTCGGCTCGAGATTTCAAAATCTATCACGCCTATCAAGGCCGCATAGTGTGAACACTCATCCGACAATAAGCGTTCTGCCTCGCGAATGCGACGAAGCCCTTCATCGACTTTTGACTCCAGCTATAGTTGTACGACGACCCATTCTGTCTCCGCCCGTTTCCTCTCAGCATTTTGGGCCTGCAAATCGGATGACCATTTGTCCACAACCGCATCTAAGCACTCCAACTCGGCCCTAGTCCATCCCAGTTCAGCACGAGTTGACGCCAGATCCGATTTGGCCGACCTCAGTTGTGATCTTATGCTCGCAAACTCCGCTTTAGGGGCAGAAACTACAGCCTCACGACCCTCAAGTTTGCTACAATACCATAATTATGCAACTGACCAATCAAGGAATCCACCTAGTATAGAGCATCCGAGTACGACATCCGCAGGTACGTGAAAGCCTTCTCCAAGGCAAGGATTCTCCCGCGTGCTTTGGGATGCAGCACAATAGGACTACGTGATTCAAGGGCGCAAACGTCTGCCACAGACCCATGGTGACCTAAAACGTCAATATGTAGTCCAATGTTCTCTCCCTATAAGTGAACAGAGGGAGTAGCACCATCAAGTAGGAGACGACGACCCCTTGAAGTTGTCGCCTAAGCAGAACGTGACAGCCCAAGGGTAGAAGTTGCACGATCAAAGGATTGCCTCATTTTTGGAACAATAATAGGAGGCATGTTCACCTCCAATTATGTTAACCTAGTCGAGCTAGGCATAATCAGAGTTTTCTTCCTCAAACCACGACTGACAACCCCTTCAGCCGGCGAACCCGGTGCAGCGAGAATCTCATAAGAACACCGTAGTAGCCCGATACGCACAAAGTTGCCTGGCATTAGGACCTCCTCAACGGACGTCAGTGGGAGTTTGATAAACTCCCTCTCTATCTATCTTTCCTTTTTAGTGAGAATCAGAACTACAAACTTCCCTGAAAAAAGAAATGACATCAAACTAGCATTGCATCTGGGATCAAAAAAATAAGCCAGCAACTAAGAAACTTATGAAGGTCGAACTGGAAATATCTTGGGACTCTACGGCCCCCAAGCTCGAAGTACGAAGAATTCACCGAAGCCAAGAACCAATACCTCTCTCAGGGCTCAGTGTCATCCGCTACTGAACACAAACATGTAGGACAATTTAGTATGCAAAACTCCCTAGAATCCAATCGAGCGGTGGACATTTGATGGATTACCGCCAGAGTCAAACGAATGCCAACATCATGCATCCTCAGAAGAATCACAAGCAGAACCTTCAACCTGCTCGGAACCATTTGAACGGGAGGCATATGGAGAGAGAGGAAGAAATGCCAGACGTCATCCGACACTGGGAATCGAAGCCCCGACTCAAACATGCCCCGGCACAAACCTATATACCCTTGAGAGGGTGTAGTTGAAGCCAAATCTCCAAACGCGGAAACGATTTCCAGATCCCTAGGAATACGGCACAGACTTTGAAGCCTAATTCATTCAATTTCATTGACCAAACTATCCTCGAAGAGCTTGTGGCAAGTGAAGGACAGCAGATCCTTAGAAGAAATTTCAACATTGTCTGCCATTGATAAGAATGACAATCGAACTTTACAACAACACGATTGCTTGAAGAAATTACATAGATAAGAATGAGAGAAATCTTCCTCGATACGGCGGATATTTATAGAGAAGACAAGTCGTGTCTTTTTTCCTTGAGCAGTCGTGTAGCCATTAATGCTATGCGCCGCTCGAGACAACTCTTTGGGTTCAATCACCACGACGGTACAGTTGTTTTTCAGAGAGTTAGTAAACCGACTAAGCGCCCTACTTACTTGGGAGGAGTAGCTGATGATACACCAAAGTGGTCCCAACTCTGTGTCGTACACGTGTCATGATGATCTCGATGAATAATGGGCCCTAGCGTCAGCCATACACTAATCCGGCCCAAGCGCTTTTAATCTCGCCCAATGCAATTCGCCAAACAGACTTGGATTCTTACAACCTGCTAAGCCCACGTGTCTCACAACTATCATCAATACCCGTAAGCCTTATTAAGGCAAGTATCTCGCTTCGGGCGGGCAGGTACAACAACTTTTCGCTTTCGACTAGGAAGTAAATTCCAGAGTATGTATCACATATGGACTTCTACCTATAGAATACTCTCAGAATGGGAACTATCTCTCGCTTATCTAGGAGCACATAGCTAACAGATAGACTTCCCTCCACAACACGACTCCAAATTAGAGAAGGATCTCCATGAAGATCTTCTTCCATAAACTACACCATCGATGGCCTGGTCGAACCAGGATTCATGCACTATAAATAAGATATGAGGTTGGTAAGCTAAGGTACGCTAAAAATTCTCTGTTTACAACATTACACCTTCCTCAGATCCCTATCTGACTTTAGCATCAGAGTGCCATCGGCCACCACAACGGTGGTCCGTGGCCCACGTGTGTTCCTTGTGCAGGTCAGCAGGTTTGCAGGTCAAGGTCAAAGCAGGGAGCGGAAAATGACTGCATCACGAAGCACAGAGTTACATCATTTTAGACGAGGAACGAACCGCCAGAAAAAGGTAGAATCCGAGGAAAAACCTTCTATCCCTTCCGACGAGTTAGTAAGGGCCGACTCGGCAAGCACGATACAGGCATGGGGCACATTTCGAATCCAAACAATCAAACAAGTCTAGAAAAAAAGCCCTGAGGGAGATGAGGGTCCGAGCGGTATGAATCACGCCCTTGGAGCCATGATTCTCCCCTATCACTAGTCTTTACGGACGAAGACCTCCGGGGCATCCAACTTCCACATAATGATGCCCTGGTAATTACGATCTCCCTAGCAAGTTGGGAAGTAAGGAGATCCTTGGTGGACACCGGGAGCTCATTGAACATTTTATTCCTCAGCACGTTCCGCAGCATGCGGCTAGAGGAGAGATCTTGACTCCTAACAACCGTTTGATAATTCATTTCATTGGCAAAAAAAGCTTCCAGGTGGGAAAGATAAACTAACAATAGTCGTGGGGGAGTCACCGTTTCATGACTTTTTAGTGATCGACGCACCATCCACTTATAACACTGTCTTGGGGATGCTCTAGCTACACCAAATCCCGTTTCAGAAAATCTTGTTTCAAGAGTTTATAGTGATCGACACATCGTCCACTTATAACACTATCTTGGAGACGCTCTAGCTACACCAAATGGGAGCAGTACTTTCCACCAGTCAATCAAACAGTTGATACCATAGCCGGAGAATGCCAATATGTGACCCCACACCAGTCTGATAATTTTAAGCTGGTGACTAAGCCCGCAACCAAGATGTCCCTTATTCTTGCCAAAGGATATGTAGCAAAACAACTAATCTCAGGCGATGAAGCTCTAGTGAGCCCCCGGGGCAGACCCAACGTCGGTTAATCAGACGAGAAAACCATCACAGTTTACCTCGACAACCCTTTCAACAATAGGGTCGTTCAGATAGATTCCCACATAAGCAAAGATTTGGTGGAGCAGTTGACAAAGCTACTACAGCATAACCAAGACATCTTCGCCCGACCATGCGAGACATGGCAGGAATCGATCCATCATTATTCATTTTATAGAGGTGGACCCCACGAGGAAAACCATACAGCCAAAGAAGAGGCTCGTGGTGCCTAAAAGAAATAAAATCATCAGCGAAGAGGTACAAAGGTTGCTCAATGCAGACATGATCAAGGAAGTGTGATACCAGGACTAGCTTGCAAACACCATACTAGTAAGAAAGAAAAATGGGAAGTGGAGAGTCTGCGTGGACTACACAGATTTGAACAAGGCGTGCCCGAAGGACAACTTCCCACTTCATCGCATCGATTAGATCGTTGATGCGACATATGGACACAACCTCCTGAGCTTTATGGATGTCTACTCGGGCTACAACCAGATACTAATGCACCCCCTAGATCAAGAAAATACATATTTCATAACTGATAGAGGAATATACTACTACAGGGTGATGTCGTTCGACTTGAAGAACACAGGAGCAACTTATCAACGACTGGTGAACCGAATGTTCAAAGAACAAATCGGCAAGAACATGGAGGTCTACATAGATGATATGTTGGTCAAGAGCCTCCACAGCCCCGACCATATAACAGACCTTACCGAAGCATTCAGTCAACTCCAAAGGTATTAGATGAATCTTAATCCACAAAAGTGCATGTTCGAAGTCGAATCAAGGAAATTCCTAGGTTACACAGTGAACCAAAGGGGAATCAAAGCTGATCCAAAGCAAATTCAGGCCTTTCTAGACATGAAACCCCCTGCCAACATTAGAGACATTCAAAGCCTGATTGGGAAGGTGACAGCACTGAACAGGTTTATATCCAAATCGTTTGACAAATGCCTTCCTTTCTTCAAAATATTGAGAGGAAGCAAAGGATTCTCATGGGATGAAAAATGTGGGCAAGCCTTCTAGAATTTGAAGGCATACATGGGGAGCCTCGAACTGCTTTCAAAGCCAGCAACTGCAAAAAAGTTTTACTTATACTTGTCCTTCTCCAAGCATGTCGTTAGTTCAGCTCTTGTGCGCGAAGACCGAGGAACCCAAAGACCATTGTACTGTGCCAGCAAAACCTTCATGGAAGCGGAGGCACATTACCTATGCTTAGAGAAATTAGCTCTGGCACTTGTCATATACCCGAGGGCATTAAGGCCTTATTTTCAGGCCCACTCTATAACAGTTCTGACCAGGCACCCGCTTCGAACGGTATTGCACAAGCCGGAGCTATCTGGCAGAATGGTGAAATGGTTAGTAGAACTCGGGCAGTTTGATGTAAGTTATGCCCCAAGGACCACCATCAAAGCCCAAGCACTGGCGGACTTCATCGCCGAGTTTACCGGCAGAGAAAAACCAATGGCAAACCTTCAAGCCCAAGATTCAGACAATCAAGGATGGCCCTTGCGTTGTGATGGGTCATCAACAGGAAAAACAAACGGAATTGGAATCACCCTCTACTCCCCAAGCGACTTCAACTTCGAGAAAGTCGATAGGTTTGGTTTTCCCGCCTCAAATAACGAAGACAAATATGAGGCCTTCTTGTCCGGCCTAAAGCTAGCAAAGGGGATCGAGATAGATCAACTAATGGCATATAGCGACTCAAGACTGGTAGTCAACCAGGTCAAAGGAGAATTCAACAGCAAAAATCCCTGCATGATAGCCTATTGCGAAAAGGTACTCCGCGCAATAAGTGGATTCAAGAGATGTGAGCTCTTACAATGTCCCCGGGACGACAATAAAAGAGCTGACGCGCTAGCCAAGGAAGCCTCAACCTCCATCAACTCTCAAACGGTCTCATCAAATACCAAGAGAAATCAAGCCTTGACGAAGAAAAGCTTGTCAATGTTTTCACCACAAGCACATGGGGAGTTGTATGACTCCAATTCTCGAATACATTGAAAGCGGAGCCCTGCCGACTGAGAAGGTCGAAGCCAGAAAACTTAAAAGCAGGCAGCACGGTACACTTTCCTAAACAACAAGTTATACAGGAGATCAACAATCGGACCTCTGCTCTGATGCCTGTCCCATCCCGAGCCAGATCAAGTCCTAAAAAAGATCCACGATGGGATATGTGGAAATCATCCAAGTGGGAAAACCCTTAACCACAAAGCTCTAACCCTCAGGTACTATTGGCCGACGATGCAATAAGAACCCAAGGAATTGTCTGTAAATGCGATAAATATCAGAAGTTCGCGCCTTACACGCACATGTCTACCCTACCGCTGACTAGTCTTTCTGGCCATTCGCACAATGAGGGTTGGACATCGTCAGACCACTCCCAGCATCAACTAGTAAAAAGTTCCTTCTTGTGGTTGTCGAATACTTCACCAAGTGGGTCGAAGCAGAGCCCCTATCCAAGATAGGGAAAATCCAAATAGATAAGTTCATATGGGCAACCATCGTCTGCATATTTGGCATCCCCAAAGTATTGGTCAGCGATAACGGAACTCAATTCGAAGGTAACAAGTAAAAAAAAACTATGTGAAAGTCTAAACAGCAGTCACCATTTCTCCTCGCCAGACATCCATAGGCCAATGACGCGAAAGTTACTAACCAAATAATCTTGGAAGCGATCAAAAGGAAACTTGACACAACCAAGGGAAAATGGGTTTCAGAGCTACCAAAAATACTTTGGGCAAATTGGACAACCAAAAAGAACCCCGACCGGAGAAACACCCTTTGCCCTAGCATATGGGTCAGAAGCCATGGTTTCGATGGAACTCGAAGTGCCAACCTTCCGAATGGAATAGTTCAGAGCAAATTATAATGATGAAGCCTTGTGCGTCGGACTGGACCTCCTCGAGGAAAAAATGAAATCAAGCTTCCCCCGAATTAGTTGCATACCAGCAACAAATAGCACAATACTAAAACAAGAAGGTTAAACCACGCAAATTCAGAGTGGGAGACTGGGTACTAAAAAAAACCCAGCAGAACACCAAGAAGCGGGTGCAGGAAAGTTGAACCCAAATTGGGAAGGGCCCTACAGAGCAACCAAGGTCAATAGGCCGGATACATGCTGGTTGGAAGATGTAAACAGTGATGGACTTAAATGTCTGTGGAATGTAGAACACCTCAAAAAATATTTGCTTTTACTAAACTTCCACTACTGTCAGCTGCAACCAACGCGACGTCCAATCGTCCAGTCGGATCAACCCGTCATGACCAGATCTGAAAGATCCATCCTGATGCCTAGTATGTTGCGTGCGGATGACGATGGCCTAAGAAACAAGAGTCTAGTTAGCGCTCTCACGCCTGATGACGACGAATCGCCAAGGGATCATTGCTCTTCTACAGACAATGATCATCGAACCTGAACAGGTAAGCTTAGTTAGTTTGCCACTGATGACGATGGCGTCTGGTGCACTCGACGCCTAGTCCACTGTGCACGAATGATGATGGCCTAGGAAGTGGGACTCTAGTCAGCGTTCTCGTCCCTGATAATGACGACTCGCCAAAGGTCATTGCTCTTCTACAGACAATGATCGCTGAACCTGACAAGGTAAGCTTAGTCAGATCGCGACTGATGACGACGACTTCTGAAGCGCCCGACACCTAGTCTGTTGTGCGTGGATGACGATGGTATAGGAAGTGGGAGTATAGTCAGCACTCTCATGCCTAATGATGATGACTCGCCAAGGGATCATTTTCTTCTACAGGTAAGCTTAGTCAGTTCGCAACTAATGAAGACGGCTTCTGGTGTGCCCGACGCCTAGTTCGCTGCGCGCAGATGCGATGGCCTAGGAAGTGGGAGTCTAGTTCATGCTTTCACGTCTGATGATGACGACTTACCAAGGGATCATTGCTCTTCTCCAAACAATGATCGCCAAACCTGACCAGGTAAGCTTAGTCAGTTAGTGATTGTTGACGATGGCTTCTGGAGCACCCGACGCCTAGTCTGCTGCGTGCGAGTGGTGATGATTTGCCAAGGAATCAATGTTTTTATATAGACAATGATCATCGAACCCGATCAGGTAAGCCTAGTCAATGACGACTGACGAGGACAACTTCTGGTCAAAACCCAAATTTGTAACTCGCTCTGCACGGGTGTAAATAAATTGGAAGGTTGAAGCCTAGTCAGCTCTAACTGATGTCGATGGCTTACCACGGGACCACTGCTCTTCTACAGACCATGGTCGCCGAATTGGATCACAGCCCAATAAGCGCTCTTATGCCTGATGACGACGACTCGCCAACAGACAATGATCTCCACACCTCACCAAGTAAGCTTAGTCAGTTCCTACTGATAACAATGACTTTTGGAACATCCCAACGCCGAGTCCACTATGCACGGGCAACGATAGCTTAGGGAATATGAGTGTATTCGGTGGTTCCATGACTCGCAGCAGTGACTTGTTAGGGACAATAGCAGCTCAACTATAAACAAAGTTGCTCAACGCAGTCAGTTTCGATGAAATTCAACTGACAACACAGACGATCTGCCAACATGTAGGGCCCAAAAATACTAATTCCATGGCCTGCAGCATGGGCCGAAAGCTTCTAGGGAAGACATAATGGCACAACAGTACAAGACAAACAAGCAAAGTTACAAAATATGACTTTCATTAAAAGTTTTGATTTTATCCTGAGAAAGACATTACAACTACTTTGGAACAGCAAGGGACAAAATGGCTTCCTCAACAGCCTATTCCGAAGAGCCATGACCTTCTTCCTGCATGATAGTTCTGAAGGTAGCCTTTCTATAATAGGCGAAATCGAGGTCAAGACCAGGGCGTTCTTCTCTAATAAGCTCCAGAAGATCTAGCCTGCCCCAAACGACCTCTGACGACACCTGCAACTTCCGTCTCGAATCACCAAAATCCACTGCGCTTACCAATGCGACATAGTGCGAGCGCTCTTTTGTCAATAAGTGTTCTACTTCACGAAAGCGACGAAGTCCCTCAGCAACTTCTGACTTGAGCTATCGTTGTATAGCAACCCATTCGGTCTTGGCTCGCTTCCTTTCAACAATTTGAGCCTGTAGTTCAGATGACCATTTGTCCACAGCACCTTCTAAGTGCTTCAACTCAGCACAGGCCCGCACCAGTTCCGCCTGGATAGAAGCCAGGTCGACTTCAGTTGAGCCTTTATGGCTACCAATTCTGCATCAGACGTGACGTTGCAGTCCGCAGCAGCACTAGAATCCTGCAGTTGATCGGTCAAAGAGTTTATTCGGTGGAAAGCATCTGAATATGACATCCGCAAGTCTACAAAAGCCTTATCTAGAATGAGTACTCTCCCTCGAGCATCAAGGTGTAGCACAATAGAATCATGTGACTCAGTAGCGCGAGCATGTGCCAGAGACCCATGGTAACTCACGACGACGACCTTGGGTCTAGTGCGTTGTCCCTCTAAGTGTTCTCCCTTTAAGTCGATAGGGGGACAACAAGATCCAACGAGAGAATATGATCCCCTGGGACTACCTCCTGAGCAGACAAAGATAACTCATGCTTCACAACATCCGCCTCCTTCTTTAACAAAGATGGCGACTTAGAAGAAGAGGAAACATGATTAATGAGCCGCCTCCTCTTAGGAAGAACAATAGGAGGCATGCCCTCTTCCAACTCAGCCAGCCTAGTCGGGCTGGGCATAACCAGGCTATTTTTATTTGAGCGACGACCTCTCACGAGTGTGGCAGAGGTCTTGTGGGAACATCTAAGCAGCCCGCTCCGCACGACGTTGTCCGACATTATAACCTCCTCAAGGAACATCAATGGGAGCTCATTAAACTCTCTCTCTATCAAATCTTTTTCCTCAGTGAGGATCGAAGTCGCAAACTTTCCTCGAAAAAAAATATATCAATTTAGCGATACATCCAGAATCCGAGACGAGGAAACAACGACAAAACACATATTAAGATCAAATTGAAAGAATTTTGAGACTCGACATCCTCCCAACCTAAAGTATGGGGAATTCGCTGAAGTTAGAAACCCATACTTCTGCCAAGGCTCAATATTATCCGCCACATGATGCAAGCAATCGAGGGTGCTCAGCACACAGACGCCTCTAGAATCCAACCGAGTAGCGATCGGACGTTGAACTATCATCGATCAAACGAAGGCCAGCATCATGCACTCTGATAATGGTCACAATCAAAATCTTAAACTCACTCAGAGCTAGCTGAGCAGGGAGCATACAAAGGGAAAGGAAGAAACACCAAATGTCATCCGATACTAGGAACTGGAGTCTGGATTCAAACATACCCCGGTGCATTCCTATATACCCCTGTGAGGTGTAGCCGGAGTCCAAGCTATGAACATAGGGAAGATTTCCAAATCTCCGGGAGCTTGATACAGGCCCCGAAGCCTAATTAACTCAGTTTCATCAACCAAACTCTCTTCAAAAGGCTTGTGACAAGTATAAGACAACTTCTGTTTGGGAGTAAGTTCGACATTAGCCGCCATTGAAGGAAAATGCAAATCAAGTTTTGCAAAAGAACACTCATGCAAAAGAAAACACTAGGCAGAGACTAGAAGAAGCCACAGAAGGAACAAAAAGATCTTCCTTGAAACAATGGATATTTATAAAGAACATGAAATCGTACCTCTTCTCCTTGAGCGGTCGCGTATCCATTAATGTTATGTGCCACTTGAGACAACGCTTCGGGCTCAATCATTACGACGGTACAGTTACTTTTCAAATATTTATTGGACCGACAAGATGCCCCACTAACTCGGGGGGAGCAGCTAATGATACCCCCGAAACGTCCTCTCTCCTATACCGTACACGTGTCATGATGATCCCAAATAATAACAGGCTCAAACGCCAGCCCAACACTGATCCGACCAAAGCGCCTTCAAGCGCGCGTAGAACAATCTGCCAAATTACTATGTTCTGCTAAACCCACACGTCTCACAACCATCCCCATTACCCGTAAGACCTATTGAGGCAAGTATCTCGGGGATTAGCTTCGGACGGGCAAGCCAGCTACACTTTGTTTCCAACTAGGAAGCAAATACCAATGTATACGTCGTATGTGGAAACTTCCATCTATGGACAACACTCCGATTGGGAACTATCTCTCACATATCTAGGTGCACATGTCTAACAGGGAAACTTCCCTCTACAAGACGGCTCCTAAATAGATAATGATCCCCAAGAAGATCTTTTTCCCTAGACTACGCCATTGATGGTTTGGTCAAGCCATGATTCTAATACTATAAATAAGACATGAGGTTGGTGAACAAAGGTATGCTACAAATTTCCTTTTTACAGCTTTAAGCCTTCATCAGATCCCTGTCTAACTTTAGCATCGGAGTGCCATAGACCACCACAACGGTGGTCTGTGGCTCACGTGCATTCTTTGTACAGGTCTTCAGGTCAAGGTCAAGCAGGGGGCGAAAATTGATTGCATCAACTACCATGGATGCATGACATACACGGTGAAAGTAATATACTTTGGTTCACAAATCAACTAAATGTCAAATCATACAATGCTTCAAAAACCAATAAAAAAGAAAGTAAATTCTACTAAGCTTGAGGAATTATCTACGCCTTAGTGTAGGGTTTAAAAGATCATGGTGGTGGTGGTCAAGGTGGCAGCGTAGGCAAAATTCATCTCCTCAACACGAGCACGCTACACAAAGAAGTGTAGATGCCCTATGGTGGTACAGAAAAGTATGCGATGTGCAAATAGTGAAACATTTTTTATTTAGTTGATTTTCGCTCCTTGCTTACCTTAACCAGCACAAGGAAAGCACGTGAGCCACGAACCATCGTTGTGATCACCGATGACACTCCGATGCTAAAGTCAAACAGAGATCTGAGGAATGCTTAATGTTGTAACCATAAAATTTGTACTGTACCGTAGCTTCCCAACCTCATGTCTTATTTGTAGTGATAGAGTCCTGGTTCGACCAGGCCATCGGTGGTGTAGTTTAAAGAAGAAGATCTTTGTGGAGATCCTTCTCTAATTAAGAGTCGTGTTGTGGAGGGAAGTTCCAATGTAGACTTGTGCTCCTATATAAACGAAGATACTTCTCAATCAGAGTGTTGTCCATAGATGGAAGTTTCCATGTACGACGTGTACTCTGGTATTTGCTTCCTAGTTGGAAATAAGGTGTTGCTGGCTTGCCTGCCCGAAGCTGATCCCCAAGATACTTGCCTTAATAGGTCTTACGGGCATTGGGGATGGCTGTGAGACATGCCGGCTTTAGCAGACTATAGTAATCTGGGTTTGTCTCGCAGACTGCATTATGCGGGCTTGAAACCGCTTGGGCCGGATTAGTGTAAGGTTGACGCTTGGGCCTATTATTCCTTAAAATCATCATGACACGTTTTTTTATCTCTTAACCCTCCCACCCCAGATGTCGCCGGCTAGGTTTGACCCTGTGACCTAGTGATACCATCCACCACTGCTCAACCACTGAGCCATCACACCTTTGGCCATCATGACACATATACAATGTAGAAGAGATGATGTTTCGGAGTATCATAAATTTTTAGAACAATTTATTCTAGGGGTGGGCACGGGATGGACCCCATCTCGTTCCTTTGGGATTGGGACAGGATAAACCTCATCCCGACCTCGTCCCATCCCAAACGGGTTCGAGACGGAATCTGTATGTTCCTCTCCTGTAAACAAATACAAATCAAATGGTGTTAGACATGAATTCAGGTACAGTCCACAACTGTGATTGTCCCCACTTGACTTATTAGCTTGTATTCCACTTGATGCATCCAAAAATCATCCTCCTGTGAGTTTGACCTGCAAAACAAATGTTAGACTACCAAGGACCACCTTTTTGGTGGTCGAAGGCACTCCGATGCTTAAGTCAGCAACTCTGTTGGAAGAAGGAAGTAAATCTGGACAAAACTCAGTTAAAGTTGCATAGTGTGGATAAGATAGTCGAATCGACCTCTCTTGAATCGAGTTGAAAGCCAATTGAGTCCTCTATCATACCTTTTTCTTTACCTTATATAATGAGTGAATTGATGTCTTCATTCAGTTGTGTGCCTGACTTAAGTTCGGTTGGGGCAATGAAGGGGGGAGTTTATTGTAACGATATCCTCTTTCATTGAGATGGGAGTGATTCCCTCCATCTCCTTCGTAATGGTCTATTAATATTTATGATGACTTAAGCCTTCATAACGGCTCTCCAGCATTTATGATGACTTGAGTCACATGTATGGCCATGATCGGGTGACTATTTCATGTATCATCAGCTACTCCCCTCTTAGTTTGTGGGCTCGCTTATGTGGCCACTAACTTGTTAATGAGGGTTTTCTTTATTCATTCATTGAAGTTGGTGTGACAAGTCATCAGGGTCGGACGACATGAGTTCAGATCGGATGAAATCATCGGATTCGAGCTGCATGAAAATTCTGACTAGACGAAGTTTTTTGTGACAAGTTATTGTACTCAGACTTCGTGAGCTCTAACCGATGTCATATCGTAGTCGACTACGTGAGTTCGTTACTAAGTGAGCTCCCAGAGTTTGGACCAGATGTTATTTGTGACAAGTCATCATAGTCAGTTGCGTTTACTAGGTGAAGTAATCTTCATAGTCAGTTTTATGAATCTGGACTAGAGGAAGTCAGCACGATCAAACTGCATTAGTCCGAGCAAAATGAAGTCAGTTTGACTAGTCTTAAGTCGGGCATGCAGACCTAATTCTTGTAGGATTCGTCTCCTGTTGGTCCTGATTCTATTCGGGCTTATCGGATATGTTTTCTGTCCATGTCAAATATGTCTCCTCGGATCAGTCTCTACTCGGGCCTTTCGGATATGTCTCCTGGTCGGGTTCATCTCCATTTGCGCCCATCCTTTAGATTCGTTTTCCATTCGGACTCGAACTTTAAATTTGTTCTTCATTTGGACCCTTCCTCCTAATTCCTTTTATATTTATTTGAGTTTGTCCTATACGGGCTAGCTTTTATTCGAGCCTGTCCTCCAAATTCTTTCATTCGGGTTCGTGCTCCATGGGATAGTTTCTATTTGAGCCCGTCCTCCGGACTCGTTCTACGGATTCATTTTTCATTCAGATTCGTGCTCCACATGCTAGCTTCTACTCGAACCCAATGAAGTTAGTTTGACCAGTCTTAAGTCGGGCATGCAAACCTGATTCTTGTACGATTCGTCTCCTTTTGGACCTGATTCTACTCGGGCCTATCGGATATATTTTTTGCCCATGTCGAACATGTCTCCTCAGATAAGTCTCTACTCGGGCATGTCGGATATGTCTCCTGTCCGGGTTCATCTCCATTTGGGCTCATCCTTCGAATTCGTTTTCCATTCAGACTCGAACTCCAAATTTGTTCTTCATTTGGACCCGTCCTCCGAATTCCTTTTATATTTATTTGAGTTTGTCCTATACGGGCTAGCTTTTATTCGAGCCAGTCCTCCAGATTCTTTCATTCGGGTCCGTGCTCCACGGGCTAGCTTTTATTCGAGCCCGTCCTCCAGACTCATTTTTCGGATTTGTTTTTCATTCGGATTCATGTTCCACGGGCTAGCTTCTACTCGGGCCCATCCTCCGGACTCATTCTCCATGGGCTAGCTTCTACTCGGGTCCATCCTCTAGACTCGTTATCCAAATTCCTTTTATATTCGTTCTCATTCTCTGGATTCATTTTTCATTCGGATTCGTGCTCCATAGGCTAGCTTTTACTCGGTCCCGTCCTCCGAATTCTTTTTTTTATTTGAGTTCGTCCTCTACGGGCTAGCTTCTATTCGGGGCCGTACTCGGCTCGTGGATCTGCTGACTTACAAACTTGCCAAAGACTAGAACAACCAAATAAACTTTAAAATAATAATAATGTTGCCAACCGGATTCGAACCCACAACATGAGGTTTTCTAGCAACACCATTACCAACTCTGCTAGTGCTCATTTGATTGAGTATTTAGTTTTGCGTCATTATATCCAGATGTACCTGGATTATTTATCTAATTCAAAGGACAAAATTTAGTCATTCTAACCCAAATAGAGCATTGGAATTTTTGTTACCATTAATATTGGAAATGACTCTGGATGATCGTAAATTCTCCCGTCATGTTGCTCAGTTGTGATCGAGCATTACGCTTTTTTTGTTAAAGGAAATTGTCATTCCCCACGGATGACGCCAAATTGATGCGACAAAAAATCGTCTTCTTGTGAGTTTGACCTGCAAAACAAATGTTAGACTGTCAAGGACCACCTTTTTGGTGGCCGAAGGCACTCCGATGCTTAAGTCAGCAACTCTGTTGGAAGAAGAAAGTAAATCTGGACAAAACTCAGTTAAAGTTGCATACTGTGGATAAGATAGTCGAATCGACGTCTCTTGAATCGAGTTGAGATCCAATTGAGTCCTCTCTCATGCCTTTTTCTGTGCCTTATATAATAAATGAATTGATGACTGCATTCAGTTGTGTGCATGACTTAAGCTCGGTTGGCGCAATAAAAGGGGACATTTATTGTAACGATCTCCTCCTTCATTGAGATGGGAGTGATTTCCTCCATCTCCTTTATAACTGTCCATCAATATTTATGAAAACTTAAGCCTTCATAATGGCTCTCCAGCATTTATGACAACTTGAGCCACGTGTATGGCCATGATGGGGTGATGATTTCATGTATCATCACCACTAATCACAAAATTTGACAACAGACATAATCAAATTTATTTCAATGATACATCATTCCTTACCTCAAGGGTCAAGCTTATTATGTAAGTTGGTTGATGATAGACTTCTGTGGAATAACTCCATCACCTTTCCATTACCATTTTCTTTTGGATCATCTAGCACAGAGACAATAGTATATTCATTAGCATGCAACTTTCCATCTTCCAAAGATCTACCAGCATGCTTGCTTGAACTTTGACCCATTAAAGGTCAATGGCAGATGGTCAAGGATCCTTCTTTCTCTTGCTCGGGTGAGTAGAATCTTGAGGGTTATTGGCAAAGTCACTGGATTCGTATCTCCATTTTACATGGGTAGACTACATGGGTCAGTGGACTAAACAAGGGAGAATGTGAAGGAAAATCTTCCCAAAATCTAAACAGGCATCTCCATTAGCAAATATGAATAGACCTAAAATTGCACTTCTAAAATAAATATAAAAATACAATTTTTAATAAAAATATATATATAATTAGTTTGGGACGGGATGGGATTGGCAGGATTGAAAATCTCCAAAATAATCTCATCCCACTCTAGATCGGGATCGAGATGAGATTGATCAATCCCAATAAAACCCGAGAAAAATCGAGACGAGATCGGGATCGCGGGATGGGATGCCCACCCCTTGGTAGCGGTGGTGAAGGTGGCATTGTAGGCGAAATCCATCTCTTCGGCATGAACACGCTTCACAAAAAAGTGCAGATGCCCTGTGGGGATACAGAATAGTATGCACTGTGCAAATAGCGAAACAATTAAAAAAAAAATTTATTCTCTCCCAAACATTCGTCTTCTTCCTCTTGTTTCTTGCTCTGCGTCCTTGCATGCTGCTCATTTTTTCCCTATTTTGCTGCAATCTCTTGCGAGAGAGAAAAAACCAGATGAGGGGGAAATGAGAATGATAGGTGAGAGGGAGAGGTGTGTGGTCGTGAAGAAGATGGAGGCGTGGAGGTGTTTGTGGCGAGGTGATTTGTGTGTCTATTTTGCTGTGGTGGATGGTGGATGTGCGTGAACAAAGGAAATGTGAAGAAAAGGGAGAGAGTTAGGTTGCGTAAAGGTGGAGATGTGGTTGCTGGTGGAGATCCCTCTGTTTGTGTCTGAGGGAGAAGAAAAACAGGGAAGAATGAAAGCGTGTCGAGCAGGGGAGGAGGATTGTCGCGAGATGGTGACTCTGTTAGTTGTGATGGTGATGCTTGTGGGTCATGATGGTGGTTGCAATGTGGCTAGTGAGAAGAAGAGAAAGAGGGGAGATTGTGCTCTTTTTTGCAAGCGAGAAAGAGGCAATGGAAGATAAGGTGGGGTGATGGTGATTATGTGGCAGGTCTGTGGGTGGTATTCTTGTGGCTGCAAAGAGATTACGAAGATAAGAGGACGAGGAAGATGTATTGTGGCTGGCTGTGAAGAATCGTGAGAGGAATAAGAAAATGGTCGTGAAGGAGAGGAAAAGAATTGTACTCTCATTGTCTGCCAATTATATGGAGGAGGAGGAAGAGGGTTAATTGGGCTTGGGCTTGGGCTTGGGCTTAGCTTAAGACAGAAGTAGATTTGGGTTTTGTTTGGGTCGGGTTTTGGTATGTGATTGTCGTGGCGATGTGCAATTTCACTCGTCACTTTGTACCGCCATTCGGATCCGTCAAATAATCGTTTTCTGAAGTGTCGCATTTATATGTTTTCATCATTTAAGCTTTGATACCTATAAAACATGAAAATGAAATAATTACAAATAAAATACAATATTTAAAACACTAACAAATATAAATTATTGGGTAATTTATGAATCAATTACGTGAATATCAAGTCTCTTGCGCAATTATGGTATACCCAAGCATTGACCTTCTTGACGTACTCAACCAAGTTTGTTCCATCGTAGTCACATGTTATATCATTTAAATGATGTTATTAGTTTGTATGAAAGTTGTGATTGATGAATTGTTTAAACTAAATAAATTTTAGATGAGATGGTAAACATTGAATACCTTTGGGTTGTATTGTGTCTTGATCATTAATATAATTATCATGCATATTCACATAAGTAGCTCTAGATCTTTCAGTATTAACTACATGTTTTGACCCTTACACAAAGAATGGACGATTTAGTGATTTTTTTCCAAATTTATGGAACATGTAGTAGACAAATCGATTGCAGTGTGTATTTATTTTTTCTTACCGATGTCAACTTCTAGGTTGCTCCTACTTATATTCAATTTGGCATCTGAACCACGTCCACTCATTTGACTAATTTCATGTTGGACATGATTATCTATGACTGTGATAACTCTATTTCGTTCAGTAAGGGTTGTACATGAAGATATATTAATAATATAGACAACAAATGTGATATGTATATATATATATACATCATATATCTTACACATGGTCTGTTGCTGCAAATTTTGTTCGTTGCTTTGGGTCATGCCATCAGGATTATCGTTTTCCATATGTTGTATTTGACGTATGTGACTCCTAGTTTGTTCATTTGTTATTTGCTCTTCAGTGGTGTTTGCCTTACATTGTCTTTGACGTATACATTGACACTCTCTTTGCAAATAGTGTTGTTTTTCACTCATGTTCAGCCACTATTGCCTTTGATAATTTCGATCTTGCTCACGATGCAAAGATATTTATTCTTCATTCATGCGACTTCATCGTTCATTCCTTATTTCTCTCTGACGTACACGATCGTTCTCTCTTTGCCAACATCGTTGTTCTTCACTCATGTTTTGTCGCTGTTGCTTGTGATAATTTCAATTTTGCTCCCGTTGCAAAGATCTTTCCTCTTCAGTCATGCAACTTAATCATTTTGTATGTCTTTCTCTCTGAAGTGGTCTGTGGTGATTATCTTGTTCTTCGGACATGTTAACTACTTTTTGTCTATGTGAATACAATTTTGTTATCTTCAAATGTATATGAAATGAGGAAGGGAAGGAAAACTACATTGTAAGTAAATGAAAATTATATATAATAATTAGACAAAAAATTAGAAATATGGTTGAAAAGTGTTCATAATATTAACAATAATATATAATTAATATTTATTTTATGTAATTATTAATAAAAAGTAAATTTTACGAAGGAGGTATATATTGCATAAAAAAATTGCATTGTTAATACAACAAGTAGCGATGGAAAAATAAGATAGAAACTTAACTTAGGGCTTCTAATTTCTAAGTTAGATATAGTTGTATGCTTAGAATAAAGTTGTATAACGAGGCAATGTTTACTAAATGAAGAAGGGAATGAAACACACAAGTAGATCCCATTCATTACTCTGCATAACATAATATAAAGAGAGATCGAACAAACAAACACCCATGTTGTGTTTCTATTACCTTAAAACGACCAATTGGATCTGAGCTAAAACAAAAGAAAATTCGTTTTTGTAATGGTAAGATTGGCCTCTGACAAATCTTTGTTCTGGAAGAGGCAATGTATATTAAATGAGGAAGGGAAGGAAACCTGCAAGTATATCCCCTATTACACAATACAATATAACACAATACAATACAACACAACACAACACAACACAACACAACACATAAAAAGATCAAACAAAGACTTATTTTGCGTTTCGTTTCTATTTACCTTAAGACGACCAATTGCATCCAAGGTGGAACAAAAGAAAATTCTTCTTGCAATGGTAAGAGTGGCCTATGACAAATCTATGTTTATGGAATTAGCTAAATAAAGAGTAAATGAAACATTAGCGATCAGATACATAAGACATGCAAGCAAGAACATAGCCATTAATCGTTAAATGGGCAATTGGGATGGAAATCAGTAGCAATGTGAGAAGTATGAAGTAGAGGTGCTTGTGAGGGAAATGATGGATGGGGAGAAGGGGAAGGAAATTGGGAATAAGTCATTGGAACGGAAGAAAAGTGCAGGCGCAACAATCAAGCCTAGAGGGTCTTCTTATTTGAACTTTATAAAGATTCAACACCTAAAGAAACCCACATTCTCCATCTGAGTATCACCATTGGGGTACTGTTAAAAGTTAGGAGTTGTGGTGGTGGTAGGAGAGTGAATATAAGAGAAAAATCCCCGAAGTTGGGGGCGGGAGGAGGAAAAAAATCCTTGAAGCTAAAATCAAATAAATTTTAAAATGAAGGCTAAACTCTATTAGCTATAAACTAATGAGTGTCAAACTAAAAAAAAAAAACCTTAAAAGTCTGGAATTGATAATGATGATACATCAAATAGTCCTTTGATCACGATCGTACATGTGGCAAAGATCATCCATCATGAATAATAAACACCTCATGCTAAATATGGATAACAGGCTCGGTCACTAAAGCCCAAGTTAGTAACGTACCACGACTAAAGTTAAAGGTCCAAACCTCAAGCCCAACAGACCTCCTTCCTTAGAGATGAGAGACGCTACAAATGAGGCAAGTCATGGCGGGAATCACTCCCCCAAGGGCACATCTCAATGATGGAGGAAACCGTTGTGAGAAATGCCCCCCTTCATCATGCCCTGCATGCTTAAGTCACACACAGAGTTAATTACTCACATTATATAAGATAAATGAGAGATTCACGAAATAAGTATGCTAACACAATACAAATATACTATGTCCAAGTTCATTCTCATAGTTAACTGACTTAAGCATCGGAGTGCCTTCAACCACCAAACAGGTGGTTTTTGGTAATCTAACCTTGTTTTGTAGGTCAGATTTCAAGAAGAACATATTTGGACGCATTAGTTTGGCACTGTCCATGGGGAACGACTGTTTCCTTTACACAAACCAGAACGAAGTTGGTAGTTTCCTTAGTGCAAATCAGTAGCAAAAGATACAATGCAAATGGAACCTCCCGTAAACTTTCAAATTAGCAACAACCAAAACAATCCTTCTACCGACAAAACTCAATTGCCAAGTGGACACATCCCAAATTAAGTGTTGGGAGATCCAATTGCACAAAGTAGTGAATTGTTGCCACAAGATATGGTGGCCCGCATAACTTAGTTGGAACCCCAATAAGCCCTCACTCTTGGAGGAATAGTGATGGATCCTCATATGGATCAGCGTTTGGCTCAAATGGCCAATCTGGCTAAAATGGTCGAAAAAATTTACTCAATAGCGTGTTCCACCTATCGTACATGTTAGAATGCCATTTCAATAGAATTTCGCCAACCATCTCCAAGAGAACCAAGATGCTTCTGCAATGTTTCAGAGAACAAACTTTGAAGGAAGTGAACTTCAAGGTGATGGGTCTTAGAGTGGTGAAGTTTCTCCATAGATTCCCTTCAAGATTGGAGTCACATATCCCAATATGCTGTATGAATTGACCATGCCACCCTTCTCCGATAAGATCATGAAGACCTCACTGTAGAAAAAGTTCACTCCACTAAAGTTTGAAACTTGCAATGGCACCACTGACCCATCAGACCATCTGCGCCACTTCCACCATATGATTGCACTGAAAGAAAGCATAGACTCCATCATGTACAGAACCTTTTCGAATAGCCTCAAGTTCCCGACAGTAAATTGGTTTAACAGCCTTTCGCCAAGATCGATAGATTCCTTCCAAGTATTAGCCATGACCTTCATCACAAGGTTCTTTGGCAGTCAACGGATCAGAAGAAAAGAAAAAAAGTCATCATTATTTGTTTCACATCAAGCAAAAGGCCAATGAAACTCTCAAAGAATATGTTACATGTTTCAAAAATGAGCTAACCATGATTGATAATTGCAGCAAAGACATAGTTGTGACCACCTTCACCTTTGGACTCAAGGGAGGGCAACTATATAATTTCCTTGCCCTAGAACCTCCGAAAAGCATGACAGCCTTGCTGAAAAGCTCTAAAAATACATTACTCTTACGGAAATGTGTGCTGCTAAGAAAAACAACGAGTCTAACAGGAGATCCATCCCTACGAACCGGGAAAGAAGGGAGGACTAGAAGTGAGACGACAAGCCACGGGAAGATAGTGGTCAACACAAAAGGCATCAGACCAGTAACAGGTCTGAAAATGGCAAACAAGAGTTTGGAAAACTGCAGTCTGGCCAGACCAAAAACGAACGGTCAACCCACTCAGTTGACACGAAGTGCAAACCATTCACCGCTCTAAAAGAAAATTTGGCAACTTTCCTAAAGTAAAAGGCGAACTGGGAAGATGTCAAATGGTCACTCAAACTGAAGGGGGATTCGGCCAGACGATAAGAATAAATATTGTTATTTCAACAAGGACCACAAACATAATACCGAAGACAGCCACAACTTGAAGATGACGACTCGGTGAGTTCATTGGATTAAAAAAAATACATTCCCGAGGAAAAGAAAATGTGGACTTTATTGCAAGACCAGATGATTGATACATGTCTTGCATGGCATAACAGGATATCGGGAACAATCTGACAGATCACGAAAACAATCAATCAGAGATTTGCAGACAAGAATACGCCACCCATACCTTCTTGCTCAGCGCGCCAGAATAGACCGCCCAATTTTGGCTTTTACAGAAAAATACATAAATAACGCAAGATGTTCATTTTCCCCATAATGTCGCTCTGGTGATATCAATACAATATCCAATTGGGAGGTCATAAGAGTGCTCATTGACATGGGTAGCTCAGCCAACCTTTTGTATTTGATAGCGTTCTCAAAATGCAATTCAGTAAGGAAGGACTTACACCCACTGATCAATCTATGGTGGGTGTCTCTACTATGCAGCAATAAAGACTCCCAACAAATAACAATCATAGTCATGACCAAGGGAGCAACCACAATAGTGGCTCGGTCAATCGCAAACAGATCAGTTTCTCCCAAACTAGGACGCAACTCCAATCAATTGAAAGGGACTACCAAACACTGGCCAACCAGAGGAAGGAACAATACCAATCCACCTTGACGATTCAAAAGGCAGTAAGATTGTACGGATCAGAACAAAACTTCATCTGAAATTGACTGAACAACTAATCCAGCTGCTGAAAGATAACCAGGACCTCTTCGCTTGGAAAATAAAGGAAATGGTGGTCATTGACCCCTCCGTCATCACTCACATATTATTGCAGGTTAACCCAAATAAAAAAAATTAGTCCGACGTAAAAGAATACTAGTTGCCTCATAGCACAATCAGGCCATTAACGACGAGGTGCACCGTTTACTGCAGGCATGGATGATCAAGGAATCCCACTACCCAGACTGGCTGCCCAATACAATTCTGGTAAAAAAAAGATTGGAAAGTGAAAGGTGTGTTTGGAATGTGGATTACACGAACCTTAATAAAGTTTGCCCAAAAAGACAGTTTTCCATTTCCACATATAGATCAAATAATGGATGCTACTTCTGGACATGGACTCCCCAGCTTCATGGACACATATTTTGTTTACAACCAGATACAAATGCATCCACCAGACCAATAGAAAACATATTTCATAACAGAAAGAGGTATGTACTGCTACCGAATGATGTCATTCGGATTAAAAAACGCGGGAGTTACGACCTAACGTCTAGCGAACATAATATTTTGAGATCAGATTGGCCAAGACCATGGAGGCTTACATTGATGACATACTAGTCAAAAGCCCTGCATAAAGATGATCACATCTAAGACCTTCAACAAGCCTTCTCCCAGCTCCGCAAGTACAAAATGAAGCTAAATCCAGGAAAGTGTATGTTCGAAGTAGAGTCAAGAAAGTTCCTCAGATACATGGCCAACAAAAGAGGAATCAAAGCTAATCCAAAACAGATACAAACACTTCTCAATATGCAATCACCCACCAACATCAAAGATGTACAAAGCCTCAAAGGTAGAATAGCAGCCTTGAACAGGCTTATCTCCAAATCATCAGACAAATGCCTATTTTTTTTCAAGATATTGAAGGGCAATAAAACGTTCAAATGGAACGGGGAATGAGAATATGCTTTTCAAAACCTGAAGACATATATAGGGAGTACAAAACCGAAACCAAGCGAGATATTATACTTGTATCTGTCAGTATCGGAACACGCTTTCATCTATCTTCTAGAAAGTTAAGGCCATATTTCCAGGCCCACTCTACACCGTCATGAACGAACATCCACTTCAGTCGGTACTACACAAACCGGAATTGTCTAGCAAAATGGTGAAGTGGGCGATAGAGCTCGTGCATTTTGACATCAGCTACGATCCTAAAACCGCAATAAAAGCTCAGGCACTAGTAGACTTCATCGTTGAATTCACAGGCGACGATAAACATCAGCCTAATAGTAATAAGAAGCAGGAAACCGTCAAACCCTACCCAATGATGGATCTTACGTTGTGATGGAGCATCCAACGAGAATGGAAATGGAGTTGGAGTAACTCTGTACAACCCAAAGGGAGTGACTTTTCAAAATGCCATCAAATTCAGTTTCAAAGCCTCAAATAACGAAGCTGAATATGAAGCAGTAATAGTTTGACTACAATTGGCTAAACACCTTGGAATAAAGAAGTCAGTGTTTTCGCTAACTCCAAATTAGTGGTCACTCAATTGAATGGCGAATTCCAAGTGAAAGATGAGTGGATGAAAGCATACCATCAAAAAGCGAGTGAGCTAATTGAAACTTCAATAAATCATTGTTCAACGATGCACAAGAGCGAAAACCACATAGCAGACAACCTGACGAAAGAAGCATCACGTACTAAAGAGGGCGACAATCCCATCATCACAGTACAAGAAAGCTCAATTTTAGAGAACAATGCAAATGAAATATGCATGACAAATCAAGAAGATAATTGGATACTTCCAATTCTGGCGTACATACAAAACAAAGTTCTACCAACAGACATAATGGAGACCCGAATGCTATGAAATATAGCAACACAGTACACACTGATTAATGACAAACTCTACCGGTGGTCCGCCACAGGTCCGCTGCTAAGATGCCTTTGACCCAACGACGCTGACTAAGTTATTCCAAAAATTCATTCCAGCATATGCAAGAATCATCCAGGAGGCAAAACACTAGCTCACAAAGCTCTAAAATTGGAATATTGTAGGCCAACAATGCAAAATGACGCAAATGAACTCATTCGGTTATGTGATAAACGCCAACGATTTGCTACGTACACGCACATGCCAAAACAAAATTTAATCCCAATTATCAGCCCATGGCCATTTGCACAATGGGGAACGGACATCTTAGGTCAACTTCCAATCTCCGACAGGAAAAAGTTCCTCCTTGTAGTAGCGAACTACTTCACCAAGTGGGTAGAAGTAGAATCACTGTTAAAGATAGGAGAAGCTCAGATCGAACAATTTTTATGGAAGGAAATAATATGCAGATTTAGAGTCCCCAGAACAATTGTCACTAACAATGGGACCCAATTCGAAGGCAAAATGTCAAAAAGTTATGCGAGAACTTGAATATCTAACACCACTTTTCAGCACATGCTCATCCACAAGCTAAGGACAAACATAAGTCACCGACCGAACAATCCTGGATGCCATCGAGGTGTCCAAACTACCAGGCATTTTCTGGGCCTACATGACAACAAAAAGAACTCCATCGGAGAAACAACATTCGCCCTATCCTATGGATCCAAGGCAATGGTGTTAGTCGAGATAGGCATGCCAACCTTCATAACTGAAGAGTTACGAATAGAGGACAACAATGGAGCACTGCGCATCGGACTAGATCTTCTCAAAGAAATATGGGACAGAGCTTCAGTCAAAGTCACAATCTACCAACAGATAATGGCCAACTACTACAAAAAAAAAGTCAAATCCCGCACATTCAAAATTGGTGATTGGGTACTCAGACATAGCCAATTCTATACAAAAGAACCAGGTGTGGGGAAGTTGAACCCAAATTGGGAAAGGCCATACAAAGTGGTGAAAATCAATAGAACATGAACATACTGGTTAGAAATTTTAGAGGGGGAACAACTCAAGATACCATAGAATGTAGAACATTTGAAAAGATACTATCAGTAAACTATCACATTCCAATAACATTTTGTCTCTTGCTCCAGTAATTTAATCTAGTCAAGACATCAAAGTCATACTAAGGAATTACTTATAAATCTTTTTGTCCGATCATCATGTCGGACCACGAAATGTATTAATCTAGTCAGGACATCAAAGTCAGACTAGGAAATTATTTTGAAATCTTCTGATCCGATCACCATATCGGAGCACGAAGTATATTAAATTAGTCAGGACATCCGAGTCAGACTTATTTGTAATCTTCTGGTCTGGTCACCATGTCGGACCATGAAGTGTATTAAATTAGTCAGGACATCCAAGTCAAACTTATTTTAAAAATCTTCTAGTCTGATCACCATGTCAAACCACGAAGTGTATTACAATAGTTAGGACATCCGAGTCAGACTTATTTTAAAATCTTCATGTCCAATCACCATGTTGGACGACAAAATGTATTAGCCAGGACATCCGAGTCAGACATGTCAGACCACGAAGTGTATTAAATTAGTTAGGACATTCGAGTCAAACTTATATACAAATCTTTTGATCCAATCATTACATCAGACCACAAAGTCTATCAAACTAATAAGAACATCAAAGTCCGACTAGGAGATTATAAAACTTCTTGTCTGATTACCATGTTGGTCCAAAAAGCGTATTAAACTAGTTAGGACAAAAAAGTCAGACTAGACATATAAAATCTTGTTTTCCAATCACTATGTAACACAACAAAACATATTAAGCTTGACAAAACAACCAAGCCAGACAATTGAATATAAGCCTTCTCGTCCGATCAAACAAATCCAACGACGAAGCATATTTAGCTAGTAAGGACCAGAAAGTCAGAATATAAATTCTTTTACTACAGAAGAATGACGATATGGATTCCACCAAGCAGAACTATCAGATACATCCTTATGAAATTCTCTAAGTCTAAAACTACCGAGTTAGTCAAATAGACATCTATGAAGCCCGGACATCGAAGTCGGGTTATATTTATTATCTAAGTCTACACCACTGAGTTAGGCTACAATATCTATGAAGCATATAGATTGAAGTCAAGTTGCATCTATTATATCTTCCAAGTCTAAACTAGACTAGAGCGTTTGTCAAAATAAAAAAACAGACCCCCAAGATAGATAATACTTATTATAAATAAGAAAGACAAAGCAACACAAGAACAAAATAAGAATATTCATTGATATGTCAATCAATTACATTCGGAGAAGAAGTTACAAGAATAATAGTTGAAGGAGAGGCAACTCTTTCAGCACTGACAGGACCAGATGGAATTTTATCTTCAGGTGGATGAGATGGAATCTTGTCTTCAATAGCAGGATCCGCTGGAGGAGATGGAGTTTTATCTTCGTTAATAGGATCTGCCAGAAGAGACGAGACCTTATCATCAATGGTAGGATCAGAAAGAGGAGAAGACGTTTGACCTTCATCAACAGGATCACTCGAAAGATTTGGGACATGATCTTCCTCATCCTCGGACGGAGTAGAAACATCCTCAAAGACATTGTCCACTATAACATGATATTTGGACATGCCAAAGCCCTCATCTGATTAAATATAATCAATAATCTCAATCCTGCCAGCAACAATATGACTCCACTCTACTGCATTTGCAATGGATTTGGCCTTTTTTCACAAATGCAGAAAGGTTTTGCTTGGTTTGAACAAGTTCTTCCTCAACTCCAAAAAGCTTTTCCAAAGCTTGCTTATGATCGTTTCTCTCCTCAACGAGTTGTTCCTTAACAAAAGCAAGTTATGCATCAAGTTGTTCCACTCGCTTTTCAGAGGTCTTATGACGGAAAAACTACAAATTAACAACACTTAATGCTTGATCAAGAACTGCCTTCACTGTGGACAACTTACTTTCATTAGCAGATAATCGTTCACATGCCTCCTGCAGATCATCTACCTGAACCAAGGCTTCAGAAAGCTACAAAAGTTGTTTCGCATGTTTCTTCCCCAGAGCAAACACGTGATTACGAGCAACCTGATAGTCGGAACCCATCATCCCAGCATAGGTAAGATGAGACATCCCCTCCATGATCTACTTTACACCTTTGTCAAGGTGATCTCTAGCAGGACGCATTAGCATCGAGATTTTATCCATCGACCATTTATGCCATGAGTTGATGTGATTACGTGCACTCTCTACATGTCAACTTTCAAATACCAATTGAACCCACCATCTGTGTTGATACAAATCTCTGCAGGAACATGATTCTTCCAACCATCTTACGAATGAAGCACATAGGGGTCCGAAATGACAGAAGCTCCACCCTTAGTCACCTGCTTGATAACTGGAGCATCGCTGATAATAGAAACACTACCTTTCCTTTTTTGTCCCAAACAACATGAGAGGACTTCGGGCAGAAAGGAGGAGAAATGGACAATTCCTTCAACCTAAGATCAGCAAGAGGAGGAGGATGAGACTTGGAGCTCTGATCACGATCAACATAAACCTCATCAAAAACATGATTGTAATTGAACTCGTCCAAAGTCAACTCCACATTCGAATTACAAGACTTCTCCAGTGCAGTGTTTTAAAAAACGCTAGGCGGTGGGCAGGCAGTGAGATTTTTAACTTTAATAAATTACAAAAATTAAGCATAATACCTTATCAATTACATCCAATTTAATGCCAAGATACATATGCAAAATTTAAAAACATGAAAAATTAACAATCATGAACAAAATTTATTAAAATTCAAATGACTGAAGTTGGTCATGATGGGTACTTTACACAAAATTGAATTTGTGGACAAATATCCAAACCTACTCTTTATTTTTCTTCAAATTGCATGAATGACCTCAATCATGTTTGATAAAATCTACATTACTAAAATTGGTACCGGCAGATCCTTTGAGAATTCCATTAAGTAATCATCATTTGCTACATTCAGACATATACTGAATAAAAAATAATTAAATTGTTTATTTCCAAAAAAAGGGAAAGAAAAAAAAAATAAGAACACAATCGGCCTTATTCAAAACAAAAAAAAAACTCGCCCAGACCGCCTATACCCCACCCAGAATCCGCCCAGCCATTAAGCTGGGCATTTCTCTAACGCCTAGCGCCTAGGTCGTTTTTTAGAACACTGCTTCAGTGCGAGCTGTGTCATTTTATTGAAAATGACACATGTTTCCTCATCCAAAACCTTGCTAAGGTTGGGCACACCAACGGTAGCAAGAAGGCCCTTCTCATACTCGCGCGACGGAGCATGAGGACGAGAAACCTCCACCTTACTCTTCTCAACTACCTTCTGCATTTCCTCGTCTTCTTGGGCAGCAAGACGGGCATCGTCTTCATCACCCATCCCAAAAGCAGTAAGAGGAAGAACAGTCCGAATAGTTATCGAAACAGAACCTGATCCAACAGGCTTCTTTCGTTTTAGAGGCTGAGTAGAATTTACCAAACTCCAACAGAAACATCGAGATTTGTAACTTTATCAGCGGAACTCACTTTCCCATCAACACTAGCATCATCAACACTGGCAGGAGTAGTACTTTGATTTGCACCACTAAAACCAACAGAAGAAACGAGACGTGCAACAACAACATTAGATTCATGATCATAAAGAACCAGCGACCGTTCTCGAGCATTAAGTTTGTACAGGCCACTCCGGTCAATGGCCTCCAACTAGAGAAAATCTTCAAGAGGTGCCAAGGGCAAAGCGAGAACTGACTTCACCGCTTTAGTCAACTGTAGATCGGTCAACTTCTTGGGATCCCTGAACGACCTCAAAATGGGTATGTTGTCAAACATGAAATATCGAGAGTTCATGGAAGCATAAAACCAGGTCCTCGACCACAATCTGAAATCATCTTTTGGCTTCCTCAAACAAGAAAGTGAAATAAGAAAGCAAACACCATTCGTGTTAACCTTCAACATCACCAAAGAATGCAAATCTTCTGGTTTTAACAAGTACCAGACTGTAGAGCTCTAACCATAGTTCCAACCTTAACCCTCCAGCCGTTGGGACCCATATGAGCAGGAGGAATACCGATTAGATTTAAATAAGCCCAAAAGATCTCTAGAACTGGAAAACAGAAACCTGCCTTGAACATTCCAGAATAAAGAACAATGTAACCGGACCTCGGACGAACAGGGCTATCACCTTATTTTGGCAGCACAAAATCCAACTCGGACGTAATAGAAAACGTCCCACGAATATAATCTAAAGTACCATATGTTGCTTGCTTAGGCTCAAGAAAGGTCTCACTGCGGGCCAAACGATCGTCACTTAGAGGTCTGTTGGTAGCCATGACACAGAGTTTGAAAATACAGAAAATGAAGAAAAGAAGAACAAATAAGCTCTGAAAATTGAGATAGCGTAAAGACATAACACAACTCTTCGACGCCCTTTTATAGGATTGGGCAACGAAAATATAACCAATGGGAAATCGTGCAGGATATGATGGTTGCACGAAACCCCAGAATCACACAAAAACGAAGTAATTGATGGCGTAGTGGAATAGAAACTGAATTGACAATTTTTGACGACATTTAATGCTATGCAGAAAAACAAT